>JAEIGQ010000204.1:0-600695 GCA_018904275.1 Lordiphosa clarofinis
AGTAGTAGTAGTAGTGTGGTTCTTTATTTAAAGGGCATAGCAGAATAAGCATACAAAAACTGCCCCCACTCCGATCAGCACCAAATTTAAATATGTTGTTACCATCAATGAGAAACTCACTCTCCTAAATTTTTAGTCTTTTAATCGCTATTGAAGTAGAGTTATAAGGGCGGAAAGATAAATCGAAAAAGTCGTTTATCTTAAGAAACGCTTTACCGATTTGAATGGGTTCAATATATGTTGTAAGTGTCCACAGCACAATTCAAAAAATAATTTTTGCTCATTTATATTGCCAATTCTTTGGCCCAAAAAAAATTATTGAAATTTTCAAATCATTCTTTTACGATGTTAGCCTTTTGCGACACCGACAGATTTTTGCTGGTTTTTTTCATCAAGAGGTCCATAACATATAATTTTTGCAAACACATTCCAAGTGTACCTCATGGTGAAATATAATTAAACGTTAAATTAGTATTTTTCATAAATATTTTACACATATTAGGCACACTGTAAATCAACGTAAAAGGGGGAAAAGGGGAAATTTTCTGTCAATTCTGTGTGAGTAGTTCCAGTGTGCTTAATATTATAAAATACTAGCAAATAGCCCGTCACGCTTCGCTGCGCCTTCAACAGCATATAACCAACGCACACCCACTTACCACCCACTTCAGGCCCACATCCCACCCACTTCCCTCACATTTCCCGCCCACATCCCACCCACTTTCCGCCCACTTCGCACCTACATCCCAACCACATTCCAACCACTTGCCACCAACATACCGCACACTTCCCGCCCAAATCACACCCACTTCCCATTTACATCCCTCCCACATCCCTCCCACTTACCGACACATCCCATCCACTTTCCATTTCAAAACATTTAAAAACAAATTAAATTCTCATTTTGACCTTACAATCCGAGTTTCAAGCAAATCGTATGAAAAATAGTTTTTGCATGCAGAATATTCCGGGAATTTGTCGACCGTCAGGTCAAATTTTCCAACTTCGGATTATAACATTTTAAACTATTTCGTATTCTATACTAACAAACCGAGTTTCAAGCGCATCGTATGATAAATACTTTTTTGGAATTCGGATTTTCTGGCCATTTTCCTCGTGTGCGGATTTTCCAAAATCGGGAAAACACGTGTCAAATTATTTCGCTTACTTTGCTTACAACTTATGTATTGTTATGTGTAATTTTGAAAATGAATTTGGCGCTTATCGCTGGCAACTAAAGTTTCGCCCATACAACCTTGACCACCCACTTTCCACGCAATGGGGGTGAATTTTCCGGAAGATTGGTATGAAGTTGTTGTCGAATTTTCATATAGATCTTTGAAAATGAGTTTGAACTTGATCGGATGAAAAACAAAAAAGTTTCTTACAAAAGTTTTCCGCGAATTTTCCACACTTCCTGGCAGAATTTTCCAAAATCCTTTTTTAGTACTCACTTTCAGCATAAGATAAAACTTCTTGGAAAATCTCATCTTCCTATCTTTTATGGTTTAGGTTGTGCGACGGTCACCAGTCAGTCAGTCAGTCAATTAGTCAGGTTGAACTTTTTTATATATATAGATATTTGTAAAACTATTCACATGTTTTATTGGTATTAACTATGAAGATGATTACCGATGTTAATGCAAAAATTTTACATTGTGCAGGACTTCTTCTTGAAAAAACCAGCAAAAAACTATAAGAGTTGAAATCGATTTACACCTCGAAAAAATTATTTGAAAATTTTAATAATATTTTTTGAATTCTATGGTGGACACTTATAACATATTTTTAACCCATTCAAATCGGTTAAGCGGTTCTTAAGATAAACGAGTTTTTTGATTTTCCTTTCCGTCCTCATAACTCTACTCCAATAGCGATTAGAAGACTACAAATTTAGGAGAGTGAGTTTTTCATTGATGGCAGCAACATATTTAATTTTGGTGCTGATCGGAGTGGGGGCAGTTTTTGTATGCTTATTCTGCTATGCCCTTTATAAAATAGACAGTACATAGATGATAGCTTAGATTCTAAATTTATATCTAAACAACAAGTTTGATAAACCAATCGCAATGATTGGCTGATAGAAGTTCCCATTCCCGAAAGAACTGATTCTAATTTGTCTTACTATTTCTTTTTCAAGATGAAGTCAAGTTTATTTGATTTATTTTTAAATACGAATTTGTCTCCTTTAATTGCGATTTTTTAACTCAATATAATAGGGGATCACCTTACCCACCTGGCCCTTGTATTCATTTCCTAGATGGGCTATACTAAAGCTAAGTTCACACAGTCAAATTAATTTACACAAACTGTTATGGCGGAGTTTGACTGATTCGAGCTTGAATTTGTCTGGGTGTTCAAACACACGTCAAATAAATTTTAATCGAAATTTCGGAAGTTTCGATAGAATTTGGCTTAGTGTTCACACTTGGAAATATTTTGGTGTGCGTCAAATTTGTGTTTCACAAAAACTATTGTGGAATGTCGATAGCCGCAGTCAAATTATCGGCTTTCAAAAACAAAGGCATTCCATATTGCTGGGTGCTTTTCTGGACACTCGTGGGCGACTGCGTGCTTGCTTTGCCGGAGGCTCGTCGTAAAGTACTATTAAAAATGATTCGCCCATCCGATCAAAGACATGTATTAAATTAAAGTCAAATTCTTGTTTATTATTTATGTACTTAAAATTAAAACGCAATCGTCACCTCAAAGACAATTTCTGCGGGACTGTTTTATTAGAGATGACAAGTCCAACATATATGGACAACATTGCGATAATTCTTTGCAATTTTTGTGATAATTTAATAAAAAAATATATTATTTTACTTTAGCTAGTTCCATTATGCTAATTCTTATCCAAATTAGTTATCCAAACTGAAGAAGATCAAACTCGTCAAACGCGATAACAGTTTGACAAACAGTGTTCACATTGCGTTCAGACAGCGCACAAACTTATCGAAAGCATGCTCGGTGAAACTCGTCACATCGGTCGTCAAATGAGTTTGACTGCAAATAAATATGGCGTTCACACACAATTCAAACTTATTTTGTGAAATTTTCCCCATATTTCGCTATAGCTTAAGAGTCTATAAGAAATAGGTTGGAATTTATTCATAAATTTGACTTAAATATATTCTAACCTTCTTATTATCCCGGTTATTTGTAAGAAATTTTGGAGAAGTTTGAACCAAGTACACATAAAAATGCCTTAGACCAACAACATCATAGACCTTTTAATCAGCGCAACCCTGCACGTTATTTACCTAAACCCACGACGAAATAGATATTATATCAAACAGGCTCTGCATTACGCTGATCGAAAGCAAATGACAAAAGCTTGGCATGTTCTCAATTCCACTACTTTTTGAAAAGTAAATCAAAAGCAATTCCGCTTCGGTTTCGTTTATGTGTCTATTTCGAATAAAATTGATTTGGTGTATGAAAAGGTTAAAGCCATAGATTCCCTGTAGGTCTCTATAATTACAGTTCGTTTTGCTGCACTCACCTTAAATTTAAAAGTTAACGATTATATCAAGGAAGTTCAGTTTGCCATTAGAAACTCCGTGCTCACACTATTTTAAATCTTTAGCATATAGAAGAATTGAAAAATCTAGTGCTAGACTGTGTGGCGCGATGGAACTGAACCTACAAAATGTGCGAACGCTTCTAACTCTTAAAGAATTTTGCAAAAAAGATCTCCACCATCTGAATGGAACATAGTTAAAATATATGTAAATTGCTGGAAATGTAAAAAAAAGAGGACTTAAGAAATATTGCTTTGACTATACTTGCTGCTCCAGCATCTTAGGTTTTAGCTGAACGATCCTGTTTAAAACTTAAGTGTGTTCATTCTGATCTAAGAGCTAGTATAGATTAAGAGCTCTTAGAAGAAATAGTGCTCATTAGCTTTACCTAAGCAGATCTGAAATATCAGCTAATGAATTTAAATTGCGTTATTGAAATAAAGACAATAAGTATTAATAAATGGAAACTATTTTTTTATGTTCAAGCGAACCGAGGTTCGAACCATTTTATTTATTCATTTATTTGGATTCCTTTTTGTCAGTTTACGTAGTCAAATTTCCATTTCCATTTTTGCAGCACATTTTCTCCATGTCTAGTCCGTGAATATGCCCTGAGCGTTGTCTGTCTGTATCAGTATTGTGCCTTGTGCTAAACAAAATATTAAAATAATTTAAATAAACAACTTTCATCTACACATTATAAAAATAAACACTTACGTTCTGGCGCGGCTTGGGTCACAGCCACAATCATGGCGAGTATGAAACCACAGACCTTGAGGAATTGCATCTTGTTGTTTAGTCTTGGCTGGTACTAAGCTATCTGTTGATATGATTGGAGCAGACAATGCCTTTTATAGCTGAGAAAGTGGAAGCTGGGTTTTGCCCTCTTCTGTTATCTTATCACACTGAGTCCAAAACCCAAAGAAAGAAAACAATCAAAAAGAATTCGTTTAACCTTATGGGGAAATCCAACAAAAATTCTGGTTTGCCCTTGAAATATTTGGTCCAGGAGCAGTGGCGTAGATAGCTTTTTGGAATGGGGGCACCTTAACTTATTTCAGCGTGCCGCGCCAGAAGATTTCAGTGGCGCGTGCCTGTAACTAGCACAGAATCCAGTGGCGGCCATTGTTTGCATTGTGCATTGTTCTCAAAACTGCCACAAATTCTTTTGTATTAAGTAACAAAAAAACCATTTGAAAATACAAGAATAATGAATAAAATTCTATATAATATAGACCAATTAGATAGATACCGCATTTCAATGATATTCCAGGTCTATCATGGGTTTCCGCATATTTCTAATAATTTTCAGGTTTTTTATCTGCTTAAATGTTGACCAATGACTGCAAAAATTACATACAAAACCCAAATTGACACGGAGGAGAGAAATGATATTCAATAATTTTGCATTGACAAACTTCTCAAAACCCGTGCTGCTCGAACTGGACCTCGAAATGAATCTGCTGTAATGACTATCTTAATTAATCCCTACCTTTTTTAATAGTCCCAGCCCTTAAGTACCACACAGTTCTGAATCGATGCAATCCAATCAGCTTATTCCAGCTAATAAACTAAACCACAATCCGAATCGGACTACAAAGCAAGACTGTATAATTTTGAGAACTTTAATTGATTCTCTAAAATAAGTTTTATCCTACATTGGCTTAAATATGTTTCGCCAATGGGCCCTCTCCAAGCGACTTCTCATGGACCAAAATTGCTAATCCATACCAGTATCCCATTTGTTCTTCACCCCAATCCAAGTTATGGCAGGAAAGTATTTTTTCTGTAATACTCAAGTCTTCATATATGAAGACGCTCATATATGGATCCAGGGATGCCCACAACAACAATTTCATCTTTGTTCTCTCTTCTTTTTCTTTCCGAGCTAAGGTTTTGTTGCTGGCTGCGAATACATCAGACAGCCACGAACACTTACCCAAGCAAAAATTGGGTTTCTATTCCTATTTCTTGTGGGTCTTGTTTTGAAAAATATTTTCTTTATATTTAATGGCTTACGCGGAATTTTAACGCAATTCAAATGTTTGCTATGAATTCAGTTAAGAAAGTAAGTAAAGTCGTAAGGAATCAAATCCTCGGTTCAGTTAGCTACAAAAAGCATATAACGAGCCGAACCGGTTCAAATGCTGTGTGAACCACTGAATCGAACCAGTCCTTATATCCTTAGGACCAGTACTCTGCTTACCGGCTTTAGCTACTTCATTTATTTTCCTATTTTTATACCCTTGCAAAGGGTATTATAATTTTGCCCAGAAGTTTGCAACGCACAGAAATATTCATTTCCGACCCTATAAACTATGTATATTCTTGATCAGGGCGACGAGCTGAGTCGATTGAGCTTTGTCCGTCCGTCTGTCTGTCCGTCTGTCTGTCCGTCTGTCTGTTTCTACGCAAACTAGTCTCTCAGTTTTAACGCTATCGGGCTGCTTTGCACAACTTTGCACAGAGTCTTCTTTTTACTGCACACTGATAATATGTCGGAACCGACCGGATCGGATGACTATATCTTATAGCTGCCATAGGAACTATCGGTCGAAAAGTGGGTTTTATTTTGAAAATTTTTTTTTAATCTCTGATGTATTAAAACATTTGGACAATAACTTTTAAAATCGCAATGAAATCGAAAAACTGAAAATAATTGAAATAAGAAGAAACAAGGAACTACCAACTATTTTTTTCTAAGATTTTTAATATTAGCAGAAAAATTTACAGAATTTCTTAAACTTGCAAAAAAAATCGATTTTTTCAAAAAAACCCACATTTTTAATGTTCAAATCCAAAAATTGGTACCTTATCAGCAAAATCAAAACTTCGTGTTCGGTTTTTCTTTAACGTCATTAAATGCAGCTTACATTAAAACAAAGTTGGTTCGAATAGGACACTTAATGTGGCTACACGACCAACAAATGTAAGGTTACCTCTCTAATGCAAATATCTCGTGAACCTGAAGTGCTGGAAGAAAACGGACAATTTATCTGAGTTCAGCGGCCAAAAATACATAAGGAACGGTTGCAAAGTTCTCTGTTGCAAAAAATTGCCTTTTTTTGTAAACTTGTGTAATCTAATTTATTTAAATATTTCTTTTTCAAAATAAAGTCAAGTTATTTGATTTTTTTCTGTTTATCTACGAATTTGTCTCCTTTAATTGCGATATTTGAACTCAACATAGGGGATCACCTTACCCACCTGGCCCTTGTATTCATTTCCTAGATGCGCTATACCAAGAGTATATAAGAAATGGGTTGGAACTTATTCATAAATTTGACTTAAATATATATTCTTCTTCTTCTTCTTTTCTTCTTCTTATTATCCTTTTAATTTGTAAGAAATTTTGGAGAAATTTAAACCAAGGTGTACATATAAAACTTTTTTTTACCCGCGGTGGGCAGCCTTATAGACCTTTTAACAAGCGCAACCCGGCATTACATTACACAACGCAATAGATATTAAATCAAACACGCGACTTAGACGCGATGGAACTGAACCTAGAAAATGTGCGAACGCTTCTAACTCTTAAAGATTTTTGCAGAAAAGATCTCCACCTTAAAACATCGGAATGGAACTTAGTTTAAAATATATGTAATTTGCTGAAAATGAAAAAAAGAGGACTTAAGAAATATTGCTTTGACTGTACTTGCTGCAACTCAGGCTTTAGTTGAACGATCCTTTTTATACCCTTGGAGAGGGTATATTGAAATTGTCCGGATGTTTGTAACGCACAGAAGGAATGCTTCCGACCACATAAAGTATATATATTCTTGATCAGCATAACGAGCTGAGTTGATATAGCCATGTCCGTCTGTCAGTCCGTCTGTCCGTCTGTCCATCTGTCCGTCGGTCCGTCTGTCCGTCTGTTTCTATGCTATCTCCTACGTCAGTTTTAAAGCTATCGTAACCAAACTTTGCACGAAGTCTTTTGGTACAAATGCGCAGTACATTTGTCGGAATCGGCCGGATCGGATGACTATATTGTATAGCTGCGATCGGTCGAAAAAGTATTTATAGTGAGAAAAACTTTTTTGTCTTCAACGCAATCGTCCCCAAACCTCGTATTTATAAGTTTTCTATGCCTTCACATAATATCACAAAGTTTTATGAAAATCGGACAACTATAAAGTATAGCTGCCATATAAAAGGTAGTTTTGAAAAAACGTTTTAGTAGGAAAAACTTTTTTGTTTTCAATGCTAACGCCTAAAACTTGTTACTGGTCAATATTATATGCTAACACACAATTCTGCCAAGTTTGATTCAAATCGGATGACTATAGCATATAACTGCCATAGAAACGATCGGTCGAAAAAGTAGTTCTAGTGAGAAAAACTTTTTTGTTTTCAAAATTTTGTCAAAATTGTGGTACCATATAACAAACTGGCAGGCAGACATCATGCTTCAAGGGTATATAAACTTCGGTCGAGCCGAAGTTAGCTTGCCTCTATTTTTTAAACTTAAGATTGTTCTTTCTGATCTAAGAGTCTATATAAATGAAGAATTCCTAGAATAAATTTATTTATGCCTAGTGTGGCCTCCATAAATCCTAGAGTGCCAAAAATTTAACTTTTTTTGGTTTTCCGCCATATCTTGGAAAGAAGATCTGATGGAGCTTAGCCGAAACCAGTTTTGGAATCAGTGAACATTAGACTGAACGTCCCTTATATGAAAAATTTTTTTTTTGGAAATGTTCTGTTCCTCAATGCGCAAAAAATTCGTAATATTTTTTAGTTAACGTAATGAAAAACCAAATTTGGAAACTTTTAGGTTTAGTGCTGGCGCCGTGGGTTTAAAGTTGCTACATTAAATTTTGATTTCCCCTTTTTCATTTTACGTTTTCATTAAAGCAACCTGGGATGCCAAACGTTTTGGTTCAACTTAAAAACGGTTGATTTGCCAGAAACAATCAATGCTGTGCCTGAATTAATACTGCAGGATTGGCATACCGTGAGATGAAGTGGTCCTTGGGCGTAAGCATTTTTCACCCAAACATTCCATGTTCCGCTAGCTTTGTTCACGTGGAATTCTTCACAATTTGACCATTGTTTAAGATTGAAATAAAGTGTTGAGCAAATTTAAGCGCTGTGCTTTAAGGGTTTTGTAGTAATCATGGATATGCATATGAGCCGAACACCAAACCAAATCTAAAATAGTTCCCTCACTGAAGCAAATTTTCAAAAGATCATTTTTGAAAATGCAGATTCCTGTCCACATTCTGTTGCTTTATCATATGCATCTTAACAATTTACAAAATGGCTGGCAACAAAGATAACAAATGAAACATAGATATTCAGTTTTAAATTATTTCGCTGCTAGAAAAAAACTCTATATTCAAATTTATTCATAAGAATATTTTTTTTGCTATGTGGATAAGCGTACTATTTTCCTCTTCTTCAAAATCCATTTGATATGGATGGCGACTACTTCCACTAGAAGGGGACTCCTCGTCATCGGACCTCTGTCTTTTAAAAGCAGCATCAGGACTTAATTCAATCGAACTTTTTAAAGCAGCATCAACAATTTCTTCTAAATGGTCCATAAAACTCCTTTCTCTGTTGAGGTACAACTCTTTATCGCTACTAGCATTCTTTCTGTGGAACACATATTGATCATTAAGTTTCCTCAAGCTCTTCCTAGCTTCATGGTAAGCCCAAGTCATTTCAATACCATCAATTTGAAGGACAGTGCGGTTTTGGCTGTCCCTTAATGTGTATTTGAATTAGGGTTGCCGAATATTTTTAAAATATCGTATCGATGATATTCTCTGATTTGAAAAAATATCAAATGATATTAAATATATTACTTTTAAAACATCGATATATCGATATAATTGATATTTTAATTTTGTTCCCCAAAATAAAAAGATATAGTCTATATTAAGCAAACATAACAATATTTTCCATGAGATTCGAGTTTTCTATGTATTATACATATTAAATAATTTTAGTTCCAATATTTGGGCTAAATTTTACATGTTTTTTTTTAAATTCGTGGAAAGAAATCGGGAAGAGATTTTGAAATTCTGTTTTTTGTATTTGATTGTACAATTCATTATAAAAAACACAAAATTAAAAATTTGTGAATGCAAGGGCTGTTCAAAAAGTTCTCGGGATCCAAAGTGGGCTCTTCCAAAAAAAGATGTGTCGATGGTACCCACGTTTTCGGGATTTACAATCGATCTTTGACCATTTTTTTGCAGTCCAGTGTACAAAAAAAATAGTAAAAACTTTTTTTTCTCAAAGATTGAAGTAGGGACGATAGCCACGTTAATTCTGCGCCCATAAAGCCCTACATCATCAAAATCGGTTCAGTAGAACTTGAGAAAACGTGGGCATCATTTTGAAAACCGTGGTTTCGAGATAAACGCGTTTAAAGTTTCAAGTAATTTGAAAATTGCTTTTTTTTATACCCTTGGAGAGGGTATATTAAAATTGTCCGGATGTTTGTAACGCATAGAAGGAAGCATCTCCGACCACATAAAGTATATATTCTTGATCAGCATGACGAGCTGAGTTGTTATAGCCATGTCCGTCTGTCCGTCCGTCTGTTTCAATGCTATCTCCTCCGTCAGTTTTAAAGCTATCGCAACCAAACTTTGCACGAAGTCTTTTGGTATAAATACGCTGCACATTTGTCGGAACCGGCCGGATCGGATGACTATAGCATATAGCTGCCATAGGAACGATCGGTCGAAAAACTAGTTTTAGTGAGAAAAACTTTTTTGTTTTTAGTGCTATCGCTCCCAACGCTCGTATTTATAAGTATTTAATGATTTCACATAATTTCACCAAGGCTTGTCGAAATCGGACAACTATATAATATAGCTGCCATACAAACTGCCAGGCATATATCAAGCTCCAACTTCGGTCGAGCCGAAGTTAGCTGGCCTCTATTTTTTACCGAAGTCATTGGTCGACAAAAAAAAGCTATATAATCTAAGGTATTTCGCATTTTTAAAAATCCATTTGGGATAATATTTTTGAAGATCTAAGCTAAAAAATAACAACAAAAAAAAAATTTTGGAAATAAAAATTCTCTAGACCAGAAGAGGGCCTTAAAAGTCTTTAAAAAGACGCGTCGCTTTGGCGCATATGGTGCTTTTTAAAGCAGAAGCAAGTCGCTCCGAAGGCACTGGGGTAATAAGATACCTTACGGCTAGTCTGGATAGTCCCGTCATTTCCACCTTATGCGAATTCCAGAATATTAAGGGATAACTTTCCCATGATGTTTGTGGCAACCTAACGTATAACTTCAGCCCGCTAATTTGCGACTCTTGGGCTTGCATAAAGTCAACACATGGGACATATGGTCGTGCAAACGCTTGCTTTAAATACTTTTCCGCACAAATTACACTTGGCTGTGCCTCTTTTTATGTCGCTCTAATTTGCTTTTATAAAATTTGAATCAATTTTCTGTCTCTTAAATGCGCTTGCGCTCGCTACCCAGATCAAAGAGTTACCAACGCACAAATATCATAAAATATCCCAAAAAAAATCGATATTCGATATTTGGTCAAAAAAAAAACACGATATAAATATATCAGTTTTAAAAAATATTATCGATATATTGATATTTTGATATATTTTCGACAACCCTAATTTGAATCCTCTTATTTTATGCAGAAGAACCGCTTTTCTAGATGGTAGCTTGCTGAATCCAGCACAACCCGCAACGCGCCAATCAAATAAATGCTCGAATCCTCTATATCCAGCATTTTGCTTTGAATAAAATATTTTTAAAACTATGTTTTGAATTCAAAAAATGTTTGGCATCTCAAAGGTTGCTTCTACGAAAAAGTAAAATTAACAAGTAAGACCATTGCAGTCGAGTTAGCTCGACTTCAAAATACCCTGTACAATTGACAAACACACACATACACAAACAAACACACACGCACACATACACACAAACGCGCCCTCACACACGCGGGCGCAAGCAGCAAACGTAATGCGTAATTAGCAAAAATTGTTTCGTTAATAACTTCTGTGTTTTTGCTCAGATTTCAATGTGCTTTTCAGAATAGATAGATTATAGGCCTAAGATAATATATATTAAGCGACGATGTTGTAACTTTAAAATTGTGGCTCTGACAGTTTTTTGCGGTTTAAGGGGGGAGGGGGGGGGAATTTTGCAAATCTGAAACAAACTTGATCTGCGTACGGCCTATACCTATGTACATGCAAAAATTTGTATCTCTATCTCTTATAGTCTCCGAGATCGACGCGTTCATACAGACAGACGGACGGACGGACAGACGGACAGACGGACAGACGGACATGGCTAAATCGACTCGGCTGTTGATGCTGATCAAGAATATATATACTTTATAGGGTCGGAAATGTTTCCTTCTCCCTGTTACATACATTTGCACAACTTCATGATCCCCTTTTACCCATTTTCAATGGGTACAGGGTATAAAAAGGGAAAACTGAAATTTAATTTAGCAACTTTAAACCCACGCCACCAGTATTAAAGCTTAAAATTTCGAAGTTTGGTTTTTTATTACGGTAACTAGAAATTTTTACGAATTTTTTGCGTCCTGAGGAACAGAACATTTAAAAAAAAAATTTGCCCATACGATTATGTTCAGTCTAGTGAACATAAGCTTATCATATTTTTAAACCTGTGTAAGTATTAATAAATGGAAACTATTTTTATACCCTTGGAGAGGGTATATTAAAATTGTCCGGATGTTTGTAACGCATAGAAGGAAGCATCTCCGACCACATAAAGTATATATATTCTTGATCAGCATGACGAGCTGAGTTGATATAGCCATGTCCGTCTGTCCGTCTGTCCGTCCGTCTGTTTCTATGCTATCTCCTCCGTCAGTTTTAAAGCTATCGTAACCAAACTTTGCACGAAGTCTTTTGGTATAAATACGCTGCACATTTGTCGGAACCGGCCGGATCGGATGACTATAGCATATAGCTGCCATAGGAACGATCGGTTGAAAAACTAGTTTTAGTGAGAAAAACTTTTTGTTTTCAATGTTATCGCTCCCAACGCTCGTATTTAGAAGTTTTTAGTGATTTCACATAATTTCACCAAGCCATTTTGAAATCGGACAACTATATAGTATAGCTGCCATACAAAAGTTAGGTCTGAAAAAAAGTCTTAGTGAGAAAAACTTTTTTGTTTTCAATGTTATCACTCCCAACGCTCGTATTTATAAGTTTTTAGTGATTTCACATAATTTCACCAAGCCATTTTGAAATCGGACAACTATATAGTATAGCTGCCATACAAAAGTTAGGTCTGAAAAAAAGTCTTAGTGAGAAAACCTTTTTTGTTTTCAATGTTATCGCTCCCAACGCCCGTATTTATAAGTTTTTAATGATTTTACATCATTTCACCAAAATTTTTCGAAATCGGACCACTATATAGTATAGCTGCCATACAAACTGTCAGGCACATATCAAGCTCCAAGGGTATATAAACTTCGGTCGAGCCGAAGTTAGCTTGCCTCTATTTTTTATGTTCAAGCGAACCGAGGTTCGAACCATTTTATTTATTTATTTATTTGGATTCCTTTTTGTCAGTTTACGTAGTCAAATTTCCATTTCCATTTTTGCAGCATCATTTCTCCATGTCTAGTCCGTGAATATGGTCTGAGCGTTGTCTGTCTGTATCAGTAGTGTGCCTTGTGCTAAATAAAATATTAAAATAATTTAATTGAACAACTTTCATCTACACATTATAAAAATAAACACTTACGTTCTGGCGCGGCTTGGGTCACAGCCACAATCATGGCGAGTATGAAACCACAGACCTTGAGGAATTGCATCTTGTTGTTTAGTCTTGGCTGGTGCTAAGCTATCTGTTGATTTGATTGGAGACGGGAACGCCTTTTATAGCTGAGAAAGTGGAAGCTGGGTTTTGCCCTCGTCTGTTATCTTATCACACTGAGTCCAAAACAAAAAGAACGAAAACAATCAAGAAGATTTCGTCTAACCTTATGGGGAAATCCAACAAAAATTCTAATTTGCCCTTGAGATGTTTGGTCCAGGGGGCTCCTAATAATTATCCAATTAACGACTTAAGGATTTTAACGTTTGTCAGATTGCAATACGCTTGATATAGTTGGAGTTCAGGCACCAGATCGTCAAGTTCCTAACTGCTGCAGTGAATTTCTTTGGGAGAATGGTTCAATCATCGATTACCCACACGTATTGAACAGCAATCTCACGCTGTGGCAAGAATAAGTCTTCAGAAACGTTGAAGCAGCTGGAGACCAGGACTCTATAAACGGAAGTTTGTCTAAAAACTCGTCCATCAGAAATCCGGCAAAACTTTGTATTACGCATTTCATATTAAGACCTCGAATTATTTTAATTCAGCAATTTTGTGTCATTCTCTTTTATTTGAAGGAAATTGATAAAAAGCATTAAAAACATGGGTTTATTTTCTGCAATCTTGATAATGGAAATGTGCGCAAAATGCAAACGCTTAATTACACTAGTTTACAAAAATAAATAAATTAAATAACCCATATCAACTGAAATATATTCTTACTGTAGGTTAGAATGGTGACCTCAAAAATCGATTTCAAACATTTTTCATGCTCTTACATTTTAAGCCATTTCTCACTTCATAATAGTCAGATAGAGTCAAGCAAGATGTAAACCAAGATATAAAATAACGAGAAGGCCAAGCTAACTTCGTCTTTACCGAAGTTTTTATACCCTTGCAAATGTTTTAATACATCAGAGTTTACGAACGTCAGCATTAAAGCAAACAATTTTTTAAAAAAAAACCCACTTTTCGACTGATAGTTCCTATGGCAGCTATAAGATATAGTCATCCGATTTTGACCAAAACTTCCACAACTATGTAAAAGCGAATAAAACCAATTTTTGCTGAAGCGGGAGGCGTTAAATTAAAAACAAAAAAGTTTTTCTTACAAAAACCCACTTTTCGACCGATAGTTCCTATGGCAGCTATAAAATATAGTCATCCGATCCGGTCGGTTCCGACATATTAGCAGTGTGCAGTAAAAAGAAGACTCTGTGCTAAGTTTCAGCTCGATAGCTTTAAAACTGAGAGACTAGTTTGCGTAGAAACAGACAGACGGACAGACAGACGGATAGACAGACAGACGGACTGACACACAGACAGACAGACGGACGGACAAAGCTCAATCGACTCAGCTCGTCGCCCTGATCAAGAATATATATAGTTTATGGGGTCGGAAATGAATATTTCTATGCGTTGCAAACTTCCGGGCAAAATTATAATACCCTTTGCAAGGGTATAAAAATGCTAACTAAGCTGTTTAAAGTTTGCTTCTTTCATGCCTGATTTTTCAAAAAATTTTATTGTTTGCTCAAATCAGCCTACGTCATTTTTAAATTAAACAGAATGGGCAAATAAATCTATTTATATATATATTAAATTTATAAAAATGCCTGCCTTAGGCTAATGTCAGAGTGCGCGCGATAAGCGATGCGATAATATTGGGCAAGAACGCTCAAAAGGTGTCAGAGTGAGGGCGAAGCGATATGCGAGTCCATGCGGATGAATTTTAAAATTTGACTAACGTTTCTGCAATCTAATGCTAATTTTTTAAATATGGGCTAATCCGAAAATTTGTAAACCAAGGGTTGAAATTTAAAGTTGTCCAAAATCCAAATGTTTGTTAATGGAATAATAGGATACATATTCAAGCTTCAAAATATGTAAGCAATATTGTTCTACGGTGGTTTGTCTGCTCTTGGCAGAGGCATACCTACACCTTCCTCTTGCTTCTATTAATTCTTGAAAAAAGCGTTTTTTTATTGGTCACAAAAATGGTAAAAACAGTCGTTATAGTATTTTCCGCTTAGCAAAACTTAAAGTTTGTTTCATTTCCTTTAGTTTAAGGTGCTCATTATATTAGTAGGATATCTCTATAAATATAAAAGAGAGTGTCCTGACTGATTCACTGATTCACTGACTGACTGACTGACTGATTGGCAATCATCGCAGAGCCCAAACGGTAAGAGATAGAGGGCTGTAATTTTCACAGGAGTTTCCGTTGGTGGTGAAAGTGCGTACTAAGACGGGGTTTTGGAAAATTCCACCCGGAAAAGTCGGAAAAGCGTCGGAAAAGTTTGTATGGGAAAAATGTTATTTTTCACCCGATTGACTTGAAACTTGGTTTGTAACCTTAGTACGCGAAATAATTCGACCCGTGTTTTCCCGATTTTTGGAAAATCCGCCCACGAGGAAAATGGCCGGAAAATTCTGCATGCAAAAACTATTTTTCATCCGATTGACTTGAAAATCGGTTTGAAAGGAAAGTAGGTGATTTAAACTGAAATGTGATTTTCCGAAGTTGGAAAATTTGACCCAACGGTCGGAAAATTCCTGGAAAATTCTGCATGAAAACAAACTATTTTTCATCCGATTGGCTTGAAACTCGGTTTGTAAGGAAAGTAGGTGAAATGAATTGAAATGTGATTTTCCGAAGTTGGAAAATTTGACCTGACGGTCGGAAAATTCCCGGAAAATTCAGCATGAAAAAATCTATTTTTCATCCGATTGGCTTGAAACTCGGTTTGAAAGCAAAGTAGGTGAAATGAATTGAAATGTGATTTTCCGAAGTTGGAAAATTTGACCTGACGGTCGGAAAATTCCCGGAAAATTCTGCATGAAAAAATCTATTTTTCATCCGATTGGCTTGAAACTCGGTTTAAAAGGAAAGTAGGTGAAATGAATTGAAATGTGATTTTCCGAAGTTGGAAAATTTGACCTGACGGTCGGAAAATTCCCGGAAAATTCAGCATGAAAAAATCTATTTTTCATCCGATTGGCTTGAAACTCGGTTTGAAAGCAAAGTAGGTGAAATGAATTGAAATGTGATTTTCCGAAATTGGAAAATTTGACCCAACGGTCGGAAAATTCCCGGAAAATTCTGCATGAAAAATCTATTTTTCATCCGATTGGCTTGAAACTCGGTTTGAAAGGAAAGTAGGTGAAACGAATTGAAATGTGATTTTCCGAAATTGGAAAATTTGACCCAACGGTCGGAAAATTCCCGGAAAATTCTGCATGAAAAATCTATTTTTCATCCGATTGGCTTGAAACTCGGTTTGAAAGGAAAGTAGGTGAAACGAATTGAAATGTGATTTTCCGAAGTTGGAAAATTTGACCCAACGGTCGGAAAATTCCCGGAAAATTCCGCATGCAAACAACTATTTTTCATCCGATTGGATTGAAATTCGGTTTGAAAGGAAAGTTGGTGAAATAATTTGAAATGTGATTTTCCGAAGTTGGAAAATTTTACCCAACGGTCGGAAAATTCCCGGAAAATTCTGCATGAAAAAAAACTATTTTTTCATCCGATTGGCTTGAAACTCGGTTTTTAAGGACAAAATACGAAATAATTTGAAATGTGATTTTTCAATGTCGGAAAATCCACCCTGGAGGAATATGGTCGGAAAATTCTGCATGCGAAAAACTATTTTTCATCCAATTGGCTTGAAATTCGTATTTTAAGGTCAAAATCGGAATTAATTTTTGATGTTGGAAATACCGCCGGGATGCCCACTGGGAAGTGAATGGGTTATGGGAGGTGTGTGGGATGTGGGTGGGAGATGGGTGGGAACTGGAGGGGAAGTGGGAGGGATGTGGGTGGGATTTGGGTGGGATTTGGGTGGTAGGTGGGTGGGATGTGGGTGGGATGTCGGGGGAAGGTGGGTGGGATTTGGGCGGTAGGTGGGTGGGCGGTGGGTGGGAGGTGTGTGGGAGATGGGTGGGAACTGGAGGGGAAGTGGGAGGGATGTGGGTGGGATTTGGGTGGTAGGTGGGTGGGATGTGAGTGGGATGTGGGTGGGATGTGGGTGGGAGGTGGCTGGGACTTGGGCGGTAAGTGGGTGGGAGGTGGGTGGGAGGTGTGTGGGATGTGGGTGGGAGATGGGTGGAAACTGGATGGGAAGTGGGAGGGATGTGGGTGGGAGGTGGGTGGGATTTGGGCGGGGAAGTGGGTGGGAGGTGGGTGGGTGGTGGCTGGGAGGTGGGTGGGAGGTGTGTGGGATGTGGGTGGGAAGTGGGTTGGATCTGGGCGGGAATTGGGTGATAAGTGGGTGGGGATGTAGGCGGGAAGTGGGTGGAAAGTAGGTGGGAAACGGGTGGAAGTTGTGAAAGAAGTAGATTGGGAGTGGGTGGGGTGTAGGTGGGATGGGGGTGGTAAGAACGCAGCAGCAAAGTCGTAACGCTGAAAAAGCAAAGTAGTAAAACGTTGATTTCAAGCCTATGTATGTATGATTCGATTTCTGGGCTCTACAGAGGAAATAAATTTATAGAATGTTTTCAAAATTGGTAAATATTTGACTCTCACGATTGACTTCAAACTGATTCTGATATGGGATCTATACTGTTCAAGGCGCAGCGAAGCGCGACGGGCTTTTTTTTTTCTCTATATTTATAAAAGAGAGTGTCCTGAGTTTTTTACTTTTTTTTCTTTTTTTTATTGTCTTTTTTTGATTGGCAATCATCGCAGAGCCCAAACGGTAAGAGATAGAGGGCTGTAATTTTCACAGGAGTTTCCGTTGGTGGTGAAAGTGCGTACTAAGACGGGGTTTTGGAAAATTCCACCCGGAAAAGTCGGAAAAGCGTCGGAAAAGTTTGTATGGGAAAAATGTTATATTTCACCCGATTGACTTGAAACTTGGTTTGTAAGCTTAGTACGCGAAATAATTCGACCCGTGTTTTTCCGATTTTGGAAAATCCGCCCACGAGGAAAATGGCCGGAAAATTCTGCATGCAAAAAACTATTTTTCATCCGATTGACTTGAAATTCGGTTTGAAAGAAAAGTAGGTGAAATGAATTGAAATGTGATTTTCCGAAATTGGAAAGTTTGACCCAACGGTCGGAAAATTCCTGGAAAATTCTGCATGAAAAAAAACTATTTTTCATCCGATTGGCTTGAAACTCGGTTTGTAAGGACAAAATACGAAATAATTTGAAATGTGGTTTTTCAATGTCGGAAAATCCGCCCACGAGGAAAATGGTCGGAAAATTCTGCATGAAAAAACTATTTTTCATCCGATTGGCTTGAAATTCGGTTTGAAAGGACAGAATACGAGATAGTTTGAAATGTGATATTCCGAAGTTGGAAAATTTGACCCAACGGTCGGAAAATTCCCGGAAAATTTTGCAAGAAAAAACTATTTTTCATCCGATCGGCTTGAAACTCGGTTTGTAAGGACAAAATACGAAATAATTTGAAATGTGATTTTTTAGTATAGGAAAATCCGCCCACGAGGAAAATGGTCGGAAAATTCTGCATGCAAAAAACTATTTTTCATCCGATTGTCTTGAAACTCGGTTTGAAAGGTCAAAATCGGAATTAATTTTTGTTTTTATTTTCCGATGTTGGAAATACCGGAAGCCCACTGGGATGTGGGTGGAAAGTGGGTGGTAAGTGGATGTAAAGTGTGTGGAATGTAGCGGGAATTGGGAGCGATGTGGGTGGGATGTGGGAGAGATGTGGGTGGGATGTGGGCCGGAAATGGGCGGGAAGCGAGTGGTATGTGGGCGGGAAGTGGGTGGGATGTGGGTGGGTGGGAAATTGGCGGGAAGTGGGCGGATGAGGGTGGGATGTGAGTGGAATGTGAGCGGGATGTGGGCGGTAAGTGGGCGGGAAATTGGCGGGAAGTGGGTGGGATGTGGGCGGGTTGTGGGCGGTAAGTGGGCGGGAAATTGGTAGGAAGTGGGTGGGATGTGGGCGGGAAGTGGACGGCGGAAGGAGGGTGGGAAGTGGGTGGTATATGGGTGGGATGTGGGCGGGAAAGGGCGGGAAGTGGGTGGTATGTGGGCGGGAAAGGGCGGGAAGTGGGTGGTATGTGGGTGGGATGTGGGTGGTATGTGGGCGGGAAGTGAGTGGGATGTGGGCGGGAAATTGGCGGGAAGTGGGGGGATGTGAGTGGAATGTGAGCGGGATGTGGGCGGTAAGTGGGCGGGAAATTGGCGGGAAGTGGGTGGGATGTGGGCGGGAAGTGGACGGCGGAAAGAGGGTGGGAAGTGGGTGGGATGTGGGTGGTATGTGGGTGGGATTGTGGGTGGGATGTGGGTGGGATGTGGGCGGGAAATGGGCGGGAAGTGGGTGGGATGTGGGCGGGAAGTGGACGGCGGAAGGAGGGTGGGAAGTGGGTGGTATATGGGTGGGATGTGGGCGGGAAAGGGCGGGAAGTGGGTGGTATGTGGGCGGGAAGTGGGTGGGATGTGGGTGGTATGTGGGCGGGAAGTGGGTGGGTTGTGGGTGGGAAATGGGTGGTAAGTGAGTTTGCGTTGTTGTACTATTGAAGGCGCAGCGAAGCGCGACGGGTTATTTGCTAGTCTATATATATAAAAAAGTTCAACCTGACTGACTGACTGGTGACCGTCGTACAGCCTAAGCCATAAAAGATAGGAAGATGAGATTTTCACAGTAGTTTTATCTTATGCTGAAAGTGAGTACTAAGAACGGATTTTGGAAAATTCTGTCGGCAAATGTGGAAAATTCGCGGAAAACGGTTGTATGAAACTTTTTTGTTTTTCATCCGATCAAGTTCAAACTCATTTTCAAAGATCTATATGAAAATTCGACAACAACTGCATACCAATCTTCCGGAAAATTCACACCGCTGGGTGGAAAGTGGGTGGTCAAGGTTGTATGGGCGAAACTTTAGTTGCCAGCGATTGGCGCCAAACTTATTTTCAAAATTACACATAACAAAACATAAGTTGTAAGCATAGTACGCGAAATAGAGATTTTGGAAAATCCGCACAAGAGGAAATTGGCCGGAAAATTCTAAATCCAAAAAAGTTTTTATCATACGATTGGCTTGAAACTCGGTTTGTAAGTATAGAATACGAAATAGTTTAAAATGTTATATTCCGAAGTTGGAAAATTTGACCTGACGGTCGAAAAAATCCCGGAAAATTCTGCATAAAAAAAACTATTTTCCATCCGACTGGCTTGAAACTCGGTTTGTAAGGACAAAATACGAAATAATTTGTAATGTGATTTTTCAATGTCGGAAAAGCCGCCCAAGAGGAAAATGGCCGGAAAATTCTGCATGCAAAAACTATTTTTCATACGATTAGCTTGAAACTCGGATTGTAAGGTCAAAATGAGAATTTATTTTGTTTTTAATTTTCCGATGTTGGAACTATCGCCGGGATGCTCACTGTGAAGTGAATGGGATGTGGGTGGGATGTGGGTGGAAAGTTGTTTTGGAAGTGGGTGGTAAGTGGATGTAAAGTGGGTGAAATGTGGCAGGAAGTGGGAGGGATGTGGGTGGGATGCGGGAGGGATGTGGGTGGGATGTTAATGGGAAGTGGGCGGGAAGTGGACGGGAAGACGGCAGGAGGTGTGTGGTATGTGGGTGGGAAGTGGGATGTGGGTAAGTGGTGGGATGTAGGTGGGAAGTGGGTGGGTGGAATGTGGCGGTAAGTGGGAGGAATGTGGGTGGCAAGTGGGTGGAATGTGGGTGGGATTTGGGCGGATAGTGGGTGGGATTGAAATGGGAGGTGGATGGGATGTGGGTGGAATGTGGCGGTAAGTGGGTGGGATGTAAATGGTAAATGATCGGGATTTGGGCGGGAAGAGGTCGGGAAGTTTGCGGTATGTTGGTGGCAAGTGGGTGGAATGTGGGTGGGATGAAGGTGAGAAGTGGGCGGAAAGTGGGTGGCATGTGGGCTGGAAGTGGATGGGATGTGGGTGGGATGGAAATGGGAAGTGGATGGAATGTGGGTGGGAAGTGGGCGGAAAGTGGGTGGGATGTGGGCGGAAAGTGGGAGGGATGTGGGTGGGATGTAAATGGTAAGTGATCGGGATTTGGGAGGGAAAAGGGCGGGAAGTGTGCGGTATGTTGGTGGCAAGTGGGTGGGATGTGGGCGGGAAGTGGTTGGGATGTGGGTGGGAAGTGGGTTGGATGGAAATGGGAAGTGGATGGGATGTGGGTGGAATGTGGGTGGGAAGTGGGCGGAAAGTGTGTGCGAAGTGGGCGGAAAGTGGGTGGAATGTGGGCCTGAAGTGGGTGGTAAGTGGGTGTGCGTTGGTTAAATACTGTTGAAGGCGCAGCGAAGCGTGACGGGCTATTTGCTAGTCTAATATATATTAAAAATTTAAACTAAAGATCGGTTTGCTGTGTGTAACGTCCGCAACAGAAAATTAGATTTTTTTAATTTAACAGAATGAATTTTAATAATTCGGTTATCTTAAACTTACTTTATAAACAGAGTTTTTTATGCCCTTTAAACTGATGAAAAAAAATATACCTTTATTACACATATTTTTGAAAAACGTTAATGCCAAAATGTGTAACTTCCGCAACGGCAAGAAAATACTCAAAAATTTTTTTTTTAATATGAGGTGGAAATAGGTGTTTATAATGGAATGCTGAGTCTGAATCTGGGCTCTAAATTGCTCTAGGTTGTCGAGAGTCCGAAAAACATAACCTCAAAGTAACAAAAAGTGTGTTTAAATAATATTAATAATTATAATTACAATTATAATTGATAATAACGATAAAAATCGGTATTTCCAACATCGGAAAATGAAAACCCAAATAAATTCGACTTTAATCATTACAAACTGAATTTCAAGCCAATCGGATGACAAATAATTTTTTTGCAAGCAGAATTTTACGGAAATTTTCCTCGTGGGCGGATTTTTCAAAATCGGGAAAACACGTGTCGAATTATTTCGCGTACTAAGCTTACAAACCCAGTTTCAAGTCAATCGGATGAAAAAAAAATTTTGTTATACTATTTGGGTCAATGGAAAAAGTGTAACGTCCGCAACAGCACAAAAATTAAGATATTTTAATAACGGGACCACTTATTATTCTTTTGAAAGCTGGGTTGAATTGGTCATAAATTCTACTAAATTTTTTGTTATTAGACTTTTTTTTGTTTTTTAAGCAAAATTCGCAAAAAAATGTGAAAATGCATATAAGCCTCAAAGTCGACTTCCATTTTTTGTAACGTCCGCAACAGAACCTTAAACAAGCATAACTTTTTTTCAAAAACAGATAGCCTATTATCTTAAATTAGGTTTGAAAGTACTCCCAAAGAACTGCATTTTGCACCAAAAGTATTTCAAATATACCAAAATGGACGCCAGCTGTGTCAATTTTAAAAAGCAAATTTGCGTACAAATGTAACGTCCACAACGCAGGATTAGCCCATATATACTTTATGTGGTCGGAGATGATTCCTTCTATGCGTTGCAAACTTCTGGGCAAAATTATAATACACTTTTCAAGTGTATAAAAAATAAGGACTACTAAACACTACTTACTAAAAATAGTATATCTTCATTGGAAAAAAATCGTAGAATTTTTTGGGATTGTTTTTTCTTAAAATCAAGGAGTAGTATTTACCGAAAATATCAAAGAAAGTCAAAGCAAAAGTATCAGTTCCCCAAAAAATGTGTCTAGTAAGAGTCTAAAAGCCATTTTTGGCCAATTATTCAAAATTATGGCTCAAGTTACTAAAAATCTCTACTTGTTGGACCATTTGTGAACACAGACTTGGACACAAGCTTACGAAAATCATCTAGGATCACCGCTGTCCCTTCAATATACTGGAAAAAGTCAAAGGGCATAGCCGGATTTGTAGGGGAACCGGCCCCTTGAGTATGCAGTTTGAAAGTACATCAACCGAAAGTAATTTAGCGATTTTTTTTCGCTGTGATAAAAAGTGATGGTTCACTTTATCCTCAAGATGGGCTGACTGTGGAACCAAAGGAAAAATATACATATAAAGCTATACGGCGTGAACAGCGCTCCGGGTACAAAGCATCTCTTAAGTTTTTTTTAAGAATCTTGAAGGGTGTTACTTGAAGTCACTGATAGCGGGAAGGAAGGCACTGCTCAGGGTACTAAGGCATAACTGAATGCACTGGCTAACACGACAGGGATAAAATCTCCATCCGAATCAAAGGTCTGCAAAGCATCCACGGAGGACCCCCAATACTCCGAAAAAAATTACAGAAATTGTATCTAGGAACCACAATTGGATAAGTTCAAAAGAAAGTGGAACCTCAACTAGAAGTCTTAAATAAATGGTGTTAAAAATTTCGCGGAATTTTGAAGGTAACGGCTTGCACTTTAAATATCTGAAAAACTGTTCCGGGGGAGTGTATACATGCCATGCTCCATTTTCATCTTAATTTCGGTTGAGTAAGTGGACACTGGAAACTTTATTTTGATAACAAAATAAATTGATGCTCTTGTAGCAAAATATTCTTCGTCTGGATCTATCACCCCACACTTCGCTTGCGCTCACAATGATCACAGAAAATAAAGTTAGTGTTATGAAATCATGGTGAATTCTGACAGTAAATTGAAGTTGATCAATAAAACTCGCTTCGCTCGAAGCTTTCACTATGTCATCTTCTCGCTTTGCTCATAGCAAGATATATTATAGCTTCTGGAGCCCACTCTGACATTAGCCATAGCCGTTCATCCGATTGTGATGAAACTTTTGAGAAGGGTGGACGCTAGCCCGCCATGGTTTCTGGGTTAAAAAAAGGGGGAGAAAAATGTGCCAAGAACCGCGGAATTTGCAAAATTATAACGTTCATCTGATTGTAATGAAACTTTGGGGATTGGTTTGCACGCTTGCCCTAAAGGGTGTTCAAGTTGAAGAAATGGTCAAAAAAACCGCGAAATTTGTAAATATTTCCTATTTATTACCTGGAATTGACTTATAACTTTTATGTAAATGGTCAAAAAACCGCGAAATTTTTAAAAGATCCAATGGTCAAAAATCGAGAAATTTTAATATTTTGTATAGATTGGTTATAAACATAAACATATATGTATTTAGAGATATACCTAAGAAGTGTAGACCAAAAACCGCGAAATTTGTCCAATTTTCATTTCATTTGAGTTGACGCAGCGCAGATGTAATTAATTAGGAGGTGTAGGTTGAACAGCCCAAAACATTTTGCGAAATTTGCAAATTGCGGACGAAAAATGGAGAAATTCTCAATAGAGTTTAGTTAAATAAAGAAGACGGAAAACCTACTAAAAACATAAAAAATAATATTAGATACAGCGAACAAGAGTAAGAAATAATAAAGAAACAATTAAATCTGCACAACTGTTTTTGTAATTTTTTTATGTTTATTCTCTTTAGCAAAAATATGTTTTACTTTTTCTTTTTTTAGGGTTGTATGTTTTGTTGTTAACATTTACGATTGGATTGGTTGCTAATAACTATGTACTTTTTTCTTGTTTGCTTTTCCTACTTCTTTTTATTGCTCTTGCCATTTGTCTGTGGCGGCACCTCATCGTCTAGATCCAATTCACTGTCGTCATCATCGGAATACTCTTCATAGATTTGTCCATCGTCGAATTCACCAAAATTCATCTCCGCCTTGCCACACACATAGACCGGCCCTGTGCCCTGGATAAGTTTGAAAGTGACGGAGCCATTGGGGAATTCCACATTTGGTCTCAGGCTTCGTGTTTCGCCGACCTTCAGAACAGCAATAGGAATCTTGACGGTCTTCTTCTCACCATCGTCATTGATGTTTGTTTCCGCCTGGAAAAATGAAACAAAAAAGATTTCAATGTCTTCACTTTAACATTAACTACCCCTTTCCATCTTCTATTAACCTACCTGTACAACATTGAATTCGCCCGATTTTGCCTCCACTCCCAAAGCAATTTGTTTGATAATCAACTTGTGCGAGTGTACGATATACTCCTCTGGTATATCAGGCACATCAAACTGTGCAATGGGCTCCTTCTCGCTGAGCGTAACACCTGCGAAAATGGAAATATGTAAATGAAAATGTAAATGCAAAATGGTTTCGCCGGTAGCAAAGGCGGTATCAGTTGGGCCCCAGTGGCTTTTATTCAATGAGTAACTGGATGCTAATGCTCACCATAAAACGATTCGGTCTCCATTTCTAAAACTCAGTTGTACAGTACAGTAAAATTAAAAAACGTTTTGCACTTTTCACACGTGCGAAGCGAAGAAGTGAAGCGTTGCCTGGTTAGGGGCAGGGTTGCCGGACTGAAAAAGCTATCGGGGGCGAATAAGCATCGATATTAAATATTAAACAATTTTTAGCAAAATATTTGAATTTAACTGGGACTTAAAAAAAAGCACGTGAATACCTGCAGTTTTTCGAATTTTCTTGTTTTTATATATATTTCTTTTTCGGGATTTTTTCTTTTAAAATAAACAAAACAAACTATCGACATTCATTTCCTCAACTGTCATCGAAAGTGCCGTCGATAAGCGCTTGCAGCCCTGGCTTTAGCTACCATTTTGCAAAAGCATTTTTTTGCTCAACACGTGTTCGCCGCTTAAATTGCTTAATTAAATCGAACCAATTCGTTAAAATGGCTGAAGAATCATTCTATGGTAAGCTTGATATTACAGCTAAAAGAAATTAAAATCAGTTTATACAGACACTTGCACTTGCAAAAGACGCCGGTTGCCGGCTTTTCTTTTCAAGGTTGGCTGTGTCTGGCGTAACTGAGTGTGTGTGTGTGTGTGTGTGTGTATGTGTATTCGTCTGCGTCTGCAATTCTTTTGTTAAGGTCCCGTCCATAAAATTTACATTTCTATCTACCCACAGGCGTTACCCTGACCGGCGAAAGCAACAGCGTCACCTGGGATGTGGATGAGGAATATGCACGGGGCCAGAAATTGGTTATCAAACAAATTCTGCTCGGCGCGGAAGCCAAGGAGAATGAGTTCAACGTGGTTGAGGTGAGGGTGAGTGTGCATAAATTGTGAATGCGCAGGGCAAGGACCGGTTTCAACCACACACACGCAAGATTTTTCATATGGCTGTGGGTTAGGGTAACGAAAATTTTGTGTCTGTATATCTGAGTTCCGCTCCCTCCCCCTGTTTCTGGCATAATGACCAACTGTACAACAAAAAAATTTATGAGAAAATCTAGAAAATACTTTTATTCATTATTGACTTAAGATACAGCTGGGCTAATGTAGCGTCAGCGTCTCATCACCGTCGTTCGCTGATGTTTTCATTGACACCATTAATTCGGCTAAGCTATTGGTAAACCTAAACATGCTGCGCGCCTTCTTGTCCAGCCGGCAAACCACTCCGGCAGCCGCTATGCTCCAGTTCCAGCAGATAAGCTCACAGTTGAGCAAATCTAAGTCTTCGCGCAGCGAGATCAAGTTCTACCATTTAAAAGAAAGAAGCATTATCAGTCAAGCTGGACAGACAAGTTGGATAATTGGACACTTACCAGGCCCACGGTGGCATCAATTGAACTTATCTCACTACCCTTAATCACCATCAACGTCACAGCTCCCGCCTGACCAGTCACGTGCGAGACAATGGCAATTTTCAGATATTCAGCTGCCGAGTAATCCACATTGCCCTTGAGCTCTGCCATGCCTATTTCGTTGCCATTAAACTGGAAGTGAATCAAATGTGACACAAATTCGTTAAACTCTGCACTTGACTAACCTTTTGAGTTTTCAACTCAAATTGTGGCTTCATGCTCTTGTATAGTATGAAAAAAGCGTTGAACACTATGCCCACCACCATGCCATACTCCAGTGTCCAGAAAACACAACACAAAACCGTAACCAAAAAGGGCAACATATCACGCTCTGCAAAAAGTTTAAGTATTACTTTTAAATATTAAATTTTTAATTCTTACTCTTGGCACGCCAAATCTCTGCTATAGTCTCATACTCCACCATAAACATCATGGCTGCTATGATAATTGCCGCCAAGGTGGCCTTGGGCAAATAAGCAAATGTGGAAGTGAGAAAGGCGAGTGTCATTAGAACCAAAGCTCCTGTCACAGCACCGCCCAGCGGTGTCTTGACTCCGCTGGCATTATTAATGGCACTGCGTGTAAATGAGCCAGTAATGGGCATGGATGAGAAAAAGCTGCTCATTAAATTGCACATACCGAGGGCAATCATCTCCTGGGAGGCGTTCACAATTTTGCCTTTGGCTGTAAGAAAAGATCAGGGGGGAAATGTTGAAATTTAAATTAAACACAATTTCAATTCTAAATGTAGAGTTCTGAAATTAGCATCTCAAGTTCAAATTTACATTTTTTATCTTCTTAATATTTTAAGGTCATACACAAAAAAATTTAACTTTGAAATGTCTGTAAAAAAATTAAAGCGAGATGTAAAAGTAGAGTCAACACCATATTTCACATATATTTTTGTGACGAATAATATTTAATTCAGATATCGCAAGGGGTTCACTCAAGGATTTGAACCAGCAAAGTTATTTTGCTTCGCGGATTCAAAGAAATTTTCTTCTCGACAGCTCGCTGCTCCCAAGGACGGATTCTTATTCAAGTTCAAGTTTCAAAGTCTCTGTTTTCCATCAACGAAAAGACATATCCTTGTTAACTTACACCTTAAACCAGATCAGGATGCCTGTGTAAACGATTCGGTTCAGGTATTTCGGGACCCTCGAACAAAAACAAATGCATGACTTGCGAAATGGGCATGGGCACCCCTGCACTAGATACTCAATAGAGAAACTAGAATTTCGAGCGAATCGATCATAAATGGAAAAGTCGGAAATGAGAGAGAGCCTGACTTTTAGGTTTCACTCTTTGTTTTCGTTATCACAGCTAAAATCTGGAATTGATATTATAAATCAACTAAAGACTAGAATGCAACAATTTATAAAGTGGTCACAAAATTAGTTGTATATTTTAATAGAAAAAGGAATGTAGCGTTTTTTAGATTTTTAGGTATTGATGGGTGTCCTTGAAATGCTTAAATAATTTTGTATCAATTGCAATTCGCTTTAAACTTCGATGGCATTTTAAGTAGGGTTGCCGAATATTTTTAAAATATCGTATCGATGATACTTTCTGATTCTGAGCTTCCAGAAGTAATAAGATACCTTAGGGCCAGTCTGAATAGTTCCGGCATGGACAGCTTATGCGAATTCCAGAAGATTAAGGGATTACTCTACCATGATGTTTGTGGCAACATAAGGTATAACTTCAGTTCACTATTTTGCGTTTCGTTCGACCTATTATGGGTTTCCATAAAGTCAACACACGGGTTATCTAAATTTTAATAAAATTAATTTGCATTTCTATTTTCTTTACTTTTAAGAAGAATTATTGTTATTAAAGTTAATACATACAAACATTAATTTTTGACATGCCGGGTTTTCTTGGGTAAATGTATCCAATTCTTTTAAAATATCATTAGTCTCCTTTTGTACCCCGATGTGCGAGATGTACATCTTTTAAAACCTAGGATCAAGAAATGGCAGTTTCACTAATATTTTATTGGACTGAAGTGGCTTGAACCTTTTTCTCCAATAGGTTACAAAGCGACTCTTTAGTAAGGATGCCCTCGTCAGATTCAACTTTTACAATCTGTATTTTGTTGAATAATAGTGAAATTAACGGAGTTACCATACTGACAGTAATGTTCACCGCTCTTTTTCTCAGTTGCATCTTTAAATGGGCTCAAAATGCGATAGCATTTCTGGTAATTCTTTAACATATTCGCAATTTTTTATAAGAATGATTGCCACTTTATTTGCAAGTCCCACAAAGGATGTCAGCATATTAAGCCATCGCGAGTCAACCTTTTGCTGCAGGGTCTTAATACAACCTTCCGGAATTCCCTCATCGGCCTGGGCTTTTCGCAACTGGTCCATTAATGCAAGGCTTTCCTTCAATATGACAAAATTGTTGTAAAATGACGAAATCTCCTTCACTGTGTCTTTTACCACCAAGAGGATTGTACGCGCAAAGCAAGGAACATGTTTCCCATTTCCAAGCTTGCTTGTTTTTGAGGTGCGACGCCAAATTGGTCGTGTTCCCGCGTGTTTTAATTACTTTTCCGAACAAATTACTCCTGGCTGTGCCATTTTTATGTCGCTGTAATTAGCTTTTATAAAATTTGAACCCATTTTCGCTTTACGTCTTTTAAATGCGATTGCGCTCGCTGCTCAAATCTTAGAGTGACCCGTTGTGCGTTCACAAATATGATTAAATATCCCCAAACCAAAATCGATATTCGATATTTGGACAGAAAAAAAATCACTACATAAATATATCAGTTTTAAAAAATATTATCGATATATTGATATTTTGATATATTTTCGACAACCCTAATTTTAAGTTAAGTGACAAGAAAAAGTTTGTATAACGATATGGAAGAACAAATTCCCTTTAAATAGACAGTCGGTGTCAATTCGTCAGCAATCTGATATAGTAATCTTCATTTCCTACATAAAGACAAGCAAATTTGATTGAATTCGCTATCTTTTATAGGAAAATTTGTGTGACACCCCTAAATGAATTTATGTATTATCTATCTGATTTGTTTTTATCATTAAAATGCTGTTTGTGCGTCCTGTTAAAAAGTGAAAGTGAAGTGTATTTTGTATACATCTCCTATTGTAGAATTTTATTGTTTTCAAACTAACGTAGTTCTAATGTTCGCAGAATTTTCTCGGATGCCTGCAAAGAAACTGACGTACAATTTCTAAATTTTCTAGCAACAAACTGTAATGTTTGCCTTCATAAACTCCTCAGCACTTATCAATATATTAAGCCATAAAATAGCTCTAACAAATCTGCTCTAAATCAAATAATATTGTAATCAAAATTCGGTTTCATTCCCTGGTCATACTCTGATTGTGCGGTTCATCTAGAACTACACTTTACTAGGTCAAATGTGTGTGTTTTCAAGCACAAACTGATAACTTTTAAAAGCTATTTAAAGACTTACAAAATGCCTTGGCAACGGCTATACTCTCCAGTATAGACAGCAGGGGTATGGATGCCACACCAGATCCAAGTTGTGAAATCATTTCACCAAAGCCCACCGACTGTCCAGTCGTCGAATCCTCGGTATGAAAAGGTGGCAGACGAAATGGTGGGAGTCCAGCTGTTATATTTCCAGTGACTGTGAAAGGCAGTCCACCCGTTGCACTTGATCTACTCAATAGATAACAAAGTAATATGCCCAAGAAGACCGCCAAAACGTTTCGCGATAATGATAAATATTTTAATACGCGACGACTGCAGCGATAAGGCACATCCTTGAGTTTCTGTGAGGGGAGAGGGGTGAAACAATCAGCACGATTAATTGTTAAAAGCAATTTCAAAGTACTTACCCGCATAAGCAGCAGTAGCAATAGTGTCCCACAGCCTAAAATGGCATCATTGCGTCGTGTCTCTGTTATATGTCCAAAAAAGTTTATCCACGAAGCGAGAAATTCATTGGAATCGCATTTAATGCCAAAGAGATTGTTGATCTGTCCACTAGCTATGGTGATGGCTGCAGCCAGGGTGAAACCCGTCGTTACGGGCACCGAAATGAAACGCATCAACACTCCTAGATTTAGCATACCCAGTAATAAAATAATACAGCCCGAGAAAAAGCATAAAAGCACCGCATAATCTGGATTGCCGCTCACATAGGGACGCACCATTAGAGCCATAATGGCCGTAGGGCCCACTGTGATGTCTTTGCAGGTGCCAAAAAATATGTAAATAAACACGCCCATAAAGGCCGAGTATAAACCATAGACAGGTGGTAGATCCGCCACGGCTCCATAAGCTATGGCCTGGGGTACGGCTGTTAGGCCCACCGTCAAACCAGCCACAAAATCCATAATTAAAAATCTCAACTGGTATTTGGGTAACCATTGGGTGAAGGGGAAAACACGTTGAGCACATTTGACACTGCAGCAGCTGCGACCCTTGGAGCCCAGGGCTTGACAAACATTTGGCAGCTGCTCGCGATAGAGATCATCTGGAAAAAAGCAAATAAACAAATTAGACAAATGACTTTTTTGGCTTTTGGTGATAGCGTCGCCGCTGTCCGTTATCTAACTGGGATCTCAAGAGCTTTCAACATATCACTTTGAAGTGACAAGAGCAGTCTCGTGATGCCTGCGCTAACATTCCGGGCAATACGATGGAAAATTTTAGCCAAAAAAAATAATAGAAAACCCATAAATGTTATTGATTCCCTGTGATTTATATGTTGCGGACACGACAACAAAAGCCAGATAATGATATCATTTAGTGAATTAGGAAATTTTTGGTCGATTGCTTGTTCCTTTCTTGTTTTGTTTTTGTATTACACTGGGCAAAAGGTATTCCAGAGTAAAACAAGAGAAAGTGGAGGAAAGTATTTTAGGAGCATATTTAGAAAGGAACATTACGGAACAAAACGTTTATGAACCTATTTAGAGTTAGAGGATAAGATTATAGGCCATAAATTATTACACATAAACTTTGTACCTTTAATTCTATTTCTATGTAATTTTGTAAATTATAACTTGTTATGTTGTAACATTAAATAATTGAACAATGGCCTTCAAGCCTATACCATGGGATAGAAACTCATAATTCTGCCTTCGTCGCAGCCGACACAAGCATAGAGAGTGAGAATCCGTGTGTTCTATGAGCTTTCGGTTATTTCTTTTCTTACGATGCATTTGTTCGTTTGCTTGTTGCTCATGTTTGACGTCATGACGCTTACATCGTGTTTCGCACACAAGCGCAAAGCCTTAAAACAACCAGTTTTTAAACTTGAAGACGGACTTTTTATAATCGAGAAAGCACGGCTCTAATTATTTCGCTTCATAAGCTTAAGAAAGCGAAATTATTCCCAAAATTTTTCATAGCCCATTTTCAGGTTTAATTATGTCCACACTAACTTTTCCTGCACTTATACCCACTTGGGAAATAAATTTTTGATATATTCCTGTAAAGTGAGAACGAAGTTTTATTTTAGGACAGCAAAACCATAAAATTTTTAATATTATTAACTATTTTGGTTTTATGGAAATTGGCAGAGAAGTAAAAAGAACTAAATTGGATGATTAAGAAGAAAACGACGATCATCAGATTTTTGCCAGATTTTCCGTGGGTGACACGAAACTTCAAGAGACTTTACTTTCTTTTTAGAAAAATCTAGTTAGAAGTCAAACTGTTTACCCTGTTTATCGATAGATGTCGCCATCTGAGGTGTTTAATTTTGGTTAATACGAAAGGTTTTGATTATATTTGCGAAAAATTATTGAAACGCAAATTTCAATGTTAAAATGAATTAAATAAGGTAATCAACTGATGCAGCCTATCCAGAAAATCCAAAAGACTTGAAATCAACCAACAGAAATTTCTGTGGCACCTAAGTATAGGAATTCGATTGGAAGAGGTTTCTGTGGCAGCCCCGACATACATAAGAATTTGTTGAATGTTTTCTTGAATCGATTTTAGTTTCAGAAAAATTTACATAACCAGAGTTTTGTATAGATTCGCAAAATCTTTCAATATTCTTTGGGTCCGAGGATCTCTATCTAGAATATTTCTTTCTTTTAGACTGCACTATATCGACATAAATTTGGAACAATTCAATAATTTGTTCGGCTAAAAGTGCTAAATATGTCAAGACTAAAGTGGACATCTTTGAATTTTTCCTTTGTTAATCTTCTATACTACAAATCTGTACGCCCGACTAACATATTATCAACCCACAGCCAAAACTGCTTATCCTAGAGATCTAAGGTATGGCATAGATAGTCGTTTAGATATGCAGGCGCGCACTAAGAAAGAAAATTTGGCAAATTTCACCGCGAAACAGGAGAAAACGCCAAAGAAAAGTATCGGCTGTAGCGCTCAGACAATGTTGTGGACTAAGCTGTTTGCTGTTTTGCTAAGAGCGCTATGAGAGAAGTAAAAGTGTGTGTTGTGCGTGTGTTTTTTTTTTTACAAAAACATACAAAAAATCAAATAGCGAATTGCCACATCCACTTAAATAAAATCATGGCACATACCGAACACATCAATAGCTTTAGAAAATATGTTGACCGTATTTCAAAATAAAGAAGTTAAAATTTCACAAAGCTAGCAGCCAAAAAATGTATCATTGCATTTTCCTGTGGTTCCTCTATTGTTAGAGGTGGTGGTATTTATATATCTTCTTTTTTATGATGTAAGGCAAATTATTATTTTTCTATTCTTTTCTGATACATTTTTTGTAAATTAACGCAGTATGTTACTATTGTGTGTTCCTCCTTCTTTTATTTCGTTTTTCATAGAACGCGAAAATTGAAAAAATTGTAATAATGTGAACTGCTTTAACACAAATCAAAATCGTTTAACCATATCGTATATATCTAACTTTAAAGATGAGCCATCGGTTAAGCATTGTTCAAAATGAAAACCAAATTTTGTTTGTCATAAAAACTCTTAAACCCTCAAGAGTACTAAAACTTCGGCAACTTCAAAGCAGGACTTCCTCTATTTGTTTTGGTTTTTTTTTTTTGTTTATTGGCGTTATAAAAATACCATTTTTTTTCATTCATTACACACTTTACAAATCAGGGACTTACCTTCATTATCGCACATGCTGACCATATTTAAAGAGAAGTACTTTAACTCAAGTACTTTTGGGTTTTGGTGTAATTTAATATTAGGTTTTTAATTTTTTTTATTTTAGTTAAAGTGCACGTTGGCTGATTAATTAGCGTTCACTTGTTAGATGTGACAGACACTCTACAAATTTTCTGTTAATGCAATTTTTAAATTAGCCCGCCAATTCACTAGTCGGGGGAACCGTTCCGCACAAGCGTGGGCCAATGAATGCTTAGACGGTGTCAGATCCACTATGTTTTGTTTGCTAATGCGTAGGCAGCTCTCCCGCTCCCCTCTCTCGGTTAAAGATGCACGACCGATTACTGCCGAGGAGTGATAAAGAAACGTTGGAATTTCCAAAGCAATTGATTGTCTCTATTTCAATTAGCTGACACTTTCTATCTTGTGTTTACGAGCTGCTTATCTAACTGGTACGGTGTGTCTTTTCTCTCTCTCCAGGTAAACACAGTGAAGGACTCTGTTCAGATACCGATTGCTGTATTAAAGGCCGGTGAGACGCGTGCCGTCAATCCCGACGTGGAATTCTACGAGTCCAAGGTAACATTCAAGCTGATCAAGGGCAGCGGACCCGTCTACATTCATGGTCATAACATCAAGGATGATGTTGAGGTGGTTGACATGGAGGAGGAGGAAGACGAGGAGGATGATGTGGCCGAGGATGAGGAGGATGAGCATCCCAAGAAGCGGGCCAAAATTGAACAGAACGCCGGCGGCGATGCCAAAAATGCCAAGAACAACAAGAAGAAGTAAACACTAAACTACAACTAAACACGCATCCATCGAGTTCTAAGTTCTCTATACACCTGTAGATTTAACATATAAAGAAATCCCTATATTACTACAACGATGAGAATACATTATTAGTTCCTTCTGCTCAGCTCCTTAATCAATAATAAAAAGAAAGAAAATAAGATTAAATATTGGTGTACTCTTAAGCAGAAAACCAATTCAATTCCTACTCTTGTATTTGACCTATTTGAAAACTGTATATATATACGTACAACATATACATACATACAACTAAAAACTAAGACGATAATTTCTGTTCGCACACCCCCTTCATAATTGTAGCATGAAATTAAACTGTCGTCGATATCAAGATATCTGAATAAAAGTCCATTTTTTTACTCCATCAAAGCACATGGGAATGAATGAATGATTGTTGTTTCAGTTTAGGATAATCGGTGAGTTTCAAGTGTCAGGTACGCGGCCAAAAATTTATGGATAAAACCTATTGAGAGTTCGCCGATTGGAGGAAGCAATTGTTCCTTTATCAATTAGCCTTGAGGAATGCGCCGGTCCAAGTTCCGAAGCTTAAAACTGGCAGAGCCACTTATCCGGTTCAAATTGTGTGTAGCATTTACCTTAACCTTCAGTTATCCTTAAGGGATGTATGATCATCATATAAACCAAGGTCACGAACACGGCCATGCGGGCACCAGCACGAATATGACCTAGCAAGGGGAAGGGCCTTACAGTCAGCATCATCTTATACATTGAGTATGAATCTGTCCTACTGAATTCTGGCACCTGCGTTAGAAAGGGGCAAAAGCCTTGCCAGCAGAAACCGCTAAAATGTCTTAAAGAAGGTAGGAAGAGGGTTCGTGGGGCGATATGGTTTTGCTTGAAGCGCAAAAGAAAGCCAGCTAAAGGAGTTATCATCTGTAGTCTGCTATCTTCACAGAGTTAGTGTACTCTACGGAGCAGTCGTGCATCCAGCTTGTAATAGTATGTTCTTGGACCGCCAATCCTACCTAGTGTTCTAATACTCCAGTGAGCTGAAGTGCATCCACCTCGTTTTTTTGTTTCTTAGAGAGCCAATCCTCCCCAGAGGTCTATGTAATACTCTAGGAAGCAGTCGTGCATCCAGCTTGTTATTGTGTATCCTTTGATCACCAATTCTCCCCAGAGTTATATCACTCTAAGAAGCAGGTGTCTCTACCTCTTCGATGTCCAACCACACCCGACATCTCACTTTCTTCCCTCATGACGAACAGAGTCGCCGGAACGAGACACAAATGAACCAGGTACTGGAAATAGACGGCTAAAGGTCGAAAAACCCGTTTATCGATAATATTTGGATAACATTTGACTGATTTTTTTAATGTCGCTCAGCGGGCCAAACCAACTTTTTGGTGGTGTTCTATGTTGCGACAAAAATCATCACCGAGACTGTATCTGCAGCTATCCGCAGGTAATTTTTGGCTATATTCTGAAGAATTGTCTAAACAACAAATTCAATTTTGATTGATAGTGGGATCTGATTGGAGTTTTGACTTATTGCTATTTCTAACACGACTTTTTTAAATGTGACCAAAAAAAAAACTCTTCTTTTATTAACGATACACTATTTTATACAATAATAACTTTAAACAATACGTTAAAATTGTATTTACTTTCAAGAGCAGAATCCTTTTTGCAGAATCCAAATCGGTTAGTTTTTCGCGATTCTATACGCTTCTGAACGTTGTTATTTGCGACACATGAGGAGTGACGCCCACCGAGGGAGCAAGACGATCGGAACCATCCCCGAAACCCCGGCGAACATCGTCACCCAGCACCTTCCGCCTAACCCCTAGATTTAATATTACAATATAGAATATCCTGAAATAAAACCTCGGATTGTTGTTTTATGAATTTATTTACAGCAGCCACGATTAAAAAAAACTCGTCGACTCGGCGAGGGCCCCGAATATGACAGAATTCTAGAACAGTTTTCATCAGCCGTCATAATAACAAAAAGAGCGTTCCCATCGACACAGCATCTCAATTCAGATGGTTATTCTTTAATCTGTCCGTCGACCTCTTCTCCGTCAATTTGACAAAATTTACTAAGGGTGACCACAAGCAAGTCCAAATGTTCTATTTAGGCTAGAGTACATTTCCAGAGGGCAATGCTATTATTTATGCCCGAGTAAATGGGGCTAAAGAACAAATTAGTATACGGGAAGGGAGCACCTAAATCGAGCTAAAATAAAAAGGTTAAACTCTGCACTACGTTTTCCTTTCTAGTGTAAGATACACTACATTAACAGCTAATAACTTTCCACACAAGTCGCACCTTCGCCGACGGTAAAAAATATTATCGGTTTTCTGTCCGTTTATCTCGAATAAGCTTTAGAAACCAAATACCTAAAGATATTTTCAGAGAAACTCAACTCAACAACTGAATAGGTCAGGTATTTGATATGCCGCAGTTTGAGAAGTTACAAAAGTCATATGTATAGGGGTTAAAAATTTCTGCTTCGCAATACGATTTTGTTCCCAAATTGGACTTATTGAGGAATTAATGATACTTTTAAAGTAATGATCTAATATTTAGGCCAGTTCCCGTTACGAATTCGATTGATCTCTCTCTGAGCTCTAATTTCTTCAAGAGGGTCCAATGAAGGTGAAAACCAAAGAACACAGTCGGTTTTTTGGTAGCGACTACTTCGAGTTATAGAGCGCTTTAATAATTTTCGATCATTTTAATTGATTAAATCGCGTGCTTTAAATTGACAATTTTGGTGAAAGATCTAATAGAGATTGCGCTATTCGAAGAATAATTTGCTGATAACGATAAGACAGCGCCAGTTATCTGTCGACTGACTTCAACTCATTAGGATTTAATGTAATTTCTTTTCGCGATCTTTAACGGATGTTTTTGTATCTCGTCGAATTTAGTATGAAACAATGATTGGAATTGGTATAAATATTTTATAAGAATTTTAACGAGAAAACTTTCTTCTTTAATTTTTTTCGTTCTTAAGTCTTATTTGCTCTCAAACAAAAATTTGCAAAAAACTAGTTGAAATCGGACTACGATAGGTAGGAAGCTAGAAACAACTTTTGTTTTAGTGTTAGCGTACTGCCCGACACATGACACATGATAGTCTAGTAGCCCTGCTTCTTGGAATGTTGTAAATTTGAATACTTGTCACATTCATAGAATTTCATGGGGAAATTCAGGCCTACTTAGATGTCATGGGCATGTGTCGAACAGTGTAAAGGCAGCCTTACTTTAACTCTGATATTTCCAAACAAGGATTTCTCGTTTTAAATTTCAACTCAGAACCGTTAGAAAGCGGCAAAATATGAATCGAAAGATTATTGAATTTTTAATAATCGCTTAAAACGTTGTTTTTAAATCGGCTTAGTAGTAAACATTAGGGTATTTATGTACTCAGATGACATTTTGATGGTAGCGGACAATCCCTTAACCCTCCAGCAAACGGTCTATAACCTCGACACATACTGCATATTGTGGGGCATGGAAGTCAGTAAGGCAAATTCCGAGATTATGGTGTTTAGAAATGGCGGTAGACTGACGGCATCGGAGAACTGGACGTTTCAGGAGGATCTGGTACGTATCTAAATGGAAAACCTTTAACTCAGGTAGCAGAACAATACAGTGCTATGAGGCTCAAGTCTGAGGTGGAGAAATAAGGGAAGAGGGAGACCAATTGCAGCGACTTTTTTAAAGAAGCTAGCTACTAGAAAGCGCACCGAACTACATAAAGGGAATTGATATCTGATAGCTACTCCCAGAAAATAATATTTCGATATTTAAAAAAATTCAATCAAGGAAATTTGGAAATAGTTTAAATTTTTTCTAAATTTTTGTAGTTTAATGCTTTAAAGGGGAATTTTTTAGAAAATAATTAAATTCTATATTGTATGGCGATTTCCTTTCTTGAGTTTTCTTAAATATAGAAAAATACCTTTTTTAGTGTACTCGAATAATATTTGATATTTTGGGGATTACTGCCGTAAGCGAATATTCTACTGTAAAAGAGATTCCTTTATTATTACTCGCTTCTTTAGACTGAAGAAGGTTAAAGCACGACAGTCCTATTTGACTTCATAAGCCATGTTTGTAATCCGGTGGCTCTACAACTCTAGACGACAATTTAAATCAGTGACAGGTTGTGTGAGCGCACACATTTTGGTTTGTTTTGCAGACGGGAATTTAAAAGATGGGTTTCTGTTGCACTGAACGCTATGTTGATTTTGTTCTTCATTGCTTTTTTTGCTCCACAAACATACTACATTTTTGTGTATGTGAGTCGGTCACTCACGCACACTGTATCTCGCGCTCTTAGCAAAATTTCTTCGTTCAAAATGTTGCCTGAGCGCCATACCTGTATTAGTTGAGTCTTAAACATGATCAACAAGCAAACGAACAAATGATTTGTGAGAGAACAAAAAGCGATACACGCTCATCGTAAGAGAGCAAGCTGCCGAGCGTGTTATTTATAGATCACACTCTCTTTCTATATTGTGTCGGCTGCGACGGACTTTCCAGCGGACTTTCCATTCCATGGGATAAGCTTTTGGCACCATTGATTTAAAGGAACCAGATAACCGAGTGCCTTGATCCCCTGCCCAATCGTGTAGACCGGTTACTTACATTTGTATATGGAAAAACTTCATTTTCTAATATTGAAAGAGTTTATATCACTTGTATTAAACCGTTTAGTGTTTTTTACATAGTTGTTTTCTAATTATCAATTTGTGGTTTCGCCATTTTGTGTTTAATGCTAAAGGATTTCATCATCGCAGTTCTAAAAAAAGTTGACAATTTCGGGAATGCATTTGGGGATTCTGAATTTTGAAGAAAAGATCGCGCGGGCCGTGTTTGTCTCGTGCTGGGACGCGCGCACGTGTGGTATCCAGGCCAAAAACTCGGCCCAGCCCATCTCCTCCAGCGACCACGAGACAAACACGACTCACGCGCATCTCTAATTTTGACACACTAAAATTTGCTTCCTTTATTCGTTTGCCTCTCTCTCCTGTTTCGCCACACTCGCTTAGTTGGGCGACGGCTTGACCTTCAGACGCTCAAAGCAGATCTTCTCCAGTGATTCACGGTGCTTGGGATCGGATATCTGGATGAGTTCGTACATGCGCTGGCGTACATTTTTGCCAAACAGCGAGGCTATACCGTGCTCGGTGACCACATAGTGGACATGGGCACGTGAGGTGACAACGCCGGCACCTGGAATACGAAGGTTATTATTTGTTTTACTTAATCCCAGATTAATCCCTACCTGGCTTGAGTGTTGGTACGATCTTGCTCTCGCCACTCTTGGTGGTCGAAGGCATGGCAATGATAGGCACACCTAGACCATCCAGTCCTTCGGCAGCACCACGAATAAAGTCCACTTGTCCACCGAAACCAGAATAGAAGCGTGTACCTATGGAATCGGAGCACACCTGACCAGTCAGATCTACCTCAATGCAACTGTTGATGGCCGTCATGCGGGGCTGTTGCTTAACAATGCTAGTGTTGTTCACATAGTCGATGCCGTACATTTCTGCAGAGGATTGGTATAAGATAAGCATTGCCACTTGGAAAATATTCCATTACTTACCAATGAAGGGGTTATCGTTGACAAAATCGTACAAGGGCTGATCGCCTATGAGGAAGGAGCCCACAATGCGTCCCTGATGCATCTTCTTTTTGCTGTTGGTCACGCATCCCTTCTTAACCAGCTCTACCACGCCGTTGGCAAACATCTCCGAGTGTATACCCAGATCCTTGTGATTATGCAAAGCGGCTAGAACGGCATCGGGAATACTGCCAATGCCCATCTGCAGGGTGGCACCGTCTTTGACCAGATTTTCGGCAATCAGTTTGCCAATCTTCTGTTCCACATCCGAGATTTTGCCAGTGCCATGCTGAGGCAAGGGTTCATCAATCTCCACCGCAAAGTCGAAGTGAGATTTGTGTATGATAGAGTCGCCGAAGGTGCGCGGCATTTTGGGATTGATTTGAGCTGGAGCCAGGAAGACAGAGAGAGTGATTCACTTTTAATCATTTCTGCAAGTTATTACTTACCCACAATCAACTTGGAGTTGAGCAAAGCTGCTCGCACACAATCCACGCTGGTGCCCAATGAACAATACCCATGATTGTCTGGCGGCGACACATGAATCAACGCCACATCGGGCTGGACGATCTTCTTGTAAAACAACAAAGGAATCTCGTGCAGAAAGATGGGCACATTATCGCCACGTCCCTCGGCCACAGCTTTGCGGACATTGGCACCCATAAAGAAGGAGTTCGAACGGAAAATATCCTTGTACTCCGGCTTGCAGTATTCCGCTGGTCCTTCGGTGTGCATATGACAGACGTTGACCTTTTCTAGCTTATTGCACTTGCCATGCAGGGTCATGGCATTAAGCAGGGTAACTGGAGTGGCAGCTGCTCCCTGGGCAAAGACCGTGTCACCTGCAATATGGAAAAGTTGAATAAAATTTGTTATTAAATTATAAAGGCCAGAGAGGATGTTAAGGTAATGGGTAATAGTTCTGTCTGCAAAACAAACGATATCAAAAATAAAATAAATTTTGTTGGTCAGCTCCAGGGGTTGAACACACGACACGGCGTATGGGTTATGCTCTGGGTCACTGAGGCGTCTTAAGTTTTAAGCTTGACTTTTCAAGCAACAAAAAAACTGGTTTACTACATCTTTAAGAGCAGTGAATCACAAATCCGCCAATCGAAGATACCGAGTCGCCCACATCGGTAAAAACGCAATGCTGTTTCTTACAAATTCAATAATTAACTATGTACTAACATCAATTCTAATCTCCTACTGAGCTCAGTTTTATACGATAAAAGAATACATTTATATAGATTTAGATTTATATTCTTGTGTTTAATGCTAAAGCAATCGCTGAACCGAAACTGTAACAGTACGATGATTCGTTTATTTCCGGTTCAAAAAAATATCAGGGAATCAAACCGAATCGTATTTCTGCTAAGAACCGAAACTTATGTTTCGCGTCCACTTAATAATTTAGCGATGACTTAATAATTACACTCAAAAAAAAAAAACAAGCGTTTTACGCTTACTTGCCCTTCTCAAAGGCAAATGTGGAAACTTTGTAGAGTTTTCCTCTTAATAATTTTGGGAACGTTCTCAGAAAAAATTATGATGCTTGATGCCATTAAACTGTTTGGGAAAATATTGATCTTTTTGAATTTTCCTTTTCATATTAATACAAGTATGAATCTACTTAGCCTCCACTTCCCGTAGTAACAGTTCGGTTTGCGATCTAAACAAATTGTGTAAAAGTCCCTTAACACTAACCAGCTTTGTAGTCTAGTTGTTGCTCATCTTAAATTTGAAAAATTAAAATCTGTTAAATAAAAATCCGCTGTCTAATTATAATCGTCAAATCGATTGAATGCTACCAAAAATAAAAACAAAATCAAAAATTATTATTGATTATTTTTTCCTCTGCACTTAGAATGCGTCTGAAAGTCGCGTTTGCGACTATGGAAATGCAAAAAAAAATACTTATGATAGTATTTAAATGAGTTAGGATGAATGTTCGGAGATTGGTCTTAAAAATTTCAAAAATGAAAAATGAAAAATTGGCAAATTTGAATACATTTTTTCCATACTGGCACTTAGTGCACTTTGAAAAACTGGTACAATGGATTGAATCGCAAACGTCATTCGTTCCAGGTTAAGTTTCGTGAAGTTAGTCCAAAAACCGTTGTTGAGATACAATCCAGCGATAAGGAGAAGATCCAGACATCCTTATATTCATGAATATAACATGAACATTTGGCGTAAGAAAATGTTGCTCTTCCCAAAAATTGACACGAATACAACTGCGGTGCTTCAAGGGACGTTTGGAAGATCGTAGCAGATGATTCCATGCACATAACAAATCAGCAATTGACCTTATGGGTGCTCCAAAAAGAGTTCAATATAAATTGTTCAGGCAGCAAGTACTTTCAAGCAGATGTTGGCAGATACATTTTTAATTTTATTTATATTTGTAGGACTTGTGGGAAAGACCTTACTCAGAAGCCATTACCACACCTTCTGGAAGATGTCAGGAAAGTACAAGAAAAATACCAATACATTTTATCACTCGAGCGCTTTGTATAAGAAGTAGCTGTCACAAAAATTTAAGGGTATGTCCCCCAAATCACAATTCAGTGTACGCCCATGTAAGCAAAAGCTTTCTTCTAGCGATCAATCAACTTACAAATAAAGCTTTTAAGTTAAACAGCTGTTTGTAGTTGCGACATTAATTAGCAGCAATTTTTTAACAAACCAAATGTGGGTGATTGTAAATAAACAAAGATAAGCATGCCTGTCTGCTAGTGTCAATGTCAATGTGAAATCACAAAGCTTATGCAAAATGCATGTGAAGAGAAAAATAGCAAAAGCAATCGTTAACAAAGTTGCACAAACTTATGTGGAACATTTTTAATTACTTTTATTTATTTTTATATTTTCAAGAAATTTAGTTAAAATCTAAGTATTTTTCTTCCTTACATTTAAATATGTATAATCATAAAAATTGAATGATTTTAATCTAAAAGCGCTAAATTTTAGTACAAGACTTTTAGCTTGGCATTATCTTAACTATATTATACCTATAAACATTTATCTTCACAGCAAACCCCGCCCATGTGTTGCAGAATGTATGTACTTAGTTTGGTATTTACAAAACACTTTGTGCTGCTTTCGTCACTAGCCTTCAATGCCGCATACAGCGGTGTTTCTAAATTTGCCTATTTTATGTATGCATAAATACGTTCAAAAGTTTATTTATATGTATTCATGTGTGACTATATCAATAATCTATTTTAATGTCAGTCTTCATCTGGCCACATGCATTGGCGTTTACTACATTTGAAATTTGTTTTATCAATGTTTAATTGAAAATCATACAAGCAAGATAAGATTTTTACTTATCTATCAATGACTACAAAAAACAGCAAAGTTTTAATAATTTCTTGGTATTAAACTTATTAATGAGTAGATTTGGTCCCATTTAGTCTAAGATAGTTGCTATCGGGGCTGCATGGCAGTTCGAAGTTGAACGGATCTAGAGTTAATTAACTTTAATTATCAAGTGTATATTAAAAATGTCCAGATGTTTGTAACGCACAGAAGGAAGCATCACCGACTACATACGAATATATATATACTAGCGATCAGCAAGGCGAGCTGAGTTGATATAGCTATGTCCGTCTGTCAGTTTCTATACTATCTCCTCCTTCAAAAATTAAAGCAATCTTGTCCAAACTTTTCACGAAGTCTTTTAGTACAAATATGCTGCACATTTGTCGAAACCGGCCAATTCGGATAACTATAGCCTATAGCTGTCTTAGGAACGAACAATCGAACTAAAGTCCGCTTTAGTGAGAAAAATGCAAGCGACGCCAAACTCTCGTATTTATAAATTAGCCAAGCCTTTTCACAATTTCACCAAATTCACCAATCGGAAAAGAAGGTCTGATTAATAGTCTTGGTAAGAAAAACTTTTTTGTGTTCACTGCTATTGCCACCAAAATTTATGTTAATGGATACTATATGCTTCCAGATAATTCTGCTAAGTTCGGTACAAATCGGATGGCTATAGCATATAGGTATACTGAAAAAAAACCCATTAAAATCCAGCACTAGAACCGAAACTGGAACCGATGTTTGAAATTTTTTGTGTACCTGATTTTGAGAACCGATATTTTTGGAAACGAAAAGACCGAAAAGAATCTTTAAATTGTACCGAAACAGTTTCGCTACCAAGTGCAACATCTAGACTGCAAATAACGCAATTCGAATAAATCGAAAGCTTTAAGAAAAAACTCTAAGCACAATTTTTGTAGAAAATCCGCGAGACTACCTTCAATTGTAAGTTAGCTTAAGTTAGCCCGCTACTAATGGTGTTTTCCAGTGATTAATTATTATGTTTTTTCCAATGACCGAACTTTCTTTATATTTTACCGGTAAATACCGTTACGTACTGTTATACCGAAATGAAAATCCAAGTACCGATAATTTAAGAACCAAAAAAGAACATTGTACCAAAGGCGAAGTTAGCTTTTCTATATTATTTCATAGTTTCAGAATCAAAAAGTAAGAGCGTTGCAGTCGAGTGGCCCGACTCCGAAACTCTACAAATCTAATGCAAACTTGGCAAGATCGACAATAATATATATACTTTATAGGATTGAAAATATTTCCTTCTACATGATACCTGCATTTGCAAATTAGAGTGGAAAACTGGTAATATCTATTCAAATCTATAACTGAGCTCATTTTTTCGGAGCTCGCCTTAACGTGCTTAGAATAGCAAACGAAAACGCAAGTGAGGTGAAAGGCGAGTCTTTGTTAAACGATGAACCTCATAGTCTAATATAAAACAAATACATGCTTAAGATCGGAATGCTTACAGAATGTCAGAAACTCAGTCGCACTCAGCGATTCAAGGCAGCCCCTTTCATCGCAGCATATTGCCATGCAACACTGTTAAAAAGTTTTTCTAGAACATACAAGATAATTCATGCCCTAAGGGCGATTTAATTAATTATTTAAATTTATATTCCAGTTCTCGAAGTGCGTTGTTTTCAGAGCGACAAAGACGGCGTCTTTTGAGCCATGGGTTTAGTTTTTTTGAGACTGTTTTGAAAACCTAATCTAACACTTTTTGACTAGCTCGACAATTGCTTTCCAAAAATGCTTAGTAAGTTTCACCATGAATAAGCAGCGCTTGAAATTCAATGAATTCTATTTCAAAAATACTACTTTGCAATCGAAATGCTCATCATGGGAAATTTATATATGTTTTAAATGGGTTGAATTTGAATGTTTCTGAACAATAAAATGATACAGTAAAACTTTTTCAAAAACGTTTTTTTATTGGTCTTGGTGGAACTTTTTTTAGAAAATGCCCATATATGTGATCTAATTTAAGTTAGACACCAAACAAAGTGGCATACGAAGCCATAAAGTGTGTGAAGTGCTGCCTATCATAATTGTTTTTTTCCTTTTAACTAGAGTATCGTTTATTTAATCTTTATCATTTCTTTATCAAATCGATATTCAGAAGGTAAAAACTATCTATCTACAAAACTGTGGGAAATGTGACGTTCTTTCCAAGTTGCGGTGGCGTGGTGAAAATTGAAAGTAAACTTGTTATGCCTGCTAGTATAAGAAGCTTGTGTCCCATGCATATTAAACCTCACTTGCGATCTTTGAGATCTCTTCGTTCATGTCGACAGACAGACGGCTATATCAACTCAGCTATTGATATACATATCAGGATCTTCCCAAAAATATGTTCCCGTTTCCGAATCCGATTAATCTATTTTCTAAGAAACTTATAGAGTCCGGTCGATTCTTGATGCCATCCAGAAAAGGTAGTTGGGATTTTAAAGTTAAAACTAGAATAACACAGTCGGTTTTTAATTGCGTGAGCATTTAACAATTCCGATTTCGCAGGATTTGATCGAAATAGAGAACGGGATCAGGCCCAATATACACTTTTTTGGGTCGGAGATGATTCCTTATCCCTGTTACATACTTTTTTGGGTCGGAGATGATTCCTTATCCCTGTTACATACTTTTTTGACAAACTTAATATACTTCATGTACTTAACACAAAAACGAGAGCGTAAGTTAAGGTCGGCTCTAACCGACTCTGCTGTTGATGCTGATCAAGAATATATATACTTTATATGGTCGGAAATGATTCCTTCTGCCTGTTACATACATTTGCACGACTTTAGTATACCCTTTTTACTCTACGAGTAACGGGTATAACTATAAGTGATATTAACAAGCGGGTTTTTTCATTCGATGGATAAAAATGATGAAAATCGGTCAGCAGATACTCTTTAAATTTTGGCAACGATTTTGGAAAAAGTGGTTTCGAGATAACCGAATTTAAAGTTTTGGCAACTGTTTTCGATAATGCACTTGGGTGTTAGCTTCAACTGAAAAAAAATTATCAAAATCGGTTAAATAGTTCTCCAGATATTTGGGTCAAAGTGCGTCAAAACATGTTAAAAAAAAATCTCCAAAAATTGCGAGTATTGTATTACTTGTTTGAAGTTTTTTAACTAAAAAGAAAAAAATTTGGAATTTCTAAAAATACGGGGGGTCGATGAAAAATTTTTTCATGCAAGAGAGTCAGGAATAAAAATTGTTTTTTTTTTTTAGTTTTCCAAAACGCATTTTCGGATCTGCTTGAAAGTTTTACAGGATGTTTATAAGACCCTAATAGAACGTTTAAGCAAATACAAAAATTTTCTGTGGGGTATACAGTACCCTTAAGAAAGACGCTACGACAAATTTTGGGCGACAAAAACGGCATCAAAAGAGGAAGTGCTTCGAGATTATGAAGAAATTTTGCCATATATGTTTTATATCCGAGGGGGATTATGTTTAAGGAAACAAAACAGATGATAACAGATACTTAAAAAAAACCCACGAAATTCGCGATACTTTTTGAACAAACCTCGTATGTTTGTTATCTGCCAAAAAAAGTGTTATAAAAATAAAAACGAAAGCAAATAAATTGTCTCAAACAAAATTACGTATTTGATTTAGATCGGCGCGTGTTGATGATGTCTGGCTTAAATTAGAGACAACTTGTGATGATGGCCAGAATGAGATTTTGGTGTTTATCAATATGTATGAAACTGTTGATGAAGCCATCAAAGTGCTAGGAAAATTAGTACATTTATTTGAGGGCGTGCCAAAGGAACTGGTTTGGTTAGTTTATTAGGGCGGCTTCAATAAATTGCGCTCAATTGAAATGAATTGAATAAAAGCAACCCCCAAAAAGCATGAGCAAAACATTATTTTGTGCCCTCCAAAAGTCATTAATATCCCATTTTAAATCTGCCTTACTAAAATTGATTGCATAATCAATTAACTAAGTCTTTGTTGTTATTCTATTTATGTAGTTTGAGCTTCTTATCAGTCGACATAACAGCCGGTTCTATCGCTCGACCTGTTTGTGCTCAGTTGATGTGCCCCCAAGCTGAGCTTTCCGTCGTTCAGACGTTGCACTGCAGAGTACAAAGTACAAGTTTCCATCGTTAATATGTTTATACATACATATATGTACACACAAACAGCTGTAGAGTAAATTAATATAATTTTGATAGACAACATGCAAATGAACGTGTATCGGCATAACAATTTGTGTACGTGGTAAATAACTGATAAGCCCCAAAATGACAACAAAGCTAAGCAGTAGCAGCGTCAGCTAATCACGGTCAATTGATTTCACTGACAAGCCCCAATAGTAAATAGTTTTGCATTACAAATGCTTAGCCTACACACAGACACACAAATTTGCATGACATGTGGCCGTTGTACGTTTGTATCCACACTTCTTCCGCCCACCCCTTTCCCTCCCCCCTCACCTATTCATTCCAGCGTTTGCCCTTTATTCTTTCTGCGTTTTTTCTAATGCACATTACATAATCAAAACTTTGTGGCTCACAATACACGAAACTTACCCGATTTAATACAGGAGACTGCCTCCTCCGCGGATACAATTGGAGGATCACGGGCAATGGGATGCGACAATTCACGAACATAAGTAAAATAATTATTATGGCTGGCCGCTGCGTTTGTTGAAGCCACCGTCAGGAATTTACTGAGCTGACCCACACGTCCCACTAGTTGTTTACTCATGATGGCCACAAATTTGACTCAAAGGAATTTGTTAGCTAATATTATTATAGGCACTGATTAACTCCACAAATTTTGTTATTCACCGGCAGTGATACTAATTCCGTTTGGGATGCGGTTCCGTCCACTCGGCACTTGACTTGCAACTATTGGCCGACGCAGCGCCCTCACATACGCGAGACAGCAAAAGCTACCAAAGCTTTTTTAATTTGGAGCGAAATTTAAATTCCGTTAAATGGTTTTAGCCGCGAAGACCACCTTAACATTTTATAACCGATTAATAATACATAAATTTTAATCTGATTCTATTGAAAATAAATTTAGAATGTAAATGTTTGCAATGTTGTATTGTTTTTCACACAAAACACAGGGCAGGCTTGATTTTGACACTTTAGATAACCTGGTCACACACTGACTGTGGGTATCTACTTGATATTTACGTATGTAGATATGTATTTGACGTATGTAAAATTGCGCAAACGTACGACGTAAAAAGGCGTCGCACAGTGGACCAGAATCGCTAACTAACAACAAAAACAAAAATGAAAAATTAGAAAAGTGCATAAGTTTTTGATTGTTAATCAAGTTTTACTTGTAATTTCGGCTATAGTAAGAATTTTGAAAGCAATATTGGCTCGAAACTTTGTAGAAATCTGGAAACAACTAAAAAAATTTTTCGTGAATTTCAGGTAATGTAAATATAACACCAGGTGTGACAAATTTTATTAATTTAAAAAATGTATCTCAACTTTGACCGATTAAATTGTATATAAAATTAATAATTTGTAAATTTTTAGCGGTTCAAAAATTATAGAATTTTTTATTAATTCACGATTAATTGTCGTATTATTCACAAAGTAAAAAGAGCTAACGTGAACGAAACAAAGCAGTTAACCAAACTCTTTCCCTCCTTATCTTATCTTATTTTTGTGATTACACCTCCAATTTGTTCGAATGAAAACAGAGGCATTCACACATATTGTTGTTGTTTACGCAACTGACAACTTGGCGCCGGTAACTTGGCACGTGGCGCTGTAATCTTGACAGTGGATGGTAGTTTGCTTGTGGACTCTACTGTTACCCTAACATATTTTAAGTGTGCGATGCATTTACGGAAAGTTTTTTTTAATCTAGTAATAAATGCAGAGAAATGAAGAAAAATATTAAACTGCAGTAAATACCATGGAGCAAAAAGTATTAGAGAGGAACTTAACTCAGTCAACACCGCTTCTGGTTAGCTGTTCGCTCTCTCTGGATATATTTGGGTTATGGTCATCTCGCTCTAACCACAGTGATTTCCTACAGACCCTTTGAAGTATCTTTTTGGCAAAATTGAGAGGCAGCGCAAAGTTCATCTCTAATACTTTTTGCTCCATGTAACTACATACTTGAACATGGAAAGATTTGTTTGCGAAATTGGCTGTGCTTTGTTGGGGTTCCTCAGCAAGCAAACGTTAACCTAATGCTACGATAATTTTCTAAATGCTTTTTTCCGCAGACTTCGCTTTTAATTTTAAGACCTCGATTCTTGCTCCATGCCAAGAATTGAGTCAGTGAGAAAGATCAGGGTATCCCTGAGGTACAAACCGCGACAAAAGCTGTACTATTTGATGCAATTTAGCTAGCAGCTAGGATACAAATTTTTATTTTTTATGGCTTCGTGAATTGCCGGCTTTATGGCTCCCTCCAGGACTAGCAACTTGTCGTGTGAAATGCCCCTTTACGACTCGGTTCGGTCGATAATGCACCTAAAGTTGTGGCTTCGAACTGAAGCTAGTTAGTAGATCTTCAGGAGCCTTCGACGAGTGTTTACTAGTTTACTTAGCTCAACAACTGATTCCATAATTTTGTTCTCTGTTGAGAGAATGATACTCGTTCCACTTTACTCAAAAGTTGCATTTTCAATTGTCGCATATAGAATTATTTTTATTAAACTATTCGTTTCAATTGATTAATAAAATTCCTATTACATAAAAGCGGTTTAAACTAACAATAAGAAAATAACAATTACATATAATTGTAATGTTTTTTTTTATTTATTTGTTTCGTATTTTTGTTTATTAATTAAAAAACAAAACCTATGTGATTTATACAACAAAATTTTACTATTTACAAGCTTAAAAAGTAAGTTTTTTTGTGTTTTGGTTTTTTAATTGTATTAAAGAGATTTCTAATTGTATAAATATTATTATATAATTATGCGTATGTTTGTGTGTAATTCTAATATGTTTGGGTTAGTCATGTGCTTGCTTGGTATATAGTTGCTATGACTAGTTGATGCGTTTTGTTATACATATATATATATAGAAGAGAGAGATTCGTAAGTATGCTCTACTAATTGGTTTTCTTGGTTTTGTCTGTCTATTCGGCACAATCTGGGGTTTATTTTAATAGAACTTTTTTTCTTTCAATATTTAATTTTAGTTATAAGAAAACATGGCCATACTTGATGTACTCCGGCCTCAATCCTGGACGGAACCTAAACCATACAAAAATGTTTTAATAGCGAAATGGAATTTGGAATTTGGGTTCTATCAGTGACTAGAGGAGGTTTTCTAGGTATATATGTATATGAGTGTATATATGTATAAAAAAGAGTTTGTGTGCAGCCTTAGGGGCTGATTTAGAAGAAGGTCTTTGGAGATGCACAACATTTGCGTTGATTGCGTTTTTTTTTTGTTTTTGATTCGATTATTTTTTTCAGTTAAATGTACGAGTACATGTTTTAAGGCTACCAAATAAGCTAATTATTGTAAGTCCATCTTTGAGAGGCTTTACCTTGTTGCCAGCGTCATGTTGAGGCATAGCTCGTGATCTCTTAGATCACCCCAACCGCCGTTGCCCTTGCGTAGTTTTGATTTCTTAATCAAACTGGGCACAGTCAGGGTTAGCGAGCGTGGAAACAGTTGATGGGAATTGCGGGCTATGCGTAGAACCTGCTGTACCTTGGATATCACCTGATTGGATTCGCAATTCTTGTTCTTGTGATGAACGCCGCTGAAATGAAAAATGGTTGCATGGATGAGACAGATTGATTACGAAAAGTTGAGACCCAAAAAAAATCTTGATAGAAAGTTCGTAATTTTGACAATATAGAAAAGATAACCAGAAATCCCGCCCTATCCATCCCGAAAACAAGTATTGAACTAATTCTCGATCTCAATTTTATATTGAAAATTCCATAGAAATCCTCTCCTCAAAAAAAATCTCGGGTTCCGTCGAATTTTCGTTTTAACTGGAAATGGAAATGTTACAAAAGAAAGAAAGATTTCAATCCCGTTAATTTCAAAATAAATCCTGACCTTAAAAACACTTCAAAACTTTAGCCTCGAAGCTTAAGCATGAAACCAAAATGATAATACACTGCTAAAAGCGATGATTGTAAGGAAATATAACTAACAAATATGCAGTCTTTAGCGAACCAAATACTGAAGATAAAACCGGGAGCTCTTTTTGGTTTGCAATGTATAAGTTGTTTAAACAACTTATACATTTGGACCTCTAGCCAGCTAAACTAGTTAATTATGTTAACTTAGAAATGGGAATGTTAAAGAATAAACGATCTCGCGAACTTCTTCTCGAAATTTGAGTTCCGATTTTATATTCAAATATCGAAAAAAATTAGGCGAAGATATTCCAATTTGAATACTTATGTTCAGAATTACAAATTTTCTATTATGGCCAAGAGTATGATAGGCAAAAACACAACATTTGACTAGTCCCAATCCTGAACCTATAAATAATAAAAAGTTCCAACAACACCCATTGCATACTTATGGGCAGTACAAAATAATGACATATCTAGCACATGTATTTAAAATGGTATATCCGCTCTTAAGAAATTCGTAGAATTGTTTCAAACAATTTAGTTTAACGCCTGCATATAGTACTTTACGATTTTTTCAAAGAGCGTCATAACAAAGACTCAAAATACTCTCCCAAAAATTAAAGTTCTTTGGATTCCCAGTTGTATAGGCTTGTTAGGGAAAGAACATGCTGACGAAGCAGCGAAAATATCAACCACATCACCTGTTATCACATCCTCAAAAATTAATAAGACAGACATTAATTGACACATAAGACACGTCTACTCAAGTAAAAACAAAAACTTAATAAAAGCGCACTTCACTCTGGTACCAGCCTCTAAACCGAACAAAAAATATATCGACCACTATTTCAAGCAGATACAAATGAGTCGCCTACCAAGAAAAGAACTAGAAAAACTTAGTAGACTGCTACTTTTAACATACAAGGCTAACCCCAACAACCTCTGCAACTCCACTGAACCTCTCACAATAAAGCAAAGCCAAAAGAAACATTTTCCCCAACCAACACCTAACCTCCCTTCTTACGGATCCTTCTCCAAAAAAACTATGTATGTAGGCATGTTCTCAATTCCACTTTATTTTGAAAAGTAAGTCGAACGTAATTTCGCTTCAGTTTCGTTTTTGTGTTCTCAATTCCGAATGAAATTGCTTTCTTCTTACTTCTTGCAAACCACTGGACCAAGCGAGATACACAAGAAAGATACCAGAATTCCAGCGAAACGATCGAAAATGGAACAGGAAGAAATGAGAGAGGCTGACTTTTGGGTTTCACTCTACGTTTTCGTTTTCACAGGACAAAGCTGGACATGATTAACAAACAAATTTTTTATAAATCAAGCAAAAACTATTATGCAAATTAGATTTCACTAACAATTTTTAATTGAGCACGGAAATAAGAAGAATTCACTTCATGTACATCTAGCAATTGTGAAGTGCGAAATTTTCAGAGACTTAAACCGTTACCGAAACCGAAACATTTAAACGTAACCGTAAACGTAATTTTAGGACCGAAACAGAGAAAAATATATGTATTATATTCGGGTTTTCCTCTGCCAGTTAAAATTTCGAAATCCGTATCTTTATTTGGTGAACAAATAAAAGGAAAGATGACAAAAAGTACAGATGTAAGTCAGCTGCATTTTTTCTTTCCTGCTCCTCATCATTCATTTTCTTCTTAATGCCAGTTCGTTTGTATGACAACGTAGGAATTCGCATATATTGTTGTTGTTTGCGCGATCGCCTTTTTTATTGACTCTCTATTTCTGAATGTGAATGAAAAAGAAAGCCTTGAACATGCTTATTTATAAATGCGAATTTGTAAGCGTACTATAAATGAAAATTGAAATTTGACCGCAGTGTGATCATAAAAATTGAAAATATGAATAATGAGCAGAAGAAAAATAGAAATTAGATAGAAAATACTAGAAATATACACTAACGGTTACAATCGCAGGAATAACATGCTTAATTGTTCTTTTGAAATTTCTGCTTTCATTATCAAAGTCGAGCAGGCTCCGAGTTGCAACAGTTGTTGTTCGTTAAAAAACATTAAAATTATCAGCTGTGACCCCGAAACTTGTCTAAAAGATAAAATGAAGCCAATAATATTAACATCAAACCATTCAATTTCTACAATTTCTGAAAATATTGGACGCGCACCAAATTGCGGTGGGATCAGCTAGTGTATATCTGTGAGAGAAAAATGTTTCTGGCACATTACTTTCTGAAATTAAATTGAGTCACAAGCATTTGGTACTTTTAGTTTACTTTAGTTTAGTTAAGTTTAGTTTAGCATTTAGTACTTATAAATGACATTCCAAATGAAGCCGCTTTTGCGGCGATCGACCCTCTCTATATTCAATTTTGATTGTTATTTATTAACTATCCCTAGAAAGTAAGAACCCTTTTTTTTAGTAATTGTGGAAGATTTGACGTTTCTCCAAATTAAGGGGGCGGCATGGCCAAATGGAAATCTTATATTTAGTCAATAAACAATTTCAACACAATTCTGAGAATACATTTTCAGTATCTCTCTGAAGTTTTTTTGAAACACAAATCTTACCATTCGCCTATGTGAAAGACCCTCGGTCCTTTGACAATCATAGCATGCAGCTTACGTTTCAAACACTGCTGGGATACATGCTGTAACGACCAATCCCAGTTGTAATCGTCATAGGAGCAAAAATGTCGTGCACATTTTCGTATACCCATCCAGGTGGTGCGATTGAAGGCAAATCCCATATTGTGTTTGCTACTTATCCAAGGCATGACTTCCACCTGGTGAATGGAGAGTATTAATGTTAATTATTAAATGCGAATGAAAGGCAAAACAAATTAAAAAATTATATGTAGATTATAGAGAGTGTTTGGGATTTTAGAGGGGGGTCATGCAAATTTCAATCTAAAAACTTCAAATATCTGCGAATTGGTTGGGCAACGCACCAAAAGGCAATGGGATGCAATTGATTCGCTGGACTGGTGCAAATTTTACAGCAGGAAGTAATACCTGGCAATAGTCTTGGATGATGCTTTGCCTATCGATCTTCTCGACACGTACGCGGGCGTGCAACTGAGAGAGAGCGTGGCACGCCAAAACAGCAGGACACATGGAATACAGTTGGATTAAACAAAACCGTATTCAAAAATACACAAAAACCAAATTAAACACAGATAAATAAACCATGCAAAATATTGCCAAAGCGATTGTAATTTTTAATTGTATGGAGGGAGGAGAGGGTCATGCGAAACTTCTACAACAACGAAAAACATAAAAAACTTTAAAGGGGATGCGAGTATACTGGTAGAGAGTAGACGTTTCTGAGCAGTCAAGTCCAAAATACAAACCCGCTAATAAAATTCATAAAACTTAGAGCTGTTCCTGGGGAAAGGAGCTTTTTAGTCTACGCTAAGCTTTTGATGTTGACTGACTGAAAGCTTTATTATTAAATAAGAATCACACTTCCACATTTTAGTTATTTAAGCCAGATACGCTAATCGAAAATTCTGAACCGAAACGATAATTCTAAAAATTGATTCTGGTTTTGAGTTTAAATCGGTTTTTTTCGGTATACGGTTCCTGTTTTGGTTCCGATTTTATACCCTGATATCAACCTATCCCTAAAAACTAAGTCAACTAAGTGTACTGTTGTTGTAGTCGGGTTTCTTCTTTTAAGAACTGCATTTTTGAAATGTATTGGTGTTGTACTGCCCTTAGCATTCTGTGGTCTTCCCTGTGAACTACTAAACCAACCCCGAAGTTACAGTATTTGGGCATGACTGCTCCAGAGACATCGATCCCTGGTTGAAATAACAAGGTAAGGTCGTAATTGTTTCCAAACTCGCCTCACCTTGCTATTGCATCTTGAAGTAAATAAAAAATTAAAACTTTTTATGATCGCAAAAGTGTTGTTTTTTTTTTTTGACAAGAGACGGTGCGCTACCTTCTGATAGACGGAATACAATGATGGCAGGACATGATAGTTCCATGTTTGTGCACCATTCTTATTGTTATTGTTATTATTATTGTTATTGCTATTCTCATTGTTGTTGGTGTCGAATGGTGCTGTGGCGGTGACAGTGTTGATGTAGCTCGATCTCTTGCTGTTAATGCGGTTGTTCTTCCTGTTAGCCTTCTGGCTATCAGCGTTGGCATCAACAGTGTCGCCCACATAGACTTTCACATTCTTTAATGAAGTCGCTGATGATGATTGCGCACTTGATGAGGAGGAGTAGGTGGAGATGGCATTTCTATTGTTATTATTATTGTTCCTATTGTATCCTAATAGACTGTTCGTTGAGATCAGCGAGGAAGCATAGGATTTCTTGTTAGTCTGCATGATGGCAATTTGTTGTTGTTTTTTTTTTTCAAGTATATAAAGAAGTAGAAGACATTTATATATATATAGATGAGATTTTGAATACAATTGGTACAATGATTGAATGGGTAAGGAAATTAGTTGATAGTTATGCAATGTTATGGTGCCAAATTAGGTTTTAGGAGCATTATTGGAATTGTAGTAATTTGTTTTATATTTTTAATTAGATTTTTTAAATTTTAAGAATAGTTCAATAGACTTATTGTTAAAATAGTAATTTTTTTCCAAATCGTGTAAAAATAATTCGAGAAATGTTGTACTAATAGAACAAATCTCAGAAAATACTAATTGTCTTCCTCACTTTACCAAGTTTTTCATAAAAAATACTTTTAAAATTTCTTTTAGTTTCTAATTTGAAAATATTAAATAGTAATTGTAAAACAAAAGTAAATTTAATATTATTTTAAAAACATTTTGGAAAGTTATTATTTAACAAATGTAAAAACAAGTCGTAACCGATTTCTTTGAGACCCTTACTTAAAGATTATGTTCCTACTTTTTATACCTGTTCATACCAATACGAGGATCACCTTTTCCCTGATTATTAAAAAGATTAACATTTTTAAGCACAAGCTTCCTTAAAAACCCTGTTTGCGGGCGTTAATAGTTTCTTCAGGTCTTACTTAATTTTCCAATTGCTTCTGTTTGTGTGCCATTCAAAAATAATTGTCCTACATTTTTCTAACTGACGATATGGTACATGAACTGTTTTTCCGAAAAAAGGCAACCATTTGCTTGCTACATGTGTGAATAATTTTTGTTAAGTTATAATTGAATGTATGTTGAATGTATGCTGGTCCCACTAATGCCTCTATCAGCCATGCTCCCACTTTTACTTTCTCAAAAGTTTTATGATATAAAACCGGATTTCAATCGAATATTGTCTCCAAGTGGCGAAAGTGGATATGGAATGGCTGTGAATAGCAGTATTTTAAATGTCATTGGTTAATTGTAAATCAATACAATCAACACAGCTCACAACATTTATTGGAAAGGCAATGGTTGGCTGTACAGGCTGTTTCGGAATTGTCCCCAATTCACTCATCAGTAGACTTGTTGCTATTCACACTTCAAACACTTGCATATTTTGCTATTTATTGGCCAAGTTTGCCGAATAAAGACATGGGAGTTTCACAAGTGGGAAATTTGGGGGCGAACATCCACTGTTCTTTTGAATCGAATTTTGAAGTATGCAGAAAAATTAGAAAAGTTATGGACAAAATCATAACTTGATGACCTAGAGCCTGCTAAAAAGTTCTGCGATATGTATGGAGATATATTTAAAAGATTTCCGTCAATGTCAAAACAAATAATGAACAAAAAAATTTTGAACAAGAATATTAGTTAATTGCCTAGTATATGTAAGTTCCTCTACGCTCAAAAAATTCCTTTGATGGACCGTGAATTATCCTTAACTCAAAATTTTGAAATTTTAAGTTAATCACAAATGCGTTTTACATTCTAAAAAATGGTTGAAGTGCGGGGCAGACTGAGTGGTCATAAATCGGATGCTTCATCAAAGAGATTTCGGTGATAAAGGGTTTTAAAAAATTCGAACCCACACGGAACTTAAGATAACTTAAGATAAACAAGCCGAAAAATTAAGGATAGTAAGTTTCTCTTTGATGGTAATCACATATTTAAATTTGGTGCTAATGCGAGTGGGGACTGTTTTTGTGTGCTAATTCTGCTATGCCCTTAATTATTATATTACATTTCATGAAAAGCATATAAATTAATTTTTAAATCAAACATGAATTTTCAAATTTCAATTCATACGAAACCACGAAAATTCTTTTTTAAAATAATTTTTGAGATAAGGCAGGAACTAGTATTCCTTACTATAACCTTGTTGTCTTACTTACTTAACTATTTCTCTAACAAAATGAAGTCAACTTATTTACAGTAGGAAATCTATATGGGTAGAGCGAGACGACCATAACCCAAATATATCCAGAGAGCGTAAGTGAGAGCGAACAGCTGACTAGTTTCTGACAGAAGCGGTGTCGGCTGAGCAAAGTTTCTCTCTAATACTTATTACCCATGTGCTTACCGACAGAAATGAAAGAGGGCGAGTGCGCCCATCTTGTTTAGTATACCTTGCTATAGACTCTCCATACTTTAGTCAACAAATCATTTTGAATTTTTAATCCAGTTTGTGGAAGTTTTTGAGATCACAGTCATTAAATTTCCAAAATGGATTCGTTATATTCCAATAATCCCTAAAACCTAATGCTTATATGACGTATGCTATCTGCTCTTGGTGCATGATATTGATGACATGGTCTGAAAATGTTTACAAGGACATTTTTTAGTTGATAGTTAAATTTGCACTGGCATAAGCTTTTGGTTAAACAATAGAAAACGAAAATCCAAAGTAATAACATAAAAATTATTTTTGTAAGCATTTCAGTTCTTTTTTTTTTGTGGTTCTTCCAATGCATGACTAAGACACATTTCCATATTGGCCAATTTTATTAGTACCAATTGTTGTCCCTGTCTGCCTGCGTCTTTAGAGGATCTCACCTTGCTGTGGTAGGTATAATAGTTGAATGTCTTGAGATAGGTGCCCAGCGACAAAACATTGCACTGCGGGCACAAGTCTTTGGTGCGCTGCTGCATCATGGCCAATAAATAGAGAAAATCCTCGGCCACATAGTGATCCTCCTCTAGGAACAAGACCAGACCTTAAATGAGAGAAAAATTGAGTATGCCAAACGCGAATATGATAGATAAAATTATTAGAGACCTGTGTGAAAGCGTGTGACTTCCAGCTCATTGAATACACGATTCGCCTTCCACCACCAATGATGCTTGGTCTGAGTGAATTTCGCCTCCCGATAATGGCCATACAGATCCGGATATAGTGCATTGTTGCAGTTGCTAATCAGAGCTCTGAAAAGTGAAACAAAGTTTATAAACTGTAATTGATTTTGGGACTAGCAGAACTCTGAGTTGGGTGTTCAAAAACGCATGTGAGTGCAATTAGAGAAACTCATATAAGAAGCTGAGCTCTCATATGAGACAAATCTACAACCAATACATATGAAATGAGCGCTTAATACGTATTTTACTTACTGATCCTTCTTTATGTTCCGGGGACAGTCATTGGGATCGACACCGGGATACTCATTGGGGTGCGTTTGTATGGAATATGGATAGAAGATTTGCAACACTTTGCAGAAATCAATCTGTTGCACCAGATCATTGATATCATCATCATAGTAATCATGCGAAAATACCAGCAGCACCTTGGAAATATCTCGAGCCTGGGCCAGACTCACAATCAAATGGCGCAGGTAAGTTATCCGCGTATGCACCTGAAAAATATTATATTTAATAATATTAGTCACATCACTCTATTTTGGGTAAATTTATCAGAGACGCAAACGGGATCCAACAACGGGTTCTGACTATAAGTTATTAGTCACTTAATCACTCTCAAATTTAAGGGGGGACATCTAGGTAGCTCAAAAAAAAATGTGGACTTTCAGAATTTTCTCAGATTCCTGCAGCGTATTCTCTACATTTTCGACTTTGTCCAAGTTAAAGTCCACACTTTGGTGCATTTTCCAAATCTACATCTCCGAAATCCTCATTGGTTGATTCGTTCGACAATTCATCGTCGGTATTGATATAATCAAACATGTACAGAAGTTGTTATTTAGACAAATCCAAAAATTTGAGCGTTTTTGAGTTAGTTGGTTTTTTTTCTCTTCAAACTCGATTTCTGTGTAGAAAAATTGTGCAGTAAACCAAACTTCTCATATAAAAGTGCCTTGTCGATGTGAAATTTTCTCGGTAAAAAGAACGGCTAAAGGCCCAAGGTTGTCTCAGCACACTAATCGTTATTTCGCTGCTGCAACTTCTTTATATTCACAAATGTGAAACTCGATTTTGATTAAGAACAAACATACCTTAAACGTAAAAATACGGGTAACCTGCATATCACAGTTAACACTATAATTTAACCAAAAGTCTGCTATATGTTTCACGTAAAATTTACATTGATCATGATGCATGACTACGGGAAGCGTTCGTTGTGACTTGGCGAGTATTTTTGCGCCCCAGGGATTATGGCTGGGGAACTCGGGTCCACAATATTGCCTGAGCGCTACAGCTCCTTTATGTGCCCCATACAACTGCTTCTTTCTTTTTAGTTTCCACCCACTTCGCTGTTAAATTTTAAAAAATTTCTTTTTTAGTACGCTAAACGAAGGTCTTTGCCAAATCTTAGAAATCAGGGTTAAGCAGTTTTGGCTGTGGGTTGATAATATGTCAGTTCGTCAGTCAGTGGGGCCTACAGATTTATTAAAATAGAGGCTTAAGACCATTTTGAACCACATTACTGAATCTGTACTTATTCCCTAACGGTTTGCATCGCTGTAATAAAAACTTCTGTGAACCAGTACTGAATCCGGAGCAGTACACTCACCTGGATGACAATTATCACAGAATCGTTTTGCAGTGGACCAAATGTGTCCTCATTCAGTACCAACTGCATCTCGTTGTATCTCACAATCTGACGTTTGATTTCCGTCATATTTGGCGGATGGTAGACATCAAAGTTAATTGTTGTGGCGGTGGCCATACCGGATGATAGGGCACCCGCATTGGTGGAGTTTATTAGCATAGCTGATGAAAAAGTCCATTATTTCAAAATGCTCACTTTAGACTTAAAACTTGGACTTACTCGCTGCTGCACCCACAGCCATGCCCATGGCCGATGAGGTGTGATTTCGCGAATGCGGTGTCAGATATTTGTGCAACGGGGCTGGCACCATGGCCAATATGGCATCCTCGGAGTCATTGGTCACTGCATCATTTAACACAGAGTCGCGGCTGTCCACTAGAAAGGGCGAGGAAGGAGTATTAGTTGTGTGGTTAACCAGCAAGGATCCTTTACTTACAGTAGTTAAAGCTGTGATACTGCAACAGTCCAAAGATGCACAGAGCCAAAATAAAGATGCTGCGCATATAGAAACTATTACGCTTGCGTCCCATGGCTCCGGTATTGGGCAGTGGTATCAGGATGCGACCTATTTAGGTATTACATGCGAATCTGTCAGTTGTTTTGCTTGGACATGGGGATTGTCTGTCAAACGGTTTACCTCTCATTTTCGGCATTTTGCAGGAATTTTGTCACACGTTCTCGTTGTGATTTGGAGTGGTCAGCAAATGCTTACTCAGTGGGCACTGACGTTTTGGCCTCTGGAAGAAAGAACCCAATTTTAGTTAAAAATAATTATTCTTTTCAGGCCCCTCCACTCCCGGAATGAATCTCAATTTAATTTTCCCTGTGGAAGTGCTCAATTAAAATAGCAAACTTAAGAGTTTGCGCACAATTTAAAGCGTAATGGGAATGCTAATCAGAAAAGTAACGACTACGTCGACGATCTTGGCTGCCCATGCACGCTCACAACAAATTTATTCAGGTGATTAGCTTGGAAAGGTTCAGCATAGCGACTAGCCAAGTCATCGGCCAAAGGGAGGGACGGCGGTGGTAGTGGCGGCGGGTACCAAATGCTTGTGCCTGTAAATGTGGGCGGATTGTGCGACCTCCCCTCAATTGGGCACTAAAATAGATTTGGCGAGTGCAAAGACATTCAACGAAATGCTTTAATTTACTTGTCAAAATTTTGTAGTTTTTGTGCTTGAACAAAGTCCGATTCCATTCCCTTCGATTCGAATGAATAATATATAGAGATCAATTTAGCAATGATTTAGAAAATATATTTTTAATCAATTAAATATTAATTTTTAAAGACCAGTACTTAGATATTAATCAGATATCAAAACTTATATAAGGAAAAAATATTTCTTTAATCAAGACTACTTATTCGACCAATCGTTGCTATGACAGCTATATGCTATAGTTAGCCGATTCGGCCGGTTTACACAAATGTTCAGCGTATTTGTACCAAAAGAATTCATCAAATTTAAAATTCAATTCAATTTAAAATAGCTGTAAAACTGACGGAGGAGATAGCATAGAAACAGACGGACAAATGGACTGACGGGCACGGTTATATGCTGATCAAGAATATATAGGGGAGAATGGGGGGCTCTGAGCCGCTGGGGGTTGTGAGCCACGCGAATATTGGCCACAAAACTGATACTGATACCACCACCAAAGTCGAACAATATTTGAACTTTCTCTTTTTTAAATATAGAAAACAAAACTTCTAATTGAATTAGACCCAATTCTTGCATAGAAGTACCAGATAAATAAATACAATTTATATGCCTAATGGTTTATGTGATATGACCCAAACAAATACTGACTTTGACTGCCCACCCTGTCGGGGACTACCCTCTCCGATTTTTTCATCTATTTTACCTCCTCTTTAGATTTAATACTTAAAAAACAAAATGAAAATTATATTAATCTAAAATCAAATTTTTTTTAACATGTTACAATTTACTTTCAGGGCTTCTAAGAGTATGCTTCACTTTTAACCACACTCGAATTGGATTCGTGTGAAAATAGCTTATCTCAGAGAGCATGTGTTCTGAAGTTTAGAAAAAAATCATTGGCTGACTTTAACAGGACATGCTTGATTTTAAATAGGAATATATATATGCGATTTTATGAAGATTTAAATTAAAACCGCGCAAAGTATTCAAAGAAAATAATAAGCAATATTCAAAGCAAATTAAGAGAGGTACGTCTGTGTACTCTTAACGCAAAGTTGCCATATGTAAAAAAAAACCAAAAAATTTTAGATTTTTCCCATTTTTTATGTAAGCGCGCACAAATTCGTTTTGCTAATTACTAACTATCTCTAGAAGGGACGAATCGTCTATCTTCAAACCTGTAGGAGATATAACGTTTTTTCCAAATTGTGGGGGCGGGAGGGGGCGCGGCCAAAATTTGAAACAAACTTGATCTGCGTGCAGATATAAGAAGCATTTGTCCCATAAAAGTCAAACCTCTATCTCTTACCATCTTTGAGATCTAGGTGTTCATACAGACAGACGGACGGACGGAGATGTCTATATCGACTCGGCTGTTAATGCTGATTAAGAATATATATACTTTATATGGTCGGAAATGATTCCTTCTGCCTGTTACATACATTTGCACGACTTTAGTATACCCTTTTTACTCTACGAGTAACGGGTATAAAAATTGTGCACCCCACAAACCCCAATTTAATTTTTCAAGAAATAATTATGAGCAAAGTTTTTTATATGCATCTTTTAACTAAAATACAAAAATTACATGTCGAAGAAATATTGGTTTTTGGGTTAAGTTATGTTCGAAAAACAAAACTATGATTACAACCTCCCATCTTCCCCTACATACATATTGTTGGGCTAGTCCCCGAAGTCTAAATTTAAGGCCCAAAAACCGTTTTTACGCTATTTTTGCTCAAATCAATTGATATAACTCGCGGTTGGAACGTCTGATTGTTCATAACCTTATCAATTACGATATCAACGAGAGGGATCCAATACATTATAATTAATGCTTTAACTAAATTAACGCGATGGCTCAAAAATACGGCTTACAGATCTGGTATTTTGAACTTTTGTGCATTTTGTATGACAAACACGCGCTAATAGAATTGATAATTTATGTACACATACATGTGTATAGCAGGCTTACCCACTTTGTTTGGACTAACGATTAACCTTTTTTGATAATTTTACCAGTCCATACCGGAAATAAAAATCTAGGAACCGAATAGCGAAATAAAATAGAACCAAAACAGAACCTTTTACCGAAATTTTTGCTTAGAACCGGATCCAGAATTTGATTCGGTTTGATTCCCTGATTTGAACTCTTTCCTTCGCTTTTCAACCGAAACTTTCACTCTCGTATGTAATTGTAAGCCTACGTGACAAAGTCTTAAAAGATACTAATGTGTTTTTCCACAAGTGCAAATTTAACGATAACAATTGTTGTTGTTTTTCGGATAAGAACGTGACATTAGAACGTTGAGCAAAATAAATTAAGAATAATAACCTTGACTAACGAAGGTTGGTTTGTTCTCCAAGCATCTATTTGTTTTGGTTTCGTATCTAATATCTTATTTGTGCTGAGAGGTAAACTTAGCAATTGGGTCAAAATAAATTAAACATATATACTTACTAATTGTACTACAAATTTGAATTGACACAGACAGAAGTGTATTTTTGGGTGGGAATGGAAATTAGAGCAAGTGAATTGAGGTCGCAATGAGTTTTTTTATTTCAGTGGTCTTAAATCATCAAAAAGAAATATGAAATGAATTTACGCCGTGATCACAAAATGAAATTAATTTATTTCACAAATAAACTCTAAATTAATTAATTTTACGAATAGTTTCCGTCTAATTGAATTTTGTGATAAATTATAAATAAAATGAGTGAAGGCAGCGCAGTTGAGTTTAATTTTGCAGTCCGTCAGTGCGTCCGATTTAGATCGCAGAGACAAGAAGAGCTAGAACAACCAAAATTTGGTACACATAGGGAAAATCCGAGAACATTTGACTTAAAAGAAGCACAAACGTTACCTACAACAGTGCAAAAACGGGTTTTCTCATTTGTGGTACAATGTACTCACTTTAAGAACAATATTTTGAGAATGTAACGCATCAACGACCCCCACTGGTCACAACTCGTTTCATTTAAATTTTTCAGAAAAACTGGAAAAAAATTTCGGGCTTGACTGGGAATGGAACCCAGTACCCTATGCACTTAACGTGTGCGATGACGCGCCAGCATATCCAGCCGTTCTACACTTTTGCAGACTCGCATCCAGAGGGCTACTTATGCTAGGTTGAGCTCACAAAAGAGAGCCAACTCGCTTTCACGAGCTCTATGTCTATATAACTTTACTAATTCCAGGAATATTTGGAACATTAGTTCTGAAGAATTTTGACACCATTATCTTAAGTTAAAGGCAACTCATTTTCTGAACAGGTTTTTTCCCTCTGTGTAGACTACTATTGTAGTCCGATACAGATCAAACCCACCCCAACAATAAAAATATTGAAAAAACTTTGAAATTATTAAGATATCGATTTAAAATTTAAAACTTGAACTTTTATTTGCAATATCTAAAATTTCTATATCGCAGTCGATTCTGTTGTAACAGAGTACATTACGCTCGGGCTTGAGCGATTTTATTATTTGATATCTCTGTTATTCATATTATGAAATCTAAGTCAGTTTTTACCGCCGCTTTTTGAATAAAATGCGTTCACTTAGATTCTTTTCACTTACTTAATGAAGTTTTTTATTAAAATCGCTTTTATTTGCCGTTCCGCGAACGTCTTTGCTGTTCGAAACAACAAATGGCTTTGAAATTAAGAGTGCTGATATACATAAATATCAGAGTATGTAGGAGTTGCATAACATACACTTTGCCTGTGCGAACTGAATAAATTTACTTAGCTGCAGCCTGGTTAAGCTGATTAAATATTAACACATCTTTTGCACACATCAATCTTGGATACCTGTCAAACATATGGAGAAAGTCCCAAGAAAAACCCATTAGTTTACTTTTAAAAGTTAGAACCCTTTCAATTTCGGTTTGGATAATTCCACGTTACCCCTGAGCAGCTGAATAATGTGGAGAATTTCAATTCGACACAGATCGACATGCTGATAAAAAATACAAATTCGACTGTTGATAAGTGAATTATAAATTTTACCAAGAAATAAGAGTCATTTTCGACCACATACATACAGTATATATGGCAAATTTCCTATTAACTCGGTCGCCCCCATTTTTTTTTTTTTCCAAAAAATTATTATTGGCTATTAATTTGAAGTACTATACATAGATGAAAATACCCCAAAAAGGTTTTACCCTACCGGCATGCTATTGTCTGCTATCGGCGATGAATCAATTTCTGAGTGCCCAAATCAGTCAACTGGCGAACCAATGATGCTCGCTTTCTCGGAGTCAATTAACATCTATTGTCGATTTGATCAGTGCGGATCCATGCTTTGTGTCGACTGTATTTTAAACGCAAATGGAGCTTGAGTTACAGGTAGCGGTGCAATCGCTGGGATAGGTTGGAGAAGCTCCATCAATAAGGAAAACTGCAACTATGTTTGGAGTGGGTGAGTGGGTGCTATGACAGACGAGTATTCGGAGCTATTTTGAGAAGATGTCTAAATATATGTATCTACTGCGTGACCGCATATTTTTAAACATTTTTCTTACTCAAACTTTAAATCATTTTACAACACTTAAAAAAGTATATTTGGAATAAGCTTTTACGTGGTTTTCCCTTAAAGCAAGTCAATGTTTTACCACATTGGATTTACTGCTGTTGATGCAACACTGAAGCTATGAGAGAAAAAATCCTCCAGTTTCCTGCAAACCTAGCGATAAATGCTGTGAAATATACTTATACATGTGTAAGTGATAGCTATTGTAAAGACAAAAGATAGTGTGTTTTATTTAGACCCTCTGGCTCTGCCTGAAAAAAGCCACAGGATGCTGTGATCGATTGAAGAATTATTATTTAGTATATTTGACACAGCTTTTGTTCCATAAGAATTTTTCAAAGCAAAGTCCCAGATAACATAATCAATTTCTTGGAAGGGCATGATAGAAAGAAGTGGGATAAATAGTGGAAGATATGGAATTCCAAACATCTTTGATGAAGTTACAAAGAAAAGTGGAGCATTTTTGACTCCGTCCATTGTAGACCACTGATCTTTCAGTGGTAAGAAAAAGATTTTCAAGAACATTTATTTTGTTGGTATCGGTGGATATGTCGATATATAAGTTCCCAAATCCCAAAAAGACGGCCAAAAGTAAAAAAAACGTTGTCGATTTGGCTGAAAGTTTGTACTCGCTGATCACGAATCCGACGTCAAAAAAAAAAAAAAAAAATGGCGGATGTAATATGGCTGATAATTTCTTCAAAAACGCATTTGATTGAGCTGAAACTTCGAAAAACCCTTTTAACGATAATATCTCGATAACTATTTTTGCTCATTTGCCGATTTTCGTGCTCAGCGGGCCAAACTATTTTAGAAAAAGTTGAATTGAATTGAATTGAAGGAGAGTGTTGTCTAGCAGTGTACATATATTTTGTCGCTCAAAAATCGTCACGGAGACTGAGACCGCAGCTAATTTTTGGCTTTGTTTTTGACGAATTGTCTAAACAACAATTTTGATTTTGATTGATAGTGGAATCTGATGGGAGTTTTGACTTATTGCTTTTTCTAACACGACTTTTCAGAATGTGACCAAAAAAAAGTCTCTACTTCTATTAACATAACATAATAACATAGAGCAATACGTTCAAATTGTATTTACTTTCAAGAGTAGAATCCATTTTTCAGAATCCAAATCGGGTAACTTTTCGCGATTCTAGCATATTCTGAACGTTTATTTTCGACGCATGACGTTGTCAGAATACGAACTAGATTTACTTGCAAGATAACTTGCTGAGTTCTAAAATCCTTAGAAATCCTCAAAGATAATATAAAATGCTAAAAATTGCCAAAAACAATTTTTTTTTAAAGAAATATTTTGTGTAAAAGGAAAAAAATTGTTCGGTATTTATTTAGTCTTGAAAAATGTAAAAAAAAATGTATTTACTTTATATTTCAACTCATATTAAGGCATTAATTAGATGTAGTTTTAGTAGATTTTGGAAAAAGACTGCGCAGTTCTTAAGTTCTATAAATAAATTTAACACATTTCTACATCCATTATAACCCCATTCATTGACATTAAGGGTACTGTATACCTTCAGGTGTCATTTTTTAAAGGTTTACAAAAAAGTAGATTACTCAAAAACTATAAGTGGTATTAAGAAGCGGTTTTTTTCATTGGATAGGTAATCGGTTAAACTAAATTTAGTAATTTTTATTGTTATTGTTGTACCTACGGTTGTTGTTGTATTTCTGTTCAAAGTTAACCAAAAATTTAAAACATAGGCCCATGGTTGCAAAAATTTTTTGAGAACGGATAATCTGAATTCAAAACTGAAGATGAGGTTTTGTTAAGAATTGATGTAATTCTGGTGTGAACTAGGATATTTTGGATCGGTCAATAAATGGCGGAGTTATGGTGTTTCAAAGTAAAAATTTCGAAAATCGACTATTTTTTTCCACTATATTGGTCCTAGCTCCGTTATTTGTTGACCGATCAAAAATATCCTAGTTCACACCAGAATGGTGGGTATTAGGAGCAATTTAAGGGAAAGAACTCGAAAATCGGTCAACAGGTACTCTTTAAATCTTTGCAACCATTTTGGAAAAAGTGGTTCCGAGATAATCGCATTTAAAGATTCGACAACTGTTTTCGATGAAATAAAAATTATATTTAATAAATGTATAAATCGAATTTGGTGCATTTGGGTGTTAACTTTCACCGAAAAAAAGATTATCAAAATCGGTTAAGCGGTTCTCCAGAAATTTGAGTCAAAGTGCGTCAAGACATGGTAAAAAATAAAATCTGCAAAAATTTCCAAGTAAAATGTTTTTTTTCAAAAATTTTTTTTTCCATAATATTGAACATTTTATAAATATTTATAAAGTTTTTGACCAAAAAAGGGAAAAAAATACGAATTTATAAAAATACGAGGGTCGATAAAAACAATTTTCATATAAAAGGGTCGGAAAAAATAATTGTTTTTGTTTATATCTTTAAAACTGAGTTTCGGATCAGCTTGAAAGTTTTGCAGGATGTTTATAAGATCCTAATAGAACGTTTAAGCAAATAAAAAAAAAATCGAAAAAAAATTTTTCTGAAGGTATACAGTACCCTTAAGACACAAAACAACAAAACGAGGTCTAATTAAGTATGCTTCCCCCTCCCCTTTCCACGCTTTGTTCACCCCTCACTACTTCCTAGATACGTAACAATCGAGAAATGCCAAATGAAATCAATGAATTTCCATAAATATTTTTGTACCAATTTATTGAAGGGGGCTAAGAAATACTATTAAATGGCTGAGTGAGGGGGGTCGGGGTAATGCCATGACTTTGAATTTGAACTTTACACAGGTCGATTGAGTTTTGGATTGAAGCAAAGGATAAAAACCACTTCAAGTGCATGCAAACACACATAAGGGGGAGGGGTGCACCAGAAACAGGTATTTTTGGTTTAACTGTTACGAAATACATGCAAAGCAAAACAAACTCAAAATGCGACATTTACTTTGCATTGTTGTGGTTGTTGTTGTTGTTGTGCGTGCTAATTAAGTGACCACTGTGAGACCCACCTTTGGTTAAATTTGCAAAAGCGTCGGTCGGCATCATCATCATCATCAGTGGCCTCGCTTTGCCCCCCAATCGATTTTCCGAGAGACGCCTTCCACCTTCTCCGCCAAGAAGTCAGATTGCAGCGTAAATTTTCAATGTGCCCTCAAATTGTTGCTCCGATGCCATAACAATTTCTCAATTTCCAGCTAGTTAGTTACACTTAAATCGTTGACGCTGCTTTTGCTACCTTTGAGATTCGATTTACTCATATTTAGGCAATTGCGATGCACATACAAACTGGCAGCTGCTACGGCTGCTGCGGCGGCTAAGCAAACACAAAACAAACAAATGGGCATCTTTGCACATGTGGATGTTGTTGGCTAAAGCATTTCATTCACTGGCATTTTTAATTTTCGGTTTTTTGTTTCTTTTATTATTCGATTTGTTGCTTTGGCTATGCGTTTTTATGTAAATTTAATGTGTGTGTTTGTGTGTGTGTATTCACTGTCCGCAGTTGTCCGCGGCGAAAGTATCTCACAGTACGCGCGCCTCAGACTGCGAGCAAAGTCAAAATCCAAATGAAAAACAGCTGGCGGCTAGAGAGCCAGAGCGCAACAGAACAAGAGAGTTGGAGGGAGAGAGAGCTATAGGTGTTAATTGAATGTTAATTGAATTTTTGTTTGTTTATTATTTATGCTAGAATTATGGTCATTACTTGTGTGAGCTAACTAAATCTGGAAATGTGCTTATTATATTAAGTTTTAATAATTCCACAGAGCTTCTGCCTGTTTAAAATTTAGTTTTTGTATATTTGCTCTCTTTGAGTAACGGTTTTTATAATTTGAACTAACATTTTCAGGCAGCTGGCAACTTCATTAAGTATGATTGCCCAACACTAAAAACTAGAGATGGGCATTTAAACGAAATGGACACGGGCGAGCAATATATAAAAGCACACACCGTTGTAGGAGCTGTACAGCCAACATTTACATTTACACAAACGTTTGAGTTCTAAACTGTTTGAAATAAAATATGGAATTTTACATTACTTAATAAAGTCCACCAAACTTTTATTTTTGATATGCTGAGATTCATAAGAGAACGACTTCGAAGTTTCGAAAACCAGCCGAGCACAGCTTACTCAAGAGCTCAACATTTCAAATTTTAAATGGCAATTTACTGCAATTTTTGAAAAATAAGCGATTCAAAATAACATTCAAAATCCCAAAATCGCATATTTAAGTTTAAGTAAGCTATGACTATTTAATTCTAACAATTTGGTGGTCAATACTAAATACTCAATACTAAAAAGTTAATTATATATGCTTCGCCTTGTGGCAACACACCATCTCTAGCCAAGTGTGACCGCATACCATCTGTGCTTAAAATACCAGGGTGTGATCACCCATACACATGAACATTACCACAAAGTTTTTCTTAGCAAAACTAGCCGCAGACGTACACATATTCAGTTTATTAAATTATAAATATTTTTATTTAATAAATCTTTTTAGAAAATTTTTAAACAGCATTCATTTTCAAGTCGAACTAGTTCGATTTTTAGTCTTTTGACAAGCAGCCCTGCCAATCTATCGATAGTTGACATGAAGGGTACTCAAGTCAACAAAATGTAACTCTGGCACTAAATTAAAAGATTTATTAGCTTTGCCATACTATTAATAAATTACTTTAATTTCACATTCATATTTAAATAAGTTTTAATTGGCATTCGATCAATTGAACTATCGATAGTTTTGCTGGGCTGCTGAAATGTAATCGGTATCGGTCACCTCGCCGTCTAACATTTTATTTATAACAAAAATACAAAATAAAGTGCTAGTGCTTGGGACATTTACGTTTAATTAACACCAATCGAATAATACACAACGAATCGCTTAACAAAACGTCCATGCAAATCCAACGGCAGCGGCAGCTGAGGCACTGGAGCCAAGCAACAACAACATAAAATACACAAAATATCAAGAAGCAGCAGCAAGATTTACATACATACACAGCACACACACACACACGCGCGCATACATATACAGAAAAGTGTTCAAGTGCTTAAGGATAGTTGAATAATTTGTTATTTTATTGCCCGAGAAGTGCCAGCCGAACTGAAAAATGCTTTAGACAACGAAATTTTCATCGCATCTTGCATCTCTCTCCCTCTGGCCCAAAGAGACAAAACCAACAGACCAGAGTTGCCAGAGGATGAGGATGGCGACGACTCCCACTCCGACGACTCCTGCCATATAAAAGAACGCGTTTGTAATCGCTTGATGAAATGCACGCCAAGACAATCACAATTCCCACCTAGCACTAGCCGTGGACGAGGAATTGCTGGTGCTATCCACCCACGTACGCCGGCGACAGCCACCGCCGTCGCCGTGTTCAGCCTTGTTTAGCATTTAATTCGGTCATCGTGCCTCTGCGCCTTGTTGAACGTTTTTTTTCTCTGTTGTTTACATTTGTTTTTGTTTGTTGGTTGAACATTCTCCATTACATCCTCTTTACTTGTGCAATTTGCCATTAATTGTTAATTACAAAACAAAAGCAAATCCCACGTTGAGCATATTAATCAAAATGAAAACATCCTTGTCAAATTTGCCATTGAAATCGCGTCCAGCCGCTGAAGCAACAATCAATTTATACCCGTCCAAACCCACCTCGTCGTCACCGCCATTAATGCTTAATGCACGATTCGTCAGGATTTTGCCAGGAACACTTCAATATCCACACGAGCACAGAATCTAAATGGTAAGTAATTGGGGGAGAATTTAAAACATCAATCTAAAATGTTGTCTCTTGCTTGAATTTGGGAAGATGCAAAATTAAGTTTTTTTGTAGCATTATTTTATCACCCCTAGAAACAATTTGAATAAAAAAAAGGAAAAAGAAATTGAAACTGTTTTCGCTTATCTTTTTACCGTTTTAGGATTAGTAACCTACTGTAGTTTAGGTTCTGTTCGGCCTTCCATTAAACTCGGATACTCCGATGCTGAACCTAAGAATTGTGTTCGATTTGTGTGAATTGTGTTAAACTTATTATCGAAAATATTTTATACCGGTACCAGCTATGCTCTGAACCAGGTTTCAACCAGATCATTAACAGTATTCAAAAATTCCAAAATGGTTTGGAAAGGACTTTGATCCGGGTAAAATTAACACAAAATTTAAATTCATATTTTAAGTAATAACTGATATTCACATGACTCTGAAACATTCTTACTCATTACTTTCACTAAATATAAATAATAAAAATTCACTAAATTAAATAAACTATAGAAAAATTTCAAATTTTTTGAGTTTCCCAACCGATTAAAACATTGATCGATAAGCCTACTGAAGATTCATTCGGGACAATGATGAAACGGTACCATATAGGCAACCAGCTCATTTTTGGTGTACAATAATGCATAATTTGTTTTCAGTTTTGAACAAACACAACTTTTTCGGACCTCGAGCCAACTAATCTCACTAATTTTTTTGGAGATGTGATAAATGTTATCATTTACTGCCATGTTCCGGTTTTCACTAAAGTGAATTCGAATTTTTTACATGTTCTCTTCTCTGTTTAACAATCATGGAGATCTGTATCAAACCTACAGTTTCTACTTACTTTTTACACTACTGATTCAATGTTAACAGTTCTAGTCTGATTAGCCAAATCAATTTTATGAAACAGCATATTTAAAGAATTCGAATTCGACAATTTTTGTCGAAAGTGAAAACCGGAACAGGCCTGATACATGATATCATATCATATACATGAAAAATCTTTAAAAATAAAATTATAAATATATACAAAATAAATATATGCCGTGTTCATCATAGCTCGTCGCCGTATCCTCTGAAACAAGAAAGCAAACATCCGCTTGAAAGGTGATAAGTTTCCCTGAGCAAGTCGAGAACATTATTACCAAATCATCAGCGCTCTTTGCCCGTTTGTACTGAATCCATAGCTACCATAATCGTTTGGGAATTGGGCACGATGAGAAAAGCGCTAGCTACCAGTACCCTTTGCACACATTTTGTTTGAAGTAGATTTTTGGTTAATATTTCAAAACCGTATAGACGGATTACCTGAATACGAACTGGAGCGGATGTACCATCCTAAAGAGCCCTAAAATTAGTATGATTTTAGTACGTTTACAAAAGGAAATTGTGGTTTACTTTTCCTCTATGTACCCAGTGGAACCGGGAAGATATTCCTCGATGAGTATGCGCTAGACATTGAAATGCCCGATTTCCGGTCATTGGCGAGTCGAACAGATTGGTTTCGTATCCGACGAACTTGTGCCATTTCGTCTTAAAACAAGTGAGAAAGTCGGTCAAGCCCGACTATAACATACTCTGTACCTGGAGTAGAAGCTGAATGCTGGTGGTGCGCTCATCTCAAAGTTTCTCTCTCTCACTCCTCTCTGGCTCCTCTCTCTCTCTCTAAGATTGTGTGGTGTTAGTTGTGAATGGGTGGGAGGGGGTGGGGCGAGGGCGATGTACTTTTTTGCTCATAACTTGAGAACCGCTGATCCGATCTTTATCATTTCTTCGTCAAATCGATACATTTTGCTAATTACTAACTATCTCTAGAAGGTACGATCTATCTTTAAAACTGTAGGAGATATAACGTTTTTTCCGAATTGAGGGGGCGTGGCAAAAATTGAAAATAAACTTGATCTGCCTGCAGCTATAAGAAACATTTGTCCCATACATGTCAAACCTCTATCTCTTACCATCTCCGAGATCTGTTTGTTCATACGGACGGACGGACGGACAGACAGACGGACAGACGGACAGACGGACATGGCTATATCGACTCGGCTGTTGATGCTGATCAAGAATATATATACTTTATAGGGTCGGAAATGACTCCTTCTTCCTGTTACATACTTTTGCACAAACTTAATATACTCTATGTACCTTCGGTACAGAGTATAAAAAGACGAGCTTATTAACAACTGTACGGCAGAGAACATATGGATCAATTAAGATTCTTAATTCAATCCTCTCCACTGTAAAAGAAACGAAAAAAATCCCACAACTATTCAACAAAATTCTTAAACTCATTGAGTATGTAGTGTGATTCGGTCTGAACCAAACAAAACTCTGTCACGGAACGTTCAAAATGTGATAAAGTTCTTTTTCTGAAAATTCAACTGATATGCCACTTGATTTGATTTCAGGCATGATCAGGGGCGTAGCCAGCTTTCCGAAAAGGTGGGGGCAGTTGTGACTGAACGTTTCTTAAATATTTCATTAATTATATTTTTGAACATTAATTAATTGGATCATGATGCATTTAATATGAAATGAAAATCAATCTTCAAAATAATGGCGAAAAATTTAACTTATAATTGAAAAAGTGCATTTTCCAGGGCAAAATCTGTGATTAGGGGGTAGTTCTAGTGAGAAAATCGTTTTGTTGTCAATGGTGGCGTTTTTATACTTTCCAGTTATGCAACCGGAACCGCTTGGGATATCCGAACCGGAACCGGAGCAGGTTAATTTTCATCCGTTCGAAACTGAACCAGAACAAAAAATAATGGTATTTACAATATTTTTCTAATAAACAGAAAAAGTTTTATAGATAAAAAAAGTTTAAAAAAAAAGATTTCCTAAAATATAAATATATGATTTGTCTAACTACACAGGATTACATGAAAGGATAACTTTTTCAACAGAAAAGATATCAAACTTTTCATAATTTTTTTTTTCGCTGAATTGTTTCCGGTACTTACCCGAAACTAACGTTTCTGTTTTGGTTCTGCTACTGTTTCGGTATTCCCCGTTTTATTTCGGTATCGTACCGGTACGTACCGGTAAAACTATCAGAAATTTTAAAACTTAAGTCCAATCAAAGTGGGTAAGCAACAGTACACATGTATGTGTACATAAATTATCAATTTACTTTAAACCACTTTCCGTCCATCTGATTTCTTAGCTTCTACGCAGCAAGAATAACATTTGATAGTTCATACAACTCCCGAAACTTTGTCGAATTTTTTGACCACCATTTAAGTACATTATTTTTATTTTGAGTCGTTTTAAGCTCAGGAAAACCTTGATCGGGCATCATATGTTGAACTGTCTTTGAAAATACTAAACTATTTGTATTGTCCTAATTCTTTTCTTAGAAATTCATATATAAATCGACTTCATCTCCACTTTCAGACAAATTAGTTGAGTCAGAGCTGCTTTCCTCATTTAGTTTCAATTGAACAGAAGTGGATAAAATTCTTGAAAATATACATATTAGTCGAAGCAGTTACACATATACTTTTCTGTTCAGAGGTTAGCCTGACATTATAACAAGGGTCTAAGAAAATACCACATAGGAATGCATTATTTTCAAAGGGACTGGTCTCGCGATTTTGTATTTCACTGAACAAAAGTTTTGCTAAATAACAATTCAGCCAAATTGCGTAAAAATCCGCCAAATCTAACTGCTCGTTTCGCAGTCTAGTGTTTGCACTCAGAACCGAAACCGTACCGGTGCAACATTTCTGGTTCGGTTCTTTTCGGTACAGGGTTCCGGTTCCGGTTTGATTCCCTGGCATAAATGTGTGTAACGAGAGCTTTGTTAACGTTTTTGGATCGTATGACCACAAAAGTAACTTTTTCTAACGAAATTGGTTTTTCTGTTAGCTGAATTAAATTACGTTACAGAAAACTCATACACAAAGTTTATATTTTGCTCATAAGATTTAAAATGTGTATGACTTCGTATCCCACGGGGTACGAAAAATGAAATGTGTGCACCACTGGTTTAAAAACTAGTTTTAGTGAGAAAAACTTTTTTGTTTTTAGTGCTATCGCTCTCAACGCTCGTATTTATAAGTTTTCAATGATTTCACATAATTTCACGAAAACTTGTCGAAATCGGACAACTATAGCTCCCATACAAAAGATGGGTCTTAAAAAATCTTTGTGAGAAAAAGATTTTTGTTTTTAATGCTATCGCAGCCAAACTTGTTACTGATCAATGTTACATGCTACCGCACAATTCTGCCAAGTTTGATTCAAATCAGATGACTATAGCATATAGCCGCCATAGGAACGATCGGTTAAAAAACTAGTTTTAGTAAGAAAAACTTAAATTTTTCGCAGCCAACTTCTCACTTAACCGCTTTACCGTGATTTATTTAAACAGCTGATATACAGACATGTTCTCAATTCCACTTCCATGTCAACCTTTCATGTTCTCGCAACACCAAAACGAAACACGTTTTTCGTTTTGAAAAGTAATGATTGTTAGTCGGTGGAATGAAAAGTAATTGCCAAATTACGCACTCTTACAGTTGCAAGAGTAAGTAAATTTTTTGTAACTCTGTGATCAATTTAGAAATTGTTAGTTGCCATTCTAGTCTTTAATTGTTTATAAAGATTTTTAATTTTTTAATGTGTCTATTGCCCAGCCAAACCTAAAAGTCATTCTCTCTCATTTACGACTGTTCCATTTTCGATCGTTTCGCTTGGAGTTCTGGCTTCTCTCTGGTGTATCTAATGCCATTCTCGCTTGGTCCAGTGTGTTGCGAAAAGTAAAAAGAGAGCAATTTCATGCGAAATTGAGAACACAATAACAAAACCGAAGCGGAATTGCGTTCAATTTACTTTTCAAAAAGTAGTGGAATTGAGAACTTGCCTGATTGTAAGGCTTGTTTGGTTTTTTTAAATAGGTTTTGTTGCCCTTTTGAAGATGGAAGAGCGAATACAGCATTTTCGGCATATTTTATTGTTTCACTATCAAAATATTAAAAATGCAGTACATGCAAGGCGAAAATTTTGTGATGTATACGGAGAAGATGTGTTGACCGAACGCCAATGCTAAAATTGGTTGCAAAATTTCGTTCTGAAAATTTCGATTTCGAGGTCATCCTGGAAGGAAGTAAATCTTCAAATAACAACTCAAGAGATTGCTAAAGGATTCACATTGTCTAACGCGACTTAATTTCGTAGCTTGACATATGGGTTCCTCATGTTCTTACAGAACGAAATTTCAGACCTTAATGACTCGCCAGAAGCTTTTGCAGTTTGATTAAGATGTGCTACCACACCCACCATATTCTTCTGACTTGACACCTTCGGACTATTAGTTGGTCCGTTTTTTGCAAAATTTTTTGAATTAAAGAACCTTTACCACAAATGGGGACGACAAAAAATTCACAAAAATTTTATGAGCTTGATTTCACTCTCTAGCCTGAAAGATAGCAAAAGGTATTGGATCAAAACTTAGAATATAAAAAATAATAAAACGTTTTACACAATAAAGATATCGTAATTAAATTGCACTAAAAAAAGCGAAAAAACTTAAAAATAACTAACTACCCAATTGAAGTGGTCATCCGACAATAAATTATACCGATTCTCTAAATTCATTCTAAATTTTATTTTTCGATTCAATTTGATCTGCTATCGCATATGATAGCGAGCGGTCCTTTTTCATTCTAAGCTCGCAGGCTAAATTTGGCCCCACAATACAAAATGTTGATTAACTCCCATAATTTTTTATACCCGTTACTCGTAGAGTAAAAAGGGTATACTAAAGTCGTGCAAATGTATGTAACAGGCAGAAGGAATCATCTCGACCATAAAAGTATATATATTCTTGATCAGCATCAACAGCCGAGTCGATATAGCCATGTCCGTCTGTCCGTCTCTCCGTCCGTCCGTATCGTAGTCGGTTAGAGCCGACTTTAACTTACGCTCTCGTTTAATGTTGATCTCAAATTTAAACTTACATTTATAATCCCCGAAATTAGCATAAACAACAGATGATAAATTGCTGGTAAAAAAGGAAGATAAGAATGTCCCCCTCAGGAACACAGCAAGACAGTCGAAGTTGGTTAAAGCCGCCTTTAACTTTCGCTCTCGTTATACCCTTGCAAAGGGTATTATAATTTTGGCCAGAAGTTTGCAACGCATAGAAATATTCATTTCCGACCCTATAAACTATATATATTCTTGATCAGGGCGAAGAGCTGAGTCGATTGAGCTTTGTCCGTCCGTCTGGCTGTCCGTCTGTCCGTCTGTCTGTCTGTCTGTCTGTCCGTCTGTCTGTCTGTCCGTCTGTCTGTTTCTACGCAAACTAGTCTCTCAATTTTAAAGCTATCGAGCTGAAACTTTGCACAGAGTCTTCTTTTTACTGCACACTGCTAATATGTCGGAACCGACCGGATCGGATGACTATATCTTATAGCTGCCATAGGAACTATCGGTCGAAAAGAGGGTTTTTGCAATTATTAGTTTTATACGCTTTTACACAGATTTGGAAGTTTTTGTCAAAATCGGATGGCTATATCTTATAGCTGCCATAGGAACTATCGGTCGAAAAGTGGGGCTTTGTGAGAAAACTTTTTTGTTTTTAATGTAAACGCCTTCCGCTTCGACAATTATTAGTTTTATACGCTTTTACACAGATTTAGAAGTTTTGGTCAAAATCGGATGACTATATCTTATAGCTGCCATAGGAACTATCGGTCGAAAAGTGGGGCTTTGTGAGAAAACTTTTTGATTTTAATGTAAACGCCTTCCGCTTCGACAATTATTAGTTTTATACTCTTTTACACAGATTTGGAAGTTTTGGTCAAAATCGGATGACTATATCTTATAGCTGCCATAGGAACTATCGGTCGAAAAGTGGGGCTATGTGAGAAAACTTTTTGTTTTTAATGTAAACGCCTTCCGCTTCGACAATTTTTAGTTTTATACTCTTTTACACAGATTTGGAAGTTTTTGTCAAAATCGGATGACTATATCTTATAGCTGCCATAGAAACTATCGGCCGAAAAGTGGATTTTATCAGAAAAATGGTTTGTTTTAATGCTGACGTTCGTGAACTCTGTTGTATTAAAACATTTGCAAAGGGTATTAAAACTTCGGCAAAGACGAAGTTAGCTTGGCCTTCTCGTTTTATTTAAAGTTAATAGTTGGTGACCTTTTCCCTTGTAAAGTAAAATACACATGAAAATGCTTTGGTGTGTCGGAAATGATTCATTCTATCTGGTATATACTTTATTGCACAATCTTAATAAGCTCTGTGTAAATTTGGCAGAGTTTTAAAAATTTCGTGAGAAAATAGTATTCATAGATGTTACAAAGAGGACCGTCCTAAATTGCTAAACTTCTTAATAAAAATCTTAAACTTAATGAAAAATATACAGCCATGTTCTCAATTCTACTTCCACAAAAGTTTTGTGATTTAAATCCCAAATCTAGTACTAAAACCGGTTTTAAATCACAAAAGTTTTGTGAAAGTGAAATTCAGAACATGGCTGATAAGCTACATTTCAACGATTGATTGCCTGATTAATAATGACAAACCTTACCCTTTATTTTAATTATCGCTTATGGATATCTGTCGGGTCACGCAGCCGATAATCTGTGACTCGTTTTCGTAATTAATCCCTGTTTTAACGTAATTGACTTTGACTGCCCATGGCTTATAAGAAAACACACACACACAAATATGTAAATTTCTCTCTCTGTTGTATATGCATGTAAGCTGCTCTCTATTAGATGACGATCTAACGGCTTGCCATATAGCTTATCTATTTAGCATCTTCTATTATCCTGACCACACGCATAGTTAGTTGCTAATTGGAGCCTACAGCGAACAATTCTGTTTCGGATGTCAATTACAGAAGTCAGCGAATAATCGGTTCGCTTTAAGCCAAGTTGCATATAACCCACTTCTAATTAGTCGACATCTTGATTTCGCAGCGGACGTTTGGTCCAAACTCTCGCTCACTTTCGCTATCAATTTCTATAATATTATATTAAATGAGAACATCCATAATCCTGACTTTATTTTCTTCCTTTCAGGTACACATGTACTCTATCAAATGGAATATAACAGACAAGTTTAAGGACTAGAAAGAATAAGTCTAAAACTAAGTGGAAACAAAAAGCCGAGTTAATAGCAATATAAGCCTAAAAAATTGCAAAGAATTTGTATAAGTTTCGTTTTGCTTCCATCTAAAGCTTTGCCGTTTTCTCTTTTGAGTTTTGTATGGTAAGTAAATTCCTGTCAACTGAATTGAAAACTAACTTCAATAAAAATGCATTTCTTTGATTTAATTTACGCGTCAATCGAAACAGTTCGTGCGGGAAATATTAAAATCCACCCCTCAGAACCAAACAAAAGATGAAAAACGAATGAATCTCTCTTGTTAAGGGTTATTCAATTTAAAATGTGGTAAGGAGCAATAATATAAAAATGAAAGGGATGCATTATTATTGAGCTCGTAGTATAAGCGTATAGAAACAAACTTAATATGTTTTTCATATTTTTTTGATTATTTTGTGTACTATTTTATATAAGTCGAATTTCACATAAAGGTAAAAGCGAATGTGTTTCCAGTTTAAATTTGAAAACTTTGGCAAATATGCATAACTACATTTGTTTAGGATCAGGTTTAAGTAAACTTGAAACCAAACTTTTTATACTCCTTACCAAAGGTACACAGAGAATCTTAAGTTTGTGCAAGAGTATGTAGCAGGGAGAAGGAATCATTTCCGACCCTATGAGGTATATATATTCTTTATCAGCATCAACAGCCGAGAAAGAGACAGGCAGACCGTTCTGGCCGACACTGGAAATATTTCGTATTTAATCCTTACAAACCGAATTTGAAGACAATCGGATGAAAAGTAATTTTTTGCGTTCAGAATTTTCCGACCATTTTCCTCGTGGGCGTATTTATCAAAATGTGGAAAGCACGTGTCGAATTATTTCGCGTACTATGCTTACAAACCAAGTCAATCGGATTAAAAATAAAATATTTCGCATACAAACTTTTCCGACACTTTGCCGACTGTTCCGAGTGGAATTTTCACTAATGGAAACTCCTGTCCAAATTACAGCCCTCTATCTCTTACTGTTTAGGCTGTACGAAGATCAGTCAGTGAATCAGTCAGTCAGCACACTCTCTTTAATAAATATGGAGATGAAATATTTAAGGGTCTCCCAATTTACATAAACTTCCAATTAAATCCGAAATAACCTAAGCTGAACCTAGATTCAGCAACTTTCTAAAGCCTTACTAAATGAATTTATCGAAATTAAACAATGTTAATTTCGTTATAATGACATATTTTATTTATTCCAATGCTTTGTGATAAACAATATTCTTTGATTTGCCGTCGGTACAATGAATGATTAAGGCCAATGGTTTGCCTTCTTGTCTATTATAGAATATTCCGTTCTACAGAATAACACAAAATGAAATGAAATGAAATAGGTGTTAAAAAACACATTTAGAATTAGATTTGAGATTTCTTAACTAATTTTTGAGGAACCTGCTTATAGAAAAGTAAAAGACTTTTTTTTATAAATTTGGTGGTCGCGTTGCGGAGGTAGCCCCTTTCACACACATTTTTTCAACAAAGTTTTATTATAGATATTTAGTTTAATTATAAAGAATATATACTTGATCAGCAGGAAAAGCTGAGTTGATATAGCCATGTCCGTCTGTCCATCCGTCTATTTCTATGCTATCTCCTCCGTCAGTTTTAAAGCTATCGTAACCAAACTTTGCACGAAGTATTTGGTACAAATACGCTGCACATTTGTCGGAACCGGCCGAATAGGATGACTATAGCATATAGCTGTCATAAGAACGATCGGTCGAAAAACAAGTTTTAGTAAAAAAACTTTTTTGTTTTCAATGTTATCGCTCCCAACGCTCGTATTTATAAGTTTTTAATGGTTTTACATCATTTCAACAAGATTTGTCGAAATCGGACCACTATATAGTATAGCTGCCATACAAAAGTTAGGTCTGAAAAAAAGTCTTAGTGAGAAAAACTTTATTGTTTTCAATGTTATCGCTCCAAACTCTCGTATTCATAAGTTTTCAATGATTTTACATGATTTTTCATGATTTTACCTTCCGCCCCCGCAATTTGGAAAAAACGGTATATCTTCTACAGTTTTGAAGTTAGACCACATAAAGTATATATATTCTTGATCAGCATGACGAGCTGAGTTGATATAGCCATGTCCGTCTGTCCGTCCGTCTGTCCGTCCGTCTGTCCGTCTGTTTCTATGCTATCTCCTCCGTCAGTTTTAAAGCTATCTTAAGCCAACTTTGCACGAAGTCTTTTGGTACAAATATGCTGCACATTTGTCGGAACCGGCCGGATCGGATGACTATAGCATATAGCTGCCATAGGAACGATCGGTTGAAAAACTAGTTTTACTGCGAAAAACTTTTTTGTTTTTAGTGCTATCGCTCCCAACGCTCGTATTTATAAGTTTTTAATGATTTCACATAATTTCACCAAAACTTGTCGAAATCGGACAACTATATAGTATAGCTGCCATACAAAAGTTAGGTCTGAAAAAAAGTCTTAGTGAGAAAAACTTTATTGTTTTCAATGTTATCGCTCCAAACTCTCGTATTTATAAGTTTTCAATGATTTTACATAATTTCAACAAGATGTGTCGAAATCGGAACGCTATATAGTATAGCTGCCATACAAACTGTCAGGCACATATCATGCTCCAAGGGTATACAAACTTCGGTCGAGCCGAAGTTAGCTTGCCTCTATTTTTATACCCTTGGAGAGGGTATATTAAAATTGTCCGGATGTTTGCAACGCATTGAAGGAAGCATCTCCGACATCATAAAGTATATAAATTCTTGATCAGCATGACGAGCTGAGTTGATATAGCCATGTCCGTCTGTCCGTCCGTCCGTCCGTCTGTCCGTCTGTTTCTATGCTATCTCCTCCGTCAGTTTTAAAGCTATCTTAAGCCAACTTTGCACGAAGTCTTTTGGTACAAATATGCTGCACATTTGTCGGAACCGGCCGGATCGGATGACTATAGCATATAGCTGCCATAGGAACGATCGGTTGAAATACTAGTTTTACTGCGAAAAACTTTTTGTTTTTAGTGCTATCGCTCCCAACGCTCGTATTTATAAGTTTTTAATGATTTCACATAATTTTACCAAAACTTGTCGAAATCGGACAACTATATAGTATAGCTGCCATACAAAAGTTAGGTCTGAAAAATGTCTTAGTGAGAAAAACTTTATTGTTTTCAATGTTATCGCTCCAAACTCTCGTATTTATAAGTTTTTAATGATTTCACATAATTTCACCAAAATTTTTCGAAATCGGACTACTATATAGTATAGCTGCCATACAAACTGTCAGGCACATATCAAGCTTCAAGGGTATACAAACTTCGGTCGAGCCGAAGTTAGCTTGCCTCTATTTTTTATTCTTAAAATACAAATATATCTTATCGAAAATGTATTTTATTGAACTAACTGTTAAGTTCTTGTGAAAACTTTGTATGCCAAAAAAAGAAATGAAATAAAAGTTTTAATCTTAATTTAAATTTTTTTAAAGTTTTGGAGAAAAAGTACAATTTCTACAAAAAGAGTGTAAAAGTCGTAATTTTTTTTTTATTTTGTGGGCTTATGACTTTTTATACCCTTGCAAAGGGTATTATAATTTTAAAGCTATAGAGCTGAATTTTTGCACAGAGTCTTCTTTTTACTGCACACTGCTAATATGTCGGAACCGACCGGATCGGATGACTATATCTTATAGCTGCCATAGGAACTATTGGTCGCTAAGTGGGTCTTTGTGAGAAAATTTTTTTTGTTTTTAATGTAAACGCCTCCCGCTTCAGCAATTATGAGTTTCATGCGTTTTTACACAGATTTGGAAGTTTTGGTAAAAATCGGATGACTATATCGTATAGCTGCCATAGGAACTATCGATCGAAAAGTAGGTTTTATTTAGAAAAATTGTTTGTTTTAATGCTGACGTTCGTAAACTCTGATGTATTAAAATATTTGCAAGGGTATAAAAACTTCGGCAAAGACGAAGTTAGCTTGGCCTTCTCGTTTTTTCTTCACAAGGTCTTAAAAACCTTAATATATTTTTATTTGGCGTTACATTTTTTCAGAGTTCATTCATTTGTGAGCGCAGCTCTAGTATTTTAAAAGTTATGCATTGAATCATGGAAATACTTTCTAGTTATCATAAGGTAACCCATAAGGACTTAAAGGGGAATTTCCGACCCTAAGTGTAGAACATTTTTTTAGACTAAAGCAAATTAATGCAATAAGCTAAGAAAATACTTTTTTCCAGCTAGCTTATTCTACACGAAACACTGTGCTGCGATTTCTAAGTAGAATAAATAAATGTTGGAAAAGACAAAATCCTTAAATGTCATTTTTGTTTGAGGTCGTTTTGTGCGGGCAAGTAATTTATTTCAGACCCATGGTTTCTTGGTGACATTTTCTTCACATATACCTTATTTTCTTCGTAGAATTGCGATTTCTAAGTAGAAGAAATTCAAGAAATTCATTTTAGATCCATGAGTTTTTAATGAAATTTTCTTAGAGTTGATTTTTTTCCACCTATACAAATCGTGGGTAGGAGTCTGGTAACTTCGAGATATTTGTAGGATGTTACTCTCTCTATATCCGCACCGCTTAAGCTCCATGTTTCCCCTTGAGCTACACGTCATCTGCCAGCCCCAGACACCAGCACTTTTCACTTGTCAGAGTTTGTTTTCAAGATTTACCATATTGGTCTCTTGTTAAGTGCAGCTTTCTTTGATTGAAAACAGCTTTAAAATATTTTTTGGTCCTAAACCAAGGACATTTTATTCGAAATGTACTTAATACAACTTAGATAAAATTTTAATGTATATTTTCAATTTAAACTTGCTTGAAACTGCTTCGGGGACACCGATTTGACCCGATGAATATGATAAAGGAAAAATTGTAGAAGGCACTGAGGGCCATTCCGAAGGAGAACTTTACCAAGTGCTATGATAACTTTAAAGGATTAAATAGATTTAGGGCCGATTGTACATCTTCTATATAGAGCTATTTGTCACATAAACTAACAAATAACAGTGTAAAATCGACGATAGCTGCTTGGATAAGTGCTTCTTTGGCAGTCATCTATTTATTTAAATGATAACAATACTTTCCCAGTGTTGTTTCACCCTTGGTCTGCAAACTGACCCCCTTCAGTAATTATCACATCCATTTGAAGAAAAAGTTTCCAAACAAAACTTTTCTCGCTCGGAACTAGCAACTGCACACCGCACTATTGACCTTCGTTAATAGTTCTGCATTTTGCACAGTTTCCCAGCAGTCTAGAGTCTAGACTAGCATCAGACGCCACCATTCAGCCCAATGGCGGTCGCCGTGCAATTTCCCTTAACCTCATTAGAAACAAACAGGGACAGCCTCCTGGCCACCAACCCCCTTCTCACTGTAGTCGCGGCGGAGAAGTGTATTGTTTTCCAACTTATTTGAAAATAATTTCCATATTTGTTTTGAGTTTGCCGTGCCAGTGCCGTGGCCGGGGAGGAAATCAACCCAGTCGTCTAAGCTGGAGCAGGAGGGTGGCAAAATACATACAAATGCAACCCTTACCCTTAGTGTGTTCGAATTACAACAACAACAAAATACAAATCTTCTTTGGCTGTTGGTTTATGTACAAAACCCGGGCGCCTGGACCTGCGCATATTGGTTGTGCACACAATGACTCCTATTCCTGTAGTGCCGTCTCATTCGCACCGCCACAAAACCACGGACACTTTCAAAAGAACATCCTTTGTGTGTTGTTCATGTACATGAAGCATCATTATGCTGGACGCTGGCATGAGTGTGGGTGCGGGGGAGCTTAACAGAGGATTTGCCTTTCAATTAAATGCAAAATATTTTGTACATAAATGACGTAAGTTTAACCCGCCAGGAAGAGCCGCATGCAACAATTGTGCATACGGCACCCTCACAAGCGATATATATACTCCAACCTTCCACATGGTCGCACCAGGATGCTGCTGCTGTCAGAAAACGGCGCCCAAGATTCAGTTTGACTTTTTAGCTTAGAGCTGTTGCTTTTGTCAACGCTATTTTCGTCCTCGATTCGTTCCGCTAACAATCGCGATAAAGTCGTCACCTTAAGCGGATTCTGAAGTGGGAAACCTGTCGCAGGTACTGTGAATGTGCCACCTACTTTACTTCGTGTCCTCCTACCCTACCTTTCTCCGAAACATACGGGCAATTACAGTCGCCTGCGGCATTTACTTCATCATATCACGGTACACTTACCTGTCAATCATGCCATTTCATAATATGCTAAGAAAACTGAATTTATCCTTCGAAGCGTACCAAATTTAATAGGGATAACAAAAAAATTATTCAATCATCATCTGCTGCTGCTGTTTCTGATGAGTGGAGGGGATTTTGATGTTGTTGCCCTTCAGGTTTATTGTTGTATGGGAACAATAGAATATCTCTTAATTGTATTTTACAAATTATTCCATAATTTCCCTTGCATAAAAGCAATATTTCTATGTTAGTTGATTGGGTTTCATCCGCAGAATTGTAATCAAATACAGACTGTACCACAATATAGCGGAACTGAAACTTAAATAAATATTGTAAGTTCTCAATAATAAAGTGGGCTCTTTGGGTAGGACAGACACCCAAAGCAACAAATGGAACTTTTTTTATACCCTTGGAGAGGGTATATTAAAATTGTCCGGATGTTTGTAACGCACAGAAGGAAGCATCTCCGACCACATAAAGTATATATATTCTTGATCAGTATAACGAGCTGAGTTGATATAGCCATGTCCGTCTGTCCGTCCGTCCGTCTGTCCGTCTGTTTCTATGCTATCTCCTCCGTCAGTTTTAGAGCTATCTTAACCAAACTTTGCACGAAGTCTTTTGGTACAAATACGCTGCACATTTGTCGGAACCGGCCGGATCGGATGACTATAGCATATAGCTGCCATAGGAACGATCGGTTGAAAAACTAGTTTTAGTGAGAAAACCTTTTTTGTTTTCAATGCTATCGCTCCCAACGCTTGTATTTATAAGTTTTCCATGATTTTACATAATGTCAACAAGATTTGTCGAAATCAGATTACTTTATAGTATAGCTGCCATACAAACTGTCAGGCATATATCAAGCTCCAAGGGTATATAAACTTCCGTCGAGCCGAAGTTAGCTTGCCTCTATCTTTTTTTAATTAAATCTTTTTAAAACTTACAAATTAATTTAAATTTTATTGGCAATCGTTTGATTTGGTTATAAAGAAAGAGTCTAGCGGGGTCAAATCGCAAGATCCTAAGGACCAAATGAGCAAATCATGTTCTTGCCTGGAAGCAGGCTAACAGGCTTATGTTACAAAAAAGTGGCTAACCCATAAGTTTTCTTCAACGAGCTTCTTAGCGTCGCAGCAAAAAAGGCATCCAAAATGCTGTGCCGCAGTGCATGCCTTTGACCAACGGTATATCAATAGAAAATAAGCTGCACCCATTTCAATGAATATTTCTTTCAGTGTGAGCTTTCGATCACGCCCAGCAATCTGCTGTTGGAAAGCTTGACGAATTTTACAATCCGATGTGTTCCAGAAGTCCCTGGAGATTTAGGGGTCAGTTGTTTTTGAAAACAACCAATCCAAATGTTGGTGTTCCACAAATGTCGGAGATTTCAGATTTCCGTTAGCTGGAGTTAGCTTCGGAGTCGCTGCCAAAAAACAGCTGACTGGAAGAAATTGCGTTGTGGTTGCCACGGCAGGGTTGTTGGCTTCAAAATTATTTGAATAATTGTTGGATACAAATTATTTTTTAAGTTTCTAAACCAAATGCTGAAAGCGTTTTTGGTATGCACTGAGATCTAAACTAATGAATAATTTTTATGCCATTAATACTCAATTTTATTGGGTTGAGAATTAAAATAAACTCTGACCCGCCAAATAATTATTTTGTGTTGACAACCCTGTTGCTTACAAGTGAGTGAAGTGCACAAAAATAAATTCGAAAATGCCCGCGGTTGCATTAATTGCTTTGTAAATTGCGGGGGGAAAGGCCAGTGAGAAGGGAAACAAAATCGGTGCAAGGTTTTTCTTACTTCGTTTAAGAGTATAAACATTTAATTTTAAAGGCTCGTACGGAGAACAGCAGAAATTTCCTTTCGTCACAGTATTTCAAATAATTGGAAACACCTTGGCTTTATTTATGGGGCTTAAAAAGAAAATTAAAACACCGAAAATTATATTATCATAATTGGAGAAGTTGGCAGACTTTTGCACTGTTTTGGTGGCCAATATTTTAAAATTCACTTTTATTACTTAAAACATATCAAATCTTTAATAATATTAATGCAATTCGATCAGTTAAGCATTCAAGTTGTGTTCCTCTTATTCTATTTGACTTAAATTTCTTTATTACCAAAACATAGGCCAAATGTCGCCAGAAAATGTGCAACATTTGAAAACAACCAAAAGAGGTTTCAGGAACGCCGACAATTGCTTTTGGGTTGTTAGAGGTTTGTAGAACACGGCCGAATATCACGATTCAAAGAGCAAGTTCATAAAAGAATAGTGAACAATTTACTTGTATAGTCTACACCAAAGAAACACGGAGTATGTTTAACCGAATGGTGCTGAAGTTGTTTGATTTCGAAATTCTTTATGAAACTTTCAAGGCTTATAGATTTTGAGTCAATGCATCCAAAACGAGAAAGGCAAGGCTAACTTCGTCCGTGCCGAAGTTTTTATACACTTGAAATCGCTTGTCTCAACGGTTAGCGACTGCGACCAAACTTCGCAGATCAGCTTAAAAACATTTAATATTACCCATGACCGTGATTGAGAGCGGTAATATTGAGAAAAAACCAGTTTTTCTCATTAAAATCCATCTTTCGACCGATCATTTGTATGGCAGCTACAAGAAGTAGCCATTCGAGCCGGTCGGTTCCGACATATTAGCAGCGTGCAGACAAAAGAAGACTCTGTGCAAAATTTCAGCTCGCTAGCTTCAAAACTGAGGGACTAGTTCGCGTAGAAACAGACAGACGGACGGACGGACAGACAAAGCTTAATCGACTCAGCTTGTCACGCTGATCAAGAATATATTATATATACTTTATTTGGTCGGAGATGATTCCTTCTATGCGTTGCAAACTTCTGGGCAAAATTATAATACACTTTTCAAGTGTATAAATATTCCGTTTAGCTTTGGAAAGTGAGAACACATTATAATCAGGTCTGTTCCCATTTCCGAGTAAAAGTAAAACGATTGTATTTCCGAATCGTTTTCATTTGATGTTCCCGTTTCCGAGTGAAATAGAAATCGATTTACTTTTCGAACAAAAGTTCGAATCGTTTTCGAACTATAATTCAGCAATGGTAACATAAACAATTTCGATCAGCACTGCGCATGCGCTGATGCGGAATTGCGAACAGCTCGGTTTCATTTCGATCGTTTTTGCTTTCGTCTACATGCAATTTATGGGGTACAACTTTGAAATAAATAATTTTAAATCAAATTGAATGCCCAATATTTTTATGGTTACTTTAAAATCTTCTCAAAATATGACTTATTAATATAAAAATTTCGGATAGATAAAAAAATATAACCGTTGACATGAAAATTGTCAATTACTTTTGATTTCACTCACTCAAAGGCAAAACTTTTGAAACCGAATAATTTGATCGTTTTTCGGAAACGGGAACAGCTATCAATTCCGATTCCACATGATTTGATCGAAATCGAAAACGGGAACAGGCCTGAATAATTACACAAGTTTACAAAAAAATGCCATTTTTTGCAACAGAGAACTTTGCAACCGTTCCTTATGTATTTTTGGCCTCTGAACTCAGATAAATTGTCCGTTTTCTTCCAGCACGTCAGGTTCACGAGATATTTGCATTAGAGAGGTATTCTTACATTTGTTGGTCGTGTGGTCACATTAAGTGTCCTATTCGAACCAACTTTGTTTTAATGTAAGCTGCATTGAATGACGTTAAAGAAAAACCAAACACGAAGTTTTGATTTTGCTGATAAGGTACCAACTTTTTGGATTTAAACATTAAAAATGTGGTTTTTTTTAAAAAAATCGATTTTTTTTGCAAGTTTAAGAAATTCTGTAAATTTTTTCTGCTAATATTAAAAATCTTAGAAAAAAATAGTTGGTAGCCTTTTGTTTTTGCTTATTTCAATTATTTTCAGTTTTCCAATATCATTGCGCTTTTAGAAGTTAGTTTTTGGACAACATTTACCGCCAAAATTTCTTGTAGCTTGAAAATAACATGGTAGTTATTTTTAAACCAAAGAACGGATATTAAAAAATTATTTAAGATCGATTTTTGAAAATTTTTAGACATTTTAAGGCTTAATATTGTTCAAAAAATGTAAAAATATTACAAAATTTTTTAAGGTTTTTGGACAATAACTTTTAAAATCGCAATGAAATCGAAAAACTGAAAAAAATTGAAATAAGAAGAAACAAAGGACTACCAACTATTTTTTTCTAAGATTTTTAATATTAGCAGAAAAATTTACAGAACTTCTTAAACTTGCAAAAAAAATCCATTTTTTCAAAAAAACCCACATTTTTTATGTTTAAATCCAAAAGTAGGTACCTTATCAGCAAAATCAAAACTTCGTGTTTGGTTTTTCTTTAACGTCATTCAATGCAGCTTACATTAAAACAAAGCTGGTTCGAATAGGACACTTAATGTGACCACACTACCAACAAATGTAAGAATACCTCTCTAATGCAAATATCTCGTGAACCTGACGTGCTGGAAGAAAACGGACAATTTATCTGAGTTCAGAGGCCAAAAATACATAAGGAACGTTTGCAAAGTTCTCTGTTGCAAAAAATGGCCTTTTTTTGTAAACTTGTGTTTTTGAGCTCAAAAATGAAATAAATTCCAAATTTGAGTTCATTTTTGTTCACACAAGCAGTTTTATGAAACGAAAAATGTTTGTGACCATATGGTTTGTTTAAATGTATGTTTTCTAAATAAAACCCACTTTTCGACCGATAGTTCCTATGGCAGCTATAAGATATATTTATCCGGTTTTGACCAAAACTTCCAAATCTGTGTAAAAGCGTATAATATTAATAATCGCTGAAGTGGGAGACGTTAACAGTAAAAACAAAGTGTGCAGTAAAAAGAAAACTCTGTGCAAAGTTTCAGCTCTATAGCTTTAAAACTGAGAGACTAGTTTGCGTAGCAACAGACAGTCGGACAAACGGACAGACGGACGGACAAACCTTAATCGACTCAGCTCGTCGCCCTGATTAAGAATATATATAGTTTATAGGGTCGGAAATTAATATTTCTATGCGTTGCAAACCTCTGGGCAGAACTATAATTTTCTTTGCAAGAGTATTAAAAAAAACGATGTTGATTCGAGAGACAAAGGGTGAAAGGATTTTACTATTGAATTTGATACAATTGACATAATGCAACTTTTAGGCAGGCATACGGCACAGCATTTGCTGTCCAAAATAATGGGTTGTTTGGAAAAATTCTACATATTAATTGACCAACTCTATTCCATATAAACCGACAATACGACAATGGCTCAAATGTCATTAGGGCTTTCGCACTTCCTTCAGGAGTATGCGGGTAATGATCTGCTTTCTTAAGACGATTCGGACAGCTTTGAGCAAATTGATACTAAAATCCAGGACTTTTTCAGAGTTGTACATTGTGCTGCGCACACACTTCAGCTCAAGGTGAATTTACTTACAAGGTGACGTATGCCCCACAGCTGCTATCTTTCGAGGGGCCTTACTTTATTTTCGGCTGTCTGTTATAACAATAATAAACGAAGTGTGCCTAGCATCTGCCTCTCAGAGCAGCTGTCATCTATCTCAGAGAGCCAAAAGAGAGCGAGTTGAAAAAAATTAAGACCCCTCCCCACCATGGTATAATTAACAAGGTAGTGTCGTCAGAAATTCACCATGTACCAGTTGATATGAACATGTTAGAGCTCGTTGACATCCCCATTGCTACTAAGTGTTTTCACCATTCAACTGGTACCCCAAAAAAGAGGCTGCCTACTTTAATGACTTCATCTGCTATAATTTCACCATGCGGTATTTCAACGCGGAATACGTCACCTTGTAGTAAATTCACCTTGCTTCAGCTAGCATCCTGGGACGTAATTTAAAAACTGGATGCTTCAATTGAGATCTGTCGCAAGTACGTAAAAAAGCTTTGCACTGAACTCCGGCGTCACAACAAAACCCTTCCAATTCTGGACAACACCCCCCGTTGTAACAAAACATATAAATTGTCGAAGTTTCTTAAGGCAACGCAGACCAACGATAAAAATATACTCCCGAAATCTGTCGTATAGATGTTTGTTGATTAATTCTGCGCCGCTTTTGAACCACTAGCTAAGTGCACAATATTCTTGCAAACAAAGCAAATTACAATGGGTGATTTTTACCGAAAGTGGTTTTATTGCAAAGAACGGCTTGAACATATAATTTACTGGCGAAAATGGTGGATAATGGTCCCCATGGTTAGCGATTTAGTATTGTCATAAATGCAGTTATTTGTGATCATTTGTGGTTCTGAAAGGCAGTTTCTTCAGCATTTCGCGGTTTTTTATTCCCTGTATGATACAGGCTGTATCCACTGAAAACGGGTAAAAGGGGATTATGAAGTTGTGCAAATGTATGTAACAGGGAAAAGGAAGCATTTCCGACCCTATAAAGTAAATATATTCTTGATCAGCATCAACAGCCGAGTCGATTTAGCCATGTCCGTCCGTCTGTCTGTATGAACGCGTCGATCCCAGAGACTATAAGAGATAGAGATACAAATTTTTGCATGTTCATAGGTGGATAATGTACGCTGATCAAGTTTGTTTCAGATTTGCTACTTATTGCGCGCTGTTTGTGCTTGCGCGTGAGTGTGTGTGTGAGGGCGCGTGATTTGTTGCTTTTGTGTGTGTATGTGTGCGTGTGTGTTTGTGTGTGTATGTGTGTGTGTTTGTTAATTGTACAGGGTATTTTGAACTCGAGCTAACTCGACTGCAACGGTCTTACTTGTTTTACCATGGTTGTTTCGGTCGGTGCATTAGAAACTATTTAACGTACTTTTGTTTTCGTACAACTCGAAACAGAAAATGTACCGTACTTTTCTGAGTACGGTACTTGTTGAGGTCGGTACTTTTGTTCTGTATAAGAACCCTGGAATAACCTAAATACATCCCAACCAAAAAATCTTCCAAAAGGTAGGCGACAAATAAAATTGGAAAGCAGAGAGCTTTTATGATCGTGGTGCAATGGTTCATTCGAATGCATTGTGTTGGACGATGAACCATTGTTCTATATTTTGTACTTTTTATACTCTGTACCAAAGGTACGTAGATTATATTAAGTTTGTGCAAAAGTATGTAACATGGAGAAGGTATCATTTCCGACCATATAAAGTAAATACACTGCCATGCACTTGAATAGGGACAAGCATTTTAAAGCGAATATACAACTATGTGACTGAAACAATCATATTAAATCAAAAGGCAAATATTTTTTAGCATTTAGTACTTCATTTTTTATTGAATTAAACAAAAAAGCTTTTTCAAAATAACGCAGTCTTTTGTTAAAAATTTTTTTTTCAACGAGCTCTTCAAAAAAGGCATATCTTTAGCATGCACTTGAATAGGGACACAGGTGATTTCATCATTCTGAGTAAAACTCCGCTCAATGAAGCTTATATTTTGACATCATATAAAAGTTTTAAACATAAAAAAGTAAATTCGGTGGGTGTTCAAGCACTAACTGACGTAAAATATGCAAAATAATGGCCTAAAAGGAGTAAAAATTTACTTACAGGCAAATTGATGAAAAAAATTGGAAAAAACGAAAGTGTTGTATGCAATTTTCTTAAAAATCCATCAAATAAAGGGAATAACATGAAAGGCCGCACAAAAAAAATTTTTCGTGTACTGCAGAGCATCAAATTGTTCAAAAAGCCTTAAATTTACATTTTTCAGATTTGAAAATTGATTCAAAACTACTATTAAATGAAAGTATCGATACGGTACGGAGAGTTTTACGTAAAGCTGAACATCTGAACAAATGTTCAATCTATATATATAAAACTGTTCAACCTGACTAATTGACTGACTGGTGACCGTCGCACAGCCTAAACCATAAAAGATAGGAAGATGAGATTTTCACAGTAGTTTTATCTTATGCTGAAAGTGAGTACTAAGAACGGATTTTGGAAAATTCTGTCGGCAAATGTGGAAAATTCGCGAAAAACTGTTGTATGAAACTTTTTTGTTTTTCATCCGATCAAGTTCAAACTCATTTTCAAAGATCTATATGAAAATTCGACAACAACTGATTACCAATCTTCCGGAAAATTCACCCCGCTGGATGGAAAGTGGGTAGTCAAGGTTGTATGGGCGAAACTTTAGTTGACAGCGATTAGCTCCAAACTCATTTTCAAAATTACACATAACAAAACATAAAAAAGTTACATTCAAACTTTGGAAAATCTATACCCCAATGTCGGAAAATTCGCGGAAAACTGTTGCATGAATCCGATCAGATTCAAACTCATTTTCAAAGATCTATAGGAAAATTCAACAATAACTGTGTTCCAATTTTTTCGGGAAATCCCATTAGGAAAAGTCGGAAAAGCGTCGGAAAAGTTTGTATGGTAAACATTTTTTTTTATGGTAAACATCCGATGGACTTGAAACTTGGTTTGCAAGCATAGTACGCAAAATATTCGACACGTGTTTTCACAATTTTGGAAAACCCGCCCACGAGGAAAATGGCCGGAAAATTCTGCATGCAAAAAACTATTTTTTACCTGATAGGCTTGATACTCGGTTTGTGAGAATAGTAAGTAAAATAAATTGAGATATGATTTTCCGATGTTGGAAATTTCACCCAACGGCCGGAAAATTCCTGGAAAACTCTGCATTTAAAAAACTATTTTTCTTCCGATTGACTTGCCCACTGGGAAGTGGGAGAATAGTGGGCGGGATGTGGTTGATAAGTGGGTGGGATATGGGCGGTAAGTGGGTGGTAATTGGGCGGGAGTGGGTGGGAAATGGGAGGGAAGTTGGTGATAAGTGGGCGGGAAGTGGGTGGAAGTGGGCGGGAGTAAGCGAGAAGTGGGAGGGATGAGGGCGGGATTTGGGTGGAATGTGGGTGGGATGTGGGTGGGAAGTGGGATGGAAGTAGGCGGGAAGTGGGAGGGATGAGGGTGGGATGTGGGTGGGAGGTGGGTGGGATGTGGGCGGAAAGTGGGTGGGAAGTGGGCGGGAAGTGGGTGGGATGTGGGTGAGAAGTGGGTTGGATCTGGGCGGGAATTGGGTGATGAGTGGGTGGGATGAAGGCGAGAAGTGGCTGGATAGTAGGTGGGAAACGGGTGGACGTTGTGTAAGAAGTAGATGGGGAGTGGGTGGGGTGTGGGTGGGATGCGGGTGGTAAGAACGCAGCAGCAAAGTCGTAACGGTGAAAAAGAAAGGTAGTAAAACGTTAATTTCAAGCTTATTATGTATGAATCGGTTTCTGGGCTCTACAGAGAAAACAAATTTATAAAATGTTTTTTTAAATTTGGTAAATATTCAACTCTCACGATTGATTTCAAACTGATTCTGATGTTGATTCTATACTGTTCAATGCGCAGCGAAGCGCGACGGGCCTTTTGCTAGTTTACTTATAAAGTTATACGATTAAAGTGGAAAATGCAAACGTTTATACGAAAATCTCTAGTGAATTCTGTGTCACCCCCGTATATAAATATTAAAAATATTTTTGAAGTGTCAATAAACAACCGCCACTACACCGACTTCAATACGCAGTTTTTATATTGCATTAAGCCAGGGATATTTTTACAATATGTAAAAGTATTGTCGCCATTCTCCTCGAAATAGTCTAGTACTTCCTTCTGTCTTTTACGGTATGCATAATCTTTCACATCTTTTGATCGAAGCTGACGTGTCAAACAGATAGATTGCCTCTTCGACAATTTAACCTGTCGTACCATCCACCGTCTTATTCAAAAAGCTTGACTCCTTGCTTCAAAAGTCTCCAATACCCCAATTTCGAAGATTAAAGTGCTTCCATAACTTTTTGCCTGCAAGAAAATTATGTTATAAATGTTATAAGTATTTAAAGCAGCGGTGGGCAGCAGAAATAACGGAAAGGGTACAACAACATTCTTATTTTGGTTATTTGGTTTCGATCTACGCGATGCAGCGTGTGTTTGCTGTAACTTCTATGGCGTCGTGGAATCAGAAAAATAACGGGCCAGGTTGCGCGACTAAGAAGGGCTACCGCTGATATAACACTATCGTCAGAGAGCCTTTTTAGAGACATGACAAGTGTATTGGCAGCAATGTTCGATTTATAGACTGTCAAAAAATGTTTTGATCCCTTAAAAAAAAAAATGCCAAAACTTTAAAAAAATTTACGAAAAAAGTCAAAAAAGTAATGATGCAGTTGATTTTCTGAAAATAGAGAAAAACCGTTGAGTTGGGTATTGTCTTTGTTCTCTTTAAATTTTCCAATGTAATAGTTGTGGATACAGTAAAACAGTGTTAGAGTTTTTTAATCGTTAAGCTAAAAGTTGACTATTTTCTCGGAATTCTTTCTGTTTCTTCAACAAATTGTTTATATTTATATCCTGATTATTAATTTAAGTTTTAATTTGTCAAGCTTCCTATTAACATTATTACAAAAAGAATCTTTATGCAAAGGAACTGGTCTTTAAATTACCTTATATTTCCCGCCATTGTCTTTTACTGGCGCACTACGGGTACAACCCGTACATTGAGAAGCTTTCAGTGATTATGCCCATTAAAACTGTGTCGGATCTTTGATGTTGGCGCCTAAATGGAGGACCGCTTTCCTATTATGTGCAAGATGCTTTCCCTTTGTCTTTTGGCTTAGCACGGGGAGAGTTTGGACTTCAAGTGGCCACAGTTTGTCCTCCCACTAGTCAACCGTTGCTGCTGCTGCCGCTGTTGCTGTTGCTCCTGTTCCTATTCCTTTGCTGTGACGAGCATTTTAATTGTGCTTTTCTTTGTTCTTTTGGCTGTAATGGAGTGCTATGCAAATGGCGTTTTGATGAGTTTCCTTGGCTCTGGCGCTCTCTTTGTTGTTGTCACAGCAGCACGCTGTTCATCCCTCTATATATATGTGTGTGACTTTGTGTGTGTATGTTGTTGAATCATCGCTGGCAGGGAAGGGCTGTGACGCTCTGCTCTGTCGTCCTTTTGTGCTTTGTTGCTCTGTTGTTGGCGTGGTGGCGTTGGCGGTGTTCTTATGTAGTTTGCAAAAAAAAAGGAAAAAATTTGTTGATTTCACCAAAAGCGCGCTGCTTACTTTTTTAGTTTTTGCCCGTTTTCCTGCGCGTCAGACAGAACCAGAGCCACCATTCACCACCACCACCGTCACCATCATCCACTTTGAGTTTGCTCATGTATAGCTTCTGTGTGAGTGTGTTTGTGTGCGTGTATTCCTTGTTCAAATTTTGTACATAATGGATTATTGTCCCCTCGCTTTGCCTTCCTTAGTCATGTGCCCGGTATATTGTATTGTATTGGTCGATTTCATCAACCAATCAAAAACGCTCTCAAAATGGCCGTCGTTCAATTTCTTTGATATCAATTTATGCACTTCGCAAGTAATTCTTTGATAAAAGGAATACGAAGTAATTGCATTTCAAGATATCCTTAATAGGATGCTCAGCATAAATGCTGATTCGTTCGTTGGCAGTTACAAAAATTACCCAAATCCTTGTTTGAAATTGTTAACCAAACGTTAATAGGTAATTTGAAATAATGCCAGTTGGAGATATCAGTTAAAGAGTTATTTTACTGATTTTTCGATTGAATTTGGGAAAAAGAGTCAATCGCATATTCATAATCGTATGGAAATTGGGTCGTTTTTGATTCGGAAGCAGAGATTAAAACCGAAACAATACGGTTACTGTTTTGGCCGATCGCTTTTTTCCGGCTACGGTTATATAACAGTTGTGCGATATCGGTTACGGTACAGGTTACGGATATTAAACTAATTCTGTTTTGGGTTACGGTAGGGTATAGTAAGGAGTATATTCTTATGAAGCATTTTTTGACAAATTAAGGGTTCTGTATACCTTCAGGTGCCATTTTTTAAAGGTTTACAAAAAATTAAATTACATAAAATCTATAAGTTATATTAACAAGCGGATTTTTGTATTCGATGGGTATTCGGTTAAATAAAATATTTTGTGAAATTTTTTGTTGTTGCTTTCCTGTTAAAAGTTACATATTGAAACATATTCTTATGGTTGTCAAAATTTTTAGAGAACAGATTTTCTGAAGGTTAAACTGAAAACGAACATATAAATTTAAGCAGCTTTGATATAAAATGCTGACGTTTATACGAAAAGAGCAGTATGAACAGTATCAAAAAATAACCTTTCTAGATTTAAACCGAACCAATTGAGTACATGCAATAACAATCAGTAAGCGTTAGAGTTGAAAACTATATATTGCTATTACAGTAATAGTAGAAGTATTACTTGAAATTCAAATAAGGAATTTAAAAAATTCACCTTTTATCTCTCTAATTCCAATTAAATGTCATAGATAGGCTGCATTCCGAAGACCCGGAACTAATTTACAATCTTCAGTTCATTTTGCCATCATTAACAATTATTTCTGTCTAATTTCTAACATTCATTTAATTCTTTGTTTTTGTTGCATGTTGCATGTCACACAAAATTCTAAAAATGGTTCGGTCCGGAAATGAATGTTAAAAATTTGGCAGATGATATAAAAGTGTTCAACTTATTAGTCTAAGCAGAGCGCTTGAGTTAATTTCACCTGCCAGTATATTATAAAGGAAAAGCACACTAAGAAATTGCTGAAATTTAGAAGTAATGATCAATTCCTATTCTGTAATATCCGTTAGCTTGGAAGTTCCTTTATAGTTCAAAATTACCGGCACCATCGAACAATTGAAAAGTATTCAAGAGAGAGGTTAAAGAGTTTAAGCAATCGTGCTTTTTACAAAATAATTCAGCACAATTGAAAAATATCCATTTTAAACGTTTAAATTGGCCATTTTACTCTTACAAATTAAAAAGGAAAGTGTAAGGGAAATCTATAGTTATTGGATCAATGTTTCATTGTGCTATGAATTGAATCTACTTGGCATATAGCTGTTCAACTGCTTGAGCAATTCCACTTTTACTGAAAGCGGATCTAGTAATCGTAGATATGAGTGTCGCCTTCCAAACAATCTTATTAACATAGATTTTAACCGAAGTGGAATTGAGAACAGGACTGACTCTTTACCTGCAGAGCGTCAAATTAAATGTATTGAATGGTTATGAAATCTACACAATCAAATAAGGGACTAACATAATTTGATCGAACTATCGGGGGACAACAGTCCAAAACCAAGTTTGTCGGAAATTTTTTAGGTATTTAAACGAAAATGAAACAATTCTAATTAAATAAAATTTAACATCTTTAAAAATACAATAATTGTCTCTAATTTGAATCTAAATTGACAGTGTCATTCCAGCCTTAGCAAATTTAAATATTTCGTGATCTTTATACCCTTGGAGAGGGTATATTAAAATTGTCCGAATGTTTGTAACGCATTGAAGGAAGCATCTCCGACCACATAAAGTATATATATTCTTGATCAGCATGACGAGCTGAGTTGATATAGCCATGTCCGTCTGTCCGTCCGTCTGTCCGTCAGTTTTAAGGCTCTCTTAACCAAACTTTGCACGAAATCTTTTGGTACAAATACGCTGCACATTTGTCGGAACCGGCCGGATCGGATGACAGTAGCATATAGCTGCCATAGGAACGATCGGTTGCAAAACTAGTTTTAGTGAGAAAAACATTTTTTTTTTCCATGACGATGTCTCCAAACCTCGTATTTATAAGTTTTAAGCGATTTCACATAATTTCACCAAAACTTTTCGAAATCGGACTACTATATAGTATATCTGCCATACAAAAGTTAGGTCTGAAAAAAAGTATTAGTGAGAAAATTTTTTTGTTTTCAATGTTATCGCTCCCAACGCTCGAATTTATAAGTTTTTAGCGATTTCACATAATTTCACCAATTATTAAAAAATAAAAATAATTATTAAGATGTACTTCTTCTTCTTTGGAACTAGAACACGAGTGGGACATAGGGGATCAACCACTCCTCTCTTCCAACGAATGTTATAAACTAGAAGATGTAATATTTAAAATGTGTTGACAAAAGCAAATCCAATGCCATTGTTAACATTATTTTCGATATTATTAAACGATCTTTTCGATAAGCTCTTTCAATTTATTGTAATATATGATTTATTTATTTAAAAAATATTTCTTCTTTTTCCAGGCCTTGTCTTATTGCCTTCCAAATTCGCCTACAAAATATACCAAGCGCATCTTCCATATGTCCCAAATATTTGTAAAATAACGGGCGTTTGTGATTTGATAAAAACCAGAAACATAATTAAAAAACGTTCGTTAACCTTTAACCTTAAGTCTAAGCATTTAGAGAGATATTTAACCAAATCCAGTCCACGGCTTTTGTTGGCACAAACGAAGCGAAGCGAATTTAGAGTGGCATGAGTGGCCATCCATCGGGACACCGAAAATATGATGATAATGAGTGTAGTGGGCCACGACCACCAGTACCCGGAGAAGAGAGCCGTGTTAAAAAGGTACGGCAATTCAATTTCTCATTCAGTTGAAATCTCAGGGATTAATTAAACTTCCAGATGACCGAAGGGGTAGCAGAGTCCTCGAAAAACTCACCTCCATCCTATCTGAATTGGGCCCGCACGCTAAACCATCTGCTCGAAGATCGTGATGGCGTGGAGCTCTTCAAAAAGTATGTCGAGGAGGAGGCGCCCGCCTATAACGACCACCTCAATTTCTACTTCGCCTGCGAAGGATTAAAGCAGCAAACCGATCCGGAGAAGGTGAAGCAAATCATTGGAGCCATCTACAGGTAAATGTCAAATCAAATAAGAAAAATTACCTCATAATCGCACTCACACTTTTCACAGATTTTTGCGCAAAAGCCAACTCTCCATTTCGGATGAGCTAAGGCTGCAGATCAAGGCTATCAAATCAAATCCCGATCTTCCGCTTAGCCCGCACATTTACGATCCCATGCAACATCATGTGGAGGCCACCATTCGCGACAATATTTATCCCAGTTTCCTTTGCTCGGACATGTACATACTGTATATTCAGCAAATGTCAGCGGTGCAGGAGCGTTTCAGTAGTAGTGGAGCAGCCACCGGATCAGGTAGTGCGGGCAGCAGTGGCAGCGGCGGCAGTTGCGGCAGCAGTACCACCGGTGCCTGCGCCCTGCCCACGGCCGCTGCCAAACAGTTAATGGCCGCCGGAGCTGGCGGCATCGCTATACCACCAGGTGCTTTCATAAATTTGCCCGTGAGCAGTGTGGCTGGTCCGCCAGCTGGTACTTGCAGTGCCAGCGGCAGTGTGTACGGTCCATCGACATCGGCCAGCTCTAGTGGCTCCATTAGTGCCACCGACACACTGCCGCGCAGCTCCACGCTACCCACATTGCATGAGGATTCCGAGCTATCGCTATGTGACGATTTTGAAAAAGTGCAGGTCGATGCAGCCGGCGGACGTGCACCAATTGATTATCCAATGCGACTGACACGGGATTTACTCATTGCAACTCAAAAAAGAAGACTGGAAATTAGACCGCCGGGGTATGTAAATGGACTTGAATCAATATTTTAGAACATGTGAAATAGTGGGATACAATTTTGAGGGGATTTTCAACAATTGAATGGGAAAGAAAGAAATGGATTATATAGTCTATGTTCCCTTAAAGCAGTAATGCTTTCCGTTTAATATTGAAGCGAACATTGCTCTAAAGGAGAAGCCTAGGAATATCCCTTATCAATATCAATGGTTCGAGACCCCTTTTACAGTTTGGAGAATATCAAACTTTTAGGACCGATTTCTGTTCTCTCAGATAGCTGCTATGTGACAGATAGTCATCGATTTTACACTGTTATTTGTTAGTTTATATGACAAATAGCTCTATGTAGAAGATGTGAAATCGACCCTAAAAGTGGGGCGCTTGACATTTTTCACCAAGGGAACCTGGAGACTTATTTACAAATATCCCGAACATGAATAAAATTCAACTGAGCTTTTGCTGGGAATGTTGGAGCTCAAAGATGGCCATACGAAAAAGGGTTTGTAGTATGTACCATGTCGCCGCTGCTCTTTGATTTTCAAAAGGAATATAGAGAAGCTTTATTCTATATTTTACTCATCGGCATCAATCGCTTGGGGACTTTTCGACATGTGATGAAGAACACATCAAAGGCAAGTTTTAAGTCAAGCATGTGAAGCCTAGATCTGCCGCAACTACAAGTGTACTGCATTTGTTGTTAATTTTTTCACACTCTAGTGTCTCCAACCACTTAAAAAAATTGTAAGCGGTGCTTCGGCTATGAATGCAGAGAGCGGGTGTTGTAGGAATCATCACAAAAATTCTCTTTGAACTTCTCTCTCCCTCTCATTTCCCTGCCTTTCTTGAGATAACAACAACTTAACGGTGTTTGTCGTTGCTGTTTTAAAGAAAACAGTGGGAGCAGGAAAAGTTATGCAGACCCATTAGGGGTATTCGGAAAATTCTAAGAAAATTTTACTAAGAAACCATAAGTCTACAAGGAATTTGTAGTCCGCGCAAATCGGCTCCAAATATTTATGTTACATTATTCCAAAAAAAAAAACAAGTTAGAAAGTCGACGACAGGGGGCGTGGCAACCTGTGACAATAAAAATTATCTGCCTGCAACTACAAAAAGTATTTGTCCCATACATGTCAAACCTTTATATCTTATCATGCCAGGGATCTGTAAGTCCCTGAAAACCAAAACTAATGACAGCATCATATCAAGTTTTTTGGGGTACAAATAAAATTCAGCATTTTAGTTTTTCTAAGTGCGCGAAAGACCGTAAATTACAAGATAAGGAGAAGGTTTACTACGAAATGGTATCCACGCCCTACAACGTGAAGTGCAATATCCAGCCTATTCGGCATGGCTGGACTTAGATGTGTCTGCCCCGGCGACCAGCGCATGTTAAATCGCAATGGTCCAGGCATAGTTTTGCTTCGGACTGTTCAGCAATTTCGATCTTCCCATCAATGCGATCCCAGTTACAAAACTAGGGAGTCGGATCACATCGTTTCTTCGGAGGCGATCGGAGTCAATTAATATTCAAATAAAGTGTTTCACTTGTCATTCATTTCCCAAAAGACACCAATTTCGAATTTTATTTGTATTTATGGATAGAAACTCGTCATTGACTGTATTTTTGCTCATAGCCGGGGCCTCCCAGATACTTTGCTTTGTTTTCTTGTCAGTCAGATGTTCTTTCACACTTACAGTTGTTCACGAGTCTCAATCAAATCAATGTTTAAATTTGCTTAAAGTTTAAACCTCAAACGAAATCTACATGAAATCTAAATCGCTTTCATGAATACCACTAATAAAAAGCAGAGTGTAGACGCACTGCCATCCTACTATTATTGCGTTTTCAGCCCTGCTGGTGTGACCGTGGCTCAAATGCCCAAATTGATAATCAACCTACATGAGATAACCAATTGCACAAAAACCACCTGGTTTTCAAGGTGGATTTCGATTTGAACAAAAACAGGAACATGAGAAAACGGCCCTAAAGTCAGTGGTTTTTCACCAAAACTGGCAATAATTGTACCAAAAATATGAAAAAAATCACTCGAGCAAAATTTTGACATCTGTGCGAAAAGTCATAAGCTAAAAAATGAGCGATAGTCGAACTACAAGGAAAACAAAAATGTTTGCCGAACAGCACCGGTTGAACGGCGATGGGCAGCACTTGACTTACTTTATGGCATCTTTATCACTTTGTATGGCTTCTTTGTAAATTTTACAAACTCTGGGAAATACAGAGTATAGTTATAGTCGGGCTACACCGACTTTCTAGCTTGTTTTCTGAGCAACTGTTACATAACCGTAGGTCTTGCTTAGTGAAAATTGTTTAGTCACTCTTGTTCAATTAATGACTTGTTCAGTCACTTTTGCTCACGGACTTGTATAATTTCTTTTCACTCAGTTTAGTTAGGGTCTATTCAGTGTCTGTAATTTGTTTTGCGTTGTTGACAAAGGAATTGACTTAGATCGGCTCTGGAAATGTTGTCGTCATATCAGAGAAATGTCAAATAAAAACTGGTCACACTCAACTATTGATATTCCCTTAAAATAAAATGCAATCTTTCTAAACGAACTCACAATAAGAACAGTTTTATTTGGCCACAATTTGTTAAACTGATTTAAATACCTTACATTTTCATATATAATATTTATTACATATTTTTCAATATATAATTTTATCTTAATTTAAGTAATTAACTCTTAATTTTTGCTTATTTTTATTAATTTCTGTTTATTTGCATATTTTTTTTTTTTCAAAAACAACCCACACGCACGTCCAACGAACCCAAAAACCACAACTACCATCACGATATTCGCGACACTTCTCACCTTTAACCGTTACCGTAACCCAACCACCTACATCTACATACGACACATATGTTTACCGTTATGTTGATTTTAATTCTGGATTTTATTTATTTAATTTTATACACATTTTTAATTTGTGGAACTTGACGAACTTTGTGTGTGTTCCTCTGTACATAAAAACGGCCTTGCATGGACAATTGTTGAACCTAAATCATGTGTGTACATATACCATACCCCGATCTGATCTGACCACCTGCATGTGAATGCGAGCAGAGCTCATGGTTATGTGTACACTGCGAGCACCAACACTTCCTATGTGCCCAACTCACGTGTTGATTCCGAGAGAGCAAGCGTTAGCTCTGGCGGTCGCACTGACTCCGATACCATGTCGTTGTCCAGTTGTTCAATGTAAGTAATTGAAGCTGTCTAGGTGGGCTGAAGGATCTTTAAACAAGCAAATTGCATTTATTTTTTCTATAAAATGTCCTCACGTGTAATTACAGGGATGGTCGCCCATACATACAACGCAGACATAGCTCGACTGAAAGTAAGGCCATACGCCAGAGTGCCATGGCAAATAAGGAGACCAACACCTTTCAGGTTTGGATAGCATTAAAAATGCAAGTGCAACCAGTTTGACTTTAATTGTAAATTTCAGGTTATACCTCGCACGCAACGATTACATTCAAACGAGCATCGACCGCTGAAAGAGGATGAGCTGGTGGCATTATTGATACCCAAATTAGAGGAGGTTAAGCGCAAACGAGATTTGGAAGAACGGGCACGCCAGGAGGTAAGCAAGTACAAACGTATTTACTTATTCACATAAATTGTCTGCTTGTTTATTTTTCGCCGTATTGTTGCGCATGGACAAAACGCAAAAAGAGCGAACGAGAAAGAAACCAAGCAGCTAACCAAAATCTTTACCCTCCTCATCTTTCCTTATATTTTTTATTACACTGCCAATTTGTTCGAGTGAAAACGTAAACACTTACACATATTGTTGTTGTTTACGCGATCAGGTTTTCCAAGTTAGGCTGCTTTAACACTGATATCATGTACTTGACACATGAGACATGATAGTCTAGTAGTCTTGCTTTTTGTTATGTTTTCAATTTGATAAATGAGTCAAACTCATAGTAGAATCGTGATACAATCCAGGCCTACCAGATTATCATTTCTCAAGTTTCAGTACATGATATCAGAGTGAAGGCAATTAATCTCTTAGACTGAATACGAATGAAGATGTGTATGTATAAGAGAAACATGATCTTGGCACGCCTTCATCTTGACAGTTGCGTTGTGATCTTGACAGTGGATGAGAGAGCGGAAAGTTTGCTTGTTGATACTACTGTTACTCTAACATGCCTCGATCAAAAACAATCATACACGGAAATTGGTTTCTTTTGATATAGAAATAATTGGCTAGAAATATAGAAAAAAATTTAATGCAGTAACTAAATACATACATGCTGAACATGGAAAGATTTGTTTATGAAATAAAATGTACATTAGTGTTGGCTGCGTTTTGTTGCTTTTTTATAATATGCAAACACTGATTTGTGTTTAATTATGAGAAGGATATTTTTTAATTCCCTATCACATGTGCTAGGCCAGTTGTTGTGGCTTTTCCCCATCAGTTTGTAACACTTTGTGGTATGAAACTTGGCTAAACGAAGTTGAACAGAATAAGGTTTAGAACATAAAACGGTATTGTAACCCATATCCCGGAATCGTAATATAACCATAACCAGAAATAAGGATCGGCCAAAACAGTAACCTGAACCCTAACCGTTTTTTGTTTCGATTTTAATCTCTAAACAAGTATTAAATATAAAATCTGTAAATGATGTGATAGATTCCCTTAAAAAGTCTTCAAGAAATCATTTAAAAACAATGTTTTTAAAATTTTGGAAAAGTAAAAAAAAAAACGAGAGCTGGGAATAAGTATACTTGCTGCTTTCCACTAACTCAGATATCAGTTTAACGAAACTTTTCGACACTTGAGTTTGTTCTTTCTTATCTAAGAGCTAATGTAGATGAACAGATCCTGGAAGTTATTCTGCTTATTAACTTAAACTAAGCAGGGATCAAATGATAATAAATTTGATAGTTTTAATAATATGTATAAATAAAATATTATTTTTAATATTTATTCATACTTTGGCAAAACTCAATATATGCTGTATACCTTTCAAACAGAGTATAATGACAACCTGAACTGTACCAGTATGTACCAGTTTATGTATCATTTCGGTCCTATCTTTTACAATAATGATAATCGCTTTTTAGTTCTCAGAAAAAACGCAGTAACGGTTCTGGTTAATGATTCTTTCTTGATTTAGATTAGATGTATATCTCGCCAAAAACACCCTCTTTGCTTTCAAAAGCGAGCGAGATCAGGGCTTTCCCAACGCGCAAATCTACTGATAGTAGATAACTCCATCTCTATATCGACATATACATACCTGGAGAATTTCCCTCTAGGGCACTACCCGTAACACCTTCATTAAATCGGTTGAGACGATGCCTGTGTGTAGAACTGTACAATTTATATCGACCTCATATATATTGTACATGTCACGGTGTGTCACTACGTGATCGTGAACAAAGACAAAGCATCCGTGATCCTAGTGTGTATCGTGAGTAAACCTAATTCGAAAATCGTGAATATAAATTAGGTAGTACTAACGAAATTAAAAAAAAAAAATTACCCACAGAGTATGACTCTGCAATTATGAAATTTTCTTTAATTTCATATTGCTTTCCATATCATTTAAAATAAAATCCATTTAAAAGTCAAAAATTGATTAAGATTCGCTTAAAGCCACATTCATTACATTGCAATGGCTTGTTTTTAAATCCAGAATACGAAAAACATTGTTTTCTTTCATATGAGAATCAGAACAATATTTTGCTTAAGGTAAAAGAAATATGTATCAATCTTGCGATCAACAGTATTGTTCAGAATGATAATAAAGAGCTAAACTCTTCTAAGAGCAGTCACAGTAGTGCACCTAAATAGTGCGTGGTTTTTCCTTATCTTCTAAAGAATATATAAGTGATGAAATTCACGAATTGGATTAGTTTATTTCTTAATTTCTTAAATCATGCGTGAATCGTGAGTGAGGTGAAACGCTCAAAACACTACGTTCGTGAATCGTGCGTACAAAGATTTTTATTTCGTGAATTGTTCGTGACGTGAATGAAAATGCGTCTACGTCTCTGTCCTAATAGTAATGTCACCTGATCTCAGCCAGCCATTTTTAAAATTAAATTAAAAACCAGGAAGAAGAGTTTTGTGAAAAAACGCTTATAGTATTACTTAAATAAGAGTCGTTTTCTCAACCTCTAAAAATCTGCTACATTAACTCACAAATTACTCGGAGGGACAACATAATTCCAACGACAAAAAAAAACAGAATTTCGTTTTGTTTTGTCGAAATAATGTCGTTTTAGAACAGTGGTGCCCAAAATGCCAAAGGCCTATCCCATGGGATAGGAACTTATAATTCTGCCGGCGTCGCAGCCGAAACACGCATAGAGAGAGAATACGTGTGTTCTATAAATAGCACGCACGACGGCTTCTCTCACGAGGCATTTGTTTGTTTGCTTGTTGCTCATGTTTGATGTCATGACGTTTACTTCTTGTTTCGCCCTCACTCACACAAGCGCAAAGCTTAATTTGTGTGGGCAACGCTGTTTTAGAACATCAACATTTCGAGCGATTTAATGTCGTTTTGTAAGAACGAAATAATGTTGTTTTAAAATAACAAAAACAAATATACTGGGTGACATTATGTCATCAAAATTATGTCGCTGTACCATTTACTCATACAATCAGAAATCGGCTTGTAATCCATTTATTTCAAACTAACCGGATTTAAAAAAATAATTAAATTATGAGGTTCCTTAAAAGAAGTTTTTTAGTCTTACACTGTGAAAAGATTCGTGGGTTTCTCGCTATTTCGAAAAATGATCCATGATCTCTAAACCATTTAAATACCCCTTTCCTCGATTGATTCCACAATTTTATTTTTGCTTTACAGAGAAATCCCACAGGAGCATTAGTGAGCAATGAACGATCGAGCGCCAGTGACCGTGCATTTGCCGAGGCGATACGGGAAAAATTCGCTCTGGACGAAGACAATGATCAAGACATACTGGACCAGCATGTATCTCGCGTGTGGAAAGACCAAACCCCGCATCGTTCGCCTGGCACAATGTCACCCTGCCCGCCCATACCATCGAGACGACGCACAGCCACCCACGACTCGGGCATGGTCAGCGATGGCGCCATGAGCTTGAGTATGCTTCATAAACGAAATTCTATATAATTTATATAATCGAATTGTTCCCATCTAGGTGGACACTCCATGAAGCACTCAAAATCCATGCCTGATCACAGTTCCTGCTCGAGGAAGTTAACAAACAAATGGCCATCGATGAACACAGATAGTGGTATAAGCATGTTCTCGGCCGATACTGTTATGAAGTACAAAGATTCAAGGTGAGCTTGAATCGAATTCCACTCTAGAAACACTCGTTTTCATGTGCAAAACTAATTTCAGCTCCCGCTCTGGTTCAAGTACGACCTCGAAACCGGAGGAAGCAAAACGAAGACTGGAAGACGAGCCGCGTCGGTCTCGTCGATATGCCCAACCATCGCAGCAAAATCTCTCCGCCTACAGTAGCAGCAGCAGCGGTGGCAGCAGTGGACCCATGCATCATCCAGCCGCTGTGGCCTTACCACCTCCACTGCCGGCCAAACTGCCCGAGACTGTGGTGGTGTTCTCCTTCTGCGAAGAGCCAGTTCCGTATAGAATAAAAATTCCCGGTACTCAGCCAACCCTGCGTCAATTTAAGGACTATCTACCTAGAAGGGGTCACTTTAGGTTGTATTTGATCTATGGTAACTGTGAGATTTGATTTAATATATTTCGTTTGCCTTTTTCCAGATTCTTTTTCAAGACGCATTGCGAGGATCCGGACAGTCCAGTGATTCAGGAAGAGATTGTTAATGACTCCGATATTTTGCCCTTATTCGGAGACAAAGCGATGGGTTTGGTCAAGCCATCCGAATAATGTTTAAGCATTAAGTATATAGATTTTGTATTAAGCGAGTGAGTGGAACGCTGGTGTACATAACCGGGGAAATGTACACAATAATAATAACAACAACAACAACAATAGGGATAAAAACATAAGAAGCTATTTCCAGAAATCAAAATCTAAATAGAACTAATTGTACATTCAAATGGGCATCACAAACAACTACTCAGTGCCAGGGGGTAGGCGAGGGGCAAGCAATTATTGTATTTCATAATTTTTTCAATTTATTAAACAAATTTTTTAAATTCCTATTTTTATGCACCTCATGGAAAAAGATCTTTTAATAATCAATGAATTGATATTAAAACCTTTTGAAGCTGTTAGAAAAAAACTCTAGAGAAACTTTGAGAGGCCATCTGATGGATCATCAGAATATTTTTTCTTAGACGAGCTGCTCCAAATGATTATTGCACCATCTGAGCGACGAATATAAAAAACTGATATAAGAACTCGAACCATCTCACTGTCCTTCACAGTTTTATTTAACTAAAAATGGTTGAAACTTCTAATGAATGAAATTTTGCACCAGTTTTTCACTTACTTTAAAGATAACACAAAGATCTGCGTATTTTTTTAAGGCTTAGATGATAAAAAACGATCTTTTATGCTGGAGATGAAAAACAGTAATAACCGAACGAATACGGACCGAATCTTACAGACCCCGATAAACAGTAGAAGCCTTGGCTTCCTTAAAATTTCAGTATTTTCTCAAGTGAGCTGTAAAAGAAACAGATCAAGGAGACGAGATAATAAGTGTTATAGGGTTTTAGAAACAGCTGTACAGACAATCAAACAAAATCAGCAACACATTCGGATCTAAATTGAACCGTTGAGCCTTAAATCTTCAGCAGATCCCTGATACTTGCTGCCTAAACACTGATATCTGTAAAAACTGTCGGTAGATTGAAGAAGTCCCTTTAAATATTCCCCAACTTGTAGGGTATTTATAAATTTCTGTGTCCCTTATTTTTACTTCTATTAATTATCGCCACATTTGGCTCTATCTAAATCAGGGGTCGGCCAAAAACACATTCGCATTTTTGAGCTTATGATGTCAGTAAGTCGACTGCGCTGCTGCTGAGCACTTCTGTCTGCTGTGCATAGATAGCGACGAACCGAATTCTGTTCCAAATTTATGTCATCGTCCGAAAAAAACATTTATACCTTAGAACGAGTCGGTAGTGCTTTTCCCTACAACCTTTTCTATAACATACCAAGTCATTCGAACAACGCTAGGTTACAAGTTTCAGTTTTTTATGGACTAATAACATTTCTAGACAATTTTCGAGCTCTTAAAATTTTTTTTTATTTCTTACAGTTTAAAGCTGAATCCGAACGACAAAGTTTGAAAAGCTTTTTCATGTCTAGTGTTGTAGCTGACCAATTGTGTAAAAGCTTTTAAAGAAAAAACATTTCAATTAGATGTTCTAAGGCAGGATAGAACCCACATCTCCCGCACTATCAGGCACACACACTACCGCTACACCACAGCCAACCACTATGAAAAGAACCAATACCGACGTCCGTGCGAAGCCAAAATACACTAATATGAGTACTTTCGACATAGAACCCTAGAAAGACAACATCGTCCTTGGTGGCAGACCCCCACCTGTTGAAACTGCTGAGAAATCCCTCCCACCATCCGCCAAAACTTCCCTAGCATAGTTGCGATTTGGAAAACGCAGGCTTATCAACAACTACTTTTCACGCACAAACTTAGAAGTAGTTGACGAATGTCCTAAGTGTGCACACAGGTCTATGGACTCATAAGTCGAGGCTGCTTTCTACCTCGAAGTGGAAACCATTTAGCTATATATCTCTATCAACACTGCATCATGGTTTTTGTTTGTAGTATTTTTTCCTTAATGGCTGGTGGCAGGTGATCTAGTCTATCCCTTAAGCCACGCATTTGTTGTTATTTGACGCAAAGGAATAACTTGCCATAAGCCTACATAAAACAACTATAAATTCATATGCGTGCTCTGCTATTTTTCTTTCCGAGCTGAAGTTTTGTTATTGCTATGTCTCTGGAAAATTAAAAATTTGGGACAATTTTAGTCATAATTTTTCATCTATGGGCAAAAGTCATTGGTGTAAGCGAGTCAGAATAGGCTGGAAAGATACAAAACATCAAATTTGGTCTATGAACAGAAAATTACGATAATAATTGCCACACACACACGAACAAAAATAAAGTTTCACTTTCTATTTCTTGTAGTTGCTCTTGCTTGAGATATGTACATTTCGTGCAATTGTGTTTGCATTCAGCTCATTTTTGGTACCTTTACCTTACGGATTTGTTGGAGGACAGTGCAAAAGCAAAATATAGGTACAGCCAAAAGTTTCTAAATTGTCCGATTATTCTCAATTTTTCAAAATTTTCTCAAAATAAAAGCTAGTGTCTGACAACCGATTTGTATCTTCATATCCGTGGCAATATGGAATATCAGCTATTTTTCAGGAAAGCAATTATTGCCTTTTTATAATATGTATAAGCATTTCCACAGTCGCGAACGCGATATTCTTCAGTATATTTTCTAATAGTAAAAAATAGAACAAGCTGTAAATTCATTATATAGCTTTCTGGGGAAAGGTCCATATGTGGAAAAAGTATTTCGTCGTACAGTGGAAAAAAATTGATTGATTGGAAGCATTATTTCCTTAAGTAAACTACAGGCCTGTTTTGGTTTTCACTTTCGACAAAAATTGTCGAATTTGAATTTGTATTAAATTGATTGGATAAATCAAAATGTTTAATAAGGATTTTCTTGTTTGTTTGATAGAAAAGAGAACATGTACAAAATTTTAATTCACTTTACTGAATAGTGAAAACCGGAACAGCAGGCCAGTATAGCTTACGGACAAAATCAAGTTGTTATTTTATTACTTTGACTTACAACAAACCAAATATTGTTTGAACTTTACACTCGTCCGATTAGAATTGAATCCGAGGAAGCCATTGGTACTAAGTCTCAATTTATACAGAACTCGAATTATGCTGTTCTTTCTTATTGTCACAGATATGCTCAACTTTTTAATTTTTTTCTTGTATTTTGAAACAAAAAAAGTATGTTTAAATTTAAGGGAGGAATTTATTTTTCCTAACTCACTTTAAATTTGTATAGGAACAGTTAAGAGATTACTTGATTCTATATAAATTGGAAAAAATACTACAAAATACGCTTTTTCGAAAAAAAAGAGCTGATTGAGCAAAACCGCAACTAGTTTTGGAACCAGTGAACATAAATTAATCATAACAATCAAAGCGACAAGGCTCCACTTCAAAATGTTTTTCATTTTAATTGTCTCTGTAGAGAAGATTGTTTCAGGATTGTTTGCATAACATTTGTCCCTGACGGCTCCCCAAGGATTATAGTCTAACGGTGTCAGACCTCAGCTTCGTGGCGGCCAATTTACATCTACATATTTGCTAATTACGCGATCTTCGAAGATAGGGCGTAGAACTTTGTGGCACGTAGCGCCGCCTTGTTGAAACCAAATATCGTCCAAGTCTTCCGCTTCAATTTCCTTGAGGCGTGGATCGCTACTGCCAAGTCAGCCGTGGTCGTTATTTGATCGGAATTGTTTTTCATAAATAAATGATATGAATCAACCTTTTCAATAAATGTTCAACCTTTGAAAAATATCGAGACGTTTTTTTATAGCAAAATTAAAGTGCAATTTTTAAACTATTGATTGCTGCAATAGTTTTATGTAAAAGGAGATTTGTAGAATTCTTTTTCGTAAAGTTTCTAGACTAGCTGCGTTTCTTTCTTTTTTTAAAGACCGCTTCAAGTCCATCGTTGACTCGCAGGACTTATGCTAAGTTCACACAGGCAAATTTTAAGGTATTTTTTATACCCTTGGAGAGGGTACATTGAAATTTGCGCAGATGTTTGTAACGCATAGAAAGAAGCATCTCCGACCACATAAAGTATATATATTCTTGATCAGCATGACGAGCTGAGTTGATATAGCCATGTCCGTCTGTCCGTCTGTCGGTCCGTCTGTTTCTATGCTATCTCCTCCGTCAGTTTTAAAGCTATCGTAACCAAACTTTGCACGAAGTCTTTTAGTACAAATACGCTGCACATTTGTCGGAACCGGCCGGATCGGATGACTATAGCATATAGCTGCCATAGGAACGATCGGTCGAAGAACTAGTTTTAGTGAGAAAACTTTTTTGTTTTCAATACTATCGCTCTCAACGCTCGTATTTATAAGTTTTCAATGATTTCACATAATTTCACTAAGGCTTGTCGAAGTCGGACCGCTATATAGTATAGCTGCCATACAAACTGTCAGGCATATATCAAGCTCCAAGGGTATATAAACTTCGGTCGAGCCGAAGTTAGCTTGCCTCTATTTTTTATATATAAATTTTTGATAAAAACAACCATGATTGCAGATTTTAAGGGACTTTAAACATAAACTATCAAGCCTGTTCCCGTTTTCGATTCCGATCAAATCATGCGGAATCGGAATAGATATATGTACTGCATTTCAAAACCAACTGTGATCTTCGGCTTTAAATTTCAAAGTCCCAATTATCTTCATTCAACCCTCTTAATGGAAGAAATATTCGTCCGAATTATTTAATCGTTTCTTGTAAATCACAGCACTTGCGAATTCGGAATCGGGAACAGGCCTGTATGGTTCCATTCACTAATAATAATGACAGAATATGGCCGAGAGGTTCGCTAATTTGGCAAGTTGAGAGTTGTGTGAACTTAGCTTTATTGAGAAAGATGGGTCACTGTATACGTGATGGTAACCCCTTCTTTACCCTCTAGGTTTCGTCAGTCCCTAGAGTTGTAGTCTTCTGCTCCGGATTTACAATAAGTTATTATCCCGTCAAACTGATTTATTTATAAGATAGTAAAATATTTTTATTGAACTAAAAACTTGGGTTTCAATTAACAATGGACTTAAACCTTCGAGCTGAATCTTTTACAAAATTTCGAAGAAACTACATTAATTTTAATTTTCTGTCTGTAATTCCTCGAATTAATGTAGTAACGAAAATTTGTTCAATAATGTTTGAACCAAGGTGTAAACCAGTTTCCCAGCCATAGCCCCTGGGACACGAACACACTCTCCAATTCACGCCGAATGTGTGCCGAAGTTATGCTTCACTGTGTGTTAGAGAGACAGTCTCATTTTCGCGCGCTCTTCTTGGGGAACCCTGTTGTGAACCCTTAAGTTCGAACACTGTTTAACTGCTACTCGAACTGAACCTTGAACCAAAGGTTCAAACCTAAGCACCGATTTTTTAACAATATTTGAGGAAATTGCCTAAATTGTATCAAATATAAACATGACTTATTTCCATGAGGTAAACGAAGATATATAAGCAAGCCTAAAATTTTATGTCCCTAGCCCACCCTCAAAACATAATTAAACCATACTTTCTATTAAGGAATCTTCTGGGGCCCAACAACAGCAACAAGAACACCCTCTCCCAATTCAGATTTGTTTGTTACTTTTCTTAATACTAACTACGGACTGCCTGCAATAAATTTTGTTAATATTTTTGTAATGTGCATTTTTTTGATGATATACAATGATGATATTAACAATGTTCTATTCAAAACTCGACAACAAAATCAAAAGAAAATCTGTTTTATTTTTGTATACAATTTAGAAAGCGAGTAAATTCTTGTATTTGTATTTGTATTTGTAATTGGGTCAATTTGTAATTCATCTTGTTTAGTTTATTGCTCCAGTAGTGGCACACACACACATACACATACAATAAACGTTATTTTTTTAAGCAACCAACTGAACATAACCGCATTATGGATACATTTATTATAGCAAACAATATTTTATTTGTGAGCAAAATGCATATAGATTTAATAAAAAATAAATGAAACCAAGAAGAGTACATGGATAAAACATAAAGAACTGAGTTTATTCCTAAGAGAGTTAAACCGGCGTGCAGTCATCTCGCTGCACATGCGCCACATAGTTTTGCTCATTGATGAAGGTGTGCGTGCATTTGGGACAGTGAAAACGTCGATGTCGATTCGTGCCGGGACTCTCGTGCTCTCGCTGGTGGGCCTTCATGTTGTACAATTGGGAGAAGCGCTTATTACACACGGGGCAGGAGTAGGGTTTGTCGCCCGTGTGCGATCTCATGTGGCGATCCAAATGGGCTTTGGTGCGGGTCTTGAAGCCGCACACCTGGCACTCCAAGCGCTTGGTCTCGTTGTCGTGTATCATTTTGTGCTTGTAGAGTGCCACCTTGTGTACAAATCGCTTGGAGCAGACCTCGCACTGGTAGGGCGTCTCACCCGTGTGCCAGGCCATGTGATGCTTAAGGCGGAATTTGCGACTGAACCGCTCCCCACATTCGGTGCACTCGAACTGCTTGACCGGCTCATGATTCTGCAGGTGGCCAATAAAGCCGGAATATGATTGAAGGGTCTTGCCGCACTGATCACACACATAGCCGGGGAAGTGCTCTCGTTTGGTATGCGCATTGTAGCCACGACGGTTGCTGAATTTCTCCGGGCAGCTGGGACACTGGATATTTACCACCGTATAGTCGCCGGAGCTATCCTGATCCTGATCTTCGGCATCGGATATGATGTACTCAATGGTACCATCCAGTTGATCAGTGAAATCACTCATGGTATCCTCCTTGAAGAACTTAAACTTTACCTCATCCTCTTCCTCAGATTGTCTGACTTGCGCCGTCTCGTCTTCCGTCTCCTCCTCCTCTGCCCCTTCCTGCTCATTTATGATGATTTCGTTCTCTATGTCCAGCTCCAAGTCCACAGCCTGGAACTCTTCCACCTCACCGCCTTCGGTGACCACAAAGGCCTGATGTTCGTCACCCACTTGCAGCTCCATTTCTGAGGGATCCACCACGGTGACCGTTTGTGGTTCATGCTCCAAGTCATCGACACACACTTCTAGGTGGCCATCGCTCTCCTCCTTTATTTCATCCTTATCCTTGGCCACTAATGTCTTTACATGCGTGAGACCATATGGACTGCGTATTAAGTCCAGAATTTCCTGTCTTAGCTTAAGGGCAATTTGTAGAGATTTGTGATATCGAGATAGCTTCTCCGTGCACTTTTTACATATCGTGGAGGCGTCCTCTATGACAAAGTTGGTTCCCTTTGTACATTGTAGAACCAGATCGCTTATCAAGACGGGCGGATGTCCAATTGTCTCGGCATGTATATTCCTGGGGACACGCACAGCGAACTGGCAGATACAACAATTCATTTTTCCAGCGACAAGAATTATTTTCCTTTTTTTTATTTACAAATTCTTGAAACGGAGAGCAACACATTTAGAGGAGAGGACTGCGGCGACCAATGAGAGCAGAGCATCGTTGCCAGCATAGAAAGCGAATTGATGGGGGCGTCGTCAGCTGTTGAAAGGCGCGATTTTGTAATTTGAACAAAATTAAAATAAGGTTAATTCTATTGTAAAACAATTATTCTAGGCTTTATTAAATATTTAGACATTTTCAACACAAGTCTAGACTTAAGCTTAGTATACACTTCCACCAAAGACTCGCCAAAACAAAAAACTCCATATAAAAAAAACTCACAAAAATTTTTGTGCCAAAATCCTTTGGCAGTCTCTTTGGTGGCAGTCCACACTCAAAACAAAAAGGCCTCGATTAAATACCGATAAAATACTAGATCCGTAGTTTTTGTATTTTTATCGATAGCTCCCTGAATAATTAATTTTAATTATTTCAAGAGGTATCGGACATTGCCGATACACAAATATGCGTAATCGGGTGAAATTTGGATAATTTTCCCATCAATGATTGAGCGCAATATTCAAAGTGAGGTACAAAACACCGTGAGACTTCAATCATACTTAAACTGGGTTATAATTATGAATTTAATCATTGCAAAAGTGTCATATCTGCTCATCAGGCCCAGTAGCCAGGGTTTGGCCATGAAGAACGCATGTTAATAACTTGTATTTATTGATTGTAAAACTTATAGTTTAAAATTAAACCGAAAGCTACGGTGTTGGCAAAGTGACCATTTTACATGCATACATCTTAATATCTGGTCACATTGTCCCAAAACAAAAGAATTGTAACTTTTGGTATTTTTGTTTTGGCGAGTCTTTGGTGGAAGTGTATACTAAGCTTAAAGAGCAACGCAGGCTAACAAAAACTATCGCTCTCAATAATAAAGAGATTCGATAACTATCGATGACACATTATATTGCTATCAATTATAGGGCGCCAATTCAAAACAAACACACTAAATAATATTCTGTAATTTATTTGCCATTTGATTAAATTATACTATTTCACTTGAATTTTATAATCCTTGTACTTGGACCATGAATTTAGTATGCCAGCTGTGGTGGCATGGTCAGCCTTTCCGAATGTCTAACAAGAAATAGTCAGATTTGAAGTTAGACCGGCGTGCAATATTTTTCTCACCAACTTACCGAACATCTGCCAAATATTTCGATTTCCTTCTTTTCCGTGTTAGTCTTAATTGTTCCACCACCCAGTGGCTTTATACATAGACCCAATTTATTCATGTCATTCAATACTTTATCGTAAATTGCAGCTAAAAAATTCCATAAATCTATGTAAACCTTTCTTTAAGATAAAAATAAAAGACTAGAGACTTACTGTGGTGTTTGCTTTTCCAGCCACGCACAATTTTTCGGCCAAATCGGGTCTCACCATGTATATATAGCATTAGCAAGAGATAGGCGATTTCACCCTCTGAAATCTCTACTTTATTTACTCCCAAAAGACTTTCGGCTTGGGCCACATTGAACACATTTCTCACTAGAATTACATTTAGTTTGAAATGAAGATAATCATTTTAAAGACCAAACTCACCAAATGGTTTTGCTAGACGTCGCATGGGCCTGAACAGATCTTGTAGATAAGTCATATTTACTATTGTTTTGTTGGAACTAGAATTTTGTAAAATTTTCCCAAATTCTGTCTGTCTACGGTTAATGTGTAAAAATAATTGAAACTGAAATATATTTCAAAGCTTCTCAATTTGTTAGAAATTCATTTATTGCAAAGCAAACTTAGGTTTTATTCGAAGACCTAATAGCCCTCATCAGTGGTTTCAATCTCATAGTCCTTGTACTTGGTCTGCAAAATTCTCTTGGACTCCAAATGATCCGCCTTTCCATAGCCCTGGGGAAACATAAGAGTTGAGTGTAGGCAAATTTTAAAGATTTTAATCTTACTTGGGAGTAGCCGTAGACTTTGATATACTTCTTGTCCGGATTATGCTCAATGCGACCACCACCCAGGCATTCAGTGTCCAGGCCAGTTCCTTTGCACAACTCTTGGACACGCTCATAGATATCGGCTGGAATGATTTGGTTCGTTCAAGTTCAATTATTTACCTTCAATACATTAATATCACCATGCCACTGACAGTCGGCATAGCCTCGGACAACTGTTTTGCTGGGCTCTGTGCCATCGGCGACTTCATGTCCCGCAATTTTAATTAAGACATATTTGAAAATGCCCTGATCATCGATATCCACCAAGGGCACAGCCTTTAGATCTTGCTCAGACATTTTGTGCAGCAGTCGTAATCCTAAAACAAAATGTAAATTGTCTATTTATAGACTTTTATCATTATATTTGGTTAATAAATTTACCTGTAGGAGCTCGCCTGTATAATGCCGAAACAGCTGATTTTAGCATTTATTCGCTTAGAGATGTGCCGTGAGTTGGCAATAAGTGAATCACAATGAATGCTACTTTGAAGATATTAGTTTAGATATGTATTCCTAATGAGTTTATTTATCACTACACAAGATTATTGTCCGTGCGGAGTTTTTAAAAGTCTGTAAGTTTAAATCATGTAAGTTTTTATAAGTAAATCACTGAGACGGATTGCTTACCAAGTCTTTGTCTTTATTTTGTTCTCTGTTGTCGTAATGTATCAGAATCAAGTTTTACAAGCTATAAGACGCAAAAAATCAAAAAATGCACCACAAACACACCCCAGCAAGAAATCGATACCGAAAGTCTCCAATACAACTATACTCCTTTGAATTCACAAATACCATAACACATGGGATTCAGTAGGTATAATTTACAGAGGTCTAACTTCGCGCCTAACGACTTGGCAAATTCTTCCTCTGCTAGTTATTGCTGCACTTGGACTTAACGTAAAATATAACTGAGACGATAAACAGGTGTTTAGTTCCTGAGAATATTGGCCGAAGTGAACAGTTGGTAATATCAATTCTTGTTTAAAAACAGTCATAATAGTGACAATCAATAAACATGAAGAAGAAAAAAATTGGCAGTAAAAAAAAACCAAACAAATAAGCTATATAAGAAAAATATAAACAGACGACTTTGCAAGTTCCAAGAAGAATTAATTCCAAGAAAAACAATGCAAAGTGAAAGTTCTGTGGCGGATATTGCTAATAGTAAGTTTCAGATCTTTGCTCCACTCATCGTGGCTGGATTCTCCAAACATTATACAGGAACTAAAACCTTTGGCTGTTCGTAATAAAACAGAACTCTGGCTTAGAACAAAGTTGTAGCAGCTTTTGAAAGCTATAAGCCGTTTGCCGATTGCTATGAGATCCAACAGATGAACCTGATGTATAAGACGCCACTATCCTTTAGGATATTGAATGCTTGAATTCAAGCACCATTTATTTTTCAACACCACCATTTACTTCATTTTTCAACAATAACCGTTTGTATATCACAAGTATTTAATCCCTATTCAGTTTTGTTCGGCAAAGATGATTTTGTAAAAGAAATAAGAAAATCCACCGAGCTGTCTCACAACAGGCACAACCAAGAGAGGCACACGTTAAAAAGGAATATCTCTTAATTGTATACATAAATTAATAATGTCATATGAAATAAATGAGAATATGAAATAAAATGACAAGTTATTAGTTATAATATTTCAAAGAACTTTTTATTTTTTAAACATAAATAAGTATTGTATTGGTTAGGACTGACGAATTTGCTTACCAGTTATAGTCCTAATGTAAATACTCAAACCAAATCAGTTATTTATACCAGTTAGCTCATAGGATACCTAACTAGTAGGACAAACCTCACACGCATGCTCACCGATAGTACGACTTACGCTTAAAATCTTCCCGAAACTTTACGTATTTTAATGGTAAGCTATAACAATTAACTGACAAGTATTTACCAGTAAGATTTCCTGCTGGGATCGGGTTAAGTTGTGCTTAAACAAAATTACAACCGTAAAGCTTAGTATACACTGCCACCAAAGACTCGCCAAAACAAAAAACTCCATATAAAAAAAACTCACAAAAATTTTTGTGCCAAAATCCTTTGGCAGTCTCTTTGGTGCCAGTCCACACTCAAAACAAAAAGGCCTCGATTAAATACCGATAAAATACTAGATCCGTAGTTTTTTGTATTTTTTATCGATAGCTCCCTGAATAATTAATTTTAATTATTTCAAGAGGTATCGGACATTGCCGATACACAAATATGCGTAATCGGGTGAAATTTGGATAATTTTCCCATCAATGATTAAGCGCAATATTCAAAGTAAGGTACAAAATACCGTGAGACTTCAATCATACTTAAACTGGGTTATAATTATGAATTTAATCATTGCAAAAGTGTCATATCTGCTCATCAGGCCCAGTAGCCAGGGTTTGGCCATGAAGAACGCATGTTAATAACTTGTATTTATTGATTGTAAAACTTATAGTTTAAAATTAAACCAAAAGCTACGGTCTTGGCAAAGTGACCATTTTACATGCATACATCTTAATATCTGGTCACATTGTCCCAAAACAAAAGAATTGTCACTTTTGGTATTTTTGTTTTGGCGAGTCTTTGGTGGAAGTGTATACTAAGCTTTAGTATACACTAATACACTAATACTAAGCTTTAGTATACACTTCCACCAAAGACTCGCCAAAACAAAAATACCAAAAGTGACAATTCTTTTGTTTTGGGACAATGTGACCAGATATTAAGATGTATGCATGTAAAATGGTCACTTTGCCAAGACCGTAGCTTTTGGTTTAATTTTAAACTATAAGTTTTACAATCAATAAATACAAGTTATTAACATGCGTTCTTCATGGCCAAACCCTGGCTACTGGGCCTGATGAGCAGATATGACACATTTGCAATGATTAAATTCATAATTATAACCCAGTTTAAGTATGATTGAAGTCTCACGGTGTTTTGTACCTTACTTTGAATATTGCGCTCAATCATTGATGGGAAAATTATCCAAATTTCACCCGATTACGCATATTTGTGTATCGGCAATGTCCGATACCTCTTGAAATAATTAAAATTAATTATTCAGGGAGCTATCGATAAAAATACAAAAACTACGGATCTAGTATTTTATCGGTATTTAATCGAGGCCTTTTTGTTTTGAGTGTGGACTGCCACCAAAGACACTGCCAAAGGATTTTGGCACAAAAATTTTTGTGAGTTTTTTTTATATGGAGTTTTTTGTTTTGGCGAGTCTTTGGTGGAAGTGTATACTAAGCTTAAGCTTAAGCAATAAGAATTTTCGTGAGTCGACCACTCACGGTTTGGTAACTCGGCTGCGTTTTCCCACACTGGAACTCAGAAGACGGTCACACTGCGGCGTCGGATGTTTGTCACAGTTGGCCACATTACAGCGACCAGGAACAAATAAATATACACAAATTTCGATTGAACAACTTAAAATTCAAAGAATAAGTCAAAAAACTTAATTTGCCAAAATGAGTTCGACTCGTCCGCATTGTTTTGTCTGCGGCAAAGTAAAAAATGTTGGAGTATTTCAGCTTATCGAAGGTAAGGCAGCTCTCTTTTCTTGCCCAGGACTTAAAGCACACGCACACACTCACACATTTGTATTTTCAGGCTGCATTGTGCCGGGAACTTTCAAGCCGATTAAGGACATACTTAAATACTTTGAAAAAATTATTAATCAACGTTTGGAATTGAGACCCAACTCAGCCGCATGCAGAGATTGCTTGGAGTATCTGTTTAATTACGATCGGCTTGTTAGAAACCTCAGTCAAGTACAGCGGCAAATTGCCGATGCTTTGCTAAGTTGCCGCAAGCAGAAACCCGGCATCAAGGTGACGCCTAAAAAAGAAATAGTCAAAGCCAAAATGCCATCTCCACAATTTAAGATCATTGACAATTCACCCAAGAAACGAAGTGTGGAAATCCTATCGCCGCCACCTCCAACGGAAACCGTAAAAATCGAAGAATTCCAAGCCATTACCATGGATGACGAGCTCCAGGATGATTTTGTGTTCAGTGATGCCATGGATGATAATGAGAGCGTGGAGTCATCCGACTCAGAGACCGACTTCGAGCAGCTAGAGGTTCCTTGTCACATTTGCGGTGTTATGTTCTCCAGTCAAGAGATTCTCGAGCGGCACATCAAAACGGACAATTGTCAGAAGAATGAGTATTCCACCTGTAATGTGTGCGGCCTCAAGGTCAAGGACGATGAAGTTCTGGACTTGCACATGAATCTGCATGAAGGGAAAACCGAACTGGAGTGCCGCTATTGTTCCAAAAAGTTTACACACAAGCGAAACGTTCTACGTCACATGGAGGTGCATTGGGATAAAAAGAAGTACCAATGCGATAAATGTGGCGAGCGTTTCTCCTTGTCGTGGCTAATGTACAATCATCTCATGCTACACGATGCGGAGGAAAATGCACTGATCTGTGAGGTGTGCCATCAGCAATTCAAAACGAAACGAACCTACAAGCACCACCTACGCACCCATCAGACAGATCGCCCGCGTTATCCATGCACCGAGTGCGAGAAATCATTTGTGGACAAGTATACGTTAAAGGTGCACAAGCGCGTACATGGACCAGTGGAACAGCTTGCCCAAGCCATATCGGAGTAAGAGTCAATCGATGTTACCAAACATTTTGGTACGACGTCAAGAGAGTAACACCATCTTACCGACTAACTCAAATAATCTTTCCAACAATATCAGAAAAAAAGCATTAGTTTAGTTTGGCTTCTGTAATTAACGCCTTCGGAAGTGTTGCTTCTTTAAACTGATTTTATTTTAAATAATTTTGTTCCATTAGAGCCAATTCTATACGGATTTGGCGATGTGTTAGGGAATATTGTTATGATGATGTATGATTTTTTCCAAACTCTTAATAAATTTGTTTTATGCAAGTATTATGTTTTTTATTTCATGCCTTTTAGGGACATTTGACTAGGTAAATATATTATTATTTAACTAAATGTTTTATTATGTGTTTCTATAGCCTGAACCCGTTGAAAATGGTTAAAAGTGGATCATGAAGTTGGGCAAATGTATGTATAAGAGAGAAGGAATCATTTCCGACCCTATAAAGTATATATATTCTTAATCAGCATCAACAGTCGAGTCGATTTAGCCATGTCCGTCTGAAATTTTAAGAAATTAGCTGATCTGAACTAAATCAATCTAAACAGGGATAAAGCTCATGTCATGAGCTATAATTCAATAAATCAATAATGCGTTGAAGTTCATAGATAGATCAAAACAGAAACAAAGTCTTGGTGAACTTTGATTCATAATAGTGAAAATATGTTTGTATACTTTGCCCTAATACTATTAGGCTTATAGGCTTAGAAAATGCCATAGGCTATATCTCAAGTCTGTGAAGAGTCCTAAAAACTGCAAAATTATTAAAAGACTATTTATAAAAATGCTTTCACGCACAAATGAAAGGATTATGATAAAACTTGGCTCACCGATACTTGACAACCTGGAGTTTAACCCAAACAATCGCGAAATTTGCAAATTATTATAAGACTATTTGTTAAAGCGCTTAATGTTTAGATGACAATGTGGTTAATAAAAGGTGTAGATCCAATGGTAAAAAGTAATCATTCATTTACATGATTTTGCAGGTGTCATCGGTAATTTAGAATCTCTACTCTTGCTTTAAAAATTAAAAATACGGCAGACTTCGGCTCGTGCGAGCCTTAGGTGGACGGGTCTGTTGAAGATGGATTTCTTAATACCTACCTCTGATTTAATTGGTTGCTTTGTGTCATTCACTGATATACAAATTTCATATCCCAGACATGTACTTCACTTTCCATTGATTTCAAATGCTCCTGACCTGACTGTACCTTTTTACACTAGGCAAATGCCAAATCCGTTCCGTTTACCTGGCATGAGACTTAAAAACTCGAATACTCGACACTTTTATAACCGTGCAATAAAATTAGCAGATGTCTTTCTCCCTATCAGGTAACTGGACAAATCATTGTTTTACCTGCTGGCCATATATATATAATCTCAACTTTGAGCCAAACAACATTTAGTTTAGAATTTCAGTCAGCATGGAAACGTTATTCCAACAATTGAACAATTGCAACGAGCTGATAGCCAAAGGAGACATCGGAAATATTCCTTGGTTGAATAAATTCTGCGCTACCTTTCTGAAGTTTGCCAGCGAGTTTAAGTTACACTTGCCGGAAGTAGCGCCAAGGTATGCTTTGGATGGTGTCAGTAATCTACATGTGGAGACCATTTTTCTGTGTCTTACACAAGTTGTCACCTGCATCACCCAACTGGAGCGCATTATTCATGCAGAGGAGAGTACCGATGGACTGGGAACATATGTGATTACACGTCAACATTTTGTGGATCGTATCAATTGGTGTCTACGTCGGCTACAGGATTCATTAACGCAGCTAACAGAGGATGAGGCTACAAACGAGTTGGAGGATCAAACTTTTGTGGAATTAATGGACTTGGCTCTAGATCAATTGGAAGGCTATAGAGAGCAAACACTTAACGGTACCTTTAGTGTTTCTGGGGCTTCAATCGGTACCTTGGCCCAACATATAGTCAGACATACCCTAGCCTTTGCCAATGTGTGTTTGGAGGCTGATCAGAAGGCTCTTACAACGCTGTGTGAAACGCTATTGGGCGAATGCCAACAATTCGAAGAGAACACAGAGGAACAAAGTCCTGGAGAACGCAAACTACATTCCTTGTCTCTAGAACGTGCACTTTATGGCCTGGAATCGTTTCTCAATGAGGCTTTGCTACGCTTAATATTCGCCAGTCTGAAGGATGTGGAGGAAGTTTCAGCCAAAAGACTAAAGAGTGCCCTAAGAGAAGGTGATCCCTTGGTGGATGAGCTTATCAATGATTTCGATCTCAATATTGATCGCATTCTACAAATTGGAGTATTTGCCATAGCCTTTTCGCCGGATATCAAAACTAAAACCATTGTTCGTAGTTGCCTGGCTTCCTTGGAAATTTTGGATTCGTGCATTGTGCCAGCATTTCAATTGCAGAAAACAGCCAACGCCTTGCAGCATGCCGACATCCTGGAGCACCATTTTAATGAAGAACTTTGGATTTTTCGTAATGTCATACACGAAATTATTGACAGTCGTGCTTTAATCAATAATTATTTGGATACGCTAGGGGAGTGTATTAGCAACGCAGAGAAAATCCTGGATCCCAAGCGTTTACAGGTGGTTCAGATGGCAAGTGTTTTGCACGAACATTTCCAGCTCGGCGTCAACTATGACGAATTGTGTGAGAATGGACAACGTTTGCATTGCGATTTTGAACTGATATGGCGAGAATGTCAGGCTATACTCCAGCTAGATGAGCCTGTGGAACCCAAACGTATAGTGAAACGATTAAAGATCTTATACTCTGTTCTGGCAAAATGGCGCGATGTTATGGATAAAAAGGTACAAAAATCTGAGTGTGTCCCGAAATCAGATGAATCTGTAACGAAGAGACAACATTCATTAGTTAAATCAAAGAGAATGACCAGAGTATCCCAACGACTAGATGATGTATTTACAAATTCAATAAGCAATGACAGCGATTTAATCAGTTTTCAACTAACCGAAATTCTTAGAATTAATTAAAACTTTAATTATAAATTGAAAAAAAAAACTAAATAAAATAACTTTTTAATTGATATTGACTGCATGTTACATCAGATCAGTTTCTGTCTCCAACAGGCCACTGAAAAGTTACGGATGGGTTTCCAGTCTTTTTTCTTCTTTGGAACTGGATTGATTAGTTAGGAACTTACTTGTAAGAAAGGACTTTTATGGATTTTTGAATGGATTTTGCGGGAGGGTCATCTTATGACCTAATATTTTTAGTACCTGCAATGCTTAAATCACCTCAAACTTTATTTAATTTAATTTGGCTTGATAGAGTTAAGTAGTTAATGAGTAAACTTAAAAATAAAAAACATTTTGTTGTTTCGCATTCCATTGTTCCAATTCGTTGCTAGGGCTGAAAATTTTCTGCAGCCCTGAACTTATCGATATCGATATCATCGATAGAATAACCCCTACAGGGTTGCATTTTGCGCATTTTTTCCAGCATAGCTTCCTATTTGCCAACTGTATTTGTAATTAAAATCAATTGGCTGGCTTAAAGAATTCTTTGCATTCAGAAAAATCCCTAAATTTCTTTATCGCACTGTTTTGCGATTATTAAATAGTGCGGAACTAACCTGTGGTCATTACACACACACACACACACGTACCATCACTATAAAACACATATAAATACATACACGGTACATCCCTAGGCAGAAGAAGCGCAGACTGTAAACATATTCCGGAAAGAAAAGAATATTTTCAAAATTCTTGACCCCTCCAATGGATACCTGCTTCTTTTGCGGTGCCGTGGAGCTAAACGGCTCCGCCAGCTATGAGAAACTGTCGGCCAAGGTGCCCTCATCACAGAAAACAGTTTCGCTGGTGCTCACACACCTGGCCAACTGCATCAGCGCCTCGCTCAACCTAAAGCCGGAAACGAAAGTGTGTCCCCGCTGCTTTTATGAGCTGTCCGAGTATGACACCATCATGGTCAATCTAATGACCACGCAGAAGAAGCTCTCGAATCAATTGAAAGCCGCCTTGAAGTCGGAATTTGAAGTGCCGGAAACTTCCGAGGAATTGTTGTTGGAGGAGGAAATCTCGCAGCATGAACTCGAAGGCGAGGGCGATGACGAAGCGGAGGCACTGTTTATGGAAATAGTTAAGGGCGATGAGGATGATGATGAGAATGATGATAACTCCGATGCGGATATTAAGCGGGAGTATGAGGACGAAGAAGAAGAATTCCTTTGCGAGGTGGAGGTCACCGATTCCAACGAACAGCAGGTCAATGAGGAGGACCTAGATGATATGGATGAGCGGCCGCGGAAGCGCATCAAGCAGGAGTGCAATACCTGCGGCAAAGTCTACAGTACCCGATATCAACTGCAGAAGCACATCAGCGAATCGCACTCCAAGCAGCACAGTCACGTGTGCCCCATTTGTGGCATTATACGGCGCGATGAGGAGTACCTGGAGCTGCACATGAACCTGCACGAGGGCAAGACGGAGAAGCAGTGCCGATACTGCCCCAAAAGCTTCTCACGGCCTGTCAATACGCTGCGGCACATGCGTATGCACTGGGACAAGAAGAAATATCAGTGCGAGAAATGCGGCTTGCGCTTCTCCCAGGACAATTTGCTCTACAACCATCGGCTGCGTCACGAGGCCGAGGAGAATCCCATTATCTGCAGCATTTGCAATGTGTCCTTCAAGTCGCGCAAGACATTCAATCATCATACGCTCATCCACAAGGAGAACCGGCCACGGCACTATTGCACAGTTTGCCCCAAATCTTTTACCGAACGCTACACCCTAAAGATGCACATGAAAACACACGAGGGTGATGTGGTCTATGGTGTACGTGAGGAGGCACCGGCTGATGAGCAGCAGGTGGTCGAGGAGTTACATGTCGATGTGGATGAGTCCGAACAGGCGGTGACGGTCATAATGTCTGATAATGATGAGAACAGTGGCTTCTGTTTAATATGCAACACCAATTTTGATAACAAAAAGGAGCTCGAACATCATCTACAATTCGACCATGATGTGGTCTTGAAATAAAGGAAATGAATCAACTATATGGATGAATAATTACGATACACATATTTGACACATTATTATCTATGTATACATTATGTAATTTACGATATAATGCTAAAGAATTTTAAGTTCTACATCAGTTTTAAATAAATGATTGCGGAATTCCAAACAATTTGTCTGGGGACGGGAGTTTGTTTACACTAGAGATGAGCCCATAATTCGATGAACCATCATCACCCCAACCATCTCCAATTGGAGAGGAGAAGACAGTGCCGGCGGTTTAGAAATTTTTTTGAATATATTTTTGTATTATGATTCTCGCTTCACCAAAATTAGAAGAACTTTTTTATGATACGCTCCGAGGCAAAGACTTACAATTACTGGGAAGATGTGTAATGTCGAACCCTCAGGAGTTAACAAATGGTATAGATCGTTATATAACATGCATATGATTTGAAACGGGTCATAAGATTCAAAATTAGATCTACTTAAATGTAAAAAATTGGCAGGAACTGTTTTGTAGATCGAGGTGGGATGGAAAGGTTAACTTGGATCAATAGAAATCAAGAGTCCGTTTATTAGTTTATAAAGGAACATAACTCCGTGACAGATTCTACGATTTGAAGGGAGGGATTAATGTGCACATTAGGGCACGGTTGCCACACTTGGTGTTTTTGCACCAAAACTGGTGTTTTTTTTTCTTGTTGGTGCACTGGTACTTTTTTATTAAAATTGTCTCGTTTTGGCTCTTTTTTCTTATTATTGGCTTAAGCGAAAAAGTGGAAAATTATTCGAAAGGAAACGATACCCGAGTTTTACTTGGAGCTGCTTCTTAAAGTAATGAGGCGGTCTGATTTTAAACGAGAAGATATTAAATCTCTCAATATGATTGCACCAGCCAACGTAATTTGGGCAAAGAAACTGAAATAATGCCACTAAGTGAAAACTTGAAGAATTTATGTTGACCGGATCCTGTTGGAATTATTTCCAATGGGCCATGATAAAGTGGACAAAAGCTAAGTTAAAAATAACTTACAAATATAGAAAATCATTATAAATATAAACAAGTAAGAGTGTTTCGGTCGAGGTCCCTCGACAGCTTGAATTCCTTTTTCTTTTTAAATGAATTAAAAAAATAGGGAGGCGCACTTGCATATCTTGTTTTTGCTCGTATCTAATTGTGGTACTTTCCAAATGTGATACAAACTCGATGTTGGTAAAGTATACACCTACTTACATGCCAAAAATTGTGGCACTATATATTACAGTCTCTGAGATCGACGCGTTCATACAGACAGACTGACGGACATGGCTAAATCGATTCTGCTGTTGATGCTGATCAAGAATATAAATGTATACCTTATGGGGTCGAAGGTGCTTCCTTCTGGCTGTTACATACATTTGCACAACTTTGATTGTTATTACTTGTACTTTTAAGAATTCTCAATGAAGTGAAAATATAACACGAATAAGTGAAGAAATTTGTTTAGGATTTAATAGTGAATATTGACTGTTTTGGTTATTTTAAATGTTAACAAGTTAGTTAAAAGGTACAAGAAAAATGTTTTATTTTTATTTGTATGTTTAAGAACACTTAAGAAATGAAATGGATGTGCGATTTTACGTTATTGACAAAAAGATATATTGAAATTATAACATGAATATAAGGAAGAAAAAAATGTTGGCTCTTTTTTATAAAAATGGTTCTTTTTTTAAATTTTTTTGGTGCATTATTTTATACTCAAGTGGCAACCGAGCATTAGGGTGACCCAAATAAAAAATGATTGGTTTTTGTCCCGCATTTTCAGATTTTTCGAAAGACGTTTACAGGTCGCACAAATAGAATTTCCCCAAAAATCGGATTTTTCGTATTGTTTTCGAATTTTACTTATAACTTGGTCAATAACCACGATTTTCTTAGTTTTCAAATCAACATTTTAAAGAAAAATGTTCAAATTTTACTTTTAAGAGCATAAACCATAAGTTTTGGCTTCGCTTTTGCTTATTTAGGTAGCGGCAACATCAAGAGCCCTGAGAAAGTAAGGTGAGGAGGGAAGCCTAATCTCAGATGCATCCAAACATTTGGTTGCACAGCTATGGTTCATGTCCCTCAGCAAAAGCGCACAAAATTAGGTGCGAAATCGCAGGAGTGTATTTTCGTGGGATATTGAGACACATCCAAAGCTTATCGGCATTATTGTAAATCTGATCAAAAATTTTTAATAAGCAAAGATGTAAACATTTTTGAAGACCATTGCAGATAATAGCAATCAATGTGCAATATATATCTGCGAATTATCCGATTCTCAGGGGGAAGCTGTGTTAGAATCATAAACTGTCGCTGAACCAAGTCCCGCTGAGTCCGAAAATGAATACGCCAGCTGTGACGACACAGCAAGCAGATCAGCAGAAAAGAGCGTATGTGAACAGACAGATATGACAGCAGAGGAGCTGACAGAACAGGAACTGCGTCGTTCCAAGCGAATTGCTGCTAAAAAACCCCTGATTATTTAAAGTTTTTGCATTTGGCTGGCTTGAGGTCGGTGGAGAGTTACAATTCAATGTAATCAACACAAATCAACAGAGATTAATTACAATAATTTGGAATAGCAATTGGTATGTCTGTACAACGATCGCTGTTTCAAAGATAACCACATCTTATCATCACCAGACTTTTGTATTGCATATTCACATTCAAACGACCACACAGACTCCCTTATAAATCTTGATATCGCCGAATAACGAGTTGGGGACCCCAATTTGCTATGGGACGGGACCACGATTCAGCCTAGAATTCTGCTATGTTTATTTGAACGTGTTGCTTTTGCTTTTCCAATTGTTGTAATTAATTTCTTTTGCCTTTGAGCTCCGCAAGGTGGTTGAACAATCTGTCCAATGCTCCTCCATAAACCCTGATTATTTATTTTTTTGCACTTGCAATTTGAAATTTTAAACACGTGTCTCAAATTGAAACTGAGCCTAAAAAGTATTTCATTAGAACTTAGAACTCGCTAATGAGCACCGTTGGTTCACTGTTAAAATTGTTTAGTCACTGTTTCGTCACGGTTTAGTTGCCGGTTTGGTCTCTACTTCAGTGGCGTAGCGTGTGGTTATGCCGCCCGAAGCGGAAGTCGACACAGCCGCCCCCTTCCCCTTGAATCGTGTTTAATTTTAAGTTTCTTTGAGTAATTAAAATAATATTATTTTTAATTAAATCTTCTCTGTAACATAAAAGGGTCTACGCAGGATTTTGATTGGGGAGGACAAAGACCTAAATTGTTCGAGGGGTATTATTTTGCTAAAGTTGGTATCATGATATTATTGAAATAAAAAATCTTAAACTGTGGAATATTGTAGAAAGATGCGCCGCAAAACCCGCGAATACTACAAAAAAAATTAAATTTGATGTACCGCAACAAAAATTAATTTGAGGTCGAACATGGTTTTCTGGTTTGATAGCAAATGCTTTTCGAATTTAGTATATTACTCTAAAATAAGTTTCTTTGTAGTCTGCCGGCAGTAGTGTGGAGATTAATATAATTGCATGAGTTGGGCGACTTATTTTGGAAAAATAATGCATGCTAAAAGACTAAATTTGCCCAAACTGTTTAAGTAATTCCGCTTTATCTCAGTGGCTAAGATGTTTAGGTTTAAAAAAAAGTACATGATATTTTTCTGCTCATTGGGCGCCATTAGTTTTTGGTCTATAACTTTTAAAAGCGCTATTATATCGAAAAAACTGAATATGTTATATTAGAAGAGACAAAGGACTACCAACTATTTTAATTAGAGATTTTTAATATCCGTAGAAAATGTTTAAACAAGGAAAAAAATTTTTGAAAAAAAATAACCTCAATTTTATACATATTTAAATCAAACAATTTGTACCTATCAGGGCATTGGGAACCAAAAACCGTTTACCGTTATTATTGGAACCGATATTTTTACCTTTGCAGAGCGCATCGTAGTTTTCAAACGCAATCATAAAACGACCTTTACACGATGCCAGATTTTCTTGCACCTTTTAAGGAATCATAACATTTAAGCACCCATCGATTACCCCACGCTTTGTAGCTCAACCTATAGGATACCAAAATATTTGAAGACACCTTCAACTCTTGCTACAATTTTGCGGCTGCAGTAAGGACTATCTTCTGAACCGGAAAGTGCGGGAATCAGTTCGCGAAATTGTACGCATATTAGAATCAGCGGAGGCGGACATAACTAAACTTAAAGCCGAAAATCTAGTTTTGGGCGATTTTTATTCCATGTGTATAGACTCCAAATTGGAAATATAAAAAAATTCGTTCTCTCTTGAGAAATCGTTTTTCACGAAATAGAAAAGCGAGAGAAATCCCTTTTGGAAAACAATGCTTTTCTAAATGCAATATTTATGGACCGTGGGTCTAACGTAACACTATATTTTTGCACAAATTTTGTCGTTTGCGGATCAATTTCTGCTTAAGGAAGTGCAGTTCAAATTCTGGTTCATCTGAATGCGCCGACGAAGTTGAGGCATATGTGATTTTGCAGGAAAGGAATCTTGGTAATAATACTCCACAAAGTTCCCAGAATTGTGTGCGATTTCAAAAGTAGTAAATTTATAATGGATCCGCTAAGAATTTGCATGGACTCAACCACATTTAATGCAATTATGTTACTGAGAGCTAATCACAAGAATGCTATACAGTGGACGTATAAAAATCGAAGTTAAATTCGAAAACTAATAATACATAATATAATATTTATGAGCATATAATGTAATTATTAGATCTTACATGATTACTACGTAAAAAAATACGAAATATGAAGTCTATATAATTTCACTTTAAATGTGAAACCACTCATTTTGTGTTGAATTTTGATTCGTTTTATTAAATAGGAATAAAATGATTTAGATTTAAGCCCCATAAGGAGTACGACGAAAAATTCGTTTCGATACAGTGTTTCATATAATTAGAAACATCTTGACTTTGCTTTGATGCTCACGTGCTGTTAGAAAGTGTTTCTATTTATGTGAAATACTGTATCGAAACGAGTTTTTCGTCGTACTCCGTATTGGGCTTTATCTCAGAACTTAGTTTTTTCAGTATTAAAAATAATTATTACCTATATCGGTACGTACCGGTATACCGAAATAAAAATGCGGGTTCCGTATCGAAACCGAAATTAATTGAAAACCGAAATGGAACCTTTAACCGAAACATTCCTTTCGGGACGTACCGGTATCGAAATTCGTTTCGGGATTATGCCCTGGTACCTATGATCAAAATCAAAACTTCGAGCTTGGGTTTTCAGTAATGTCATTCAATGCTACTTTCATTTAAACAAATTTTGTTGAAAAGGGTACCTAATGTGGTCCAAATCTAAACAAAACTAGCTCAACACACGTTTATGGGAATATCGCGTCAAACGGACGTGCTGGGGGTAAAGTGACATTCGATGTGAATTCAGCGACGAAAATTACATCTGGAAAGTTTTCTATCTTCTCTATTGCAAAAGTGGTCCTGTTTGTAAAACTGTGTTATTGTTCAGTACATTTGTTTCATAAGAAAGATAACTAAGCAACGTTTTGCCCAGCAAAGTGACAAAACTCGCCCAGGTATTCAAGCCAGCTGAACTCCTCTTACAAAAACCATAGAATTTCAAACTTTACAGCTTAAGGCAAAAACAAATAACGCCGGGCTGACAAATTATTCCCGTAACTCAAATCCATTTCGCATCGTCGAATCATCCATTTCGTTTAATCAAATAATAATAAACACTTTAAACGTTTTCACATTTTGTTTGTTGTTGTTATTTCCGACGACATTACAAATAAAAATTCGACAATGCGAACTTGTTTGCTTATGCTTATTCATTCTCCTGAGAGCGCAGACGACCATTGGGATTTGTTAGGCGAACCGACAGTTGCTTGGCACGCTCAACAATCTCTTTGCGCTTCTTTGAGGAGACGCCATGGGCAATCTCACCGCAATAGACACGGTTCTGCATCAGCAGCACCTCCAATTCGCGCACATTGTGCACCAGGAATTTCTTGAAGCCAGTGGGCAGCATGTGGCGGGTGCGCTTGTTGGAGCCATAACCAATGTTGGGCATCAGATATTGACCCTTGAAGCGACGACGTACTCTGTTGTCAATACCCTTGGGTTTGCGCCATTTGTGCTGCAAGAGAAGAACAAACCAAATTAGTTGTTTGTGTGCGCGCTGAACGAGAGCAATAAAAACTCACCGACAACTTAGCGTAACGATCCGACTGGTGACGGATGAAGTGCTTGGTGCGCTTCTTAACGATCTTGGGCCTATATGCTGGGCGAATAGTCATTTTGGAGCTGCAATTGGTTTAACAGAGAACGCAAATTAGTAAATTTGACATGTTGTTTGGTGGCTGGGTTTGTGTTGTTGCGAGTTTGAGGTTATGTATTCAACAAGTTTAACACGTGAAAACAGGCAGCAGGCGTAAATTCCATCTGAAGTGACGTGGCTCTTGACGCATGCAGTAAGACGATGACTTTTATTTTATTAATCCCATTTCATTAAAAATTTGTTGATTAATTAATATTTACTTTCTTACATTGCTACTCACGTTGACAGCTCAGCGGAAAAGAAAAGGAAGATGGAGATGTAGAGATGGGCATTATTTTTATAACAGTTACATATCACGAGTACTTGATAGCATCTCTGGTTGGTAGTATGAAGTATCAGTAGCAGTTACTAGAGACAGTCACATTCCAGAAGAAGGTTCCAAAATATTAAAATAAAAAAAATAGAGGCAAGCTAACTTCGGCTCGACCGAAGCCCTTGGAGCTTGATATGTGCCTGACAGTTTGTATGGCAGCTATACTATATAGTGGTCCGATTTCGAAAAATTTTGGTGAAATGATGTAAAATCATTAAAAACTTATAAATACGGGCGTTGGGAGCGATAACATTGAAAACAAAAAGGTTTTTCTCACTAAGACTTTTTTTCAGACCTAACTTTTGTATGGCAGCTATACTATATAGTTGTCCGATTTCAAAAAATTTTAGTGAAATTATGTGAAATCATTGAAAACTTATAAATACGAGCGTTGGGAGCGATAACATTGAAAACAAAAAAGTTTTTCTCACTAAGACTTTTTTTCAGACCTAACTTTTGTATAGCAGCTATACTATATAGTTGTCCGATTTCAAAATGGCTTGGTGAAATTATGTGAAATCACTAAAAACTTATAAATACGAGCGTTGGGAGCGATAACATCGAAAACAAAAAAGTTTTTCTCACTAAAACTAGTTTTTCAACCGATCGTTCCTATGGCAGCTATATGCTATAGTCATCCGATCCGGCCGGTTCCGACAAATGTGCAGCGTATTTATACCAAAAGACTTCGTGCAAAGTTTGGTTACGATAGCTTTAAAACTGACGGAGGAGATAGCATAGAAACAGACGGACGGACAGACGGACGGACAGACGGACAGACGGACATGGCTATATCAACTCAGCTCGTCATGCTGATCAAGAATATATATACTTTATGTGGTCGGAGATGCTTCCTTCTATGCGTTACAAACATCCGGACAATTTTAATATACCCTCTCCAAGGGTATAACAATAAAAAACTTAAAGATAATGCAAAGTTTTAGTATGTATTTAATGAATTAAATTATTTTTAATTTTTTTAGTCGTTCAGTGTGAACTCTATCGAACTATCGACTAGTGCGACCATGTACGACTATTTTTGAGATATCGATAGTTATATCGATATATTATATCGTTTGTCAACAAACCCCACACCACCCTCGCACACCAACGACATCTGCAACAACAACACTTCTCTCTGGTTCTTTCATTATATAATTAACAAAATTAATAGTAATTAACAAAATTCAATGTGAATGCACAACCAAAACAAACGAGGCACAAATCCAGAGTGTGTGCTTGCTATCCACCCACCCCCAAAACGATGGTAACAAGATAGCATCAGCAACTGAAGCAACATGAAGGACGATGATGGTCCGGATCTTGAACCAGCCACGGCCACAACAGCCACCAACTTATCCAATTCTGGCAGGCCTGGGAGCATCTTCACCGAACGCTTCTTTGGCTCTTTCCAGTGGGAGGAGTTTGCCTGTGGCTGTGGTTCTGCTTTTGTCAATATCTGCGTCACATATCCCATCTACAAAATCATTTTCCGCCAAATGCTCCATGGCGTCCCAATCACTTCTGCCTTTGGCCAGCTGCGCCATGAAGGATTGGGATTCCTTTATCGCGGCATGTTGCCACCGCTGCTACAAAAAACCATCTCTTTGTCCATAATGTTTGGCGTATTCGATGGTACTCGTAGATATTTGGTAGATGATTATGGTTTGAATGACTATGGAGCCAAAGTATTTGCTGGCGTTGTGGCCGGCAGTGTGGAATCGATGCTACTGCCCTTCGAACGTGTACAAACGGTGCTGGCCGACTCGAAATTTCATCGATTTTTTTCAAACACAACAAGTGCGTTTCGGTGAGTCTAGAACTGAGGTAGTTGGTATAAAACGATCATTCATTTAATAAACTTTTGTTTATTATAGATATATAGTAACCAATTATGGAGTTCGTGAGCTATACAGAGGCATTGAGCCGGTATTCTGGCGCAACGGCATGTCCAACGCATTGTTTTTTATGCTTAGGGAAGAGGCCAGTGTTCGATTACCAAAGAGGGTAAGTTGAGTTGAACTCGGGTACACAGTAACACATGGACAACGGCGCGTTATCTACTCCGATCATTAGGCATATGGGGGAACTGAGCGACAAAACCATAAATAAGAATATAAGCAGTTGGCACTTTGCCGAACGAGGTGCCTTTTTCAATAAGGGCTGCAGTTTATACCCCATGTTTGGCGCCAACAAATTTTTAAATTTTGCTATATATTTATGGAGAATAATTGAGTGAATTAAAATTAAATTATAATTTAAAAATGCAACATACAACATATTACACAATCAAACAATTTGAGTGATACATAAAATTAACTAGTTATGGAAAAGGAAAATTTTTTGGCGAGAAATTCAGCCTTGTTTTCAGAGATGGAACTTCAATTGGAGCATCTGCTGTTCTAACTAGATTTTCTAATAGGAAAATGAAATCTCTCAAAGTTCTGTGGCACCGACGAATTTGTCGAGAGACTTACAAACCAACCGTCGGCGAAATCTCTAAAAGTTTCTGTGGCACCCCAGTTGATGTGGCCACACAACTCACAAATATAATGATACCTCACAAAACACACGTTTATGCAAATATCTCGTAAGCCTGACGTGCTAGGAGAAAACGGACAATTTATCTGAGTTCAGCGGACAAAAATACATAAGGAACTCTGTTTCAAAAGCCTATTTTTGTAAACTTGTGTAATTTGTTTCCAAATTTTTGGGGTATACGGGAATACACTAGATAATCACCAAGTTAATGAATTAGTATGTAAGGCCGAACAATGTCACAATTTCCGAGTGGATTTAAAAAGTAAAACGATTGTAATTCCGAATCGCTTTCATTTGATGTTCCCGTTTCCGAGTGAAATAGAAATCGATTTTCTTTACGAATGAAAGTTCGAATCGTTTTCGAACTATAATTCAGCTGAATCGTAACATGAAACATTTCGATCAACACTGCGCATGCGCTGATGGGGAATTGCGAACAGCAATCGTTTCGATCGTTTTTGTTTTCGTCTACTTGCAATTTCTGGGGACAACTTTGAAAAATTCATTTTAAATCAAATTGAATGCCTAATATTTCTATCGTTACTTTAAAATCTTCTCAATATATGACTTATTAACATACAAATATTTGATAGATTAAAAATATAACTGTTTAATCGTTTTTTGGAAACATACGTCGTGGAAGGCTATGTGTATTCCTTCAGACGAATCTTACAAATACTGCTTTAGTTTAGATTAGAAATTAACGGTTGGAAATGGAGATATTCTAATAAAAGGAAACCCACTTACTACCCTGCTCATTAAAGTTGTATAATAATTCTAAACAACCTCTTAAATATTCACAAAAATCTAAACTTATCAAAAAATCCATATAAATATCAATTTTTGATGTGAAAAATCTTTCATTTCGGTACGAAAGATTTTAGAAGGATAAAAATTTGATTTCAGCGTCACGTGACGCTGCAGCGCTTCGCTGGCGTCATATTTTGTATTGTTGTTTTATCGGAGTGTCCCAGGGAGAGAGGGGTGAAAAAGAAGAGAGGTAGAAAGAGGAAGGAAAAGGAAGGAAATTAGAGGAAAAGTGGGGGGAAAGTGGGTGGAAAAAGAGGGAAAGTCGTGGGAAGTGACTTGACAATGAGTAAACGGTGACTAAACAGAAACTTAATGGTGACTAAACGGTGACTAAGCAGAGACTTGACAGTGACTTGACATTGACTAGACGGTGACTAAACAGTGACTTGAAATTGAATAAACACTTTTAAGTCACTTAACATCATTACAATTAAAAAAGGGGAAGAAAACAGGAGCCAGTGATCTTGTTGTTTCTTGCTGATTTATATAAACTCTTGAGCAAAACTATAGACGCACCTTGTTTTTTCAGTGTACGCATAGAAAGAGTAGAGGTAGAAAAACTTTGCGATTATCGTTTGAAGACAAACATCAACACTCTCAGTGCAAAAACTAACCGTTATGTTTTATTTTCGAGTGGTGCACTATTATAGGCGCACTTAACTAAATTAAATAATTTATAAAGTTCTATATTCACTTTAATAATGAGTGTAACCTCCCTTAGCACAATTAAGTCATAGATCCGGAAAGCACGCGGGCCACTTAAAAAACCCAACATTATTGCCTTGTGTTGCGTGCATTGATGCGTTGTCCTGTTTGAAAATGAACTTTTAGCGCGTTTAACCGCGAAGAAAAACAAATAAACTCAATGGCAGAATGCCCATGTACTCTTTGGAGTTCATACAAGTGCTCGAAAACGCCAGCTCCGAGCATCCACACTCGCAGAACGCAGCTCAAATCATTATTGATCCTCCTCCAAAATTTGTCTTAAAATAGTACCTGGGATCCTGCCTCAAATTCCTCCAATAGTGCGAAACCCCATGAGGACTGTCCAAATAAAACTTTTTCTCATCCGAGAAAATGATCTAGAAAGATAAATTAATATTTGCATTGCTCTATAAAATTTTATTATTTTTGTCCAGTCAGTTCCCATTTTAATTCTGGCAAATTTCATCCGGGGTTCTTTTTGGCGGTCTGGCAACCTTTCTGCCACCTTCAATTTTTATCGCACCATGTTTTCAGATTCGTTATAAGCAGCTGCAATGGTCCATCGAGACACTTTTAGGCCTCATTCAGCCGCTAGCGCAATATTGTTCTTTAATAAATTATATCCTATTCACACTACATTCCTTCTACCGTTTACCGTCTACCGTCAAAGATGGTAGAACTTGCCGTGCCAAATTTCCGTTCAAAATATTCCACCGTCAGCTGAGGATGTTCCTATCTCAATATATAAAAAAATATATCAATTATTAAGTGGTGGACCCAAGAATATCGCTTGGAACAGCATGACGGTAGACGGTAACCGGTAGATGGACTGTAGTGTGAATAGGCTATTACTTGCAGCGCACATTAATCGACGCTGGTCATGCTGATTTATCTTCGGCTTACGTCCTCCGTGTTATATTTTCCGTATTCATTTCGGTTTTTAAAAAAATTTCGCTTTCACTTTGTCGTAGCTACCAATTTTTCAGACAATTTTACAAAATGAGCAATTTTCACTTTTGTGCGCTAGAACTTGGCCCTTTTCAACATCTGACAGCACTGGCCCACTTGGCATATTTACTTTATTACAAAAAGTAACTCAACCAAGTGCAAACACCAACCAGCAAACACACACTAAGAAATTAAATGGTGCGTCTATAATTTTGCATCATGTTTCACATCAAAGCCTCGTCAGTGTTAGCGACACTCACACCTTTTTTTTCCAAATTTCGCAATTTTTTTAGACCGTTTTCGTTTTTTTTGGCTAAACCAATTCGGATGAAATTTGGCATACAGATAGTTGATAATTTGGAATAGGGCATAGGCTACATAGCTTTTTATTAAAAATTCAAAAAATCTGTAAATTTGAACAATTTTATAATTTGTTAGAGTGTGAGAGTCAGAGGCACAAATAACCAAGTTTTTTCATTTTCTTCTTTTATCAGTAATTTTTATTTATTTTACAAAAGTAAGAATTCTACATCATTATGACATGTATTAGCTTGATTTCATGATAATTGGAAAAGAAAATATTAATTTTTTGAACTCAAGCTGATCCCGAAAAACTGGGTATAAGGAGTTGGTCTCTAGAGTGTGAGTCTTAGACCCGTTTCCAAATCTTTTTGATAGTCTCACTTTATACTATAACTAAAATCTTGAATTTCTTTGAAAACTAACTGACATTTTTATTTAACTTTTCCATTCAGAAATCGGTGTCCACCAGAACTGCACAAGAATTTATGGCCGGTGCCGTGATTGGAGCCAGCATAAGCACATTATTTTATCCACTCAATGTGATCAAAGTGTCGCTACAGAGTGACATGGGTCATCGTTCGGAGGGCAGTTGGCAGGCCTGCAAAAGAATTTATCGTGAACGGGATAGTCGCATAGGTAATTTCTATCGCGGCTGTGCCTTCAATACAGGTCGTTCGTTCATCAGTTGGGGCATCATGAATACCGCCTACGAGAACCTGAAAAAACTGATGCACCAACAGCCACATAGACCGAAGCCGGCGGCGTTATCCAAAGGCAATTAAATTGTATTAAGTAAAACCTAACTAAGCTGAATGTACACACACACAAAGATAATGTTTCCTTCTGCCTTTAGCTAGCAAATTCTCTATTCTTTAAGTCTCATTTAAGCTGTTTTCTGTTGAGAATGCTGAGAGTCGGTATAAGACAATACACAAGGTATGTACAGATGTAGGAAAAACGGATGGAACCGCAATGACATGCCAAGTACAACACAATAATGTGAGCATTTAAATAGAAAAAACCCAACCTACAGAAGTTTAGTTAATTAAAAACTTACAGATATAAACAACAACTATTGTACATACTTACTCAACTATATTTAGATTATAGTACATTTTAATTAAATTAAATTGTGTTGTTTATATACATATGTATCTATGTATGTACGCGTTCTAGTGACTTTTTGTGATTCAATTGAAATTAAAAACCGAAAACTAAAATATACCAATACAATTTATTCATAGTTCAGCATTGAAGCCTTATAGCTAATGTACGCTCCAGTGTTGAGGTGTGGTTTGCTTCTATTGCTCTTTATTGTTCAGTTCTACTAATTTCTTACTTGAAAACGGGTATTAAAGTGCACAACTGAACCATAAAGAGTCAGCAATTGACCCCACACTAGTGCAAGCATATCACATTTAAATCGAATTTCTTAAACCTAATTCCTTATGACTTAACGTTTCTTTAGAGAGCTGCGATATCTTTGATAAAAATCCTCCATGGCTCTGTACTCGGGTTCCAGAATATCAGGAATTTCCTTATCCAAGGAGGCAAAGTAAATCATTTCCACCGAACAATGACCATGCAGTTGCTGCTCATAGGAACGCAACTGCTGGAAGAATCCCGAATTCGGTCTCACTTGTGGACGTATGGACTGTACATGCTTGTAGGCTTCACGTAGACTCAAGCCTACGTGCTTCATCAGATAAGCCAGACAAAGTGAGGCCGAGCGACTCACACCAGCCACACAGTGTACCAAGGAGCTGCCTCCATTGAGACGCACCTCTTCAATTAAATCGGCCACCTCATCGAAATGTTTGGACAAATCCACCTCTGAACGATCCTGGGCATTGATGCGCAAATATAAAGGATTGGTTAGGCTGGAGAGTGGAGTGTCGGGTAGTTCTGGTGCCACATTAATAATGCAGCTCACTCCCAGTTTGTCCATATAGGCCGGCACCACTGCCGCTGCCCCGCATAAGTACAAGTTGGGCGTCAAGCGTGAAATGCCCGGATAAGGCGTGTGATGATCCTTCGTCTTCGTGATACTGCAAATAGAAAAGGTAAATAAACCGATAAAATAACAGCCATAAATACGTTTCGGTATTTAAACAACAACAAATACGTAAAATTTTATGAATGATCCATCGCCTACGTTGTTTTTTCCAACCCGAGCGTATTTCTCTTAGACAACGTCATTGTTTTTTGGCTTAGGAACCAGCTACGTGGGTATCTTGTACAAGACATTAAACATATGTTTGTGCCCAGCTACATACAATATTTCGTTTATAATTAGTTTCTTCAGTGAATATAAAATAGACAAAAGACTTAAAAATAGAATTGATTAATAACAAAAATTGTATCAAGAGGTAAACAAAAAGATAAAAGAATATTACGCATTAGAAGTGCTGAGAAATTGAACAAACACATAAAAGGAATTTCATGTATTTGTTTTCGAAACCATTAACAGGTAATATTCTTTATTTTAGTGGCATTTTAAGCAAAGTGTATTCCGAATATCATACCAAGACTTGGTCTTGTTTACGAATTCAATTGGCAAAACAACAAAACTTTAGCTAGGAATTTCTTGTTGCTATAATGTAAAAAGAATCGGAGACACTCTAATTATACTTCCCAGCAGGCATAAAGCTACAATCCTCTAAAGTTCTGCAAAAGCTACGGTCCGAGGATTCGAAACTTGTTTTTAAGACTAATGGTCGGTTACTTGAAGAGTCAAATGAATCAAATTAATTATTGTAATCGTTTATAAGACCTCTACTACGGGGTGTGAGCAGACGGACGGCACCGTACTCTGTCGTAATTTGTAACCTCTGCATTCCATATATCCTCCAAATAGCTCTCAATTTTTATCAAAAATAAACCAAATTCAAATGCAAGTAAATGCATGAAAGGGTTAGTTTGTGTGAGTACTAAGTAGAGGTGGAGAACTATTATACATATAATCACTATCGATGGTTGAATGCTACAAGCCGCCATCGATGGTAGCCCTGTACTATCGATAGTGTTCGATAATAACTCCTCACGCCCCACTGAAAAGAGCGCATTTGGCATCTGCAGCTTTCCGAATAGTGTACCCAATAAATTTTTAAGTAACTTAGCTTCACTCAGATAACCGTGTGTATATTTATTCGACATGGATAAGATCCCGACTTGATTCGAAAAAGGTAATATTTGATGTATTTCAGCAGTGCTTCTTAAAAACCACCTTGTCAATCTATCTTGATCTGAACGAAACGGACCCGGATCTTATTAAAATGTTAATGATGAAGATTATACTTAAATTCTATATAGAGTTCTAAGGCCAACGACTGAAATCAAAAAATGTTGGACCCATTCAGCACATATTTCAGATTTGCAATTGCTGATGAGTCTCTGGAAAAACAACTCACACAAGTAAACTTCAATCACTTTAATAGACAATTTCATGTGAATGTTTGGACAGAGAAAGCCATATATTGCATCGGTAACTTGTAATACTTTCTGATCAATTCCTTTTTAACAAAAATGATTGTCAAGTGTGAAAATCATAGTCGGCAATCACATAATACTAAAACACAAATCGTAAATCGATACTTTCTGCTGAATAAACTCATTAATGTTCTCTTTTTTTCACAAAAATCTTTAAATATTATTTTATTAGAATAAACATTATTAAAAACTGATCTTCTTTATTTTGTATTTTAACATTATTTGAATTGAAATGTGATTTGTTTTTGGTACTAGAATACCTAATAGGATAAAAAACATTCCTGAAAATGAAAAAATTTAAATTTTATATACTTTGTTACATTTTTGTTGGATATTTATTTAGAACCTTATAGTTCTTGGAATTTTATGTTCCAATTGAAATACTATCGAAAACTATCGATGGTTTTAAAAAAACTGACTATCGAAGGTGCAGAATATTGATAGTACTTCACCTCAGCTTTTATAAGACATAAAAAGAAAGGAATTGGAAAAGTTAAAGTGTTGCGCATGTTGGTGGAAGATTTGCTAGAAACACTTTGTGAATGCTAAGTGCTTTAACTATGATTTAAACGCCATTCTTCGAGGTTGATTAAGGTTGAGGTCACAAATTAGAGTCCCATTAAGTCAAGGTAAAAAAATTTAACAAAATCATCCAGCCACTGCTTACCTTTTGCCATCTTCAAGGCAAGAAATGAATTCTATTTCTCAGACGAATAAAATATTTTATTGAACAATCTTATAAAATTGATACAAGCAAATTTCACTCCAAAGGTTTTGCAAGCTGAAGAACTATGACACATACCATATCCAAGTTCCCCTCACTCCCGTCTTCCACTCAACTCAACCAGGCCTCTTCTCACTCTGTTGACAGCTCACATCAAATGAAAAGTGCTTAATTTTCCTTGACACCTTCCTGTGTCTATCAACACCCTCAGCTAAAATCAGCTTTGCGCCAACACCAAGGAATGTAAATGTAAAATCAAACATATTTATTTATAAAAATTCAATATGTTTTTTTGTTTTTGTGTGTTTTCTTGTTGCATATTTACGGTGCCTTTTCGTCGTCATTAAATAATAATCACAAATTCCGCTGGCAACTGGCCAAAATTAATCATCGAGCACTTTCACTAGACCAAGCCAAGTAGCAGCTGAGCAGAGGCCTCGTATACCTATCTCCAATTTGAAAAAAATACACAAAATTTAAATATTTCGCACACAATGATTTTGGTGCTTTTTCTTTTAATATTCAAACAATTTGTTTTTCCATTTATATTTAGAACCTCTTAATTTATAGATAAATTTCAATTTGTTTTTCAAAACTGGGATAAAATTGGACTTGCCTAACAACATGACAATAAAGAAGGGAAATGGGTTAATGATTCGTATACTTAAGCGATATTTGTCTAGATATCTGAATCATTTACCTCAAGGTTAAAAAAACCATTTTATTCCTGTTGCCAAAAGAATTTTTTGACAGATTTCAGTCTTCTTGATGATAAATAACTTATTTTTTCATTTTGCAATTATTCTGTCCTTGAATTCAATTGTCAGAGTCAGGGCCTTCCGATAATGAATGCCAACAGCAAACCCAAAAAAAAGAAGAAGAAAATAAATTTATACAATTTATAGGGAAACACATTATTTGATTTCCTAGTTGAAATACTCGAAAATAGGACAACAGCCAAATGTGCAACGAAATGTAGGAAAGGAATTTGCAATAGAATTCAGATCAAAAGTGCATTAGATGCATGTCGTAAATATGGCCATATGTTCTGAATTTCAATCGGTAGGTGTACATACTTTTGTTTTTGAGAATCCACAGTTGGCCTACACTTGCGAATCAAATATCTTTAAATATTATGATGGAAGAAGAGTCTCGCAATACATTTCTTAAGCAAATTATGTACTAATTTTTTATTTTTACTACTTTCCACAAAAAAGTAAAGACTGAAGATGATCTTTAATCCTCTATGTTTCCAAAATATTTAAAATGGAAAATAATCGTCGGATTGATGAAATTTCTGAAAAACTATGCCAATTTTTTAACTAACAAAGCCAATAGCATCCTTTCTAAGCTTTGTTTCAAAGTTCAAAATAATTAATTAGTATGTGTGCTTATAAAGCAAGGTACGCGGATCTAACGTGTACCGTTTCAATGATTGATACCGTAACTTTATCTTTTTGATAAATTTTCAGAGTTTTGATCTGAGTCTTCAGATTTTTTGGGATAAAAAAAATAACCTTTGTTTGATTGTAAGAAACTTAGTTTAAAAACCGAAAACAAAATTTAAAAAAATAGAAAGAGTATTAGAGTGAATGGGTCTTTCTTCACGAAGCGATTAACCAAAACGTTATCTAGGAATAATACGAAAAACAATTTGTCTGAATACTAGAAACAAACCAAACGTTAGCGCAAGTTAAAGTCGGCTCTAACCGACTTCGATATACCCGTTACTCATGAAAAAACATGTTTAACAGTGTTCCTGCGTTCCTTAGGGTGAAAATCTGAAAAGTATGCAACACTTTTGTAACTCGGCTATTTATCACATTTTTAAACATAACTTGAGAACCACTCATCTGATCTTTATCATTTCTTCGGCAAATCAATTCATTTTGCTAATTACTAACTATCTCTAAAAGGTACGAATCGTTTATTTTTAAAACTGTAGGAGATATAACGTTTTTTCTAAATTGCGGGGGCGGGAGGGGGTGTGGCCAAAATTTGAAACAAACTTGATCTGCGTGCAGATAAAAGAAGCATTTGTCCCATACATGTCAAACCTCTACCTCTTACCATCTCTGAGATCACGGACGGATACAGACGGACGGATGGACAGACGGACTGACGGACGGACGGACGGACATGTCTATATCGAATCGGCTGTTGATGCTGATAAAGAATATATGTACTTTATATGGTCGGAAATGATTCCTTCCTGTTACATACATTTGAATATAAACAAATTTAGATGTCAACGAATAGCAGTTTGAAAATTCGAACAATGTATGAATTGTAAGTCGAAACCTTGCTTGAATTAAATTTAGTGTTTTGATTTAGGTGCAACTAAAACTGAACTAATTTTAATTAATATTAAACGAAGTGATGGATTTCAATATGGAGCCCGAACTTCTATATGTACAGAGTAAGAGAACAATGTTTTTCACAGTAAAAAATTTTAAAATGAAAGTGAAAAGTTTTAAAATGTTTTCCTTTTGTTTTAATGGTAGTTTGTACAGAACGAAGAATTAATACTACGATCTTAACTAGAAAATATAGAGCTACTATCAAAATAATAATAAAAGTTTGACAATTGAAATATCAAAGTGACAATTACAAATTAATACCAAGAAGTCTCAACCTGGTACAAGTTAGTATTAATTTGACATCTTCCAAATATCATTTTAATACTTCCTAAAAATTACTTGGAGTAATAAAGAGAATTTGATACTCAATAGTTTTTAATTGTTACCAAATAGTGTCAATTTGATGATTAGGTACTTTATTTTTGGGTGTATAATTAAGTTTATGAAATAAGAAATAAATGTTTATAGTAATTTTATATGCTTATATTTTGGCAAGGATATTGAAGACGGAACGAAATCCGACGTATATTCTGTATCGTACCAAACGCAAAATTTAATCGCATCCCGGTCAAGACTTTTCAACTTCAGATGACCGACCCGAATTTTTAATTCGTTACAGCGGTAAATCGATAAGGTAAATTAGCAAAATAATGGAAACACTCTGAAGGATTTGCCCATATTCTGATATGATGTGTATTTGTTAAATCTTTTTTGATTTATTCTGGCTTAAAGTCGACTCAAAATTGTTTGCTCTTACTAAATTTACTTGAATTATTGCTAATATTGCTAAAAAGTCGAGAATGAATAAAATTAAAACGATCGACGACTCATAAACAATTAAAATAAGAAAGACCTATCGGGGTATAAATCGATACTTTCAAGAATATATCAAATATCCAAATTCACAAAATCGATTTGTTTCTTCATACATAATTTGAGTGAGTAATTTGAGTTTAGTAAGAGTTGTTCAATGGTTCTTGCTGAGTCAGTTGTTCAGTGCTTCTTGCTCACTCAATTGTTTACTGTTATATTCAGTTACTATTTCATTGAATCAATCAAAGTGACCTAATCAGTGACTGTTCAATTAGTTCGGTGACTACTCATCTATTAATTTCTATGCTTTTCCATTTATTCTTAATTACAATTACAATTGGTTGGAATGATTGGGAATATGTGACGAGCAAGTGATCAGCTGATTAACTGAACAACCGAACAACTGCAGAATTGAACAAATGAACAATGTGAGTGAGGTTACTTTCGTTGAAAAAAAAGAACAAGTGAACAATCTTTACCAAACGCTAATTCATATAGAGAGGGTGAATTGATTTTATGAATTTTTATACCCTTGTAAAGGGTATATTAGAATTGGCCAGATATTTGTCAGACTATAGCTTATAACTGCCATAGGAACGATTTCTTTATACTTTCCAGTCATTAATATTATCGGGTTTCACACAATTGTGGAAAATTTGGTAAAAATCTGATAAACATATATGTTTATATATGCCATATAACAAACTGGCGAACAAATGGTCAAAGTAATGGTAACAGTTTGGGAAAAATCTCAGCTAAGAATGTAAATCACTAATTTATATATAAAAAACAAGCTGCAAGAGTATTATAATCTTGGGTCGAGCCGAAGTTAGCTTTCCTCTATTTTTATATTTAATATTATCGTTTTAATATTTTGAAGTATTTTGATAACCCTGGTCCCGTTTTAATTCCGGGCGTCAAATAGTAAAAGGTCCCGCTCGATTTCAGAACAAAAGTATTGAAAAAGCAAAATTTTGAAAATGATGACAAATTATCTTACATTTTGTACGATGGGAAGAATTTTTTTATATTAATGCTAAGATATAGGTTTTTCAAAAATACTATTTAAATTATAATTTATATAGTATTTAAATAAAATCTAGTTTAAGTACGTAAATAGTTATTTTTATTTAGAAACAGAATATTATCCAAACTTGGCCCTATTAGGCGACTGATCAAAAAATATACTTTAAAAAATCCTATCATCAATCAATTCCTTCTGGTCGCAAGGATTTTAAATTCTTTTTTATTGTTCCTATTTTATCAATTTATTTCGGTGTTTTACACACTGCTCCTCCTACCCCTTTACCCATATTTGTGTCATTACTTGCTCCACATGATGTCACATATACAAAAATACACACCCACTTAGACCCCATTTAAGGTGAGCTTTAGGTTAACGTGACATAAGCGCCACAATGACCTTGACTTTGGCTTTTACCTTACAAATGTAAATCGCTTATTTATCGCGCGGGGTTAGTTTAGGTTAATCGAATTGCATACCGCAGGTGACTCACTTCTCATCCATATCATAGAGCACACTCTTCAGCACATTGCCCCTGAGTTTAATGTGCCCGACAGTTTCGGTGGGATCGGCTATTATCTGCTGCATGTTTATATCCCGTTGTCCGATAATTTACGCCACTTAATTACCCAATTTTACGCGCCGCAATATAAAAATTCCACAAATTCCAGAGCGAAAATGAAAACTATTTCAATTTTGTTTTTTTGTAAACAATTTGAATTTCTTTTGTTTTTGGGGGAGGAAAATAATGTTAATTGTCTGTGGCAACGAGCAAGAGACGACTGAACTGAACTCGAATGAATTTGGATACGAAATGCTTTCCGTTGATGTGGTGTGTTGGGCTTTGAGGTGCGTAAAGGTGTGAATCTGTGTGGGTGAGGTGAAATGAGGTTGTTTTTTTTTTTTTGGCAACGTACGGTCGAATACCTGCGGGTGTATTTGAGAAAAAGACATCAAATGGAAGGCTACTTAAAATCATTTGAAATTACCTGAACATTATTTGATCACTTTGCGTTTGTTTTGAAATTGGTTAAGGCGTGAGAAATCGCTTAAATTAATTGCCACTGCTACAAAGTAAGGAACATTTTTAATTTCGGTCAATGTTACGCCAAAAACCACTTCACACACACACAGTCAAAACTTGATTCGAAACCGAGCCGGAGCATCCCGTGGCACCTGAAAAAAGTTTTTCAATTGGTTGGGATGAAAAAAAATTAGAATTTCAATGCTTGGAAAGGCAAGAGACAGTTTGTAACGTCCAATTGGATATATTGAGACTTCATTTGGACCACTTTAATGTCCATATTTTTAAATATCCTTTTCACATTTTTCAGCTCCTTTGGATGAAGGATAGAGATCAATGAAATATTTGTTTCTGATAAATTCTTTTGAAGCGAAAATAAACCGACTTCGAAAACATCCAATGGATCCCAAAAAAGGATAGTTAACTATCCAGTCCAAATGAATACCGAAATCATCCTGAGGATCATCAATAAGATCCTTTTTTTCTCAGTGCGCCATCGTCATATCTACAAAAAATTTACAAAAGACAAAAATAGACAAAAGTCTACAAAATGTTTAGGAAAGCCTTCACCTAGGCCAGCAAGAAGTGGGCCTATGATTAAGCTTCAAAAATTACTTCTCTACAAGCAGAGCCCACATAAAGGGCCCACAGCAAATGCTCCAAAATAGATCTTTTTCTCGTTGAAGCACTGAAATCATTTTTTGTTAAAGCGGGCTTTATTTATTTAATATTTGTTGTTGGGGAAGTGGAGCCACCGCGACCAATTTTGGTCTATTGTGCCTACTGAATTTACAACTCTCCTATCAGCCCTAATTCCTGTACAAAGGCCAGGATTTTTGTGTGTTCTAAGTTACTGATATTGCTTGGGTGTAGAATGTGTTTCTCAAATCTGCTGAGTCTGCGCCTCGCTAGGGCATCGCAGTGTGCTAGTACATGCTCAGAGGACTCCTCCTTCTCTTCACAATATCTGCAAAGCTGGGTGTTTGTTATTCCCAACTTGTACATGTGGCTCCTGTCTGCAGTGACCCGTGTAGAGCCCTGTTAGAATTCTGAGGACATTCTTTCCTTGTTCGATTAACTTTTTGAACCTTTTGAGGTCGTGGTTCACTATTAATGCTTTAGCTTGTCTCATTCCCTTGGTGTTTACCCTGGAGGCTGTTCTAAGCGTATTCTCTTCCTTTCTTAAAAGTCCTTTTATTGTGTGTTGGCCTATGCCGCAGTAGGGTTCTGGCCCTACCATTGCGGTGGCTGCACCCTAGCGTGCCAGTTCGTCGGCCAATTCGTTTCCGGGGAGGTTGTTGTGTCCCTGCTGCCTAGTTGGTCCAATTTGTTCTTTGTCTCTAAGACTAGCTTAGAGGTGAACTCATTGCTACTGAGCGCTTTAAGGGTACTGTATACCTTACGGTGTCATTTTGTAAAGGTTTACAAAAAATTAAATTACTCAAAAACTATGTGATTTTAAGAAGCGGTTCTTTTCATTCGATAGGTAATCGGTTAAATTAAATTAAGTTATTTTTGTTATTGTTGTTGTACCTGCAGTTGTTGTTGTATTTTTGTTCAAAGTTAACCAAAAAATTTAAAACATAGGCCAATGCACAGTGGTCCGGCTTGTATGGGGAGAGCGGCTAAAAATACTTCTAGTTGGGGTAGGGACTTGAAACTTGGCGCAAATTTTTTTTATATTTATCCTAAAATAATATGTAAAAATCAGCCAGATCGGACAACTATATCATATAGCTGCCATATGAACAATCGGTCTGATATTCAGTTTTTATATGAAAAACTTTTGTTTTTCATTTTATTGCAACAAAACTTTGGAAATTTTTGTATATAACCTGGGAACTTCAGTAAAAATCTGGATACTAATGGTTATTGCTGCCATAGCACAGTGGTTGCGCTTATATGGAGAGTGCGGCCAAAAATACTTCTAATAGAGTTGGGGGTCTGAAACTTGGTATATAAATGACCTAAAATATAATAATGATTTTGGATAAAAATGGACATGGTTGGACATGTCCACGCCCACTCTCAGAAGGGAGCAACAAAAAAAAAAGGATGCGGGCATAAATTTTTTTAAGACATGTCTAGAGTGTAAGGTGATTAAACTCCTAACCGCGCACTACCACCCGAAATAAAGTCTAAGAATTTTTCCTATTTTATGTGTGTATAATGTAAAAACAACTGCAGTTTTTCCAAAACAGATCTAATTTTTTACAAATGTATTTTAATGTCTTTCACTATGGCATCGAGGATTTTCTGCACTTTGTGGGGACGTAAACCGCTTTCTAGACACCAAATCTCAAAAACATGTAATCGAGATAATTCGCATTGATAAGTTGTGCCTAGAAAATGAATAAATTAAAAACTAAAAAATCAAAAAAAGAAAACACAAAACATAAAACAAAAAACATAAAGCTGGTAATGTAAGGTTAACCCGGGCGGCGTTCAGGGCCCTTCATCTATGATGTAGGGGGGCAACTACCCACTGACCCCCCATCACTACCTCCGTGAGCCGCCGCCCCCCCCTGGCAACGCCGTTGTCCGTCACGCAAATACAAAATTGAGAAAAAAACATGCATTACGTTACAAATTAGTATACGCGCATGAGCGGATGGTAGCAAGAACACTTTACATTTTTAAAATCTTAAAGTATTAAGAAACAATATGTCATAAAGGATTGTGAGGGCTGAGGAGGGCGACACACTTAAAACTTTAACCAAAGACAATACAAATGTATATAGATACCGCATCTCATACAATATTTTTTTTTTGGGATCCAATGTCAGCTCCCAATAAAAATCGTTATTTGCGTCACATGTGTCATCTAAATTATCTATAAATTCTTGCTCTTAGCAGAATAGCTAATTTAGAAAACGTATAGCTAAGTTTCAGTATACGCATCCTCGTAAAGGCAGCGAAATGCAAAAATTTGCATCCAATGTCAGCTCCCAAAAAGACTCGTTTTTAGTTTCACATGCGTCATCTATAATATAAATAAATCTTTGCTTTAACTAAACATTTGACACTCGAACCAAAAACAATCACAAAAATAGACTAATCTAAAACAACGATTTACACAAAATTAAACACGAACTTTCTTTAAGTTGAATTGTAGAAGTTAAGTCAATACCTTTATGAACAATATCCATTTTACACAACTTGACTTAATATAGCTTTTATGCAAAAATTTAATTTAACAAAATTAGCATGTGGCAGCGAGCGGCGTGCACTGTACAAGACAGATAAAGAAAAGAAAACACTTTCGATGGTATTTTAGGAGAGCACCGTTATAATCAGAGCAAAAAAAGTATGCCACTGTGAAGCTTGACCAATTAGCTGGTAATTACGGCAGTTACGGTTTGAAAATTTTAACTTTCATTTTTTGATTTTTGGCCTATGGCAGCAACCACTGTGCAATGGTTGCAAAAATTTTTTGAGAACGGATGATCTGAATTGATGTAATTCTAATGTGAACTAGGATATTTTGGATCGGTCAATAAATGGCGGAGTTATGAGGTTTCAAAGTCAAAATTTCGAAAATCGACCATTTTTTCCAGCTGTATTGGTCCTAGCTCCGTTATTTGTTGACCGATCAAAAATATCCTAGTTCACACCAGAACACAGTGGTCGATTCTGCCAATTTGGCAGGCAATAAATGCAAATTTCAAAGCTCAAATCTTGTAGATGTTTTTAATTTTCCTGAAAACTAACATCCTGCCAATATTAATTCCGATTTTTATATTTTTTTATCCGTCGTGAGCGTGCAAAACTTCATATTTTTTTTTACCATACCTAAAAACATTTTCGCGCCTTTTCAAGGCTTTTTGTTTTGTTCTGAGAAAAATAAAGTTTTGCGATAAGTTGTGAAGTACGACTTGAATTTGACAAGAATTGATATGTATTTAATAAAAAAAATTTGTGTTTGTCCTGTTCTTGTATGTGTTAGTGGCAAATCGTTGTTGAACTTCACATTTCATTTGGAGTACTGCTACTAACACACCTGCGACTTTCGTAGAGTAGAACCTTTGATATTGGCCCGTATTGGTCTTCACTCTTTATGTGTTTATTAAAATTGTCTATTGTGAATCGTCCAATGTCTGCACTGCAACTATCCGCAAATTATCAGTTTATTACATTTTATAGGCAAAATGTCAGTTTTGAGAAGCACTCCCTTCTCTTGGTTGAACCACAACCGAAAAAATTATCCTAGGAATACCATAGATGATTGATTGCATGCTCTATTACTGTCGTCATACCCTATAATATCGTCCATATCAAAAAGTACTTCATAGTGCTCGAAAATATCATTTAACTCGATAAAGAGGCATATAACTTCAAGAAAATGTCTTAGATTTGAGAAACTCAGAAGTTGAATAACATTTATTTTTTTTTTATGAAAATTCGAGTTCTTATCATTATTTCAATGAAAATAACTTATGACACAATTTTAAAATTTTTAAAATGAAAAAAAAAAATTTTTTTTTAATTAACATTAAAATTTAAATTAAAAAATTTTTTTTTTGTTTATTAATTTCTTTTCTTTATACACAAATTTATAAAAATAATTCCAAAAATAATACTAAATTATTTTGTATGTTATTAATTATTGCCTGTCAGATTGGCACAATCGACCACTGTGCAGAATGGTGATTATTACGAACAATTAAAAAAAAATAACTTGAAAATCGGTCAACAGGTACTCTTTAAGTCCTTGCAACCATTTTGGAAAAAGTGGTTCCGAGATAATCTAACTAACTAACTAAGAATTATTTTTAATAAATGTTAGCTTTCACCGAAAAAAAAAATGATCAAAATCGGTTAAGCAGTTCTTCAGAAAATTGGGTCAAAGTGTGTCAAGACATGTTAAAAAAAAAACTCCAAAAATTTTCAAGTAAAATTTTTTTTTTCAGAAATTTTTTTTTCCAATATATTGAACATTTTATAAATATTTATAAAGTTTTTGACCAAAAAAGTGAAAAAACTAAGAATTTCTAAAAATATGAGGGTCGATGAAAACAATTTTTATATAAAAGGGTCGGGAAAAATTATTGTTTTTATTTATTTCTGTAAAACTGAGTTTCGGATCTGCTTGAAAGCTTTGCAAGGTGTTTATAAGATCCTAATAGAACGTTTAAGCAAATAAAAAAAAAATGAGAAAAAAAATTTTCTGAAGGTATACAGTACCCTTAAGCGCTGCTTCGCTATCGGAGAGGATAGCTATTTCTCTATTATGGTAGTTCTTCCCCATTGCTTGTGAATTCTCCCATTGGTTCAGATATTTTTGATCCTGGTCCTGCTACCCCAAGTCCGGTTCCATGGGGCGTTAGGGGCCCGTCTGTATACCACATAATTATGTGTGGTTTCATTTTATGTGTCTCTTCTAGTGAGATCTATTCTATCTAATTACTTTGGTGTACAGTGAAATTCCTGTCAAAGTGATACTCGGCCACCATTTCGTCTCTGGGTTGGAGGATTAAAGGGATTTCCTTTTCCAGCTTTTCGGAGTCTCGGAGGCTTACTATTTGGTTTCTATTTGGCTTTATTTAGCTTATCAATCAATTTGTTCAGAAGTTCAAAGTCCAAAACAGAAATTTGCTTTAAAGTTAAAAGTTTTAACAAATACTTTAATATATCAAGTCAAGCATAAGATAAATAAATACACTCATATAAAAAATATGCCTCGAATTCGCCCTGAAAATTAGAAATTTGCGTTTGAAATCCGTCCTAAGGTGACTCACCCTTAAAATTCGAAAAAGAATTTATGAATATTATGGAAAGCTTTTCTAAAAAGCAATGCAATTTTTTCTTAACAGACGAACAAAAAGCCTTGAATATTAAAAAAAAATGAAAAAAATTTTAGATAGTTAAAAGCACACATATTGAGCGTGTTCAGCAGCATACACCAATCATCTAACAAAAATCATCAATAAAAAAAAAAGTGTTAGTCTGCTGGTGAACGAACTTGTTAGAATTTTTAGGCAACAAAGTTATCGATATATTTTTGTTGGCGGAAGGTTTGAATTTTTGACAACAAACAGCTTAATAGTGGTATTCCTGAAAGTGATTTGCTTTTGATTTGCTTTCGATTTGATTTCGCGAAACAGCTGATCACAGCTGCTCCATACAAAATGAGCAGTGTACCCAGAAAATGTTAGGAAATTAAGGCCATACTAATTGATTTCGCGAAATCAGCCTCGAAGCTGATTTCGATTTGCTTTCGTTTTAGTGTGACCGGTCTCATAGAAGAAATGGCTCCGCGCGCATGGTGTTTGTTTAAATTTTGTTGTGATTTAAATATAAAGAATGTTGTTAGTTATTTTGATTTCCATATTTTAGCAATTAAATGATAACTATTAATTGCATCTAAGACTGCATACGAGACTACTGAAAACAAGGCCCGCGGCCTTAAGTAGACAGAGTCATCAGTGCCCGAGTTCTTCGAGATTGTGTTTAAGGTGTTCAGGCTTACATATTTGCACAGCTCTCCTAGAATGTTCGTGGTTACAAATTCTTCCACTATTTTATCCTGCCTCTTCCTCTTTGAATCTGTCAAATGGCAGTCACTTTATGTGGCCATAAACAAATACATAATTAATTGAATTCACCTTAGTTAAGTTACAAACTTCTCAGAACTACAGATTTTGTCCTCTTACAGGAAGATCTTAAAGAAGATTAGAAAATTCAATTTTACAATTTCATTTGTCATTTTTTGCTTACCCGCGAATGTTTAAATTTGGCGCCAATTGAAAGCAAATCAAAATGAAATCAGGGTCGTTCCACCAACTGCTTTGCTTTTGCTTTCACGAAAGCAAATCAAAAGCAAATCAACTTTCAGGAATACCACTAATATAATACAGAACTGACCTCTAAATATTATGACCGTCGTAAGTACAACTGCTCCTAGAATTCTTGCATTTTCCTTAAGACTTGATTAGCCGGTTAATGTTTTTAACTTTGTTGTAAGCCCAGCCCCGGCGGGTCCATTAAAAAGGACTCCTGACCACGCAAAGAAGGGCCTAAAAGTGTTAATTTTAACAAAGTGGCAATGGACTAAGAGTAGAGAGAGTAGACCAACAAATTTAAATTCAATATCGTCGTACTTGATCTCCTACTTCTCTCGGATCCCGCTGGAGCCAATCTCTAGCTATGAGTCCTTGAGCGACGCCCAAGCGTGCAGCATGCCTGCCAATAAGGCAGTGACCCGTTAGGGCCGAGACCACAAGTAGGATGTTTTCGATTTCAGGTTAAACGAGGACCCCGTTACCCTAGCTACAGCCGAAGCCGGAACCATTCTTCCGTAACCAGGCGCCGGGTTTCATTCCTTGTGATTATCTTGTAAGAGGATATGGGCGTCCCTATGAAGCTCTTATCTGGGAGGAGCTGAATGGTAGCGCCTTGGCACACTGTGTTGATGTGTCCATGTACCCAGATGAGGTGGTTACTACGCGTACGCAGGGCATCTTCTTTTTAGAGTGGCTTTCCTCCTCCTCCGCAGTAACCAGTAGAGCCTTGCACGAATTTCCGAGAGCCACTTGCGAAACCACGTTCTCTGCCAATTCATTTATTCAAAACAAAGAGGTTTCCACATTCATTTTGCAATTGCCTTTTCAAAATTCCTTGTTTGTTTACTTCTGACAGCTGTTTGCTATCGATACCAAATCATAATCAAGCAATTCTAACAAACTATTTCTTTGTTAGATTCACATCTAACACAATCACGAAAAATAGCAAACATGATTGCGCATCATGGCCGTTCAGCAGCACAATCTAACAAAAATAGTCGATTTTTTGTCATCGATTTATGCTGCTGAACACGCTCATTGATATTAAATGGAAAAACTTTTGTTCGAAATTCAAAGACTGAAATTGGTGAATCTAATAGCCTATTTCCACTGGCTTCATTTCTTGTCATTTTCATTTCTAAAAATTTTGCCGTTTCCATTGACAAATTGTCATTTGTTTAACATTCACAACGATACATTGTGAAAAACAGCTGGAAAGTTTGATTTAAATAACAGGCGCCACTTTCAAACTCACGTGGAATATTTAGCAAAAAATAACATACCCGTCATGACAGCAATTTTCAGGGGCAAACGCATTGTTATCATCCTGAATTATCAACGGAAAGCTAAATACACAACTTTTATTGACTAATTTATATTTTAAACAAAATTGCGCCTACTATTTAAATTCAAATTAACAAATTATTGGTGATGACACTTTCCGTTTCCAGAGAGTAGCGAGTAATGCCAGAGAGTAGCTAGTATTTTTTAAAAAAATACCAGATTCCTTCGTGGGGAATGTCATCATTTTTTAGAAATGAAAGGCAAAATGAAGTGACAATTCGTATGGAAGAAATGATATCATTTTCTTCATTTCTTGTCATATCATGAAATGAAGCTTCATTTGTTTAGTGGAAATAGGCTATTAGAATGAAAAATATTGCATTTACAATTTGTTTTTGTGTTTATTACCCTGTTCTACAGTGAAAAGTATCCAGAGCATCTTTTACAAATTCCTGCGTGCCTACTAATGCTCCGAGTTGGTTGGAGTTGAAAGCCATATCTTATTTTTCGTTTCCATAATATTGACGAAAAACTGAATTTCCCAAGTTGCCAATAGTTTCGAAGTTTTCCTTCAAAGTCAAATTTTACTACATTTATAGTAGTTTTGTCAAACTAAACCGTTTGCTACTAACCATTCTGCTTGTTCTCAAAAAACAGGGACCGTAAATTAAATTAAATTTGGGCGATATGGCCGAAATGAAAACGGACTTATCACCCAAATTCATTTGGGCGTTAAGTCCGAAATAAAAACGGACATAAAGCCCAAAAAATGTTCGGTCATTTCGCCCAAATTTTTAAAAACTAAATTAAGTAAGTACAATTAGTAGTAGTGGCATATGTAGCTGTACAGAGGTTTTAGGAATGATATTTATTTTATATATTGTTTAAATTTTATTTTTTGAGATTTAAAGAATTGAAAGACTTTTAGTTGGAAAAGTCTGCTTTTTTTTCTCTTATCTCTTTGCGCTTATTAAAACAGGGCTTAGCACGAACGTATTATGTAAACTGTTTTTATCCATGCTTAAGCGATTTAGTTGTTCATCCACTAATAAAGTCAAGTAAATGCTGTTCCAGTCATATAGTTCAAGTTCATTGTTTTATCTAAAATGCACAGTAAAAAAGCAAGCTAAAATTAGGCTAAAAACAAAAATGAATTTTTTTGCGTTTGACCTTCGGAATGAAATTTCAAGTACAAGTCGTAATAGACTCTACTTGAATCAAGTTTATTTTCTAATAAAATAGATATATACATACAAAAGTATATACAATCAATAGAACAATTGTTTCTAATTCACTGACTAATTTCCACTATACACGAAGGTTGTAAGTTGGTCCTGAACATCTTTGAAACGGGCCGGTTGGGGTTTTTGTGTCCATCGATTTGAACTACGAACCTCAAATTTATAACCTACCGAACCAAGCACCAACTGTTTTAAAAACGATTTTTCTTAACTTAAGTCGAGAACGATTTGATTTAGAACTAAACTGGGACTTTATATGGGCTAATCCGAACATTTTTAATCCAAGGGCAGAAAATTAAACTTGTCAAAAATCCATATGTTTGTTAATGGAATAATAGGATACATTTTCAAGCTTCAAAATATCTAAGTAATTTTGTTCTACAGTGGTTTATTTGTTCATGGCAGCGGCACACCTACACCTACCTCTTGCTTGTATCAATTCTTGAAAAAAAGGCTTTTGCATGGCTCAAAAAATGGTAAACACAGTCGTTTCATTATTTTGCGCATAGCAACACTTAAAATTTGTTTCATTTTCTTTAAGGTACTCATTATATTTGTGACATCTTACAAATATATATTAAACATTTGAACTAAAAATCGCTTTACTGTGTGTAACGTTGACAACGGAAAATAGGGGTTTTTTAATTTAACAGAATAAGTTTCAATAATTTGGTCTTCCAAACTTGCATTACAAACAGAGTTTTTCATGCGTTGAGTTGAGATGCATGAGTTTGAAGCCAGTCGGATGAAAAATAATTTTTTTTCGTGCAGAATTTTCCGGCCATTTTTCTCGTGGGCGGATTTTCCAAAATCGGGAAAACACATGTTGAATTATTTCGCGTACTATGCTTTCAAACCAAGTTTGAAGACTATCGGATGAAAAATAAAATATTTTTTCCCAAAGTTTAGCTTTATTGCAAAAGTGTAACGTGCGCAACGTAACGTCCGCAACAGACCAAAATTTAAGATATTTTAATAAAGGGACGACTTATTATTCTTTTGAAAGCTGGGCTGCAGTGGTCGTTTATTCCACAAAATTTTTTGTATTGATAATTTTTTTTGTTTATTATGCAAAATTCGCTAAAAAAAAATGTGCAAATGCACATAAGCCTCAAGGTCGACTTCCATATTTTAATATACCAATGTGGGCGCCAGCTGTATCCATTTTAACAAACAAATTCGCCCATATGTAAAGTGAGAAAAATTAGGTCTGCTACTAGATCATAGAGAAGTAAAACTGTAAGCATTAAATCTGCTTGGCCTTGAGCAGTCAACTTAAAACCGTTTTAATTCGAAATGCAAGCGATTGAAAGAAAATTTCTTCATTACTTGCGGTCCATCGAGGAAAAATAGTTCGGCCAAGTGTACATATTTTTAGCAAGGACTTCTATATACATTTTTTCCCCAACTTTATTCAATTTTAAATACTTCGTTATTCGCCCTAAACATTTGAGTATTTTTACTTATTTAAGGTCGATTTTTGAACTCGTCGTTCCAAAATACTTTAAAAACAGGTATTAAATCCAATGAGAAGTTTCTTTATTCAATTTTGTTGACTATTGTTATTTAAGGGGGTATTCTACATGTGCAAAATTTTTTCGTTTTAATTTTGGCATGTTTCTATAGCTCGGATATTTAAGAATATCGCCCCAGAAGGATTTTTTGAAGTTCGAAATACTTTAGAAGATATAGCCTTCTTAGTCAAATAATGTCTTTGAAAAAAAGCAGACTTTTCCAACTAAAAGTCTTTCAATTCTTTAAATCTCAAAAAGTAATTTTTACATTACTTCAAACGCATTTATCCCGAAACCACTTTTTTTTGAGCTGGCGGCCATGATATCTCTAGTTACACTGAACCGATTTTGATGTTTTAAAGTGGAATCGACGCAGAATTGTCACCATTCTGGTCTGACTCTCAATCTTAATATAAGAATATTTTTTATCATTTATTTTTTCACTTAACTCAAAAAAATGGGCCCAAAATCGAATTTTTATTTTACAGTGGCCGCCATTTTGTAAAAAGAATCACAAAATTTTTTACAGGGTCAGACCAGAATGACATCTGTTCTCATTATAGTCCCGCTTTTAATTTTTATTTCGCACAATTAGGAGACGTGGAATCGTGGCCGTCAGCACTATACCTTTTTTTAGACCCCCCCGCCCCACTTCAACGGCAGAGAACTTTTTGAACAGCCCTCGTATCGAAGCAGTAAAATTTTTTTTAATCTGTTTGTGACATAATACAAAAGAACAGAACTGGAAAAGCTCTTTGCGTTTGAAAATAGGATTTTTTTACAAAAGGTCCAAAAAACAGCCTCGACATGGAGATCACCCCCTTAGGCTGCGATACACTCAGTATTATTTTGTCGGCCGGTCACAACGCCCAAAAACTTTTTTGGGGGTTGTGTCCGATTTTTGAACGGACTTTTCGCCCAAAACTAATTTGGGCGATAAGTCCGAAAGAAAAACGGACATATCCCCCAAATTGGGGGTTAAGTCCGAAATGAAAACGGACTTAACGCCCAAAAAAAATTTGGGCGATAAGTCCTTGGGGGTTATGTCATGTCACCACCGTAATCATTATAAGTGCTATTTTATAAATCCCAACTTAATGATTATTTATTAATTTGTACTATTTTGCTCATTTCATAATGATTATTTTTGATTTTTACCTAAAAACTCTGATTTTAATGATAATTGTCTGAGTGAAAAAATAATACTTACAAAATAATGATTATTTTGTGATTTTTATTTTTTCGCTCAAAAATATCGCTCAAGGTGCTACTGCGACCATTTAAAAAGGAACTGAAACAAAATAACTATATATTCTTAGAATGTGAACCAAGGCGAAACTTTGAAACCAAAATTTGATTACAAAAAATTCTTCCTTTAGACGCGATTTTGGTGGTCAATGTGGCAGTGGCGATCTGACACCGGATTTTAATAGATGTCGGCGAGATAAGACGAAAATAATATGACCAAGTTTTCCAATTTTCGCATAGTTTTCAAGATATCCGCCCACAAAAGTATAAAATTTCACATGAAATTTTCACTAAAAAAAAAAAACAAAGGCATAGCCGGATTTGTAGGGGAACCGGCCCTCGACGCTTTTTATTTTTTGAGTATGCAGTTTCAAAGTACACCAACCGAAAGTACACTAATGGGCATAATTATTTTGACCAAAAAAAATCTTAAATAAACCATTACACTGTGGAACACTCAAAATTGCCTGGGACTGGGACCAATAAATTGTGAAACTAGAGGCATCAGGTAGCAACACCTCATACCCAGTTTTTCTCAAGCACGTCAAGTTCGCGTTTAATGGGCACATTTATACTAGCAACACAAAGTTACAACCTCTGTTGCTGGTTAAAAAAATATGAGAGCTAAAATTTTGGAAAACTCACCAAAGTTAGAGGGAGTCACCACCATTGTTATACCAAATTCCCGCCTCCAATGGACAAGCGGTTAGTACCCCGCCCATAGAGGTCTAACTTAGAAAGTGGAATTAATGGAAAACCACTCGATAGAATTTTTTATGATTTTAAACATATTGAGATACTGACCAGTTAAATGTGTCCTTAAGAGATAGTAACATGCATCGAAAAACCGCGATGGTGGGTACCACACTTGACAGCACCCATCATTGAGGTAATATAGGCCATAAACTAGAGATCAAAATAGACTGAATCGCGTTTTCAGTTTTACCAATGAAGTCTTGGTTCGCGGTTCGTAGGCGTTTTTGTACTAGCAATTGCCTTCGAACAATATTGACCATTTAGGTAAAACCAGTTTCACCAAAATTATGGAATTAATCTCAAGAGTAAAGTGCTTCAATTCCAGCAGAAAAACAGATCGGATCATTTAAATACATCAGTTCAAGGCATCTTAGCGTATCGCGGTTTGTCCACCAAAGACATTTTTAAACTAAATTTTAGTTCTTCTTAATGGAAATGACGACTTTTATTCATAGGATTTATTGCATAATTTTGGAGACGCTCTTGAAACCCATATGGTAAATGTTGTTCTGAGGCAATTGCTTTTACAAAGATAGCCATAGCCCGTCACTTAAGGTTCCGATGGTGAATCTAAAAACGCAGTTCGGTCTATTTTGATCTCTTTTTAATGGCCTACATTGCCTCGATAATGGGTGCTGTCAAATATGGTACCCACCATCGCGGTTTTTCGATGCATGTTACCATCTCTTAAGTACACATTTTATTAGTCCGTACCTCAATATAGTTAAAATCTTATACAATTCTATCGAGTGGTTTTCCATTAATTCCATTTTCTAAGTTAGACCTCTATGGGCATGGTACTAACCGTTTATCCGTTGAAGGCGTAAATTTTATATTAGAATTCTGGTGATTCCTTTCATCTTTGGTGAATTTTTCAAAATTTTAGCTTACATCTTCTTTTAACCAGCAACAGAGGTTGTAACTTTGTGTTGCTAGTATAAAAGTGCCCATTAAACGCGAACTTGACGTGCTCCAGAAAAACTGGGTATGAGGTGTTGCTACCTAATGCCTCTAGTTTCACAATTTATTGGTCCCAGCCCCAGGCAAAAAAAAAGTTGAATTTTGTTCCACTGTGTTATATCTTTGAAACAAAAAATCCTAAAATTTTGAAATTTATATTGGATACTGGTATGAAAGTAAGCTTTCTATTTAACATAAGTAGTACACAATCAGCTGCTTAGGTTAGAAAATATAAATCAAATGTGCAAATTGGGGTGGGCATAAGTATTTTGACAAGAGCGCACAGAACAGCACAGAACCTCAAATGGTAAAAGAATGATTGTTTCTAGACCATTTTTTCACGCTGAACCCGAATCTGGCCTTAGAAATTAAATATCTCTAATGGATTAACTGTAAAATGGACATAAAGATGCAAAAATATGGCATATTTGCGCATTTTCCCAGGACATTATGTCCTAGAAACGGTATTTTTTTTTAAATTTGTAAATGTCAAGTTAAAGTACTCAGTTTTATCTGAAAATTATAGTTCAACATTTCCTCAGTTTCATAAGATATAAGTTCGTTATGCATCTGCAAAGTATGGCCGATTTGCAGGCAAATTTAAATTTTAGTACTGAGCTACTAATTTACAGGCAAATCGGCCATACTTTGCAGATGCATAACGAACTTATATCTTATGAAACTGAGGAAATGTTGAACTATAATTTTCAGATAAAACTGAGTACTTTAACTTGACATTTACAAATTTAAAAAAAAATACCGTTTCTAGGACATAATGTCCTGGGAAAATGCGCAAATATGCCATATTTTTGCATCTTTATGTCCATTTTACAGTTAATCCATTAGAGATATTTAATTTCTAAGGCCAGATTCGGGTTCAGCGTGAAAAAATGGTCTAGAAACAATCATTCTTTTACCATTTGAGGTTCTGTGCTGTTCTGTGCGCTCTTGTCAAAATACTTATGCCAACCCCAATTTGCACATTTGATTTATATTTTCTAACCTAAGCATCTGATTGTGTACTACTTATGTTAAATTGAAAGCTTACTTTCATACCAGTATCCGATATAAATTTCAAAATTTTAGGATTTTTTGTTTCAAAGATATAATGGTTTATTTAAGATTTTTTTGGTCAAAATAATTATGCCCATTAGTGTAGTTTAGGGATTTTTTGTACACTTTTAATACCAACCCATGATTTTTAACAGCGATTTTTATCATATCAATCACAAGCCTTTTTCGAGCTATCTATCCATTAAATAATTCCAAATTTTTTTCTGGTCAAAGATGGCATGTATACACTCCCCCGGAACAGTTTTCCAGTTTTTTTTAAGTGCAATCCGTTACCTACAAAATTACTCGAAATTTTTAACACCATTTATTTAAGGCATCCAGAAAGGGTTCCACTTTCATTTTCTACATGTCCAATAGTCGTTCCTAGATACAATTTCTGCAATTTTTTCAGAATTTTAAAAGTTGTGGTTAAAAGGTGGCTAAAATTAATAAAAAACAATAAAATGTATATATTTAAATTGTTAATCAAGTTGTACACAGTGATTCTTCACTTTATCTTCAAGATGGGGTGAATGTGGAACCAAAGGTCGAAAATGGGGAATTCTGATTCACCGGCCGGTAGATTGTCTAAATTCAAACTTCTCATTTGAGTTTAGGTTAAGGGTACTGTATACCTTCAGGTGAAATTTTTTAAAGGTTTACAAAAAATTAGCTTACTCAAAAACTATAAGTGGTATTAAGAAGCTGGTTTTTTCATTGGATAGGTAATCGGTTAAACTAAATTTAGTAATTTTTGTTGTTGTTTTTGAGAACAGATTTTTTTGTGGAGTTTGCGGAGTTTGTGGAGTTTGCGGAGTTTGCGGAATTTGTGGAGTTTGTGGAGTTTGCGGAGTTTGCGGAGTTTGTGGAGTTTGCGGATTTTGCGGAGTTTGTGGAGTTTGCGGAGTTTGCGGAGTTTGCGGAATTTGCGGAGTTTGTGGAGTTTGCGGAGTTTGCGGAGTTTGCGGAGTTTGTGGAGTTTGCGGAGTTTGCGGAGTTTGCGGAGTTTGTGGAGTTTGCGGAGTTTGCGGAGTTTGTGGAGTTTGCGGAGTTTGCGGAGTTTGCGGAGTTTGTGGAGTTTGCGGAGTTTGCGGAGTTTGCGGAGTTTGTGGAGTTTGCGGAGTTTGCGGAGTTTGCGGAGTTTGTGGAGTTTGCGGAGTTTGCGGAGTTTGCGGAGTTTGTGGAGTTTGCGGAGTTTGTGGAGTTTGCGGAGTTTGTGGAGTTTGCGGAGTTTGCGGAGTTTCCGGAGTTTGCGGAGTTTGCGGAATTTGTGGAGTTTACGGAGTTTGCGGAGTTTGCGGAGTTTGTGGAGTTTGCGGAGTTTGCGGAGTTTGTGGAGTTTGTGGAGTTTGTGGAGTTTGTGGAGTTTGTGGAGTTTGCGGAGTTTGTGGAGTTTGCAGAGTTTGTGGAGTTTGTGGAGTTTGCGGAGTTTGCGGAGTTTGCGGAGTTTGTGGAGTTTGCGGAGTTTGCGGAGTTTGTGGAGTTTGCGGAGTTTGCGGAGTTTGAGGAGTTTGTGGAGTTTGCGGAGTTTGCGGAATTTGCGGAGTTTGTGGAGTTTGCGGAGTTTGCGGAGTTTGCGGAGTTTGTGGAGTTTGTGGAGTTTTGCGGAGTTTGCGGAGTTTGCGGAGTTTGCGGTGTTTGTGGAGTTTGCGGAGTTCGCGGAATTTGCGGAGTTTGTGGAGTTTGCGGAGTTTGCGGAGTTTGTGGAGTTTGCGGAGTTTGCGGAGTTTGTGGAGTTTGCGGAGTTTGCGGGACTTGTGGAGTTTGCGGAGTTTGTGGAGTTTGCGGAGTTTGCGGAGTTTGTGGAGTTTGCAGAGTTTGCGGAGTTTGTGGAGTTTGCGGAGTTTGCGGAGTTTGCGGAGTTTGCGGAGTTTGCGGAGTTTGTGGAGTTTGCGGATTTTGCGGAGTTTGCGGAGTTTGCGGAGTTTGTGGAGTTTGCGGAGTTTGTGGAGTTTGCGGAGTTTGCGGAGTTTGTGGAGTTTGCGGAGTTTGCGGAGTTTGTGGAGTTTGCGGAGTTTCCGGAGTTTCCGGAGTTTGCGGAGTTTGTGGAGTTTCCGGAGTTTGTGGAGTTTGCGAAGTTTGTGGAGTTTGCGGAGTTTTGCGGAGTTTGCAGAGTTTGCGGAGTTTGTGGAGTTTGCGGAGTTTGCGGAGTTTGTGGAACTTGCGGAGTTTGTGGAGTTTGCGGAGTTTGCGGAGTTTGTGGAGTTTGCGGAGTTTGCGGAGTTTGCGGAGTTTGTGGAGTTTGCGGAGTTTGTGGAGTTTGCGGAGTTTGCGGAGTTTGCGGAGTTTATGGAGTTTGCGGAGTTTGCGGAGTTTGTGGAGTTTGCGGAGTTTGCGGAGTTTGCGGAGTTTGTGGAGTTTGCGGAGTTTGTGGAGTTTGCGGAGTTTGTGGAGTTTGCGGAGTTTGCGGAGTTTGCGGAGTTTGTGGAGTTTGCGGAGTTTGCGGAGTATGCGGAGTTTGCGGAGTTTGCGGAGTTTGTGGAGTTTGCGGAGTTTGCGGAGTTTGTTAATCAAGTTGTACACAGTGATTCTTTACTTTATCTTCAACATGGGGTGAATGTGGAACCAAAGGTCGAAAATGGGGAATTCTGATTCACCGGCCGGTAGGTTGTCTAAATTCAAACTTCTCATTTGAGTTTAGGTTAAGGGTACTGTATACCTTCAGGTGAAATTTTTTAAAGGTTTACAAAAAATTAGCTTACTCAAAAACTATAAGTGGTATTAAGAAGCGGGTTTTTTCATTGGATAGGTAATCGGTTAAACTAAATTTAGTAATTTTTGTTGTTGTTTTTGAGAACGGATTTTTTTGTGGAGTTTGCGGAGTTTGTGGAGTTTGCGGAGTTTGCGGAATTTGTGGAGTTTGCGGAGTTTGCGGAGTTTGTGGAGTTTGCGGAGTTTGTGGAGTTTGCGGAGTTTGTGGAGTTTGCGGAGTTTGTGGAGTTTGCGGAGTTTGTGGAGTTTGCGGAGTTTGGGGAGTTTGCGGAGTTTGCGGGTTTGTGGAGTTTGCGGAGTTTGCGGAGTTTGTGGAGTTTGCGGAGTTTGCGGAGTTTGTGGAGTTTGCGGAGTTTGCGGAGTTTGTGGAGTTTGCGGAGTTTGCGGAGTTTGCGGAATTTGTGGAGTTTGTGGAGTTTGCGGAGATTGTGGAGTTTGCGGAGTTTGCGGAGTTTGCGGAGTTTGTGGAGTTTGCGGAGTTTGCGGAGTTTGCGGAGTTTGTGGAGTTTGCGGAGTTTGTGGAGTTTGCGGAGTTTGCGGAGTTTGTGGAGTTTGCGGAGTTTGTGGAGTTTACGGAGTTTGCGGAGTTTGCGGAGTTTGTGGAGTTTGCGGAGTTTGTGGAGTTTGTGGAGTTTGTGGAGTTTGTAGAGTTTGCGGAGTTTGTGGAGTTTGCGGAGTTTGCGGAGTTTGCGGAGTTTGTGGAGTTTGTGGAGTTTGCGGAGTTTGCGGAGTTTGTGGAGTTTGCGGAGTTTGCGGAGTTTGTGGAGTTTGCGGAGTTTGCGGAGTTTGTGGAGTTTGCGGAGTTAGCGGAGTTTGCAGAGTTTGTGGAGTTTGCGGAGTTTGTGGAGTTTGCGGAGTTTGCGGAGTTTGTGGATGCCTTAAATAAATGGTGTTAAAAATTTCGAGTAATTTTGTAGGTAACGGATTGCATTTTAAAAAACTGGAAAACTGTTCCGGGGGAGTGCATACATGCCATCTTTGAAAAAAATTTGGAATTATTTAATGGATAGATAGCTCGAAAAAGGCTTGTGATTGATATGATAAAAATCGCTGTTAAAAATCAAGGGTTGGTATTAAAAGTGTACAAAAAATCCCTAAACTACTTTCGGGCCTGACAATGTACCAAGCTGTGTGCTTAAAAATTGTGCTACTTCTTTATGCTTTCCGCTTTTAAAGCTGTTTAACTTATCCCTTGAATTAGGAGAGTTTCCCAACGAATGGAAGGAATCTTTTGTCATTCCTATTCATAAAAAGGGATCTAAATCGTCAGTATCAAATTACAGGTGTATCTCTAAACTTTTCGACATTCCTAAACTATTTGAAATGCTTATTACTTCTTAAATACAGCACTCCTGTCGCTTAATTATTTCACAGTCTCAGCACGGCTTTATGAAAAAACGTTCGGTTTCTACAAACTTGCTAGAGTTTACTTCCATTGTGAATTCGGGTTTCATTAATAAACTGCAAACGGATGTAATTTATACAGATTTCAGCAAGGCTTTCGACTCTGTCAATCATGATCTCCTTCTTCACAAATTGTATTTACTTGGATTTCCTCCAAGTCTTCTTAACTGACGGCTTATTTGACAGACCGTTCCCAACGTGTCCGTTTCAATTCGGCGCTTTCTGAGTCCATCAGTGTACTCTCTGGAGTTCCTCAGGGAAGTCATCTTGGACCTTTACTGTTTAATCTTTTCATTAACGACATCCCTAATGTCTTGCTTCACTCACATTCCTTGATGTATGCCGATGACCTAAAACTCTGCTTGTCTTATAACGAACCGATGTCTCCTCTCCTTCTTCAGTTGGACTTAAACTCTCTGCATACATGGTGTTCGGTTAATTGCCTCCCACTGAACGCTGAAAAGTGTAAATGTATGACTTTTCATCGCACACTGCCGTATTTTTTCGACTATACGATTGATGACAAACCCCTCGAACGCATTTACGTGGTTGACGATTTGGGCATACGCTTTGTCCCTAAACTAAGCTTCAATAATCATATTTCTGTCATCTCTAACAAAGCTATGGGAGTTCTTGGGTTTATCAAAAGATGGGCCAAGGAATTTAACGATCCGTATCTGATTAAACATTTATTCGTGTCACACAAACTCCGCAAACTCCACAAACTCCGCAAACTCCGCAAACTCCACAAACTCCACAAACTCCGCAAACTCCACAAACTCCGCAAACTCCGCAAACTCCGCAAACTCCGCAAACTCCGCAAACTCCGCAAACTCCGCAAACTCCGCAAACTCCGCAAACTCCGCACACAAACTCCGCAAACTCCGCAAACTCCGCAAACTCCAATCTCCGCAAACTCCGCAAACTCCGCAAACTCCACAAACTCCGCAAACTCCACAAACTCCGCAAACCCGCAAACTCCGCAAACTCCGCAAACTCCGCAAACTCCGCAAACTCCGCAAACTCCACAAACTCCGCAAACTCCGCAAACTCCACAAACTCTGCAAACCCGCAAACTCCGCAACCCGCAAACTCCGCAAACTCCGCAAACTCTACAAACTCCGCAAACTCCGCAAACTCCGCAAACTCCGCAAACTCCGCAAACTCCGCAAACTCCGCAAACTCCACAAACTCCGCAAACTCCACAAACTCCGCAAACTCCGCAAACTCCGCAAACTCCGCAAACTCCGCAAACTCCGCAAACTCCACAAACTCCGCAAACTCCGCAAACTCCGCAAACTCCACAAACTCCGCAAACTCCGCAAACTCCGCAAACTCCGCAAACTCCACAAACTCCGCAAACTCCGCAAACTCCGCAAACTCCGCAAACTCCGCACAAACTCCGCAAACTCCGCAAACTCCGCAAACTCCGCAAACTCCGCAAACTCCGCAAACTCCGCAAACTCCGCAAACTCCGCAAACTCCGCAAACTCCGCAAACCCGCAAACTCCGCAAACTCCGCAAACTCCACAAACTCCGCAAACTCCACAAACTCCGCAAACTCCGCAAACCCGCAAACTCCGCAAACTCCGCAACCCGCAAACTCCGCAAACTCCGCAAACTCCGCAAACTCCGCAAACTCCGCAAACTCCGCAACCCGCAAACTCCGCAAACTCCGCAAACTCCGCAAACTCCGCAAACTCCGCAAACTCCGCAAACTCCGCAAACTCCGCAAACTCCGCAAACTCCGCAAACTCCGCAAACTCCGCAAACTCCGCAAACTCCGCAAACTCCGCAAACTCCGCAAACTCCGCAAACTCCGCAAACTCCGCAAACTCCGCAAACCCGCAAACTCCGCAAACTCCGCAAACTCCGCAAACTCCGCAAACTCCGCAAACTCCGCAAACTCCACAAACTCCGCAAACTCCGCAAACTCCGCAAACTCCGCAAACTCCGCAAACTCCGCAAACTCCGCAAACTCCGCAAACTCCGCAAACTCCGCAAACTCCGCAAACTCCGCAAACTCCGCAAACTCCGCAAACTCCGCAAACTCCGCAAACTCCACAAACTCCGCAAACTCCGCAAACTCCGCAAACTCCGCAAACCCGCAACCCGCAAACTCCGCAAACTCCGCAAACTCCGCAAACTCCGCAAACCGCAAACTCCGCAAACTCCGCAAACTCCGCAAACTCCGCAAACTCCGCAAACTCCGCAAACTCCGCAAACTCCGCAAACTCCGCAAACTCCGCAAACTCCGCAAACTCCGCAAACTCCGCAACCCGCAAACCCACAAACTCCGCAAACTCCGCAAACTCCGCAAACTCCGCAAACTCCGCAAACTCCGCAAACTCCGCAAACTCCGCAAACTCCGCAAACTCCGCAAACTCCGCAAACTCCGCAAACTCCACAAACTCCGCAAACTCCGCAAACTCCGCAAACTCCGCAAACTCCGCAAACTCCGCAAACTCCGCAAACTCCGCAAACTCCGCAAACTCCGCAAACTCCGCAAACTCCGCAAACCCGCAAACTCCGCAAACCCGCAAACTCCACAAACTCCACAAACTCCGCAAACCGCAAACTCCGCAAACTCCGCAAACTCCGCAAACTCCGCAAACTCCGCAAACTCCGCAAACTCCGCAAACTCCACAAACTCCGCAAACTCCGCAAACTCCGCAAACTCCGCAAACTCCGCAAACTCCGCAAACTCCGCAAACTCCGCAAACTCCGCAAACTCCACAAACCCGCAAACTCCGCAAACTCCGCAAACTCCGCAAACTCCACAAACTCCGCAAACTCCGCAAACTCCGCAAACTCCGCAAACTCCACAAACTCCGCAAACTCCGCAAACTCCGCAAACTCCGCAAACTCCGCAAACTCCGCAAACTCCGCAAACTCCACAAACTCCGCAAACCCGCAAACTCCGCAAACTCCGCAAACTCCGCAAACTCCACAAACTCCGCAAACTCCGCAAACTCCGCAAACTCCGCAAACTCCGCAAACTCCGCAAACTCCGCAAATTCCGCAAACTCCGCAAACTCCGCAAACTCCGCAAACTCCGCAAACTCCACAAACTCCGCAAACTCCACGCAAACTCCGCAAACTCCGCAAACTCCACAAACTCCGCAAACTCCGCAAACTCCGCAAACTCCGCAAACTCCGCAAACTCCGCAAACTCCGCAAACTCCACAAACTCCGCAAACTCCGCAAACTCCGCAAACTCCGACAAACTCCGCAAACTCCGCAAACTCCGCAAACTCCGCAAACTCCGCAAACTCCGCAAACTCCACAAACTCCGCAAACTCCGCAAACTCCACAAACTCCGCAAACTCCGCAAACTCCGCAAACTCCGCAAACTCCGCAAACTCCGCAAACTCCACAAACTCCGCAAACTCCGCAAACTCCGCAAACTCCGCAAACTCCGCAAACTCCGCAAACCCGCAAACTCCGCAAACTCCGCAAACTCCGCAAACTCCGCAAACTCCGCAAACTCCGCAAACTCCGCAAACTCCGCAAACTCCACAAATTCCGCAAACTCCGCAAACTCCGCAAACTCCACAAACTCCGCAAACTCCGCAAACTCCGCAAACTCCGCAAACTCCGCAAACTCCGCAAACTCCGCAAACTCCGCAAACTCCGCAAACTCCGCAAACTCCGCAAACTCCGCAAACTCCGCAAACTCCGCAAACTCCGCAAACTCCGCAAACTCCGCAAACTCCGCAAACTCCGCAAACTCCGCAAACTCCGCAAACTCCGCAAACTCCGCAAACTCCGCAAACTCCCAAACTCCGCAAACTCCGCAAACTCCGCAAACTCCACAAACTCCGCAAACTCCGCAAACTCCGCAAACTCCGCAAACTCCGCAAACTCCGCAAACTCCGCAAACTCCGCAAACTCCGCAAACTCCGCAAACTCCGCAAACTCCACAAACTCCGCAAACTCCACAAACTCCGCAAACTCCACAAACTCCGCAAACTCCGCAAACTCCGCAAACTCCGCAAACTCCACAAACTCCGCAAACTCCGCAAACTGCGCAAACTCCACAAACTCCGCAAACTCCGCAAACTCCACAAACTCCGCAAACTCCGCAAACTCCACAAACTCCGCAAACTCCACAAACTCCACAAACTCTGCAAACTCCGCAAACACCGCAAACTCCGCAAACTCCACAAACTCCGCAAACTCCGCAAACTCCGCAAACTCCGCAAACTCCACAAACTCCGCAAACTCCGCAAACTCCGCAAACTCCACAAACTCCGCAAACTCCGCAAACTCCACAAACTCCGCAAACTCCACAAACTCCGCAAACTCCACAAACTCCGCACACTCCACAAACTCCGCAAACTCCACAAACTCCGCAAACACCCCAAACTCCACAAACTCCGCAAACTCCGCAAACTACCCAAACTCCGCAAACCCGCAAACTCCACAAACTTCACAAACTCCACAAACACCACAAACTCCGCAAAATCCGCAAACTCCACAAACTCCGCAAACTCTACAAACTCCGCAAACTCCACAAACTCCGCAAACTCCGCAAACTCCACAAACTCCGCAAACTCCGCAAACTCCACAAACTCCGCAAACTCCACAATTTCCGCAAACTCCGCAAAAAATTGGAATACTTGGTCATATTATTTTCGTCTTATCTCGCCGACATCTATTAAAATCCGGTGTCAGATCGCCACTGCCCCATTGACCACCAAAATCGCGTCTAAAGGAATTTTTTGTAATCAAATTTTGGTTTCAAAGTTTCGCCTTGGTTCACATTCTAAGAATATATAGTTATTTTGTTTCAGTTCCTTTTTAAATGGTCGCAGTAGCACCTTGAGCGATATTTTTGAGCGAAAAAATAAAAATCACAAAATAATCATTATTGTGTAAGTATTATTTTTTCACTCAGACAATAATCATTTAAATCAGAGTTCTTAGGTAAAAATCAAAATGTAATAATTATTACTGAGGAATATGTCCAAAAAATCATTAAGTCAAAAATCATTGCAGATATGCATTTTAGATGCAAATAGAACCAATCTATAATATAAAAATGAACCGCAAAATGTGTTGGTAAGCGCATAACTCAACAACGCCTGGACCAATTTGGCCAAATCTTTTTTTAAAATGTTCGTTGAAGTTCAAGGATGGTTTTTACGGCGAGAAAAATTAGAATTATTGCTGGAAAAACCCTAAAAATAGCCCTTTTCTTTTTCCCATACAAATGATTTGTAACTGTGGGCGGGAAATTGGCGGGAAGTGGGTGGGATGTGGGCGGGAAGTGGACGGCGGAAAGACGGTGGGAGTGGGTGGTATGTGGGCGGGAAGTGGGTGGGATGTGGGTGGGAAATGGGTGGTAAGTGAGTGTGCGTTGTTGTACTATTGAAGGCGCAGCGAAGCGCGACGGGTTATTTGCTAGTTTGGTATAGTTTTTTTATTTTTACTTTTCTAAGTATATGATTTTTTACATTTAAAAATATAAAATAATCATTATTTACGGTCCCTGTCAAAAATCCAAATGACTTTTGGAATTTTTTTCCGGACAAAATAGAAAACCAAACGTGTAGATACACTTATAAGCCAAATACTAGAAAAGTTTTTAGATAGCAACAGCAATAGCCCAAATCCATTGATCGCAGATGCTGTGGTTCAGAGACGGCTGCCGACCAACTACTTTGTCCACCATCTGACGATAAACAATAAAAAACGATTGTCCCACAACAGTACATTTTTGACCCCATAGATTGGCTCAACTTCCCCGTCTCTTCCTTTCCCTGCAAATACCCCCCATACTTTCTTTTCTTTTCAGTTTACTCTTTCTATTTTCAGTTTTTCTTCCTTTCTTCTTTCAGATAAATAATGATTATTCACCCATCCAGATACTGCCCAAGTTCAGATCCTACCCAGATCCCACCCAAACCTTTCCTAGAAACTACCCAAAACTATCGCAGAACCCACCTACACTCAGAAAAAATCCCGTTCTAGATTTAAGTATGTCCGAGCTTGAATTTATCCCGTATTGTACTTAAAATTTTTAAGATTGTTTTGTACTAACGTTCTTGAAACAAGTATGAAACGAGCTTAAAAGAAAAATTGGCTGTTTAAATCACGAAAGTAAGATTGAAAAAATTTAGTCAAGTACAAAACAGACTTAAAATTAGTATGTTCATTAGGTCGGACATTTTATATATGGAACAATGTAACGTCATACTGATACCCGCTTAAACGATGCATATTTGTGTATAAAACGCACAGCAAAAAAAAATTTTGAGAAAAAATAAGGTTTAGGGTCTGCGACTTGGACTTAAAGTTTATCACTCATATGTACTGTTGCCCATGTCTACATTTTTAATTTTTTAGTAGTTGGCGTAGACTTGGTTTGAAGTCATAAGATTTGACAAAAAGGTACTATGACCAATAAAAATTGTTTTTTATATAACAGACACAATATGTAGGTAAATATATTTGGTACTTAATATATTTGGTAAAAACTTTATATTACGGCAAAATTTCTATTTTGCGCTGTTTACTTTTAGATGAAAGCAATTTTTAGCCGTTCATTAAAAGGCTATCAAGATATCTTTGAAGTCAGGTCCCACACTGAACTGAAATGCTGCGCATCTCGGTTGCAGCCGTTCCTGCGTAAAGTCTACTTTTGCTGGGCTGCTTATAAATAAGCTTCTTCGGGATCGAAAAATAATGCGGATTACTATACTACTATGGGCAAAAAATACTTAATTAGAAACTCTTTATTTATTATTGTCAATTCATTTCATTCCTTGAAAGTAACCTCCCCCTACTGTATTACACTTGTGCCAACGTTTTTTACAGTTTTGTTTGTGTTTGTAGGACAATTTTAAGAAAATGCTGCAAAGTCTTCTTCAGGTATAGTCTTTAATTTCTTCTTCGTTTGGCGCTCTGTCTCTTTATCGATTTAAAACGATGTCCACGGAGCGATCTCTTGAGTTTAGCGAATTGGCCATAGTAGACAAAATAGACACTCAAAATGGTTTTCACTGTTATATCTGTAGTATGCGACTAGAAGGACAGTGCGTTCATGCGTACATGGCCCTTTGTTGAAACCCCGCTCGTGGACCATGCTGACTTCAACTTGCGAGCCAAACTAGTCGCACTTTCTGAAACGGGCAGTCTTAAGAATTTATTCCCTTATAAAAGCGTGGAAAAAACGCATCTCTTCGTTGGAAATGGGCTCGCTTCGTCAAAATTTGGTCCTAGTCTACCAACCAAAAATACATTTGATTCCTGCTCCATTTTTATTTGTTGTTCGATTAAATTCAAATTTGACAACTTTTAAAATGTTACGGAGAATTCGTCGACAGAATTTCGATTCGGTGAACGGGTCGAATACGTAATATTTGTGGAAACTTTGAAGGCTTTTCGCAGAGGTTAAAACATGATATAAAATTTTTTGATTTTTTAATTCATTATGTACAGCCTAAAAGCACTAAGCAAGAAATATATAGAGGCGTCAAACAGCAGAAAAAGTGCTATCAACCAAACGGCTGAGCCTGGAACCCCAGAGCAGCCGAACGAAATGTCTAGCACCCCGAGAGCGCTCGGCTGTTTCGAGTTCGAAGCATTCGTTCGAAAGCACAACAAGAAACCGATTTTCAGTCGCAGATAAAATGCGGAACGATGAGGCACGGCCGCGCATCTGCGCGCTGAGAGGATTGTATGAGAACTGGAAATTTGTCTTGAGTAATGTCGCAACGACCAATGGACTTTAAGCTCATAAATTACAAGATTTAATAACAGAAAATATAAAAGTCGCCAAGAGCTTAGGCCTCATTATAAGAGCAGTGGTATGTGACCAAGGATCGAACAACCGAGGAGCTTTTAAAAAATTCGGGGTGAATGAAGAAGAGCCTTTTATATCTGTTGACAGTCAGAAAATTTACGCTATATATGATATCCCCCACTTATTTAAATCGCTTCGCAATATTTTGATGAAAAATTGTATTATGACTCCAGATGGCGAAGTCTCATGGAAAATTATTGTTAAATTGTTTGAAACTTGAACTTAAACTCTTTAACTCGGTTGTGCCCAAAGCTATCTCGGAAACATATAGACTCAAACTCCTTTGAAAAAATGAAGGTTAAATATGCCACGCAGGTATTTAGCCAAACAGTCGCTTCTGCCTTAAAGACCCTTATACAAAATGGCGCATTTAATGACTGCGAAGAACAAGCACTTGCAACAGTTAAATTTATTGAAAAAATGAATAGGCTCTTCGATTGCTTGAATAGCAATAATATATATAGTAAAAATCCTTTCAAGGCCGCCATGCAGAAGAATAGTGACACAGAAAACTACATTACTGAAATGAAAGATTATTTAAACAAATGCAAATACCCCCACAAAGTTTATTGTATAGACGGATTAATACTTTCCATAAATTCAATTTTGATGCTTGCGCAAGATGTCTAGGGTGAAAGTAATGTATACTTTCTGATATTGTCCCGTCTTAATCAGGATGCTCTGGAGCAACTATTTTATTTAATAAGAAGTAGAGGCGGTACAAACAACAATCCAATGCTCTTTGAATTTAATGCCATTATTTCAAAGATGCTATCAATGAAGGTCATCTCTTCTAAAAGAACAACTGGAAACTGCGAGCCAGATGATGATGAAATGATTATTAATGCAGTTAAAAACGTAAATGAGGAACAGACCGCCAATCTAAATGACCAAGAACAGGTGTATTTTAAGAATATTGATATTTGTTTTGAAGCGCAATCAGACGAAATGGAAATTATGAACGATAATGAAACCGCCACCTTTGCCATGAGCGTAGCAAGTGAAAATGCATTAAGATATTTTACAGGATTTGTGCTATTTAAAACACATCAGAAATTTAATTGCGATACCTGCAAGATGCTGACAAAAGATGAATTAGTGAATTTTGAGCAATCCGAACTATTTTTATTCAACAATACTTACAGAAGTACGAACAATAATTTGAAACTAAAAGCCCCACAGGACGATTTTTTTTGAACTGATTAAGCGGCATTATAATATATTTCACAAATTTTTTGAAGAGTCCCCTCATGCTAGAAATATTAAAGAAACCTTAGTTAATAAATGTATTGCGCAGGCGGAAAGCGTAGATAAATACTCAGAATGGTATTCCGAAAATCATAATAGTAATGAACACAGAAAGCACATTTTAAATTATTTTCTGCTCATCCTGCTTAAGCCGGGTATCCAGCACCGCGGAAACTTAAAATTCCTGTCAATCTTCATATAAAAAAAACTGTGGCAGGAATTTTTAGTTTGCGTTTTCCTTGCTTGTGTATCCAGCAACATGAACGTAATCCACAATTTGTTAAATGATAGTTGGCATATCGATAGCGTGTGTGGATGGAGAGAACAGCTGACACACAGCGCAGGAATATATTGTTATATACAATTATTTTGGATGCCACGGGCGAAAATTTTTGGGAAAATGCTTTTATATTTTTTTTGTTATGAGCTGTCATATGGCTGAAGGAGCATTTGCTTGCAAAGATTGGTAGGAAATGGTGCCAAGGGCACACTTATGCCAAATTGATGAGGCCGCCAGAGGGACGCTTTCCATAGACAGAAAAGTCGGTTAAGACGCTGTGTGTCGCCAGATTATAGGCAAATCTTTTAGATTGGTGCACCAATTGGTCATGATACCTGCTAGTGTGTATATTAATTTGGGCGCATAATGGCAAGGCGTCTACTCCGCGGTATATATGTATGTTGTTGTATGTCGCCCATATCCACCGCTACGAGGCTTAAGAAGCCAATGGAGCTCCAATGCCATTAGCTGAAACCATAGCTACCGCCCGAGTCACACGGACTTTCCTGGCCAAGACACGCCAAGGTATTTAGACGCCATATCCGTATATGGATCTTTTATTCCCAGGAGTTGCACTCGAGCTACTTTTCCGGGTCTCATAGCAATCGTGTTGACTCTTTGAACGATTAACGACTATGTTCAAGCGGTTCGCCCATCTACCCAAGCTAAGTTACTGATCCGGTCACTAAGTTGGCAAAATCGTTAATGTAGATGCGAATGTATTTAGGCAATCTTGTATCCGACCATGAAAGACTTCATTCGATTAGTCGACCAACCAAGAAGTCATAATACCTTAGGGATAATAGCATTATAAAGTTGCGCACATATCAACATGCTGCAGTGATGTTGAGTGCCATCCGGGACCCACTGCAAAGTGACATGCCATCGGGATATCATCCCCAAGTATAAAGTTTTGCTACATACTCCGAGCAGCATGCTTTATTCAGAAAATATTATTTTTATTTTTAAATTTATTTAAATTCAAATAGTTAACAGTGCCAAACTGCTGATTGATCAGAGTGACCTTCCACCTTTTAGGTGCATGGTCGCACTGTTTTAGTTATGTTCCACACACACAAGAAATAATTAGCAAATTCCTGACAGGAATTTTCCGCAGTGCTGGATACAGGCCTTTAGGAAAAATAGCTTATGGCTCACAGAAAAGTTATGTGGGGGATCTGAGAGGCTGAAAAGCACAAGAAAAATAGAGAAATATTTTAAAGTCCTAAAAACGAATTTAACTCGCCATCAACTCTCGGGGCGCTCTCGGGGTGCTAGACATTTCGTTCGGCTGCTCTGCGGTTCCAGGCTCAGCCGTTTGGTTGATAGCACTTTTTCTGCTGTTTGACGCCTCTATATATTTCTTGCTTAGTGCTAAAAGTAATCGTTTAAGATGGTATCAGTTATATTTTTTATCGGCGTCCACCCTAATGTTCATACATATGTATATCAGATTGCAGATGACGCGCTAACATTTCTGTATACAGCTTACAACAAAACCATCTTCGCATTGCGGTGATCGGCACTTTGCCGTCGGGCAGACCGTCGCGACGCGTCGCCTCGCATCGCGACTTCTGTGTTGCAACGTTGACGTTGTTGTTGTGCCTCGTAAGCAATCGCAAAAAAGAAGTATACAATTTTTTTTGACTGACAGTCTTTATTGAGCGTTGGGCCAGAGACCATTTGTGATGAGTGAGATTAATAGTGAAAGTGATTTGCATATAAGTAAGACGCCAACAAACGAATTTCGTCTTCAAGGCATGTTGGCTGAATTTAATATGGACATAATATACAAAAAAGAAGTTGTTAAAGAATTCACCAAATATCAAGTCAGTGGCGCTGCATATAAGTACATACATACATATGTTTGCATGTAAGCATTAATGTACATACACACACAAATTCATACAAAAGTGCGTCAAGTGAAAAACTGTCAGCTAATTTGTAGAAAAAGCTGTTTGATTGGCAAAGAAAAAAAAACCATGTAGCTAGATTATAAGTGCACATTTGTGATAACATGTACATATACGCATTTTATAGTTTTTGTGTTCTCTTACACGAATGTACGCGCTTAAATGCTTAAGGCCCATACGGACATCCGAAGTGCGTAATTTAGCTAACTTCACCTCATGTTTCGTCGCCGTGGAACGTAAGAGCAGTGTAACCAGACTTAAGAAAAAATTACGCCAAAAAATATGTTTTTAATATTTTTAATTTAACTGGCGGTGGGTCACACTGCTCGATCATTTGTATTTTGTTTTGATGCCAAGTTGATTTTTTGTAGAAGCTCGGCCACTTCTGCCCAAACCTTGTTCACAAAATGAAAGTCCGAATGCTTGGCGTGGAAAAGATAAAAACTGACAACTAGCTCTTTCACCGCCAAAATTAAAAACATTTTTTTGTCATACAAAAACACTTTCAAACGATTCTTGCGCTTTTGTTTTTCTCCCATGTTCTTTTTTTTATTTCCTTTTTAAATCACTTTAGCTAAAAGCAGTCCAGCTGATCGATGCAGGTAAAAGCAGAGTGGCTTAAAATGGTGCATTCTCAATGCTGCTTCAGCTGGTCAAAGCACAATAAGGCCCACAGCCATCTCACATAGTATCCACAAATGTGCTGCTAAGTGCTACATTGTCTGTTAAGTGTAACTTTCAACTTCGCACCTCCGTACTTGCAAGAAGTTCCAGAGGCGAAGTTGTAACTTCTGCTTCTTCTTCCCTTAATTTTTGTATAAAACTTCTCGCTACTTCTGATGTCCGTATGGGGCTTTACAAGTGAAAATATATGTAAGTGTGTGTATATACAGCGTCACCGACTGCACATTCGCATGCACACATATGCGCGTACAAACATATGTTTAGATAGAAAGAATTAATTGATGTTTTTTTGCGTTTAATTATTTTCCCCTTTATTTATAAATATTTTTATGTATGTAGATGCGCACGTCACATAAAAGTCTTCAATATATGACAGCAGAGGATATTAAAGAAGCTATTCCGCCCCTGGGCCTACGAATGGAATTCAGGGAAAAATTATTCCATTGGCGCAAAAAAGAGGTAAGACGTTTAAAAAAAAAATTTATATACCATACTAAAATTATTTTTCCGTAAATTTTTAGTTTGGAATTGACGATGAAACCATGTCTGTGACATCTAAAGTCGATTCTTGGTTGGGTGCAACACATTTAATATATCCAGGAAAGTTAGTTCTAAATAAGGTACAGAATTTTGAAATACATAATGAATATGTATTATTATAAACGACTCACGTTACTTGTTAAAGCTCACCAAAAATGATTATATTTTTTTGTGCTGGTAAGTTTTAACAAGTGATTGCGTTTTCGGGTTGCCATCAATATTATTTTTTTAATTTTATTTACATAATTCGATCTAATACTAATTTATTTTGTTATGTTTTCTTTTCTGTTAGAGCTTGATTACTTTACTGAAAGAATCGTTCAAAAGGAAGAGTAGTTTTGGAATATTGGGAAACACATAAGACTTTATTTCCTGCTTTGAGAGATGATATAATTGATATTATTGTTGAACAAACACTAACATACAACATTTTAATAAGGGTCTCGGACTTCCACATTTTACTTGACGAAATTTGCTTTTTCTTTCCAAGTGAATCTAATATGAAGGTAATTAACCATTTTTTTTCAATTTTTATTTAAATGATAATTTTTAATTCTTTTACCCTCACTTAGGAATATTCTTTTATTCCCCGAAAACAAAAGGGCAACCCGAGCGGAAAATTGTTTTCAAAGTATAAAAACCGTCGCAGCAAAATTTCCAAGTTATGCAGCTCCAAGGATGACATAAGCTGTCAAAGCGAGAATGATTCTGGTGGAGCCAATAAGAAATAGACGAATCAATCTCCGCAGCATATAAAACATCCCTAAATAGGGATTGTAAAGATTGCGGAGGTGTGCGAAAAATGAAAAAAAAACTCTTCAATTACGTCAGCGGGACGTAAAAAATCTTGACAAGACTGAATTTTTCCAAGCAAAATTTTCACATGCGCAAGCTTCTGATTTGGTAAGATTCTTATAAAACTGTTCAACCTGACTGACTGACTGGTGACCGTCGCACAGCCTAAACCATAAAAGATAGGAAAATGAGATTTTCACAGTAGTATTATCTTATGCTGAAAGTGAGTACTAAGAACGGATTTTGGAAAATTCTGTCTGGAAATGTGGGAAAATTCGCGGTTTTTCGTTTTTCAGGCCGTTTTTAAGGCCCATACGGACATCCGAAGTGCGTAATTTAGCTAACTTCACCTCATGTTTCGTCGCCGTGGAACGTAAGAGCAGTGTAACCAGACTTAAGAAAAAATTACGCCAAAAAATATGTTTTTAATATTTTTAATTTAACTGGCGGTGGGTCACACTGCTCGATCATTTGTATTTTGTTTTGATGCCAAGTTGATTTTTTGTAGAAGCTCGGCCACTTCTGCCCAAACCTTGTTCACAAAATGAAAGTCCGAATGCTTGGCGTGGAAAAGATAAAAACTGACAACTAGCTCTTTCACCGCCAAAATTAAAAACATTTTTTTGTCATACAAAAACACTTTCAAACGATTCTTGCGCTTTTGTTTTTCTCCCATGTTCTTTTTTTTATTTCCTTTTTAAATCACTTTAGCTAAAAGCAGTCCAGCTGATCGATGCAGGTAAAAGCAGAGTGGCTTAAAATGGTGCATTCTCAATGCTGCTTCAGCTGGTCAAAGCACAATAAGGCCCACAGCCATCTCACATAGTATCCACAAATGTGCTGCTAAGTGCTACATTGTCTGTTAAGTGTAACTTTCAACTTCGCACCTCCGTACTTGCAAGAAGTTCCAGAGGCGAAGTTGTAACTTCTGCTTCTTCTTCCCTTAATTTTTGTATAAAACTTCTCGCTACTTCTGATGTCCGTATGGGGCTTTACAAGTGAAAATATATGTAAGTGTGTGTATATACAGCGTCACCGACTGCACATTCGCATGCACACATATGCGCGTACAAACATATGTTTAGATAGAAAGAATTAATTGATGTTTTTTTGCGTTTAATTATTTTCCCCTTTATTTATAAATATTTTTATGTATGTAGATGCGCACGTCACATAAAAGTCTTCAATATATGACAGCAGAGGATATTAAAGAAGCTATTCCGCCCCTGGGCCTACGAATGGAATTCAGGGAAAAATTATTCCATTGGCGCAAAAAAGAGGTAAGACGTTTAAAAAAAATTTATATACCATACTAAAATTATTTTTCCGTAAATTTTTAGTTTGGAATTGACGATGAAACCATGTCTGTGACATCTAAAGTCGATTCTTGGTTGGGTGCAACACATTTAATATATCCAGGAAAGTTAGTTCTAAATAAGGTACAGAATTTTGAAATACATAATGAATATGTATTATTATAAACGACTCACGTTACTTGTTAAAGCTCACCAAAAATGATTATATTTTTTTGTGCTGGTAAGTTTTAACAAGTGATTGCGTTTTCGGGTTGCCATCAATATTATTTTTTTAATTTTATTTACATAATTCGATCTAATACTAATTTATTTTGTTATGTTTTCTTTTCTGTTAGAGCTTGATTACTTTACTGAAAGAATCGTTCAAAAGGAAGAGTAGTTTTGGAATATTGGGAAACACATAAGACTTTATTTCCTGCTTTGAGAGATGATATAATTGATATTATTGTTGAACAAACAGTAACATACAACATTTTAATAAGGGTCTCGGACTTCCACATTTTACTTGAAGAAATTTGCTTTTTCTTTCCAAGTGAATCTAATATGAAGGTAATTAACAATTTTTTTTTCAATTTTTATTTAAATGATAATTTTTAATTCTTTTCCCTCACTTAGGAATATTCTTTTATTCCCCGAAAACAAAAGGGCAACCCGAGCGGAAAATTGTTTTCAAAGTATAAAAACCGTCGCAGCAAAATTTCCAAGTTATGCAGCTCCAAGGATGACATAAGCTGTCAAAGCGAGAATGATTCTGGTGGAGCCAATAAGAAATAGACGAATCAATCTCCGCAGCATATAAAACATCCCTAAATAGGGATTGTAAAGATTGCGGAGGTGTGCGAAAAATGAAAAAAAAACTCTTCAATTACGTCAGCGGGACGTAAAAAATCTTGACAAGACTGAATTTTTCCAAGCAAAATTTTCACATGCGCAAGCTTCTGATTTGGTAAGATTCTTATAAAACTGTTCAACCTGACTGACTGACTGGTGACCGTCGCACAGCCTAAACCATAAAAGATAGGAAAATGAGATTTTCACAGTAGTATTATCTTATGCTGAAAGTGAGTACTAAGAACGGATTTTGGAAAATTCTGTCTGGAAATGTGGGAAAATTCGCGGTTTTTCGTTTTTCATCCGATCAAGTTCTAACTCATTTTCAAAGATCTACATGAAAATTCAACAACAACTGCATACCAATCTTCTGAAAAATTAACCCCGCTGGGTGGAAAGTGGGTGGTCAAGGTTGTATGGGCGAAACTATAGTTGCCAGCGATTAGCGTCAAACTCATTTTCAAAATTACACATAACAAAACATAAGTTGTAAGCATAGTACGCGAAATAATTTGACACGTGTTTTCCCGATTTTGGAAAATCCGCACACGAGGAAAATGGCCGGAAAATTCTGAATGAAAAAAACTATTTATCATACGATTGGCTTGAAACTCGGTTTGTAAGTATATAATACGAAATAGTTTAAAATGTTATATTCCGAAGTTGGAAAACTTGACCTGACGGTCGGAAAATTCCCGGAAAATTCTGCACGAAAAAAACTATTTTTCATCCGATTGGCTTGAAACTCGGTTAGTAAGGACAAAATACGAAATAATTTGAAATGTGATTTTCCAATGTCGGAAAAGCCGCCCACGAGGAAAATGGCCGGAAAGTTCTGCATGCAAAAACTATTTTTCATACGATTGCCGGATGCTCACTGGGAATGGGATGTGGGTGGAAAGTTGTTTTGGAAGTGGGTGGAAAGTGGGTGGTAAGTGGATGTAAAGTGGGTGGAATGTGGCGGGAAGTGGGAGGGATGTGGGTGGGATGTAAATGGGTGGGATTTGGGCGGGAAGTGGACGGGAAGAGGGCGAGAAGTTTGTGGTATGTGGGTGGCAAGTGGGTGGAATGTGGGAGGGATGTGGGTGGGTGGCAAGTGGGTGGATTGTAGGTGGGATGTAGGTGGGATGTGGGCGGGAAGTGGGTGGGATGGAAATGTTAGTGGGTGGGATTTGGGTGGAATATGGCGGTAAGTGGGAGGGATTTGGGTGGGATGTAAATGGGATGTGGACTGGAAGTGGGATGTGGGCAAGTGGTGGGATGTAGGTGGGAAGTGGGTGGAATGTAAATGGGAAGTGGGTGGGATTTGGGCTGAAAGTGGACTTGAAGAGGGCGGGAAGGGTGTGGTATGTGGGTGGCAAGTGGGTGGAATGTGGGTGGGATGTAGGTGGGAAGTGGGCGGAAAGTGGGTGGGATGTGGGTGGTATGTGAGTGGGATGTGGGCGGGAAATGTGCGGTAAGTGGGTGGGATTCGGGCATGAAGTGGGAGGTAAGTGGGTGTGCGTTGGTTCCATACTGTTGAAGGCGCAGCGAAGCGCGAAGGGGTATATGCTAGTGTTTTATATGACTTAAAAATATATAAATATAAAAATTGCAATTTACGTTAATCTCTAATTTTAATTGTTAAATTTTATTAATAGATCGAGATCGATTTCCAACTGCTATATCCTGGAAAAGAAATGCTGCTTCTTACCAAATGGGAAAGTTTTAAAGCTAAAATACTGTCATACTATAAACAAAATGTTTCAAACGAGTCCTGCAAGCAACAGCTTTTGCTAGCTAAATCGTGCGGAAACAAGGGTAATATATTTTTAAATTTTTATAGAATTATTTAAAAAATTTTGTTAGTAATTTCTAATTTATTAATATATTTTTTTCTATATACAGATGCTCAGGATTATTTAATAATAATACTTCTGACAGCAGTTTTGCCATCCACAACCCGCTTCAAGGGAGAATCGGGAAGACAACACAAGAACGCGACAATTGCAGACTCGCAGCAAAGCCTTGTATTACGCTTGCCAACTCTGAATGACTACCAACAACAAATCGACGGAATAATCAATAAGTACTATTCGTCAGGGCTTACAGTTCAGCCTTTTATAATTGTCGAAGGAGTTTGTGACACTGACTTAAAAAGTTATTATTTATATTTTGATGACAATTTGCTCAGCTTCTCCTCTTTTATTCAATGTTTTGATACATGTTTCAAAATATTTCAAATACTTTCGTTGGAATACCCCAGAGCTTGCCAACAAGCTTGGCTGCTTATACAAAAATACATTTATCAAATCGAGACTCCTTTCGACACTAACTCATCAAATTTAACATTTGTAATCGACTTCTTAAACAATAACTAATATTTAAACCATGTACGTCTGTTTTCGCTGCCTCCAAGAGTTTTCAACTCACTTTATGAAAACAAAAGGAATGCAGTTGAAATGTGTGCAAAATGAATGCAATCAAATATTCACCACCTTTAGTATTTTCCGTAAGCATTTGAAAAACACATAATATTCAAAAACTTTACAGTGAAAGACAATCTTCTTTGTCTTGCGATACAATTAAAGCAGATTTGCCCTTACAAACTCCATCAGAAGCTGTCTCATGTACGTCGACAAAATTATCGAGCGATCTTGTGTACTTTTGTTCTGTGGATAAGACAGCTTCTGATTTAACTTATAACGAAAACACAGCTATAACTGTTTCAAAAGACAGTTTATATGAGAAAAATTATATGCCTAGAAAGAAATAACAAAAACATAAAAATTCAGAATTCAATATCCTTGTTAATATATCTTATATCAACAGTCATTGAAGGCCATTTATCTTATTTAAAAATAATTTTGGATTTCTGCAAAGATCCATTTGCAGAAATTCGATCAGAATATAGATTTTTCAATCCCAAAAAATGTCAGATAAGAAAATCGTCGTTAATATCGTTGAATACTTTAAATTGTAGAAAGGAACTTTTTCAGTTTGGAGAAACTGAAATAGGGAATAAGTCAAGGGCTTTAGACTATAATGGATTAAAAAACAATAACTTGAACATGAATGCAAACGAAATTAACTGTTTTACTTATTTTTTGCCATTAATGATCGGTGATTTGGTGCCTTATGAAAATGAAGACGCAATTACTTTTAATTTTATTAAATATAAAAGAAATACTTTTTAAGGCTGATTATGATTTAAAAGATTTAGATAAATTGGAAGTGCTTGTGAATCACCATGAAATGTATCTTGTACGGCAAACTAAAACCAAAGCACCACTTTTTGGTGCATTATTCTTCTGCGATAAAAAAATGCGGACCACTTAAGTATCTTTGGAGTATGAGGTTTGAATCTAAGTTAAGAGAGTCTAAGCTGTATGCCCATAATATAAATTCGAGAGTTAATATGTTCGATAGCAATTAAAGCTCAACTTAAATTTTCTCAGTTTTTACTAGATCATGAAGAATCTATTGAACCACTTTTTACCTTTTCTTCATTTAAGCATAAAGACTTAACAACTGAAACCAATTTTGAAAAATTAATCAATGAAACAAATATTGAATTCAATTTTAAGCACGGTAAAATATGTTATAAAATAGTTTATAAGGGAACGCGCAAATTATTATTTAGCCTGTAATCGACCAGCATTGAAACTATATAAAATTTTAAGTTTTGTTATGTGTAACAATAATGTTTATGTTATAAGTCAGCATATTTGTTTAACAACTTTTGACAGCCATTTCCGCGGATATGAAGTGGGATGTCCAACAAACTATTTTTATTTGATGAACATTTGTGATTTCATTACTCCAATTCTGCATATATACCCGTTAAATAATGGAAAATCCTGTATACGATTGAAGTATCGCCTTAAATAAGATCCAAAAGAGCTTGTTTTAAATTGGGATCAGGATAATTCTAAGATTTTTTTGTACTAAAGCTAGCACGATTTGCACTTAAAAAAAATTCCCATGAGCTTGTTTCAAGATTAAAATGTACTTAATAATAAGAATGATTTGTACTTAAATAAGAATATAACGTTCTTAAATTCGGTATAAATATGAGAATGTTTCAGACTAGAAACAAGTACATTTTGGGATAGTTGAAGATTTTTTTGAACTCAAGTTAGTATGTTTCGTTCTTTTCCATGTTTTCTACGGGCTTCGATCAATCCAAAAATGTACTTAATGTATCTTCAGGAAATCTTGTTTTAAGATTTACGATTTTAAAAAAACCAACTTAAAATAAGATTTTTGTTCTCAGATAAAGGAAATCCGAACTCAGTCAACTTTGGAGATCGTTTGTACTTGAATTTGTATAGTTTGAGTACGGAAATCTTGATTTTTTTTCTGAGTGTAGATCTAACTCAGATCCCACTCAAATCCCGCCCAGATCCCCCAACCAAAATTCACGCAGATCCCACTCAGAATTCACTCAGATATCACTTAGGTCCCTCCCAGATCCCACCCAGATACCACCAAGATCTTTGCCAGAACCCACCCACTTCCCCATTATCTCTTTACCCCTCGTCAGCATCTTTCCCACTTCTTTCCCCACGCTTTCCTCCTGTACCTATCCTCTTGTGTGTTTGTTTGCCGGGACACACACAATATGAATGACGTCAGCGTCACGTGATGCTGAAATTAAATTTTACTCCTACTAAAATCTTCCATACCGAATTAAAGACGTTTAAAAATATAGTTGGAAAGTTAATGTCTAAGTTATGCTAATGGTCCTAAACAGATTAAGTTATATTCTCCAGAAATATAATGCTAATTTTAAAACCATTTCTGCTTCAATCCTACAGTATAACTGGGCAAATCTTAGCCCTTCTTGGTGACTCTCAGACAAGGGTCACGTGTAAGTCCGTTTACCCTTGCTTCAAATGCGTACCAAGTAAATCTAACGCTCGAAGCCCGCTAAGCTCTTTCAAGAAGAGAAACTGAAAAAGCACTCGTGTATTTGCAGACCATAGTATGTCCGAGCTAGTGTATTGCAAAGTACAAACACTCGCGTTGCCTCGTAGCTTCAGCCACAAGTCACGGCAAACTTTTTGCGAAACCAATGATCTGCTCCGGGCTGTTCCGAGTCACAGCTTGCGCACGAGTAGCCCAAGCAAGCAATAACAACAATATCGTTTATATTAGGGGTGTCACAGAAATCTCTAGAGTTTATGGCCTCAGTTGGTTTGCAAAACGCTCGAAAAATCCGTCGGTGTCCCAGAACTTCGAGAGATTTTATTTTCTTATTTAAAAATCTAGTTGGAAGGGTTGTGTCCATGCTAAAGGTATTTTTCAATCAAATCTATAAACAGGGTTGTCCTTTCTTGCAAAAAAAATTTCCCATCTTCTAGGTTTGAAGTAATTTGATGTTTAAATGGCATATTCCTAAAAAAAAAAATTGCAAAATTTAATAAAATTTTTGCGCCAATCATTAAATGTTATTACTGGGTGTGTGTGTTACTCAAAAAGCGCTTGTTGCTACTCAGAGAGCGTCACCATGTGTAGAGGCCGGAAACTGACGTTGAGTAGCGAGCGAACAATTATTAAAACGCAAATTTTAATATTAAAACAATTAAACAATTAAATTCATTTGGTGCAACGGTTGCACTGCAACCTATGCAGAAAAATAATGTTGATTACATTTCGAATACCAATTTTTATACTCTGTACCGAAGGTACATAGAGTATATTAAGTTTGTGCAAAAGTATGTAACAGGGAGAAGGAATCATTTCCGACCATATTAAGTATATATATTCTAGATCAGCATCAACAGCCGAGTCGATATAGCCATGTCCGTCTGTCCGTCCGTCTGTGTGTCCGTCTGTCCGTCCGTATGAACAAACAGATCTCAGAGATGGTAAGAGTTAGAGGTTTGACATGTATGGGACAAATGCTTCTTATATTTGCAGGCAGATCAAGTTTATTTTCAATTTTTGCCACGCCCCCTCCCGCCCCCGCAATTTGGAAAAAACGTTATATCTCCTACAGTTTTTAGCAAAATGAATCGATTTGCCGAAGAAATGACAAAGATCGGATGAGCGGTTCTCAAGTTATGAGCAAAAAAGTAAATCACGCTCTCCCCACCCCCTCCCATCCTTTTACAACTAACACCGCACAATCTTAGAGAGAGCGCGAGAGAGAGAGGGTGAGAGAGTGAGAAAGAGAGAGAGAGAGAGCTTCTACTCTAAGTACAGAGTATGTTATAGTCGGGCTTGACCGACTTTCTCACTTGTTCTTATCAAAATTGTTCTTGTGGTGAATTTCGCCAAATCTCCCAACAAAACACGAGAGATTTAAAACCAACCGAAAGATATTTCTGTGACACCGAGAATCGGTTTTGGGTTGGATTTTGTTTGGAAGAGATTTCCTTGGCACCTCCGATTGAGCATTTTGTTGAAAATCCGAAGTTGCATTGATATTGCCAAAGATTCTGTTGAGATCCTTTTGGAGGCTGCAGATATGCATCACGCTTAATATACTTCACTAACTTTTGAACAACTTACTGAATCAGATAGTTATGTTTGTTTATAAGCTCAACTAAAAATTTCTAACGCCCTTGAAAGGTAATTGAAGTGCATGCAGATTTGCACTTGAAAGCACATCAGCCACAAGTCCGTGGCCATGTTGGAGACGACCATGTGGCTGATGTGAAACCACTCCATTGCACAGACGCACAGGTAGTGCCAGATTGAGTGCTTGTGCGAATCAACAACGAAATATGGAAAGCAATGGCGGAAATGAAATGGATTCTCTTTCTGGAAAATGTACATTCCGACTGACTGCAGCAATGGACCGACGACACCGATTGCGCCGCAGCCAAAGTAGAACATTACAATGACAATCAGAAAACGGGGCCAGTAGTACTCTGCGACACGATAATCAATCCTTGCCTGAGTACTTTTCGGATACAGGGCAGCATAACGGTCACTAAAGACTTTAATTGCGCCACGCTGCTCAGATGTAGCAAATTTAATATCCGAACTGATGACATAGATGGCCAGAAAGGTGTAACGCATGGTAAGCGACTTACTATTGATAGTCTTTCCTTGGAAGATGCGGAATATCATTAAGCCCACACAGATAGCGTGACCGCCAATGCATGTCCAGCGATAAATGAGCGACAGGAGCTTACCGGAAATCGTCCCAGGTGCCTCCAGCATATACAGGCCGATGAGGCGATGAGCCAGGCTAGGTAACCTGGTGAAGTCCTCGTAGGCGTACTGCACAGGCTCCATACCAAAAGCTTTTTGAACCCCAGTTCGTTAATTTGCAGTTATGACAGGGCTGCCTTTTTGATGTGGTCTTGCCATTATTAGTGACTGATTAAAGGGTGAGAGGGGAATTTGCATAAAAGTTGTGGACACGTGCCGTGTCTTAGACTTTTGTCGCCAATGAGGAATATGTTACACTTTTTTTTAAAGTATGAATATTTTGCGGTTTTATCCAACCTTAAAGTCAGTGGCGTAGCGTGAGGTTCTGCCGCCTAGAGCGGAAGTCAAATTTGCAGCCCCCAACTTAAGTACCTATGAAAATTCAAAACACCTTTTTATGCACTTCAGCAGTGAGTACAATTTTGCCCAAAAGCTTGCAACGTCTCATCTTTATTATATATAGATTGGATGATCTTGATGCTGATCAAGAATATACATACTTTATGTGGTCGGAAATGATTCCTTCTGCCTGTTACATACATTTGCACGACTTTAGTATACCCTTTTTACGGGTATAAACAATCTCTAGAGAAAAAATTTTTCTAGAGTTAGTCCCCCAGTCAAACGCCCCACAGTGGCCGGTTTGGCGAATTTAGCGTTGCAAAAATCGTAACGGAAGGGAAGGAGATTTTTGAAAAATTTTAAAGGGACGATTATAAAGAATTTCTGAAGCTTTAATATGAGCGTAAAGATTTCATTGTAGGTCTACCGGGTGACTCAGAATCGACTGTCAAAATGAAAAGTTTTAAATGTTGCAAATGTCGCACGCGATAAAAAAACATTTTTATTTTTTTTAAACGATTTATTAAAAATGATGTTGTTAAACTAATTAAAATTATCAAAATTTAATAAGAAAATCATTTTTAATTACTAAAAATTTTTATTTTGTATGAAAAAAATTATTTTTAGTAATAAATAATTTTGTTTGAAAATAAATCTTTTTACTAATTTAAAGTAAGCTATTTATTAAATTTGGTAAATTTTAAGTACCTACTTTAACTATTATAATTTAAATAAATCGCTTTAAAAAAAAGTTAAAATGATTTTCCTATTTCTTGCAACCCTTTCAGTTTATCAAATTTGCTGTTTGGCGGCCAATACTGGGTCACCCAGTTGACCTACAATAATGAACTTAAGCTTATTTGAAAGCTACTGAAGTTCTCTATCACATTTCCTTTGGAATTTTTTAAATATCTCTTTCCATTCAAAAGTTACAATTTATGCTACGCAAAACCGGCAATCCGCTTGATTTCACCTAAATACGTAGATTATTCATGCATTTTAATATGTTCAAGTCGCTCATGCTCGCAAGGCGCAGCTATGCACAAGACCACAAAAATATATTTTTATTTAGATATATGTATTTTAAAAAAATTTTCACTCTAGAAGCGTGAATGAGCGTGAATGTACTTTTCGCAGTCCATCAAAGTGGGAAAATAAGGTACAAAAGTAGTACTTCAGTAAAAGTACAATAACTCAAATAACACTGTGCAACAGCCAAAAAAACTACCAAACTACACTATGCGGAATCGATAGTGCTACCCGAACTGAGTAAAACCATTTCAGCGTTTGGCTAGATTGGTAGCACTTTTTTTTTACCCAAGTTTTTTGAAATTGGGTGTGATAACAAAAAAAAGGTGTCATCAGATTTGGGAATACAGCTCATTCAGTTTTAGTGATAGCTGCAAACTGTCTTCGGCAAAGTTGTAGCTGACAGTCCGCAGAATAAATTTTTCTTACAAAGATTTTCAAAAAAATTATATTTTCCGGCAGTTTTTTTTTAAAAAACTTTTTTGAAAAATCTATTTTTTTTACTTTTTCGAGTATAACTTTTAAAAAATCAAAATTTTTGGCATACATTCTTTGGGAAAAATAAAGCTTTTGAGATAACAAACATCTGTTCTGAACAAGGTTTTACAGTCTGAACACTTCCACATCCTCTAAATCGGCCCCAAAAGTGTGTATATCCAAAAAAATCACTTTTTTGTTATCATTCTTCATTATGTTCTCAAGTTTTTTTTACCAAAATACCAGCTAATTAATTTTTTAAGCTTTTAGAGCAAAACACTACGTGTTTTACTTGTTGTAGTCCATGAATATAGAAAAAAATTATTTTTGGACGGTTTTTTGGAAATTCTCCAATTTATCAGCAAAAATGTTGCCAATTTAATACTGTAAAAAATATTTTAACAAGCTAACACATTTTTTAACAAGCTGAGATCATATTAGAGTTAATATTAAATATTTTTAATAATAATTAATAATAAAATACAATAAATTAAAATAAAATAATAATAATAATTATAATTAAATAAAAAAAATTAAAATAAAATAAAAAGATTAACTCTAATATGATCTCAGTTTGTTAAAAAATGTATTAGCTTGTTAAAATAATAACATAATTATAATAACAACAATAACAATAACATAATAATATAATAAAATAAAAATAAATTGGAGAATTTTCAAAATACCGTCCAAAAAATTATTTTTTTCTTTATTCTTGGACTACAACAAGTAAAACGCGTAGTGTTTTGCTCTAACAGCTTGAAAAAATTAATTAGCTGCTATTTTGGTAAAAAAACTTGAGAACATAATGAAGAATGATAACAAAAAGGGATTTTTATTGGATATACACACTTTTGGGGCCGATTTAGAGGATGTGGAAGTGTTCAGACTGTAAAACCTAGTTCAGAACAGATGTTTGTTATCTCAAAAGCTTCATTTTTCCCAAAGAATGTATGCCAAAAATTTTGATTTTTTAAAAGTTATACTGAAAAAGTAAAAAAATAGATTTTTCAAAAAAGTTTTTTAAGAAAAACTGCCGGAAAATATAATTTTTTTGAAAATCTTTGTAAGAAAAATTTATTCTGCGGACTGCCAGCTACAACTTTGCCGAAGACAGTTTGCAGCTATCACTAAAACTGAATGAGCTGTATTCCCAAATCTGATGACACCTTTTTTTTGTTATCACACCCAATTTCAAAAACTTTGAGGGTCCATAAAAAAAAAAGTGCTACCAATCTAGCCAAACGCTGAAATGGTTTTACTCAGTTCGGGTAGCACTATCGATTCCGCATAGTGTTGCATGGTAGTTTTTAAAAAAGTTGAAATTTGTTGCACTGTGTAATTAAATAATTAAAAAAATAAACAAATTTCCTTTTTTATTTTTCTACAGAATTGATGCATCTTTGAAAAGCAAAAAACCAAATTGCAATCGGAATTTCCGTTTGGAATTTATACGTTCCGAAACGTAACATTAGAAACCAAAACGAGAAAGGCAAGGCTAACTTCGTACGTGCCGAAGTTTTTATACACTTGAAATCGCTTGTCTCAACGGTTAGCGACTTCGACCAAACTTCGCAGATCAGCTTAAAAACATTTAATATTACCCACGACCGTGATTGAGAGCGGTAATATTGAGAAAAAAAAACAGTTTTACTCATTAAAATCCATTTTTCGACCGATCATTTGTATGGCAGCTACAAGAAGTAGTTATTCGATCCGGTCGGTTCCGACATATTAGCAGCGTGCAGAGAAAAGAAGACTCTGTGCAAAATTTCAGCTCGATAGCTTCAAAACTGAGGGACTAGTTCGCGTAGGAACAGACAGACGGACGGACAAAGCTTAATCGACTCAGCTCGTCACGCTGATCAAGAATATATATACTTTATGTGGTCGGAGATGATTCCATCTATGCGTTGCAAACTTCTGGGCAAAATTATAATACACTTTTCAAGTGTATAAAAATACACTTTATTAAATTAAATTAAAGCGGTCAAAAAAATCGTTTATCAATTTTTGATTTTTGCAACGCTAAGTTCGCCAAACCACTGTGCGCCCGTAAAAGAGCTTCGCTCTTCATATTATGTTGAGCTTAGACTTCTCGTCTACTAGTCGTCGATTTTTTAAAAGATATGAAGGCTCATATCTATATATATAAATCTGTACGCCCGACTGACAGACTGACATATTATCAAGCCACAGCGAAAACGGCTTATCGTACAGGTCTGATTTTTGGCATAGACCTTCGTTTAGTTATGCAGGCGCTCACTAAGAAAGGAAATTGGAAAATGTTTTATCAATCTTCTGAAAGGGCCAATTAAAGGTTGTATGGGTCATAACGGGTTTTCCGCTCAGTCAATGTTGTGGAAAAGATGTTTGGCTGAGAACGCGAGAGAGAGTGAGAGCGCGCTGAGAGCGTGCATATGTATGTGTGTGTTTTTTTCACATAAACAGGCAATAAATCAAATTGAGAATGGCCTCATCCAATTGCATTAAATCTAATGGCACATAAAAAGCACATCGATAGCTTTAACAATATCTTGACCGTATATATCACAATAAAGGTTAAAATTTCACAAAGGTAGAATCCAAAAATTGTGCTGTGTGTTTTTTTTGTCCTACGCATAACAGACACAGCGAGCACCGTGCTCTAAGTCTTTTGTTAGAGGTGAGATCGGAAAAGTGATGGCACACAAGTCGTGAGCAGTTTTCTTAAAATTAATCGTCTTCCTACCTCATTTGCGAGTCTTTTTAATAAACTAGGCTGTGAGTTGATAATCTAAGAGATTTATATCGATTGAAGCACCTAAAAATTCATAACAACTTTTCGCAATGAAAATTGAATTTAAATCAATTTAGCTTTTTGAGGATTAAAAATAAGAGGGCAGCTGGAATTGTGACTTTTCTTGAAAATGTATGTTTTTTCCGATTTTAAATAGGAAAGGTTAAATTTGCATCTAATTTTTTCTATTTAAAAAAATTAATTTTCCCTGTTTTGGTTGACAGGAAACAGGAAGGGAATAATTTTTAATTCAGGTATTTCACGCGACTTATAAATTTGGTTGTGTCCGGTACGACGGGACGGGATAGAGTTTAATATGTGTACAGTTCACTGCGCCTTACTTAATCCTCTATTCTCAGATTGATTTATTTTAATCAACCGTAAATTCGAAACACTGTCTAAACAATAAGCTAATGAAGCCAATGATATTAAAAAAGAATTTGCTTTTTAACAAATAGATAATATAGAGCTATACAAGTTTCTCTACTTACTATGATTTTTTCAAAACTTGGACGCGGACAAAGTCGCGGCGGGTTCAGCTAGTTATTATATATAACTTTGGTAAGCGACATATCTTTGTGGATCGGTGGATTTTCAATGTTTTAAAAAATTCTCTTGCTTACCAATTTTGTAACCAATTGGCCATAGTAGCAAACCAAATATAGCTGCATTATGCATGTGATCGCGAATGTCGTATAGGAAATGCTTTCCACATTCAATCCCAGTGTCAATCCGTATCCAGCTCCAGTGCAAAGGACACCGGTCAAGAGGCTCAAGAGCAACGAACCGCCAAAGATGCTGTTAAGATCCTTCTGGAACCTGCAGTTAAGCCCGGTGTAATACGTAAATAACATAGATATGCCGTTTTGAACCACTTACAGTAAGAGATAGATATGTTTGTTTATAAACTCCACAAGAAACTGGCGATCCGCTTGGTCATGCTTGCGATGAGGCTGAAAATCTAGCAAAGTCCTTGAAAGGTAATGAAAGGTAATTTGCACTTGAAAGCAAACCAGCCACAAGTCCGTGGCCATATTGGAAACGACCATTTGGATGATGTTAAATCCCTCCAGGGCACAGATGCTCAGATAGCGCCAGATCGAATGTTGGTGGCCATCAACAATGAAAAATGGAAGGCAGTGAAGGTATTGAAATTGATCTTCTTTTTGGAACAAGTACAATCCAATCGTCTGCATAATTGGTCCTACAAAAGCCAAAACTGAACTGCCAAAGTAGACAATAATGATGATTAGTAGGGAACATGGCCAGTAGTACTCGTTGACCCGATGATCGATCCTTGCCAGCGTACTTTTTGGATACAAGATAGCCAACTTTGTATTCAAGTTTTGGATTGCACCACGCTGCTCCGATGTGGCAAATTTAGTATCCGAAGAGATAGCCAAGACTACAAGATTTGTGTACTGCGTAAATTGCGTCGTTGTTCCTTCGAAGATGCGGAATGTCATGAAGCCCACACAGATGGCGTGACAGATTATGCAAATCCAGCGATAGGTGAACATCAGAAGCTTACGGGAACACGTCGACGGCGAGCCTAGCATATAATAGCCGATGAACCGATGAGCCAGGCTAGGTAATCGGGTGAAGTCCTGGTAGGCGTACTGCACGGGCTCCATTTTGAAAGCTATGTGTGGACTAGACCGGCAAAATGCGGTTATTTAAATACTGTCGGAGCTGTGTGGTTTTGCAACGAGTCGATAATAGCTGACTGATTAAAGGGTGTTGGGTCATTATGCATGAGAGATGTGGACACCTGACGGTTGTTGTTTTAAAATACGACCTCGTAGGATTACGTGTCCTTTCCTTAACAATGAAAAAAGAGCAGGGAAAATGTATAATTTATTTAAGTATTATTTTTGAGACATTTACAAACGCAATTAACTCGTTTATTAAAGTTTCTTTTTAGTTTTTTTCTTTTATTACCAACAGCCATTTCGGTCCAGCCTTCTCGGTGCCAAATTCTGATCCAGTGTTGTGTACTGATTTTAAAACTGGTCAATGTTTTTTCTCCATCACCTCTTGTTTTGTTTTCAAGATATCGCTTTAATTCCATTTTGCAGTATTTTTGGCATTTAAAAAATTATGGAGGTTATATGTATTTATGGGTTTTATGCGACAGTATACATATTAATCGTCTCCCCCTCTTGCCATCTCCATAGTCAGCCGCCTTCGATTTATACGCTCTTTTTTACTGGAGCTTCTTCGTCCATCCTGGTGACATGTCCTAACCAGCGCAGCCGCTGTCGCTTTTTGCGCTTGACAATAAATTGAGAATTTTTCGTTCAAAAACGCCAATCGCCGCTTCATCCGCTGCTGTAATTGTCCGCGCTTCTGCGCTATATTGCAGGACTGGGATGATAAGCGACTTCGTTCTTCGCGTGGGGTACTACTCTTGAATTCCCTACTTAGCCCGTAGTAGGATCGGTTTGCAACAGTGATTCTTCGTCGGATTCCCAGACTGATGTTCTTGTCGCTGGTTATCGTCGTTCCGAGGTAGACAAAATCCGCTACAACTTTAAAGTTGTCTGTCCCATTGTAACAGATAGCCAAATACGCAAAGACTTTCTGTCCGCGAATACTAGGAATTTCGCCTTGTCCTCATTTACCGCAAAGTCTCTGAAAATTCCCTGCTTACTGTCACTATCATTGGCATATGCAAGTAGCATTAGATTTTTATGAATAAATGCACCGGTTCTGTTGGCATGTGGGCACTCGCGTAGTATATATTCCATCAGTAGATTGAAGAAGTCACTCGGTAAGTTATCGCCCTGCCTAAAACCTCTTATGGTATCAAATGGTTCGGAGAGGTCCTTTCTGTTTTGACGGAGCTTGGCGTACTTCTCAACGTCATCATGCAAAGTCGAACGTACTTTTCTGGAGTACCAAAGGTAGACAGGGCTTCGAAGAACCTTGACCTAATCGGTCTGTTGAAGGCTGATTTATAATCAACAAAAAGGTGGTGTGTTTTGATGCCTCTCTCGTAGGTCTTCTCCAGGATTTATCGTATTGTGAATATCTGTTCAGTGGTGGATTTGCCAGGTCTAAAGCCACACTGGTACGGTCCAATCAGCGTGTTTATGAGCGGTTTTGGACGTTCACAAATAATGCGCGACAGAGCCTTATATGCGATGGGAAGGAGTCTCCTTTTTTATAGATTGTTCAGAGAACACTTGGGATCGTCGGGCTTGCTTTCGTCAACCCATATTCGGCACAGAATTTGATGCAAGCACCTTACCAATTTTTTGGCTCCAGCCTTGAACAATTCAGCGGGCAGCTCATCAGCGCCAGGTGGTTTGTTGATCTTTAGCCTTTGTATGGCTTAACAGAATTCCTGTTGGGTCGGCGGGTCTATCTCTATGTTGTCGGTTGGTGGCATCGCTACTTCTCTAGAGGATGCATCATGTTCGTCATCACGTCCCAGTAGGTTGGATAAGTAACCTCTCCATTTGTTAAGCGCAACTTGCGTTTGTCTTTGCATTGTGCGACTCTGGGCTTAAAGTTTCATTCTTTTTTCTTCTAAAAAGGCGCTCCTCCTCTTTCCTTTCTCCCGGTATAGGGCATTACCAGCCAGCGATGGTTCAGACTGCAGAGCTCTCTTGTAGACAGCGTCTTTCTCTGCAGTAGCGCGTCGGCACTCCTCATCGTACCAAGACCGCCTTCGAGGGGAGGTTTCCCTGAGCAGTTTGGCGAGTTTAGCTGTTTAGGCTTGTGATTGCAGCTTACCGACGTGTGCTAGTGCGTGAGGCATGTGCCACACTGAGCCGTGTTTGTGCCTTGGCTGCGAAAAGGCTATACTGGCTCCTCGAATCGCGCTCACGTCTAGTTCATTCGATGAATGCCTTCTGTCGATCACAACGTGATCAATCTGATTTTGTGTTCGTTGATCAGGGGACTTCCAGGTGGTCTCTAAGTCTCTATGTTCAAATCTGGTACTACACCGAAGAAAAATCGTTGAGATATTAGAGCGAAGCTCTTTTACGGACGTCAGACTGGGGGGTAAATCTTGAAAAATTTTGTCTTTGCGACAGATTTTTTTGGGTGATGTCTTTGATTTTGTGTTTTGTATTTGCAAAATCAGCTGCTTTTACCATTACCGCGTAGTAGCAGGTGGGTTGTGTGTGGAGTGGGATAGTATGAGGTGCAAGTGGGGGGAGGTGTCATCTCCGAGGTGATGGGCATTTGGCAGGGACCTGGTGGGGATTAGGTGAAGATTTGGTGAGGATCTGGCGGGGATCTGGCGGGGATTTGGTGCTGATCTGGTGGGGTTCTGGTGGTGATCTTACTTTTGCTTTTTACTTTTACTTTTATTTTTTTTTAATTTTTTAAGAATTTTTTTTTTCTAAACGCATTTTTTTTTCAAAATACTCACCATTTCGCCAAAAATCAAAATATCGAAAAAATCCTATGTGGATCGTTAGCCATAGGTATTTCCGATTTACTCTTAAAATTTCAGATCGATCGGTAAATATTTGCTTGAGTTATGTGTCCGGCCAGCTGAAAAGTAGGGTCAACGGAGAAATGATACACGACCGCCATTTTGTTTTTGATACAAAAAAGCCCAAAAATTATTTCGAGTAAATGTATCACACTATAATACCACATTTACAAATTTTCGATTGGCCCTTCCATTTGGCCAAAAAAAAATTCTGAAAATCCACTTTTTTTCTGAGCGACTTAGATGTCCCCCCTTAACCAAAACTGGTGTTGTCCTTGAAGTGTGTAAGGAAGTCCTTTGGCATATGGCTTCGCGGAGGAAAGGAAGAAGAGTTATCTATGCTGGCATCAAATCAATATTACATATCGAGCTTAAGCTAATCTTGAACATGCATAAAACGACCCAGCTTTGGGATTAAATTGTGCCTGAATTTTTTGCTCTATTTAATCTCTATAAATATAAAAGAGAGTGTCCTGAATGATTCACTGATTCACTGACTGACTGACTGACTGACTGATTGGCAATCATCGCAGAGCCCAAACGGTAAGAGATAGAGGGCTGTAATTTTCACAGGAGTTTCCGTTGGTGGTGAAAGTGCGTACTAAGACGGGGTTTTGGAAAATTCCACCCGGAAAAGTCGGAAAAGCGTCGGAAAAGTTTGTATGGGAAAAATGTTATTTTTCACCCGATTGACTTGAAACTTGGTTTGTAAGCTTAGTACGCGAAATAATTCGACACGTGTTTTCCCGATTTTGGAAAATCCGCCCACGAGGAAAATGGCCGGAAAACTCTGCATGCAATAAACTATTTTTCATCCGATTGACTTGAAATTCGGTTTGAAAGGAAAGTAGGTGATTTAAACTGAAATGTGATTTTCCGAAGTTGGAAAATTTGACCCAACGGTCGGAAAATTCCCGGAAAATTTTGCATGACAAAACTATTTTTCATCCGATTGGCTTGAAACTCGGTTTGTAAAGACAAAATACGAAATAATTTGAAATGTGATTTTTTAATGTCGGAAAATCCGCCCACGAGAAAAATGGTCGGAAAATTCTGCATGCAAAAAACTATTTTTCATCCGATTGTCTTGAAACTCGGTTTGAAAGGTCAAAATCGGAATTAATTTTTGTTTTTACTTTCCGATGTTGGAAATACCGCCGGGAAGCCCACTGGGATGTGGGTGGAAAGTGGGTGGTAAGTGGATGTAAAGTGTGTGGAATGTAGCGGGAATTGGGAGCGATGTGGGTGGGATGTGGGAGGGATGTGGGTGGGATGTGGGCGGGAAATGGGCGGGAAGCGGGTGGTATGTGGGCGGGAAGTGGGCGTGAAATTGGCGGGAAGTTGGGGGATGAGGGTGGGATGAGAGTGGAATGTAAGCGGGATGTGGGCGGTAAGTGGGCGGGAAATTGGCGGGAAGTGGGTAAGATGTGGGTGGGATGTGGGCGGTAAGTGGGCGGGAAATTGGCGGGAAGTGGGGGGATGAGGGTGGGATGACAGTGGAATGTGAGCGGGATGTGGGCGGTAAATGGGCGGGAAATTGGCGGGAAGCGGGTGGTATGTGGGCGGTAAGTGGGTGGGATGTGGGCGGGAAATTGGCGGGAAGTGGGGGGGACGAGGGTGGGATGTGGGCGGGATGTGGGTGGGATGTGGGCGGGAAGAGGGTGAGATGTTGGTGGGATGGGGGCGAAAGAGGGTGGGAAGTGGGTGGTATGTGGGTGGGATGTGGGCGGGAAGTGGGTGGGATGTGGGTGGGATGTGGGCGGGATGTGGGTGGGATGTGGGCGGGAAATGGGCGGGAAGTGGGCGGGGAAATGTTCGGGATGTGGGTGAAATGTGGGCGGGATGTGGGTGGGATGTGGGCGGGAAATGGGCGGGAAGTGGGTGAGATGTTGGTGGGATGGGGGCGAAAGAGGGTGGGAAGTGGGTGGTATGTGGGCGGGAAGTGGGTGGGATGTGGGCGGGATGTGGGTGGGATGTGCGCTGGAAGTGGTCGGGAAGAGGGCGGAAAGAGGGTGGGTTGTATGTGGGCGGGAAGTGGGTGGGATGTGGGTGGGATGGGCGTGGGATGTGGGCTGAAAATTGGCGGGCAGTGGAAGGGAAGAGGCCGGGAAAGGGCGGGAAGTATGTGGGATGTGGGCGGGAAATGGGTGGTAAGTGAGTATGCGTTGTTGTACTATTGAAGGCGCAGCGAAGCGCGACGGGTTATTTGCTAGTCTCTATATATATAAAAGAAAGTGTCCTGACTGACTGACTGACTGACTGACTGACTGACTGACTGACTGATTGGCAATCATCGCAGAGCCCAAACGGTAAGAGATAGAGGGCTGTAATTTTCACAGGAGTTTCTGTTGGTGGTGAAAGTGCGTACTAAGACGGGGTTTTGGAAAATTCCACCCGGAAAAGTCGGAAAAGCGTCGGAAAAGTTTGTATGGGAAAAATGTTATTTTTCATCCGATTGACTTGAAACTTGGTTTGTAACCTTAGTACGCGAAATAATTCGACACGTGTTTTCCCGATTTTGGAAAATCCGCCCACGAGGAAAATAGCGGGAAAATTCTGCATAAAAAAAATTATTTTTCATCCGATTGGCTTAAAACTCGGTTTGAAAGGAAAGTAGGTGAAATGAATTGAAATGTGATTTTCCGAAGTTGGAAAATTTAACCCAACGGTCGGAAAATTCCCGGAAAATTCTGCATGAAAAAAACCTATTTTTCATCCGATTGGCTTGAAACTCGGTTTGAAAGGACAAAATACGAAATAAATTGAAATGTGATTTTTCAATGTCGGAAAATCCGCCCACGAGGAAAATGGTCGGAAAATTCTGCATGCAAACAACTATTTTTCATCCGATTGGCTTGAAATTCGGTTTGAAAGGAAGGTAGGTGAAATAAATTGAAATGTGATTTCCCGAAGTTGGAAAATTTGACGCAACGGTCGGAAAATTTCCGGAAAACTCTGCATGAAAAAAACTATTTTTCATCCGATTGTCTTGAAACTCGGTTTGTAAGGACAAAATACGAAATAATTTGAAATGTGATTTTTCAATGTCGGAAAATCCGCCCACGAGGAAAATGGTCGGAAAATTCTGCATGCAAAAAACTATTTTTCATCCGATTGGCTTGAAATTCGGTTTGAAAGGACAGAATACGAAATAATTTGAAATGTGATATTCCGAAGTAGGAAAATTTGACCCAACGGTCGTAAAATTCCCGGAAAATTTAGCATGAAAAAACTATTTTTTATCCGATTGGCTTGAAACTCGGTTTGTAAGGACAAAATACGAAATAATTTGAAATGTGATTTTATAATGTCGGAAAATCCGCCCGTGAGGAAAACGGTCGGAAAATTCTGCATGCAAAAAACTATTTTTCATCCGATTGTCTTGAAACTCGGTTTGAAAGGTCAATATCGGAATTAATTTTTGTTTTTATTTTCCGATGTTGGAAATACCGCCGGGAAGCCCACTGGGATGTGGGTGGTAAGTGGATGTAAAGTGTGTGGAATGTAGCGGGAATTGGGAGCGATGTGGGTGGCGGGAAGTGGGGGGATGAGGGTGGGATGTGAGTGGAATGTGAGCGGGATGTGGGCGGTAAGTGGGCGGGAAATTGGCGGGAAGTGGGTGGGATGTGGGTGGGATGTGGGCGGGTTGTGGGCGGTAAGTGGGCGGGAAATTGGCGGGAAGTAGGTGGTATGTGGGTGGGATGTGGGTGGTATGTGGGTGGGATGTGGGCGGGAAATGGGCGGGAAGCGGGTGGTATGTGGGCGGGAAGTGGGTGGGATGTGGGCGGGAAATTGGCGGGAAGTGGGGGGATGAGGGTGGGATGTGAGTGGAATGTGAGCGGGATGTGGGCGGTAAGTGGGCGGGAAATTGGCGGTAAGTGGGTGAGATGTGGGTGGGATGTGGGCGGGTTGTGGGCGGTAAGTGGGCGGGAAATTGGCGGGAAGTAGGTGGTATGTGGGTGGGATGTGGGCGGGAAATGGGGGGAAGCGGGTGGTATGTGGGCGGGAAGTGGGTGGGATGTGGGTGGCATGTGGCCGGGAAGGGGGGGGTTGAGGGTGGGATGTGAGTGGGATGTGGGCGGTAAGTGGGCGGGAAATTGGCGGGAAGTGGGTGAGATGTGGGTGGGATGTGGGCGGGTTGTGGGCGGTGAGTGGGCGGGAAATTGGCGGGAAGTGGGTGAGATGTGGGTGGGATGTGGGCGGGTTGATGGCGGTAAGTGGGCGGGAAATTGGCGGGAAGTGGGTGGGATGTGGGCGGGAAGTGGACGGCGGAAAGACAGTGGGATTGGGTGATATGTGGGTGGGATGTGGGTGGTATGTGGGCGGGAAGTGGGTGGGATGTGGGTGGGAAATGGGTGGTAAGTGAGTGTGCGTTGTTGTACTATTGAAGGCGCAGCGAAGCGCGACGGGTTATTTGCTAGTCTATATATATAAAAAAGTTCAACCTGACTGACTGACTGACTGGTGACCGTCGTACAGCCTAAGCCATAAAAGATAGGAAGATGAGATTTTCACAGTAGTTTTATCTTATGCTGAAAGTGAGTACTAAGAACGGATTTTGAAAAATTCTGTCGGCAAATGTGGAAAATTCGCGGAAAACGGTTGTATGAAACTTTTTTGTTTTTCATCCGATCAAGTTCAAACTCATTTTCAAAGATCTATATGAAAATTCGACAACAACTGCATACCAATCTTCCGGAAAATTCACCCCGCTGGGTGGAAAGTGGGTGGTCAAGGTTGTATGGGCGAAACTTTAGTTGCCAGCGATTGGCGCCAAACTTATTTTCAAAATTACACATAACAAAACATAAGTTGTAAGCATAGTATGCGAAATAGAGATTTTGGAAAATCCGCACAAGAGGAAATTGGCCGGAAAATTCTGAATCCAAAAAAGTTTTTATCATACGATTGGCTTGAAACTCGGTTTGTATGTATAGAATACGAAATAGTTTAAAATGTTATATTCCGAAGTTGGAAAATTTGACCTGACGGTCGAAAAATTCCCAAAAAATTCTGCATAAAAAAAAACTATTTTCCATCCGATTGGCTTGAAACTCGGTTTGTAAGGACAAAATACGAAATAATTTGTAATGTGATTTTTCAATGTCGGAAAAGCCGCCCAAGAGGAAAATGGCCGGAAAATTCTGCATGCAAAATCTATTTTTCATACGATTAGCTTGAAACTCGGATTGTAAGGTAAAAATGAGAATTTATTTTGTTTTTAATTTTCCGATGTTGGAACTATCGCCGGGATGCTCACTGTGAAGTGAATGGGATGTGGGTGGGATGTGGGTGGAAAGTTGTTTTGGAAGTGGGGTGTAAGTGGATGTAAAGTGGGTGAAATGTGGCAGGAAGTGGGAGGGATGTGGGTGGGATGCGGGAGGGATGCGGGAGGGATGTGGGTGGGATGTTAATGGGAAGTGGGCGGGAAGTGGACGGGAAGATGACGGGAAGATGGCAGGAGGTGTGTGGTATGTGGGTGGAATGTGGGTGGGATGTTGGTGGGAAGTGGGATGTGGGTAAGTGGTGGGAAGTGGGTGGGTGGAATGTGGCGGTACGTGGGAGGAATGTGGGTGGCAAGTGGGTGGAATGTGGGTGGGATGAAGGTGCGAAGTGGGCGAAAAGTGGGTGGGATGTGGGCTGGAAGTGGATGGGATGTGGGTGGGAAGTGGGTGGGATGGAAATGGGAAGTGGATGGAATGTGGGTGGGAAGTGGGCGGAAAGTGGGTGGGATGTGGGCGGAAAGTGGGAGGGATGTGGGTGGGATGTAAATGGTAAGTGATCGGGATTTGGGCGGGAGAAGGGCGGGAAGTGTGCGGTATGTTGGTGGCAAGTGGGTGGAATGTGGGTGGGATGTAGGTGCGAAGTGGGCGAAAACAGTGGCGGATCTAGGAATTGGCTAAGGGGGGGGCTAAGGGCACTCAAAATCACTCAAGATTGTTCGGATCTTATTGTGCTTCTCAGAATAGATACATCATCTCATACAAAAAGTCGATATGCTCTGAAGGTAATAAGTTTCCCAAGGTGAAAATAAAGAACTTGTTTTTTTGTCATTTTTTTGAACAATTTTTGTCTTATCTCTAGAGTGCAACTGCATTATCATTCACTCTCTGTACCATTGGCACAGAGTATAAAAAGTTTTTGGCCAATATATGTATTTGCCTTGAGAGAAACCGAAATGTTTCGGTCTTAATCTCTAGTTTAAAGGTAAAGCTAGATAAATAAATAGCGCCGCAGGCGATTTTTATACCCTGTACCCATTGAAAATGGGTAAAAGGGGATCATGAAGTTGTGCAAATGTATGTAACAGGGAGAAGGAAACATTTCCGACCCTATAAAGTATATATATTCTTGATCAGCATCAACAGCCGAGTCGATTTAGCCATGTCCGTCTGTCCGTCCGTCCGTCTGTCCGACTGTCCGTCCGTCCGTATGAACGCGTCGATCTCCGAGACTATAAGAGATAGAGATACAAATTTTTGCATGTACATAGGTATAGGCCGTACGCAGATCAAGTTTGTTTCAGATTTGCAAAATTTCCCCCCTCCCTTCTTAAACCGCAAAAAACTGTCAGAGCCACAATTTTAAAGTTACAACATCGCTTAATATATATTTTCTTAGGCCTATAATCTATCTATTCTGAAAAGCACATTGAGATCTGAGCAAAAACACAGAAGTTATTAACGAAACAATTTTTGCACCCCCCCTCCCCCCACGCTTTGCTAATTACGCATTACGTTTGCTGCTTGCGCCCGCGTTTCCCACCCGACAATTTCTCGAATGTATCCGGACATACGAGAATTACGATAGTTTCTCTTATAATCGAAATCCGTTTTACTTAAGAAATGCGGGTTTCAAACGGACTTCAGCTTTTTTTTCTCTATTTGTGACAGCACCAAAGAAGAGAAAGAAAGGAATAAGAAAAATGCACAGAAACTCAGCTGCGATACAAAAACAACACAACGCACTTTTCGGAAGTCAAATGTTGTTTTTGTTGCAATTGCCGAATTATTGCCTGTTGACTGTGTGCTGACGCCGCGGCGTCAGGTCATTTGTGAAAAAATTTTGCTTGAAAAGGTTCGTTCGGTGATTGTCCGTTTGTTTGTGTTAATTAAAATTGTGACAAGATGCCAATAAAAAGAAAAAGACTCCAGTATATTGGCGAGTTCAAACATTTTAATAACGCTGCTTCTGGGAAAGCTAGCAGAGAGTGTTGTTTAAATAATACAAATGAAGCAGAAGAACACATAGAGAAAGCAAATGGGTAAGTAAATTTTTAGCTTGTTTGCCAGCATAAGGTGTGTATCCAATTGTAACAAATTGTATTTGTGATTAAAAATTAAAATAAATAAATAAAATTGTTAGTCTTCTATTAAATATAAAATGCAAAGTGGATCGCTTAACAATGGAAATGATATCCATAAGGACCAAGGTTTCTTCCATTAAGGCCTGTTCTCAGAAGCGCGGAAAATAAATTTTCTAGTTCTGAGGCAAAACAATTTCACAAACTTTTAAAAATGTTTATTTTCAGGTCAGCGAGATATGCCTAAATGGCAAGAAGTCGTTCCACAAATTCATAAGTCGCTGGCGCAACAGTGCTCCTGGCGCGGAACTGGCGAAAAAAAGGCCGTAAGGGGCTTGATTTGGACGAAGTAAGTAAAAAATCATTTTAACTACTTAGATCAGCTTACTGAATCCAATTTTAAATCGTTTCAGGTGCATTCACAAAAAAGTTCGCTCTAGACGATTCGGAAATTGCTGAGCTGAGTTTCGAAATTGATGCAGTACCAGGCGAAAAAAATTTATAATCTAAAACTTAATTAGTTAGTTTTATAAAAACTTAATACATTTTTTCAAAACATAAAGTCCTTGAAACCCGAACTAAACCCTGCAAATTTTTTTTTATTATCGCGAAGGTAAAACTTTTCAATCCGTTTTCGGATCCGTTCTCGATAGCGAAAACGTATTAAAAACAGATTAGTTTTCGATCCGTTTTCGCAATCGAGAAAGTGTCGTTTTCGGATCCGTTCTCGACACTTTCTCGATACCGAAAACGGATCGTAAACTAATCCGTTTTTAATACGTTTTCGCTATCGAGAAAGTGTCGAGAACGGATCCGAAAACGTGTATCGAGAACTTACGTTTTGCTGCCACAAACTGAGCGACAGGTAATACTTTTTCGGACCGAAAACGGAACACATTCTCGATAGTTTTGTTAGAGAAACCTTCGAGAAAATGTCGAAAACGGATCCGTTCTCGATACCGATTGTCGGGTGGGTTGTGAGGGCGCGTTTGTGTGTATGTGTGCGTGTGTGTTTGTTTGTGTATGTGTGTGTTTGTCAATTGTACAGGGTATTTTGAAGTCGAGCTAACTCGACTGCAATGGTTTTACTTTTTTTTTTTTTAAGTCGCGGGTGAAGAAGGATTTTTAAGTAAGTATCTACAAACTGCTCGAACAATAAACATTAAAAAACTTCGCAGGATGTGTAGAGCATATTTTAAAATTTTACCTTCAAGTAACCTATTTTAAATCAAAAAACGTCGTACACGTCACTAAGACTATATTTGTACATACATTATTTTGGTTAGTTTTATAAATTTGGAAATGCTATTGCATTTAAGCTACGTGGTTAAGTTTTAACGTTTTCTGATTTTTTTTTACAATTGCCGAATAAAATTCACATATTCTTAGTACAAACCTGCAAATTTAAAAACTTCATTAAAAAGGAACCCGTGAATGACCTCCTCGACTTTGTTGTATAATAATTCTTTTTAGTTAGCGGCCGATCGATGACATTTTTTACAAAATTGTTGTTTAGAACGGTGGTATACTAAATATTTACTAATTTCTTTTTAGATGCTTCATTCTTAGAATAGTATTTTGCATAAAAACATTTAACATGGGGGTAAAAAAGCGTCGTATACTCGTGCGTAAGCTGTTGGGTTTTTGACGACTATATAATCGAGGAATTTTCAACTCAAGTGTCATTTCGTCTGCCATTTTGTTCATTTTTTTTAAAAGTTACATCAAAAGATGATTAATTATTTCTTGTTTCAAGAAACAATTCAATCACATGGGCGACGTGAGCACAGGAGTCCTACTGAGTGTCAAAATTGCAGCATTGACGGCAGTAAAAACATGCAAACTGATACGAAAGTCCGTTTTTCCAATCGCACTCATGAGATTTGCCGCTTCTGATGATGTCTCGCTGTCTCTATCATTCTTAAGCTTTTCTAATTCTCCAATAATGTATAAAAGCAACTCGGCGAATGTGTACACGCATTCATGTTTTTCGTGCATACAATAACCATTCTCATCAAGCGACAACTGTTCGCTCAGTGACGCAAGGTGAAGAGAAGATAGGAATCGATTCGAATAAATCTTCCTCTAAACTGTTGCCACGTAAAGAACAGTGGTTATTCAAATTATTAAATATTCCACAAAATTTTCAACGATCGGTCGTAATATTTCAACCCATATTCCAACGGTGTGTGTTTGTAGATACTTTTCTCTGCTGATTAAGGTTGTCGAAATATCGATTCCCTTGGATATTAGTAATATTAAAAATACTAGCAATATCCAAGAGAATGTAAAATTGGCTATACTGCTTCAAAGGGACCAACCCAAGCTTCTCTCAATTTTTTGGCGTGTGTCCGAACGGCAAAGTTTGAGAATTTGCTATTTCATGGCTAGTTACATCACAGCTGGCGCCAATAGGTGGTGAAGGTGACCGGATGTGTAAAAGATTTTTTTCTAAAGAAAGTAAAAACTTTTATTATTAGATCTTCCTGCGAACACACCTAACTATTCAAGAGAATGCCTTCAAAAAACTCCCTTTTTGTGGCCGAACTAACAAAAATACACACCAAAAATATATTCTACAAGTATTATATATCGATAATTCGAAATCTCTACTTCTCATGCCTTTTTAAAACAATCCAAGTATTTGCATCTTTTTCTGAAATTCTTAATTTCTTATTTTGCTCTTTGCATATTTTGGGTGAATTAAGATATTTGGGCTCTAAGGGGGGGGCTTCAGCTCTATAGCCCCCCCCCTGGATCCGCTACTGGGCGAAAAGTGGGTGGGGTGTGGGCCTGAAGTGGGTGGTAAGTGGGTGTGCGTTGGTTAAATAATGTTGAAGGCGCAGCGAAGCGTGACGGGCTATTTGCTAGTCTTTTATAAGATTACCCCGGGACCAATGTATTCTTTCTTAGGATTAAAAAAGTCCGATCAACTTAATCTGTTTTCTGATCGGGTCAAGCATATTCGGGACTACGTTGTTTTCATTACCGCTCTGGATTAATTTGATCCCATATGGATTGATTTTTTTTGAGTGTGGAATCATGTGCTATATAAATTAGAAGATGTTTAAAAATATCTGCAAGCAAAATATACTAAGGGTATATTATTGGTCGCTCGGAGAATAAAAGCTTTGCAGATGTCATTATTGGAAAAGCAATAACAGTCGGAGCCATGGAACCCTCTAGGCGAAAGATTAAAATGATCAGGCCTGTTCCCGATTTCGATTTCGATCAAATCATGCGAAATCGGAATTGTTTAATGTTCTCGCTTCCAACAAGCGACTGTGTTATTCGACTTTTAACTTCAAAATCCCAATTACCTTCATTCGATCCTATTGAGGGCAAAAAGATTTGACCGAATTCTTTAATCTTTTTAATTTCAATTTCGATTAGTCGGACTCGGAAAAGGGAACAGGCCTGTATGTCTTTATTGATGGCAATAGACGTTACTTTGTCCTACGAATTCATTGAAAACATTATCGGATAAATTTAGGATAGGTCTCGCCAAATGCAGAAAATGGCGAGCACGATTGCTTCAGCAAACAATATTCATGATTGAAACAATGTGAAGAAACTTTAGTAGCTTCCTCAGCGAGTGTTGGTAAAAAAGAAGAAACATTAATATTTTAATGATTTTAGTCCTTTTAGAGACCATAAATTGTATTCAAGCAAAAAAAAAACACGCAAAACGAGATATAGAAAGCTATGAAATTTATTTCCATTATATTTTGACACTAGATTCCTACCAGATTCCCACCTGATCCCCGCCAAATCCCTACCAGATCCGCATCTGGTCCCCCACCACTTTCCCATCAGCCGTCCACTCAACCCACCTAAAATGTTAATGTAAAATTGGCTACACTCCTCCAAAGGGGCTAAGCCACCTGTTAACTTTGCAAAAATAAAAGGAAAAACCCGTGAACATTGAACTCAAAACGAGCACAAACGTTACCAAGTTTGTTGTTTGTTTAAAGCAAATATTATCCGATTGTGAAGAACTTTACTTATCCCACAAGCATTTGGAACATTTGTTCTCAAGAATTTTGAGACCATCTTGTTCTTATTTTAAGTTGAAGGCATTTTCTCTGAGCAGGTATTTTAATTGGTGAAGCCAAAGAATCCAAAGACAATATTTTTCTAGTTTGAATTAATGCAGCACTTTTTTCAGCCAAACCTAAATCTTGGGTTCGGAACAGGTCCAGGTTAAATTAGTTTTTATACCCGTTACTCCTAGAGTAAAAAGGGTATACTAAAGTCGTGCAAATGTATGTAACAGGCAGAAGGAATCATTTTCGACCATATAAAGTATATATATTCTTGATCAGCATCAACAGCCGAGTCGATATAGCCATGTCCGTCTGTCCGTCCGTCCGTCCGTCCGTCTGTATGAACAGAGATACAGATAGAGGTTTGACATGTATGGGACAAATGCTTCTTATACTTGCAGGCAGATCAAGTTTATTCCAAATTTTGGCCACGCCCCCTCCCGCCCCCGCAATTCGGAAAAAAGTTATATCTCCTACAGTTTTAAAGATAGACGATAATCTCCTATAGTTTCTAGAGATAGTTAGTAATTAGCAAAACGAATAAATTTGCCAAAGAAATGATAATGATCAGATGAGCGGTTCTTAAGTTATGTGTTTGTTTATAAACTCCACAAGAAACTGGCGATCCGCTTGGTCGTGCTCCCGATGAGGCTGAAAATCTTGTAAGGTCCTTGAAAGGTAATTAAAGTGCATGCAGATTTGCACTTGAAAACAAACCAGCCACAAGTCCGTGGCCATATTGGAAGCGACCATTTGGATGATGTGAAACCACTCCAGGGCACAGATGCTTAGATAGCGCCAGATCGAATGTTGGTGGCAATCAACAATGAAAAATGGAAGGCAGTGAAGGTATTGAAATTGATCCTCTTTTTCTAGCAAGTACAATCCAATCGTCTGCATAATTGGTCCTACGAAAGCCAAAGCTGGACTGCTAAAAAAAACAATAATGATGACTAGTACGGAACGTGGCCAGAAGTACTCGTTGACCCAATGATCGATCCTTGCCAGCGTACTTTTCGGATACAAGGGAGCCAACTTTGTATTCAAGTTTTGGATTGCACCACGCTGCTCAGATGTGGCAAATGTAGTATCCGAAGTGATAACTAAGGCAAACATATTGCAGTGGTGCGTAAAATCCGGTATACTTTTGATTGCTGTTCCTTCAAAGATGCGGAATATCATGAAGCCCACAGAGATGACGTGACAGATTATGCAAATCCAGCGATAGATGAACATCAGAAGCTTACGGGTATACGTCGATGGCGAGCTTAGCATATAATAGCCGATGAACCGATGTGCCAAGCTGGGTAATCGGGTGAAGTCCTGGCAGGCGTACTGCACGGGCTCCATTTTAAAACCTATATGTGGCCTATACCTGCAAAATGCGGTTGTTTAAATATTGTCGGAGCTGTGTACTTGAAGCGGTTTTGCAACGAGTCTATAATTGCTGACTGATTAAAGGGTGTTAGGTCATTATCCATGAGAGATGTGGACACCTGACGGTTGTAAAATACGACCTCATAGGATTACGTGTCCTTTTCTTAACAATGAAAAACGGCTGTGGGAAATTTAAAATTTATTGAAGTATATTTAATTATGTGCTGGGCGGGAGGTCGTGGGTGCGATCCCGCCTCGGATCATCTAATAATAAAAGTTTTTTTCTTTCCTTAGAAAATAGCTTATACATCTTTACCAGCGTTTGGCGCCAGCTGTGAAGTAAATAGCCATGGAAAAGCAAATTCTCAAACTATTGCCGTTCGGACTCGACGTTAAACTGTAAGTCCCTTAAAAAGCACACACGCCAAAGTGAGAAGCTTGGCTTGGCCCCCTTGGAGCTGTATAGTAAATTTTACATATATATTTATTGAATATCAATGTCAATAGAGGCAGCTCCGATGCTAGAAATACCTCTCTAGTTCCTAGTTACAACTGAGGGTAAAGATACGGAGCTGCTTCAATATGCTCCAAAATTTTTAGGTTTTCGCCGAGTTTCGGCATTTTGTTCTTGGGAGTTTAACTTTCAATCATCATTCACTTCAATTCTTTGCAGCAAATGTCAAAAGCATTTAAAGCATTTATTTGTTGCCGTTTTCACACTTTACATTCAATACCAGTTCTTACATCTTTTTTTTGGATCCAAGAGACTTCATTTGTTGTCCTTAGAGCATAAACAGCTTGCAAAGAGACCAATGGCTGAATTGTATAATAATCAAAAGAAACTAAATTATAAAATCCTCAATGATTCTTCACCAAGTTGAACATGAAATGGGACCCTTAGCTTGGGAGGAGTTCAAAGATGGCCTAATAATTCAAATGTCTCTAAGTTTTTGGGTGAACCGGCATGGTAATGAACTAAAAATGTGGCGTCCGTTGCCTTAGCTGTTTCTGCAACACAAGTATCTATCGAATTTATAAGCAAAAAACTAAATTATTCCTGAAGCCCGGTTCTAACCAGGTTCGCGGGCTCAAACCCGGAGCCTTAAAAAAAGAACAGAAAATAGGGGAATAAATGAAAGGGCATAACCGGATAAGCCTGGAAAAACTACCCCAGCAGATTTTGGAATATTTTGAATCAGGGATGGTAGCTATTATGTAGGAGGGTATGTATGCCAATTTCAATTGGTTGACGAGTAATCTGCAGAAATGCTAAAACATAAATATCGATATTTCTGGTCTCACATCGCGATTTACCATGAACTGTTGATAGAATATTGAATAGATTTAACACAGTTATCTGTTATAAAATTCTGGAATTTTTACTCTTATTCCTTTGGTCCAAAAACCGTGGTCGAAATTTAAAATGACCACTTTCCAGTTTTGACAATACCATGGAATTTTTACACTTCATGTGTCCTCTAACCATCTAATTATTTAAAAAAACTCCGATTTTTAAGAGTGGTGCAACCAGGTCAAATTAATAAATGCAGTCAGGAGTTTTGCCATTATGTGCATACTTATTTAAAATGTGATATGACAATTTATGTGCCACGAATTGAGTGATTAAGAGTACTCAATATTATTGCTATTATCTGTATTCTGCAACTCCGCTACAAGAGATTTGATCCGAAATGACACGATCACTCGATAGCAGCTTTCCAAATCGATTGTTTAGATAGCACGCTATCTTGCACAGGATTTATATTTTGCAGCATTTTATTGTCAACTTTTCGACAAAGAAGCTGGTACATTTGTTTTAAAATTCCGAGCACTTCAAATGCCTACTTAATTTTGATGGCAATCCGGGATTGTTTTGCTGTCTAGGTCGGCAGCTGATTTCTTTTTCCCTTCAGAGCCTTTTTCCTTCAAGAACCGCAACAGCATCTCTGAACCCTCAAGAACAATTAAATCTCAATTTTTGAAGTCCGTTCAGATTGGTTATAAATTATTATATAAACCGTTGCTACTCCTTTTACAAATTAAGAAACCACTTGCGGCGGGGTTATTAAAAAATGTTTAGTAATTATTTTGTTGCTTTTTGCCAAGTCCCATTTTGGATTAAAAATGTATTTAAGCCTCTGCCTTTGTACGACCAGTCGAATTTCTCATTGAAGGTAAAGATGCCATCAGATGGTATAATTGCTCCCAGTTAAGAACTATATTTTTTAAGTTTTTGAAGTCAATTATATGTTTTTGCATGTACATAAGTATTTGACGAATCGTAACGTACATACCTGTAAATTTTATAAAAGCTGCTTATCACTTAACCACTTGGGTTTTACTATCCACTTTTAAATTGAGCAATTCGGCAATTTCTGATTTTGAAACAGTACTGAAGCCACAGAATGCAGTCAGATTATTTAAGTGGTTTTTGAAAAACAAGCTTTTTATGTAAGGTTCAGGTCAAGAATCGTAAAGCCTGCCGAGATGCTGACAAATTTATTTAAGACAACTGGTGAATGTACCATTACCAACGAAGATAGTGATGAAACAGAAAATAGATTAAAACAACCTTAATTACCAAAATATTTAAATTTTTATGATTTTTATTAATTTGACCTTGTTGCACCACTCTTAAAAATCTGAGTTTTTTTAAATAATTAGATGGTTAGATGACACATGAACTGTAAAAATTCAATGGTATTGTCAAAACTGGAAAGTGGTCATTTTAAATTTCGACCACGGTTTTTGGACCAAAGGAATAAGAGTAAAAATTCCAGAATTTTATAACGAATAACTGTGTTAAATCTATTAAATATTCAATCAACAGTTCGTGGTAAATCGTGATGTGAGACCAGATATATCGATATTTATGTTTTAGCATTTCTGCAGATTACTCGTCAACCAATAGACCTATTGACTTGAAATTTGGCATACATACCTCCTACATAAAAGCTACCACCCCTGAATCAAAATATTAAAAAATCTGCTGGGGCAGTTTTCCCAGGCTTATCCGGCTATGCCCTTTAATAGAAAATAGTAGGATCCTTAATAATCGTCCTTGAAGGACATGTGGTATATCATATGAAAGGAATTAAATCATAGATCTAGAATGTGTAATCACATCCGCTTAAAGAAGCCTTAAACTATGGTTGAGTTTTATTTTGAGCGAAAAAAATAAAAATAATTTTTAATCATTATTTTTGAGTTTTATTTTTTTGATCAGAAATAATGGTTATTATTTTAAATAAAAAAAAATTTTAAATAAATTAATCATTAGCGGTGAAGAAAATTGTAAAAATCATTAAATAATCATTATTTCGAGATTTATTAAATAAAATTTATAATGAGTACGGCCCACAGTGGCCGGTTTCGCAAATTTAGCGTTGCAAAAATCAAAAATTGATCCAGTTTTTTGACCGCTTTAATTTAATTTAATTAAGTTAGTTTTTTGAATTTGGTCAATTATTTTGGATTTTACAGTGGTTCAAAGTTGAACAATTTTTCAAACTGATAAATTTTTGTATATTTTTGATTTCAAATGTTACCTTTGGGAACGTATAAAAACGAAACGGAAGTTTCGATTGCAAAAAGGTTTTTTGCTTATTAAAGATGCATCAATTCTAAAGAAAAATGAACCAGGCAATTTAATTTTTTTTTTTTAGTCTTTGAGTTATTGTCGTTTTACTGAAGTACTACTTTTGTACCTCATTTTCCCACTTTGGTGGACTGCGAAAAGTACAGTCACGCTAGTTCACGCTTCTGGAGTAAAAATTTTTTTAAAATACATATTTCTAAATAAAAATATATTTATTTGGTCTTGCGCATAGCTGCGCCTTGCGAGCATGAGCTACTTGAACATATTAAAATGCTTGAATAATCTACGTATTTTGGTTAAATCAAGCGCGTGCCGGTTTTGCGTAGCATAAATCGTAACTTTTGAATGGAAAGAGATATTTGAAAAATTCCAAAGGAAATGTGATAGAAAATTTCAGTAGCTTTCAAATAAGCTTAAGTTCATTATTGTAGGTCAACTGGGTGACCCAGTATTGGCCGCCAAACTGCAAATTGGATAAACTGAAGAGGTTGCAAGAAATAGGAAAATCATTTTAACATATTTTTTAAAGCGATTTATTTAAATTATAATTGTTAAACTACTTAAAATTTACCAAATTTAATAAATAGCTAACTTTTAATTAGTAAAAATATTTATTTTCAAAAAAAATTATTTATTACTAAAAATAATTTTTTTCATACAAAATAAATATTTTGAGTAATTAAAAATTATTTATTTTGTTAATTTTAATTAGTTTAACAATATAATTTTTAATAAATCGCTTAAAAAATTAATGTTTTTATTATCGCATGCGATATTTGCAACATTTTAAACTTTTCACTTTGACAGTCGATTCTGAGTCACTCGGTAGAGCTACAATGACATCCTTACGCTCATGTTAAAGTTTCAGAAATTCTTTATAATCGTCCCTTTGAAATTTTTTAAAAATCTCTTACCGTTCAAAAGTTACGATTTTTGCAACCCTAAATTCGCGAAACCGGCCACTGTTCGGCCCCTGTTAAAAACAGCTATCTTTATTTTACTCATATTATGAGTGTCCGATCGATCTGTCGGTAGATGGATACATAATGCTGATTACTAAATATGTCAAGAAGGTATAAGTCCTATTGAGATATGAAGTTTTTGTTAGCAATTTAATATTTACACAAGGTGTTAAGACCATTAAGTCTGCAGCTATTTTTGAATTGAAACAGCGTCTATTGTAAACGTCAATAAAAATAGCTACGCATATTCTTTGAGACACAGAAAACCCCACTTGTTCATTACTTGCACTTCATAATTTCCATAAATGAGTTGCTTAATTCTCTGAAGCTTTTCCCGTTATTTTTCTGCTGTTGTTGTTGGGCAGCTGCACTTGTCGTCACATAATTGAAATTCTTGCACACAACAACAAATTGGCATTGAAGTCGCGCCCACACTCAATAGGTTGTATCTGAGTGGAATAACAAGCAGTGGGGCAACTCCTTGGCGCTTCTTTTTGTTTGCATGGGGTTACAAGAAAAGAAAAGCGCTTTCTATGGTGCAGCAGCTGAATGTAACCAGTTAAATACTAGATTAGATACTTAGCAGCGGGTGATATGTTGCGGGACAAATTAAATTATTTATTTCGTTCTTTAAGCCATTCTTGTGACAATGTTTAGTTCTCACATTATTACACATTTTAGCAGTTAAGTCTCAATTTGAGAAGAAGACAAGAACAGTAAATAATGCGTAATTTATTCATTAATTTTAATTGACAACATTGGACGATTTCGCCAACTAGTCGATCCCATTCAATTTATGTGCAGCACCGCAGTTAATATTTACCCAATATTTAGTTGTAAATTTCCATAATTTGGCATCGAAACTAAAAAGTATATTCAACCGATCAGCAGAGATCGCTGATACATAAGTATCGGACCCGCCAACATAACTAATTGCATCTTGATTTGAGTACTTAAAGCATAAGCATAAATAATGTAGAGGGCACACGACCCCCCTTACGGTCCTTAGGGAGGCCGGGTGCTTTTTTGGGGTACCATTTCCTTTAGAAATACTGAAGGATCTTTCACTGCTGATCTCTCTACCCACTGTTCTGTGTTCATTGCTTTGTAGCGCCATGGTGCCTGCCGCGCAAAGGCGTTAGGCTGTCCTATCAGCAAGAAGGTGTGCTTGATGTCCAGGGGGTTAGACACCAAGGATGTGTTCCAGTGGCCCCGTTATGCAGGTCAGCGCCCCCGTTATGCAGGCCAGTGCCTGCCGCTGGGCCTTTTCCATCAGCTTTAGATATGTGGACTTTTCTTTGGCCTGCTATCATACCAATATGCCTTGTAGTATTATTGGTCGGATAACTGATATGAAGAGCCAGTGCGTTTGTCTTGGTGATTAGCCCAAGTGCTGCTTAGCATCTTTTGGGATGCATATAGCGCATTGATTGCCTTTTTCACCCTTTCCTCCACATTAAGTCTTCAGGATAGTTTACTATCGATTAATACTCCAAGATATTATTATTTGTACCTCATTGATGCTAATTCTGGCTTCTGAGTAGAGAGTAGAGTCCATGATTGAGCTAACAGTCAGTGGACATTTTCCCATGATTATTATGTCGTCCGCATATGCGGATATCACGTCTTGGGTGTTGGAGGCGTTTTCATTAAAAACCAAACCTAGAGTAAAGCCAATTATTTATTTTATACGCGTTAACTAAAACGAGTCTTTGGGACGACTTGAATTTTCATTGTTTTATAATCTACTATGTTGCTTGTAAGAGAAAAATTTATAGATTATTAAAAATTAAGTGTTTTTAATGTATTTTCGTATCGAACATGTCTTTGCAAAGATACTTGTTGCTGATAATTTATAAAAATTAAGGTTTTTAATGATTTTCGTCGAACATTCTTTGCAAAGATACTTCCCAAACTCAAACATAGATGGCGCCACTACGTTGACCATGTGGCTATGTCACGTTAACTATTTAGGGTTTCTGTTCGGTTTATTGGAGATGGCGTGTTGACGGTAAGAATACATGTAACACAAAGGCGGAGAGACAAATGTGTGTGTGTAAGTTAGAGATGTGGATGGGAGTATCGAGCATCGATAGTTGTTAGGGAAGTGTGAACCATAAAGATGAACTGGATCTGTGATTGGAGCTGGATGAACTGGGACAAGAACCGCGCCAACCATTTGCTTACAGTTTTTATATGGCAGCTATTCGATATATTCATAAGATTTTGACGAAGTTCCCAAATTATATTCTTGATCAGCATTAACAGCCAATTCGATTAAGCAATGTTCGTCAGTCTGTTTGTCTATATGAAAGCGTTGATCTCAGAGACTAAAAGAGATAGAGATAAGAATTCTTGCACAATGAGATCTGAGCAAAAACAACAAAGTTATTCACGAAACAAATTATTGACCGATTTTTACTATGGCAGCTATATGCTTTAGTTATACGATTCGGTCGGTTACAACATATTATAACAATTGGCAGAGAGCATTAAATAGAAGACTCTAGAACTAGTTCAAGTAAAAATAGACAGGCGGACAAAGCTGAATCGACTCAGCTCGTCGCCATGATCAAGAATATATATAGTTTATAGGATCGGGCCAAACCATAATACCCTTTGCAAGAGTATAATAATTTGAGATTGTTGTAAGTTTTCCAAATTATGTAGCATTTGCCCTAATTTGCCCAATGAGTAAGAAACGTTTGTGAAACCCACAATCTTAATTTAACTACTAAAAACATGCCAAGTCATTGGAACTCACTTCATGAAGGACCATAAAGTTCCGTGCACCGTTGTCGGTGTCTCCGAAGTCCTAAATACTTTATGAGGCTGAGGCGCATTTTAGTCTGGCACCAACTAAAATAAACACAGCCTCGGTAGACAACGGCGACCATCCTAAATCCCAAAAAGAAAACAATATAAAAAGAAAGGAAAAACCCAGATGAATGGCTCGTTGAACAAAGAGAGAACGAGAAGTGCCAGACGGGCAACAGGCTGACTGTCTGGCGCAGTTCAGGACCATATACTGGTAATCAAATCAATGGGCAGAGGGGTTTGTCCTCCCGCACGGCAGCATTAATCGGCACAAAGTACAATTTTCCCCACTCTTTTTTGCCCCAATGCGATTTCAATATCCATTATGAAGTCGAGTGTTGGGAGAGCGCCTGACATTGCGGAACTTTTCAAACAACATTTGCATTATGTGTTATCCCGGCCGGTTCAGACCACAAGGAGAACAAAGACCAGGAGCAGCAGGAGCAAACTTGCTGCTCTTTTCACTTTCCCCCATTTATTAATGAATTTATTGGTCCGGCTGCATTTGATGTGGAAATGCATTTTCCATTTGTTGTTGGCATGGCATTGGGAATGGCTAATGGTCAGCCAGGGGGTGGGTGGCTGTGCATTTATCATAGCTTTTGTTGTTGTTTGAATTTCAGTTGCTATTGTTTGTGGGTGTTGCGAGGACTAGCGTTTGGTTGGGGGCGGTTTGTAAAATTGTTGAGTACAGCTGTCAAAAGGTACGATTCTAAGTGCTTCGTGCTGAACGAAAAGAAATTGATAAAACTTTTGTTTGAGCCTTGGTAATTCATAGGGCGAATGTGTGGATTACACATGTCAAGGAGTCTTTGAAATGTCATTTTATAACTCGTAGGCCTTGATAATTGTTTGCTTTACCTCCTCTCTTTGTCCATTGGATTCCGGTATTGATTTAGCTTCATTGGTTAACTTTTTTATGAAAACATTTGGCTTCAATGATTGGCTTTTAGTTAGCACTTTATAACTCCTAAAGAAAACGCCTTATCTCAGAAAATTTTTTAAACGGACAAACCTCAGTAAGGCGAACAAAAGCTTAACCAAATTTGATCCAATGTTAAAAAAATCGCGAAAATCGAACAAATTTCATAGAACCTAAGATTATTAGGAATATTTGAAAAATTTTAATTGAAAACACATATATAAGAAGTTTAGACCAAAAACCGCGAAATTCGCCAAATTGTCATTTAAGTATTTACCAAAGCGCAGACGTTGGTAAATAAGAGGTGCAGATTGAAGAGACCAAAATATATGGCGAAACTTGCAAATTACGAGCCAAAAAATTCCGAAGTTTTAAAAACTCTAAGGGCCGATTTCTGTTCTCCCAGATAGCTGCTATGTGTCAGATAGCCATAGATTTTACACTGTTATTTGTTAGTATATGTGACAAAAAGCTCTAAAAGATGTGAAATCTGCCCTAATTAAAGTTTAGATTATCATAAAGACTGGTAAACTGACGAGTAAATGGGAGGACTAGATCAAATGGTCAGGAAAATCACGAAACTAGCAAAATTTTTAAAGGGCCTAAGAACTATGAAGATTGGATAGATGGCAATTGACAGGCAGACGCCTGTGTAGACCAAGAACCGCCAAATTTGACATATTTACATTTGAATATTTACGAAAGAACGGACTAAAATATTATGAAAATTGCAAATTTGTCAGTAAAAGGAGCATAACTAACGGTCCAACGGTAAATATCAGTTGTAGATCAAATGGTCAAGCAAATCGCGAAAATTTTAAAATTTTCATTTGAGTATTTACGAAACATACAAAAATATTGCAAAGTTTGGAAATGGCCATGTAGACGGGTAAATATAAGGTGTAGATCAAACAAAACTATGTTAAACAATTAAACAAAGTCTCAAAATTTTATGAATTTTCTTATGTTTAAAATTATTATTATGAAGATTTGATAGAATACAATAGTAGAGGGAAAATATATGTGGTGTAAGCCAAACTGTACCGAAAATCGCGAAATTAACTAAATCGTATAATGAGCTCATAAAATCATTGAAAGGTGTCGGTTAGTCGGTTTAAAAATATTTAAAATTAGCAAAAAAATTTATGTGAGACGTGATGATTAAATAAACTAACAAGTTGTAAAATTTGCCAAATTTCATATTAATTTATTTTATAATTATAGATTAGATGGATTGTCAATGTTTTGTACATTTAAGATTATGTTTGTTCCATACTCTATAAAATGTACTTAACAAAAAAATGACTACTTTGATAATATCTATTCAACCTACCAAAATTTCCATCTGCCCATTACTTGCTAGCCCACAACAAATAATCATCCAACGTTCATGCATTGCCCCACAACAATGTTTGCTGGGTTATTTTCAACCGGTTCTCTTGTGTGTTCTCCCTGAATTTGCCGCGAATTCGCCGCCAACTCGCTTGCCTCTGTTGCCGGCGCTCAGTTCAGTTCGCGCATTCGAAGCTAACGGTTTGGTTCGCGGTGAAATACTGTGCAGCTTATCATCTCCATTCGTGGCTCTAGTTTCGTCCGGCTGCTGCGCCAATAATCTGGCCATGTGAAGTTCAAGTAATCTTACGGTTCAAAAGTTTCCGCCACTGGATACACGATAACGATCTATTTATAATTATGAGTTTGCATACATTCGCCAGATGATTACGCAAATTGAAAGTGACAACCCGCCTGAAATTTCTATTTGTGGCAAAGAAAGTTTCCCGACAAAGAATGGGAATAACCGAGTTTATCTGATTGGGTGGAAGATTTATTTGTTTTACTTGGCCAGCAGTGAAGCACTTAAAAATGTACTATTTACATTTTAGTTTTCTAACGGTGCGTGTTTGGTGGTAGCTGTTGTTGTTGTTGTTGTTCTGGTTCTTCTTTTGAGAGATGCTCCTTATGTGGTTGGTGCTGTGCCTAACCCGTTTATGCTTTACTTGACTGGGTAACTCCGATATAGACAAACACGCACATACTCTTGTGTACATACAAACAAACAATACATCAAGTTGTTGTTCTGCCGCCGATGGTGCATCTATGTATCTGTAAGATACACGTACTTGCCGTGCACACCTTTTTGCCTCCGCTTCCTTATTGACTGCGCAAGTCGACGCGACTTCGGGGCAATGTTTATTTTTGTTTGCTAGCCGAGCCAAGCGGGAAAAACTAGTTTTTCTTTGAAAGCAAAACAACAACCACAACAACTGCGCGGCAGTTGGGTTTTTGGAAAATCTTTGTGAAAAGTTCAACTGAAGCCAACTGTTGCATCCAAAATACAAAAATAAAAGGAAACCCAAACGGAAAAATTACGATGGCATTTAATTATGCAAATGGAAATGGGCGGAGGGGGAAAATGCGTTAATTAGCAGCAAGTGGGAGAAAAAAATATCTGCCATCAACTCTAATGATGTCGTTAATCAAAACCCGGCAGCGTGTGTAATTAGTAAAACAAAAAAAAAAAACAAAAACTTGGCCAGTGACAACACGGACACATGTGAAAGTTTTATTCGTTTTCGGTTGCATTTTCGAATTTAAACCAAAACTTTGTGACAAAAATAACAAAAATGTAAAAACGCGTCGCCAGCTAAAAGTGTCAAAACGAGAGTGCAAAATTAAGCCCCATAAATAATGCCATGCAACAAGTGTTTGCCATATGTCTGTGCATTTAAACTTAGTGCTCCGTGCAGTCGTGTGCAATTTGCTTGAGTGAGGACTGAATTTTTTTTTGGTTTTCCCTCCCTTTTAGCGGGTCATAACAATTGTGAATCATTTCGAGTTAATAGAAACCAGATACAGAATTCAAAATGGGCTTCTCATCGGCCCTACAAAGTCGAGCCGCACACGAGGCATTAATAGTGCGTCAGGATGCAGAATTACGCCTCATGGAGACCATGAAAAGGTCCATACAAATGAAGGCCAAATGTGACAAGGAATATGCAATCAGCTTGACTGCCGTTGCCCAGCAGGGCTTGAAAATTGATCGGGCTGATGAAATGCAAGGTAAGAAATCATCTAACGGAATGAAGTTTTTATCCTGGATACTCTACCCGAAATTGGTTTTATGGTTTACAAATCAACAAATATTTATACCCGACACAGCTAGATCAAAATGATAATAAAATCCGCTCTTGAAGATTGTCAGAGCGAATAGAGCAGTACTGAGACACACAACAATTCGTTTCGTCAATAAACATGAAACTGCCAACTCGTTTTCTCGAAAACAGCTGATATATTGTCAGAGGGGGTCAGGAAATTTTAAAACTCGTTGAATTATCAGAGGTACCTTTGAAAATATAGCACGCAATGAAAAATATTGAAGGAAAGAAGACTAAAAAACTAAACTACGGAAACTTTTCCGGAGGCTCTCATGTTGATATGGTTGGTGTGTCCACAACCCACGGCTGTGGTAGTTTCCGTTGCTCCCGCCGCTCCCTTTGATACCTATGTGTTCACCTACCTTTTAATCTGTACTCAACTAATGCAGTCCATGGAGCTGGCTGTGACTATGAATATTATCTCAGGCTTATTGTGCTTATTCTAATCTTTACTTTACTTCTAAACTTTTTTATTTGATTTAAATTAGCGCGCCAATTGCTTAAGGGTAGGTTTACAAAAAATTAAATTACTCAAAAACGATAAGTGGTGTTAAGAAGCGGTTTTTTTATCGGATAGGTAATCGGTTAAATTAAAATTAGTAATTTTTGTTGTTGTTGTTGTACCTGCGGTTGTTGTTGTATTTCTGTTCAAAGCTATCCAAAAATTTAAAACATAAGCCCATGGTTGTTAAGAACTGATGTAATTCTAGTGTGAACTAGGATATTTTGGATCGGTCAATAAATGGCGGAGTTATGGGGTTTCAAAGTCAAAATTTTGAAAACGTCCCACTAGCAGTTATTTGTTGACAGATCAAAAATATCCTAGTTCACACCAGAATGGTGGGTTTTAGGAGCAATTACAAAAAAAGAATTTGAAAATCGGTCAACAGGTACTCTTTAAATCTTTGCAACCATTTTGGAAAAAGTGGTTCCGAGATAATCGCATTTAAAGATTCGACATCTGTTTTCGATGAAATAAAAATTATTTTTAATAAATGTAAAAACTGCATTTGGTGCATTTGGGTGTTAGCTTTCACCGAAAATAAAATTGATCAAAATCGGTTAAGCAGTTCTCCAGAAATTTGGGTCAAAGTGAGTCAAGACATGGTAAAAAATAAAATCTCCAAAAATTTCCAAGTAAAATTTTTTTTCCAAAATATCGAACATTTTATAAATATTTATAAAATTTTAACCAAAATAGTGAAAAAACTAAGAATTTCTAAAATTGCGAGGGTCGATGAAAACAATTTTCATATAAAAGGGTCGGGAAAAATAATTGGTTTTGTTTTTTTCTGTAAAACTGAGTTTCGGATCTGCTTGAAAGTTTTGCAGGATGTTTATAAGATCCCAATAGAACGTTTAAGCAAATAAAAAATAAATGAAAAAAAAAATTTCTGAAGGTATACAGTACCCTTAAACAAACCACAGCTAAATTTTTAGCTATTTCCTGGTGACACTAAATTGTCGGAACGGCTCTGGAAATTATCAAACAATTTTGGCTCCGACAAAATCTCGAGCGTCTGAGTACCTAGCTTTAGTCTTTAATGGACTTTAAAAAGAATTTTTTTGTATTGGTATGTATGTCGAGATTTTGGCATGGCCCAGCCTAGCCAAAAAGTGAAACCTAAAAGTCAGCCTGTCTCATGTTCGACTGTTCTATTTGTGGATTTGTGAATTCTCTCTTGTTTCTAGTGCCAATCTCGTTTGGACCAGTAAAATGTAAATGTTGGCTATACAGCTCCTTCAACGGGGCAGCTTCTTTCATCTTTTGGACCAGTAGTTTGAAAGTAAAGAGACAATTTAATTCGAATTTATAATACAAAACCGAAACAATGGGCACAGCTGATTATTTGAAAATGTCGTCGTGCATGCCAGTTCAACCCCAGGGCCCAATGATAACATCAAATCTACTCAATGCGGTACCTTTACACTGCTAAAAAGTGCATAGTATAGTCAAAAGTAAATAGTGTTTTTTCTTAAATACGCAGTTAAAAAACTCTACATCCCTATTCTCAGCGTGAGAATAACCAACTTCTTCTAAAGTTTTACTATTTGGCTTATTAAATACGAAAGCATGAAAATCGTCATAAAACTTTTTTGGCTAGTTATCGAATTTTAGAAGCTAACAGCAGAATCCGAAATAGAAACGTTTACACGAAATCGGCTCAAACTTTCGAATAGGGAAACAGGAGCAGGCCTAATATAATTTTAAGCGAATACCACTTAACAAAACCGAGCCAAAACCGTGGTTAGCATATTTCTAAAAACCCTGTTCTAAACCGAAAAACTCTGATAAATACTTAGAATTAACGGTGCTTTAGTAGCATTCTTGGTAGATGCTAACCCTCTGAGGCAAAACTATAACAACATTTAAGTTTTTGTCATTTGTAGCGTTAGGATGTAATTTCAAAATAAATAAATAAATAAGTAAATATAAAAAACTATGCTGGACAATATTTTTCTGGGCTAAATATGTAGCTCCTAAGTTAAAAAATGGGCTTAAAAAGTGCGTACAAATTTAAGTTTGCCTGTAAAGCGATAAAAGAAAGGTAATTTACAATCAATAATTAACAAGTGCTACTTGCTTTGAACAATATATAATCTTACCTTCAATGACAAACATTATTATTTGGAAGATTTTGTATTTTTTTTCTCATTTTTGTTTATAAACCAAAAAACACAAAACGAAGCAGACCAAAATGTATGGCCGCGAAAGCATGATGCCTTTGAAAAACAACATAAACTCGCGGAGATCTTTCAAAACTTCTACTCATAATTTCAAATGTTTACTGCTAACTGACAATTATAATTCAAATGTCTTTAAAGCTTATCGTTTTTAAAATAGTACAAATGATTTAATAAGTGCCTGGAGGCACTTTTGGGTATTAGAGCATTAAATTGGTAAACTATGAAACTGTATCACGGTGAATTGTTTTTTATTGGAAATCCACTAAAACAATTAAGCCTCAAACTAAAATATTAGTATATTTTCTGTATTCCCTATTGTTTAACAAAAAAAAAAATTATCATCTGTTTCCTTCATACTATATGGTGTGAATTTTGGCAGCCTGCAGCAAATGGGAAAGTCGCCAGGGGCCAAAATCGCGTGACTTGATCGCATTTCAAAGTGAATAATACGCGTGAAGTTTTATTCCAGACCATTTGAGATAATCACCAGACAGACTGGGCAAATTGTTTTCAACTACCGGCCTCTGCTGTGTGGCCAGCAGCAGAGGCAGCATCTGCAGGACGACTCCCAAAGAAGTTACATGTGTGCCAGTAATTGCCCAGGCAAAACGTTCTGGCAAGCGTGTATCTCAAAGATACTGCATTACAACCTGCCATCTAAGCTCATCAAAGTGTCGACAAAGTGCAGCTGTCTGCCCTGTTTGTTAGTACATAAATACTATAAATGCGCACGAAATAATTGCTATAATTTCCAGTGTCAGTTTTGGCTGGCAAATGGTTTTGCTATGTTCTTGTCTGATTGTTTACGTATCCGCTGGATGTGAATGCAAACAGCACGAAAATGCTGGCAATTTGGTTTCCAGAAAACATTTATCTTCGACTGCTTGAAGCTGCATTTCACCTTGACCATGAACTTGATTTGATTTGGGGGGGATGGCCACCCAATGGCAAACGAAATGGACAAACGTTTGAAACTTAGAGAGGTTAAAGTTTCAGTTATAAAAGAATGTCTTTATTTATGCCAGCTTAAGATACCAAATGATTCATTCAAGTTGCGGTTGAAGGTTTTTCTCAGCTGACTCAGTTAAATTAATACTTTAAGTCTGGGCAGAATGATAAATATGTGTCTCCGAAAGATTGTGTTTATCAGTTCTCTAAGTTGTCATGTGATCTGCTTGTTGATTGAAATAAAATACAAAATAATTAGATTACTATGCCTTGTTTCCATTGAGTAAATATTCTGTATACATTTTTATTATGCGTTGTGTCTTTTGCAGGCAGTCTAATCACAAAGTCGTGGCGCTCCTACATGGATGAGTTGGATCAGCAGGCCAAACAGTTTAAATTAAATGCCGAACAGCTGGAGGTGGTCTGTGATAAGCTGACACATCTTTCACAGGATAAGCGAAAGGCTCGTAAGGCCTACCAGGAGGAGCATGCCAAAATTGCGGCTCGTCTGAATCATGTGAGTAAAAACACAAAAACGCCAAATGTCTCTTATGAAATACAAATAAATAATAATAAATGGGTATTAATGGGAACGCACCCAAATGGTCAGACAATATAAGCCATATTTAAGCTTATTTAAAGCTTACACTGAGAGAATTAGTCGAGTTGGTTATGCCCAGAATAAATCTTTGTTATTAGCAAAAGAAACTGTTTTTAATAGCTGTAATGCCGAAATTTGTGCGAATATTATTATTGAACCCTTCTTCTTCGAAGATGATTTTAGAGTAGCCTAAGCCGTCAGTGTACAGCGTTACTGAGCCATGATCATTTATTTTGTCATGACAGTTCCTGGACAACTATTGATTTCAACAGGAGTGTCTTTATAAGGACTATTACTGCTCGGTTTCCTTAATTATTTTTACCATTTATTAAGGATTTTTATATATTGCCAATTATTTTGTTATGACTTCAGAGCAGAATCCTATTAGATTTGAAATGCCGTTTTACGCTGCTGTTCGACTAGTCAAACGCCAAAATTGCCTACTGTGAAAAGAAGCTTCTATGGAATCTAGTAAAATCAATTGTTTATGTAATTACATTATGCTATATTAAACATTGGCTTTCAGATAGAAATCATAGCGGACAACCCCCACCTTGCAAGTGGGCTCTAGGTGGTAATTGAAAAAAAAAGAAAACGATAATATAAATATTTTATTTTGAAAGATATATATAACTTTAAGGAAAGGTCAAGGACAACCCCTAGAAAGAGTAGGTCCAGGAGATTTTATAACCCCTGCGAAAGTGATTTTTCAAGAATCGAACAGCTTAACCTGAAGAAACTATTATAGTTCGGACTCATGTTTAGTGGATTTGTTACCAAAGAAAAGTAATTTTCACCTCTTAATAAAATATAATATAATAAATCTGAACTGCAATTCCTTTTCTAGGACTCTCATTTTTCTCCTGCCTGAAACCTTTTTTATTCTCTGTACCAAAGGTGCACAAAGTATATTAAGTTAGTGAAAAAGTGTGTAACAGGTAGAAGGAATCATTTCCGACCCTAAGAAGAATGTATATTCTTAACAGCGCTGACTTGCCAACTGCTCAAAGTAGTGGCGCCATCTATTGGTCAGTTTTAAAAGTCCCTCAACCACCATTGTTCCAAGCAAGTAGACGCGCCATCTATTGGTCAAGTTATGACAGAGTTGCTACTGCAAGTAAAAAGTATATAAGAGTAGGGCTTGCGACTTTCTTTTTGTTTTGATTAATTTTAAACCCACAATACGTTTAACTAATATTAAGTTATTTCTAATCAGCGCTTTTAAAGGTCTTTCTTTTCCATTTACGTTTGACATTTGGTTAATTTTTCTACAATTCAAAAAAATTAGGTTTAAGTAACGTTGTTCCATTAATTTTCGAAATCCAATTCCATAATCATTTTAATTTTGTGTAATAATCTATATATAAATTTTATCAAAGAGTCTGAAAACGTTGCTTTAGTTGTATACCAATGGATGGGGTGAGTCAAGTCGCCATAATAATGCAAAAGATGATTACTTGTGAGCCCCACACCCTCAACTTGGACGCCGCCCATTTCCGCACTTGTTGTTTAACTTCGTTTTGTATTGTCAATTGAAGTAGTAAAATTTTTAAAATAAACATTTTGGGCTTATCCTAAATTTATATAAATATTATCTTTTTCTGCGAAATACTGCAGACAAATCAAAAAATGATAGCAGTTCAAACGACTTGTAAACATCAAATGCTTCTGTTATGCCCGTGTAAGTCAATAGAAGTGTTTATTTGTTAGCCAAGCGGCAACAAGTTTATTAACCCAACGTTCATCAGATTAGAACAGAAGAAGGGTCAACAGATTTCCATATTCACGGGTGCTGACAGCAAAATTAGCATACGCGATAAAATCCAAATCAGCCGCAGTCAGGCTGTGTTGCCAGCAACATGTTGCAAACACCAAAAATACCAGATGATGACCCAGTAAAAATATATTGTTTAGCTACTGTTTTATATCTTCCTGCGGCCTTTGTCAAATGTAAACAAACAACAGACTATACCGTACACACTGAATAGTTTGTTTTATTGTTTCTTTGTTGTTTTTCGTTTTTGTTTTTGGCAGAAAAACGGCATATTGAGGCGCAATAAGTGTTTGTTTATTATGGTTCAAAGTTTAATGAATTTTATGTGATTTCCAACACAAATTTGCCTCAAAGTTTTCTTCCATAAAAACCAACACATACACATGCTTCAAACTTGCGGCAAGTCAATTGACAACAATTTAGTGAACTAGCAATAAAAAATTACAAACAAGCAAAAGAGCAAAATAAAATTCTGGGGAAGATGAGTTTGTTGCCTCTGGCTCTCGCTGGACAAAGTTAAGCACCAGAGCAGTCAATAATAAACTCAACTTGGTTTTTCTCTGTTCTTTTTTCTCCCATTCTTCTTTTTTCCTCATTGGACTTTGACTTGTAATATTTGCGCAATGGGTTGAACAGACAGCAATTGGAGTTAAACTATATAGAAATAAAAACTAGTTGAATTGATGGTGGAACGAGCGAGATGGCAACTCATCGAAGAATTGTTGCTGCTGGTGTTGTTGATTTAATAAGTATCGAGAAATGGGTCGCTTGTGGCTTGAGTTGCAAGAATTGATATCAGATTGGGTGGTGCGATATGTGGATTGGCATGGACTAACGACGATGGGGAACTAGACGAGGTGTATAATAATTAAAAATTGCCTTTAATTTGATAACCGGAACAGGTCTATAAATCTAATCAGTATTTGATCACTTCGGATTTTATCTAATCATTTAATAGTTTGTTGTTTCCTGCCACCTTTACTAAATTCCCATTGCATGCACAGAGCAATATAATAAACTTAGTGTTATTTGCTTATATTACAGACTAAGCTTACGATAAATATTAAAATAGACTAGAAAGTTTTTATGGGACTGACATAAGAGACACGAGATTATGAAATGCATATTTGTATATTTATAAAAATGGGCAGATGTGGTGCCCATGAAATAAATTTTTCTTTAACCATAAGAGGGCCAGATTTTTATACAAGTTACTTTTTTGTTTACAAGATACTCGTAGAGTAAAACGGGTATACTAAAGTCGTGCAGAGTTTAAATATTCTTGATCAGCATCAACATCCGAGGCTATATAGCGCTCTCTTCGTTTGTACATCCCTCTGCATGAATACCCAGATCATACCCAGGGGTCTAGAAGAGCTTAAGAAAACAAATTTTAATTGTAGACTCCCATTTTTCAAATTTTTTCCACGCTCACACCCGCCTCCACAATAAAACATATGTTGAATAAGTCTAATAATTTTTTATAAGCTCCCGTTTATAATCGCAATAGCTATGAATTTTCATTGAGATCGGATAACAAATAGACGAGTTTAAAAATGTTGAATTATTTTGGGCTTCCCCAAAGTCCCCCAGTCGAGCAAAACCGACTTTAACTTACGCTCTCGTGTTAAGGCTGTTGAAACCTTCATAAACCTCATTTTAGAGCAGAGTCGGGCACGTTCCTATCCGTTGGGTATAGAACATAGCTCTGCGGCAGTGACGTCGACAATCAAGCTTATACTGCTCTCTTTTGCAGCAACAAAGAAGTTCTAAATGAATAAATCATTGGGCATTCTTTTTCAGTATGTATTTATATAGGAGAATCCTAAATTGAATTACATTTCAAAATCCATAATTATTGCATTTTAGCCTGGGATGCTAGATAGTTTTGCATCTACAATTACATCTAACAATTTAACAAGGATACGTCACATATTTATAAATCCCAAATTTCACAAATCCAGTATTTTTAGAACCATCATTCGTTCTAGTAAAGTCCATCCACTTTTTCGTTCAATTCAGTTTCGCAGCGAGGACATTTACCCCCTCTTATTGAACAACATCTTCAAAATCTTGAACAAAGCATTTGACTAACTGTCGCCCCACTGCAGTTGCCTGACTTTTGTTATTAATTGACAACACTTAAGGGCGCCAAAAGCGGCCCGCACACACAGAGCTAATGGATACGGAATTGATTTTAATGTATCTCTTGTATCTTTTAGCTTGTGTAATGCGTTGCGCTCACGCCCCCACTACAGCAAATATTTAAGGGGAAAGGCAAAACGCATTAGGGTTTCAGGCATTGGACAGCGATTTGACTACTTCTGACTTCCGGGTGGGTTTTCCACCGGTTTTCCACACATGTCAGCTTTGCTGGGGCTTCGCTTATATATGTGTCGATATGTATAAATTCTTATTGATAGACCGCAGAAAGCATGCTAAAATGCCTGAGATACATTTCAAACTGACAGCCATGAAAATATTATTCAAAAGACTGGAGATGGTTGCGTGAGTTGGGACGCTCTCTAAGCTTCTGCGACGTACTCGTATTAATTACAATAAAATCAATTGAAAGTATGTATTTACGGTCTGGACAACAACAACAACATTAGCCTCTGCCTCCTCTGTCTCTGGTATGCCAGATAAGCCGATAAGATATAATTTCAGAATATGGCAAGACAAACAAACAACAAACAGCCTTACTTTCGACTTGCGAATGCAGCACATTCGTACATACATATGCACATGGCCCAGCCATTGCCCCGGTTCGTGCCAAGCACTTCCAGATACTCGTACTTTATGAATAACAGGCAATCGCTTGAGTAAAATTTCCCATCAAGACAGACCGCTTCTAATGTTAGGGGCGAATCTGAAGAGGGTTACTGCTGGACGGCGCCAAAGTTGTACAAAATAAAACAGCACTCCAACACTTGAGTCAATGCCAGGCCGCTGGAGTATGTACAAAAGCCTTTCGCCCTGCCATTTAATTGAGCTTCATTGACCTGTGTCCAAAGTTCTCAAGTGTCTACAAAGTTTTCCCCTATGCATAATTGGACGCACACTCAGGGACGATTCTAAACCGCAACATGGCACCCACAGGGCAGACAAAAGTATCTGAGCTGTGAGTGCTGGTGTGGAGTGAGGAAATATTTGGTTAAAGTTGCTTATTTTGTGGCAAATATCAATCTCTTCTTTTTTTATTTATTTTTTTTTATTTCCAGCAAAGATCATAAGGATCAGTCAAGAATCATACAGTCGATGGTTGCATCGGTAGGCTGAATTAATTGTCATATGTTCAAGTAAAAATATGTTTAGCTGACTTTATCAGTGCAGTAGTTTTTAAGACCTTATTGCAAGTGCTCGTTTTCAAACAACAAAGTTCAAGAACGCTTATAATAAAGTTACAAACAAAGGCTTGTTACCAAAATCCACTTTCTTATCAAATATTTCAAATCCATTTAAAAGCATTCAAAACGAGAGCTCTAACTGACTTCGATATGGGACATGGGAAGAAATGTTTAATAGCGTTCCTGTGTTCTTGAAAGGGACCTCCGTAAAGTTGCAACTTTTTTAACTTTTAATTTATTATAACATCTTGATGTAAATTTCAGGGAGTGCAGACAATTTGTCTGGGTATGAAATCTGAAATTTCCATTTCAACAGCAGACTTATTTAAATTAAGTATTGTGCCAAACAACATTAATAGCTCATTTGGAAAACTGTCTTAAATAAGAAAACTCAAGGAAAGAAACTAGCACAGACTTACCGCTTTTGCTCCCGCTTTTTGGTCATAAATAGAAAATGACTTAAATGCTCTGCACATAAAATGCCAAAACAACTTTACTGTCAGCCTGGGTATGTTTGGGGGTGGGTTATTTCATTGAAAGGGGGAGCAGCGCTGGTGGTGAAGTCGACAAAAGTTTCTTGACATTGCGACAAAAGCTGCACAAATTGCACGCAGCAGCGAACCAGGCACACTCTGTTGCTTAAGCGCACACAGGACAGGACAGACAACTTGTAGATACTTTTGTATCTGTTTATCTGCTAGTCACTGCCATAAGTTGCACGGCTTGTAAGCCCAGTGATTTCTATCGTTTGTGCAGCTGCGAACTCCACGCAGCATAAAAATTTGAGTTTAAATTTGTTGACAACAAACATGTGGCTAAGTTTGTTTTCGGGTCGCGTGCGCAAATCGCAGCCAAAAGTTGTGTCAGACACAATAGCAATTACATGGATAGCCATAGCCCCACCAAAAGCGAAACTTGCGGTCTGGTGGGACGTCATGGTGTGTGTCTGGCGACAAACAACACACACCCAGGGGTTGAAAATGCCCGGCCACATGTACTCACCAAGTGGGGTTAGTCCAAGCATAATTGCCATATAATGGAATGGCTCCGCATTGGCGCCAGTTCCGCTTGCAGTGGGCTCTTTCTTTCGCTCACTTACTTTTTGGGCTTGTTGCTAGAGTTTGCAACTTTCGTTTTTGGGTTGCGAGACTGTTGGCCAAGGCCTAATCGATGGCTACGTCATCGTCGTCTGACAATGACAGCGACGATACCAGCAGCATGATGATGATTACTTCCGCCAAGACATTATCCGCTAAAGCGTATTTTCCACGTGACTGCAATAGAATAGAGTGGAAACTGCAGGCAACTAAAAAACGGTGATAGCCGAAAAAACCAATTTATGTTTGACATTCTGAAAGGATGTCACGAAAATGTACTTGCCATACAGATGCAATAAATGAAGTTGTAAAAAAAAAAATTATGTTGATGCTGAAGTTTTTGGTCGGTCTGAATATAGTTAACTGAATCATTTTTAACTGGTTGAGCTACTAAATTCAAAGTGTAGATGTTATTCTCATTAGGAATTTAAACCAAATGATATTAAATTATGCTGAAGCTCCTTTTACTGGCTCGACTTGTGCTTTTTTAAGCAAGCGACATTAACTTCAAGAACCGTTTTTTACTTTTTATGGAAAGCATTTAACAAGTCCTTTGTCACCCAGAAATTACTTGCTTTAAGAGCAACGGAAATATCGAATGGTATTAGTCGAATAGTCTTTAAAACACAACCTGTAGGCAATGCTCCAAGATCTTGAACCGAGTCCCTGAGAACCAGTTCGATTCGGCGTTTTGGGTTCTAAATTGTTAATCTTCCAAATTAGAACCCGAACCGGAACCCCTTTCTTTAAAAAACATTCGGATCGCAAAATAACTTTTGTCAGCTTTTCAACAACTTGTAAAACTCAATAACTACTCTCAATATCATACCAGGGCTCGGCATATCATGGTTTCGAGAAAAAAATGTAGCATTATATGTTAACAATGTAGTTAAATTCATAGACTTCATGAGGCAAGCTACCAATTTTAAAGTCCAGGCCCTTTTAGAAGCCTTTGTGGAGGACGTATGAATGATAACTGTACGGCATAAAGTTCATTTTAGTGTTGATTAACGTTTTTAAATGATTCGTAAGCTGGTCGCTTTTTTCTTAACAAGAAGCACCTTTGTTTAGTGTAAAGCTACTATTAATTGTTCTTAGCAACAAAATATTTATTTCAAAGTAGGAGAAAATTTGTGCTGATATTGGTGCTGTGGGTGGTAGGAGAAGTTTCTTAACATATTCTTAAAGGCGAAAAAAGCCGAAAAAAATGGGTCCTACAGAACTTTTATTATATCAAAGAGTGATTATAGTGTCCACCATTTTCACGTTGCTTTAAAATAAAAGCCTTCAATTAGCCTTTAATCTACGCCATTTATCTAAAAAATAATTTTTTTTGCTTGCAATTAGCCAACAACAAATTGAAGGCAGATCAAACATCAATTAGGTTTTTCTTTGGTGGTAATTGTAGTTGTTTATGGACAAGGTGCGGCATCTTTTTTTGGCATTTTCCTAGCGCTCTCTTGACTCTGTGCAAATCAGCTGAACCTGGGTGGGTCGCTCCTGGGTCTGGTTCCATCGCCCACGCAACATCAGCAACAGCAAAAATGTTTACCAAAAAAAAAACACATAATTTGTTTGTTTATAAACAAAAATTCGTGTGTGCTGTTCGCTAAATGACGACAAATTATAGCTATTTCAATGCTAATGCTAATTTTCTATAGAATTTTATCTGGGGTTTTTTCTTTTTTTGTTTGTGTTAATCCGCCAAAAGAGGACTTACTGCGGTAGCAAATTGAGTTAAGCTTGATGGCCAACCACAAATAAGGGAGAAAGTTTCATTTTTGGTGGCCAATATGCCATGAAGAGTCAACACAGCCTGTGCGGGTGGCCCAGGCTGGGAAAGTGACTGACAGACGACAGACTGATTGACAAAAGACCGTAGTCAACTGTGCAGGGTTGGCAGCCAGACAGGCCAGATGTGGCAAAGGCATAAAAGTCAGTACGTGCCTGAGCCCCTCCAGAAAATCGAATAATGCCAAAAATGTCAGCACATTGGACATTGGATGACGTTGTGGTAAAATGGATGCCATTTATCTATTTATTATACTTTTTCAACGCAAATTGTGAGAAACCAAACCACGGTACTTTGGCTAGCAAAAAGTCAGCGCTGCCAAATTTGCCTCTTTTCCGACTTCAGGCTTTTGGCAATTTGTTTAGCCCAAAAAGCAGTCAAGTGCCAACTATTTTGTTTTACCCTTCCCGAGGGTAAAGTTGCACACGAAGTATGAATATTTGTCTGAACCTGTAACATAAGAAATTTTAAGAAAACATTTTTGATGTGAAACATCTTTAATTTCGGTACCGAAGATTTTAGTACGAGTAAAATTTTTTTTCAGCGTCACGTGACGCTGACTTCATGCATATTTTCTGTAGTTATTTTAGCGGAGTGGAAAGAGGGGAGAAACTGTGAGAAAAGTAGAGGTGACTAAACAATGAATTGACAGTGACTTAACAGTGACTTGACAGTGACTTGGCAGTGTCTTAACAGTGACTAATCAGTGACATGACTGGATACTGAATTAACAGTGACTAATCGGAGACTTGAAAGCGACTAGGAGGTAACTAAACAGTGACTAAAAGGTGACTCAACAGTCAATTGAAAGTGACTAGTCAGTGAATACTGACTGAAAAGTGACTTGACAAACAGGAAGCAGTGACTTACCAGTGACTAATCAGTGACTTGACAGTGTCTAATCACTGACGTGACTGACTTGATTGTGACTTGGCAGTGACTAAACGGTGACTTGACATTGACTTAACAGTGACTTGACAGTAACTAAACAGTGACTAAAAATTTACTTCTCAGTGACTTAACAATGACTTGACAGTGACTTAACAATGAACTGACAGTGATTAATCAGTTTCTTGACAGTGACGAGGCAGTGACTTGACTGTGACTAAACAGTGACTAAACAGTGACTTAAACAGCCCCTAAACAGCTTTTAAACGTAGTATCATGTTTCACATCAAAGCCTCGTGTTTCACACATTTTTTAATTTTTTTTTTTTTTATTTTAAAATTAACAAGCTGGCAGGCAGATATCATGCTCCAAGGGTATATAAACTTCGGTCGAGCCGAAGTTAGCTTGCCTCAATTTTTATACCCGTTACTCATAGAGTAAAAAGGGTATACTAAAGTCGTGCAAATGTATGTAACAGGCAGAAGGAATCATTTCCGACCGTATAAAGTATATATATTCTTGATCAGCATCACCAGCCGAGTCGATATAGACATGTCCGTCTGTCCGTCCGTCCATCCGTCTGTATGAACACCTAGATCTCAGGGATGGTAAGAGATAGAGGTTTGACATGTATGAGACAAATGCTTCTTATACTTGCAGGCAGATCAAGTTTATTTCAAATTTTGGCCACGCCCCCTCGCGCCTCCGCAATTCGGAAAAAACGTTATATCTCCTACAGTTTTAAAGATAGACGATTCGTACCTTTTAGAGATAGTTAGTAATTAGCAAACCAAATAATAAGGATCGGAAGAGCGGTTCTCAAGTTATGAGCAAAAATGTGAAAAATAGCCGAGTTAAGAAAGTGTTGCATACTTTTCAGATGTTCCCCCTAATGAACGCAGGAACACTGTTAAAAATGTTTTTTCATGAGTAACGGGTATATCAAAGTCGGTTAGATCTGACTTTAACTTGCGCTCTCGTTTTATTATCAATTTAAGCATCGCTTAACAAAACGAAGATGCGAAGCTTACATTAGAATTGCCGTGCTTATGATGGTCTAAGCTCAATTTAACAAATTCCGCGATTTTGTAAACCTTTCTGCACTGGTGTTCATTATAATCTAATTTCATACTAAAATTGAGTCATTTTCGCGATTTTTAAGAACTTTTTCATCCTCTTCATTATTATAAAAATTCATTATAAAATAGCCTGTATGTTTACCTGTCGGCTTACTTGTCTTTTTATCATTTCTTTTGGCATTCTTTGTGAAAATTTACATTTCACATCTTCTACATAGAGCTATTGGTCACATAAACTAACAAATAACAGTGTAAAATCGATGACTATCTGACACATAGCAGCTATCTGAGAGAACAGAAATCGGCCCTAAATCGACGACTATCTGAAACATAGCAGCTATCTGGGAGAACAGAAATCGGCCCTAAATTCATTTTACAAATTGTCATAAATTTTGTGATTTCTTAGACCGATTTAGCCATATATTTGTCCGTCTTCATGGCCATCTCAGCCCATCTAGCTGTTCTTGTCGAATAAAGATACATAAATTTGTCAGCTTGGGAAATCACTCAACTAGCACAAAAATGAAAATTTTCTGTCTAAACGGATTACTCGAACTGCAAGGGTATTTAAACTTCGTAAGATCTTGAGTTAGCTATTTTGTTCATCTCATGTGGAGCTACATATGTATGTCCACGGTTACAGCTGCTGCCCTTTGGGTCCGGACAATAGAAATTGCAATTTTCATTTATGAAAATATTTGTGGTACGATTTCAATTTACAAAGTTGTTTTTTGATTAAACTAATGGAGATAATAAATCAGCAGCCGCCACCTCTGGCCAGGCAACTACTTCAATTAATTGAATTGTGCGAAATCCTCCCCTAAGAACGTGGCATAAAAGAGCTAACTATGAAATTTGACTAGACTAAACATCCTATTGTCATTACCATGCAAAAAATAATAAGGCAAAAAAAGTTATGCTGCCCCAGTCAGTCTGGAATCGGGAATGGGTTTGTCTGCCTCTGATAATGGCAGCGCCGCCGCCATTAACAAAACGCATTATTGCTTGTAATTGCCAAACCAAACTGTTGGCGCGCGGCAATCATCAAAACTTGCACAGACACACCCCACCGATGTCGTCGTGGTAGTCGCCGTCGGCGGCGCCACTTTCCTTGCAGTAAAAAAATTCATACATAGTCTTTTTCCCTTCACTAATTTGCACTGCTGTGGAAATATTTTTGAGAATTTTTACGATGGCCAACCATGAAGACATTGCCAGCCAGCGGCGCTTTACGCTTCCCTTATTCATTGCTCATACGCAGCGTTGGCTGTGCAAATTTTGATTCCCTTTTTGTGTCTATCAAACAAACAAGTACGAGTAAGTTTGCCCAGGGAGAAAAATGTGGGATTATTTGTTAAACGGCAAACGTAGAGAACATAGTGGCAAATTGAAAATCAACGAGATAAAAGCAGCCAGGCAGTCAATAGCCATGGGGTGGCAGCGTCTGTGTTAATTCGGTTTGCTAATTTGGAATGGCGCCAAATTGAAAATAAAATCTTTCTATTCGCGAAGCATGCTACAGTAAAAGCTCGATTAAAGTTAAAAAGTACAAAATTTGGTTGAACTAAGATTGGTGTGGCTCACTGGCTCACAAAAGTTAATAGCCACTGGTTATTGAAACTAAATTACTAAAACAAGTAAGAAAGTCTGTCCATCCCGACTATAGCATACTCTGTACCTGGAGTAAGAGCTGAAGGCAGTGCTGCTGCTGCGCTCATCTCTAAATTTCTTTCTATCTCTCTCTCTCTCACACACTAAGATTGTACGGTGTTGGTTGTTAAAGGGTGGGAGGGGGTGCTTCACTTTTTTGCTCATAACTTGAGAACCACGTATGAACAAACAGATCTCAGAGATGGTAAGAGATAGAGGTTTGACATGTATGGGACAAATGTTTCTTATATTTGCAGGCAGATCAACTTTATTTTCAATTTTTGCCACACCCCCTCCCGCCCCCGCAATTTTGAAAAAACGTCATATATCTCACAGTTTTGTAGATAGATGATTCGTCCCTTCTAGAGATAGTTAGTCATTAACATTATTTATTGATTTGCTGAAGAAATTATAAAGATCGGATGAGTGGTTCTCAAGTTATGAGCAAAAAAAAAACAAATACCCCCTCCACCCACAACCATAACACAACCAAAACGCATTTCACTCAAAATTAAAGAGAGAGAAAGAGCGAAAGAGAAACTTAGAGATAAGAGCAGCAGCAGCACTGCAATTCAGCTCCAACTCCAGGTCCAGAGTATGTCAGAGTTGGGCTTGACCGACTTTCTCACGTGTTTCTAATATATATTATTATTGATATCTACTTAAAAGTGCTTTTATTTCTAAAAATTTTACTTTCCTCAATTCCCACTGTATCTAACCGTAAATCATATATGTACATAAATATTAGCTATTTTAATATTTTTGGTATAGGTCTAAATTTCCTATTGTCTTTTTTTATGTTTGCATGTTGGTGTTGCTCACAAAAGTGAAATTTATGTTCTCAGCTGAGCTAATTTATGTGGCATATATATCGTAATTGTCAAATACTAATGCTTTCCCAGCTCAACAAAAATATAGCAAATTACGTAGCCGTCGCGTGTGCCGATTTTGCATATTTGCACAAAATGCAGCGGTAAATGCGACAGCTGCAAAAACAGCAGCAGCGAGCACTAGAAATTAATGCCAGCACAATTGTTTCTGATTTTGAGATATATCGTACGCCAGGCGGTTGAAAATATTTTATGGCTGCCTACTAAAAATAAAAATTGGCGCATTGCAACAAAAACAGCAGCTAGAATGGCAGCAAAAATGTTAAACTGTGACTCAGGTGGCGGCGGCATATGAGGAATATCTGCCAAACATGTGTAACAAAACATAAGTCGTCAAATTCGCCTTCATTGTTTCATCATCATGTTTTGGAAACCACAAAAGTGTGGGCGCAGGTCAAGTCACTGGCATTTACCCCTCTTTCCGTTAATCCATGTAAATCAATCGATGGCGCTCACCTTGGAACCAGAAAGAAAAGGACAACGAATTTATTTGTAAAAAACTGAAAAGAAATGCACTTAAACCCACAACTTTAATATTTACGCATCGGTTAAGACTCTGGGCGAGAGATTTACGCGAGGGGCGCTTGTAAAATGCCACTAAATTGACAGTGTTGTTTGTTTCCAATGATTATGGAGGTCAGCAAAGCATGTGTAAGTGTATATGCATGATTGAGAAAGTCAAAAGTCCACAATGTGTTAATTAATAATTGTGCTAATTCATATTGAATTGAATGTGTAAAAATTAGGTGAAAACAATGTATTGAATAGTTACTCAACGGAGTTTGCGGTTAATATTCTGTATGAAATACACCGATTGTCAACGAAAGCGAGGACAAAAAGATAGTGTATTGATGTGCGGAAATAAAGCGCCGTGAACTAGCTTCGAACTTTATAGACTAGGATATCTAGAACAGTGTCCGGCACCGTTCATTTCTTTATCAGTAGCGACGTCCATCCTTTATAGCGGCGTGAACACTCTACGAGCGTACACTTTTTTGCACTAACAAACATGTGCTAACTGAGACCTCTCGCGTGTCTGAACCACACATGCAAAGGCAAAATAAGCATGTGTTTTTTCCTTTTTTAAAGTCGATCGTTTCTGTCAGAAATACGTCAGCTTTTCTCACTTACGCTCTCTGAATACAATTGGGAATATGTCCGTTTCAGTCTAACCACTGTGATTTCATACTAGGACTATAAAGTATCTTTTTAAGCACTATCTCTTAGCAAAATGTGAGGGAGCTCATATTTGATCTGTAATACTCATTCTCCATGCAAACTCTGCCGAGCGGCTGACTGCTCTTCGCTCTCTTGGTCTTAGCTTCGGTATGCGTTCGGCATGTGAATGTGTAAATACACATCCGGTGACAATCGCTGATATAATGGAAAAATAAACTAACATAAATTTGGCTTAAACAATCACAGTCGAGCGTTGTTACATTTAGCATAAACGAGAAGACAGAGTAAATAGAAGCTTGAGAATCTTTTTAAGTCTAAATTACAAATTGAATTAGTTAAGCAGGTCGAGGTCATCTTGTGTTTGCACATAGGAAGGTAGGTAGTTCCGACTGGCCCAATGTAGTAGTGTAGTGAAAACATCGATGGCCCTATCGATACTATTGATGTTTGAGTATTTGCCAAACAATCGACTGTTGTGACTTGCTATCGATGTATCGGAGCAAACTTAGTATTGTTTTAGGGTAAGAGTAAAAATTTCATCGAAAAATTTACTGGCAAAATTTCAGATCGATCGGTTAAGATTTGCTTGAGTTATGTTTCCGGCCAGCTGAAAAATAGGGTCTACAGAAATGATACAGACCGCCATTTGTTTGATACAAAAAATCGAAAACCATTTCGGTAAATGTATCACACTATAATACCTCATTCACAAGTTTTCGATTGGCTCTTCCATTGGGACAAAAAAAAATTTTGAAAATCCACTTTTTTTTTTTGAGCTACTTAGATGTCCCCCCTTAACTCCAGAACCAAATTTAAATAGTTAGCGCTTGCATATTAAAAAAACTATTTGCTTGCTGGAAAAATTCTTAAGAAAAACTATAAGTTGCAAATTACAACTTTAAGTAAAATTAATAAAATGACAAAAACATGTCTGTTGCACTTGAGTACAAAGTGTCACGGACTGTTGGAGATTTATGGGTGAAAAAATCTTTCCATTATTGTAGAAAAATTTCTCACTTACCTTTAGGCTGGAAATTTTCAAAGTTAAAACTGATTAAAGAGTTAACTAAGCTTTAGTTTGTTTTTGCTAAAGATTGATTTATTTTAAAACACGAACACTTTCGAATGACTAAATGAACACTAAATAATTTTCTGTTTTTCACTAGCAAATTTTGTTTTTCGTTTTTATATGTACTTATTGTATAATCGACTTAAGAAAAGGAAGACCAAGCAATACAACTATGTAAGTCGAAATGGCATTGAACTTTGGCTATGTATTCCATACAGTTTGGCCCCCTCGTCGTCATGTGCATTTGGTCAAGGCGACATATTTGTACTCGAACTGTGGGCCGCGGCAAAGTGCCACTCGAGAGTATATTTGGGCGGCCTATGTGATTATTTATGGCCCAGAGACAATAAACTTGTTGTGTCAATGGCCAACAATGACCACCAATGATGCAGTGGAACGTGTCAAAGTGAAAAAAATTGCAAAATTATTGCTTGCTTTTTGTAAGGTCACCGCTTTTTTTCAACTTGTTCCTCGAACTGAGGCGGGTTTTCCATGTGCCAGATTAAGCTACTTCAAAGTGATGTTGATTGTCAGCTGAACTTGTTTTGCTGGCGGATTTTCATGCGCCACATCCGCATCCAGAAAGTGGAGCAGAAAACCGGAACGTCTGCAAAAATACTCGTAAAGTCAAACCAACAAAAAACGAAGAAGGCATGATGCTTACACATTTATTTCTGGTTCTTGCCAAGGCTACTGCATAGTGCGAATCCCGTCTCGTTCGCATTATCTCAGCACTCGCAATGCTTAATTGAAGAGATTTCGAGTCAATTAATGCGAAAGAGAAATTCTTAAAACTTTCAAGCGTGAAAGTAGTCAACCGTCGGACTTTGTCTAATTTGTGCTGGAAAGCCGACAAGGCGGCTTTGGCAAATAATTATCATTAATAAATGGAAAATTAACTGCTAAATGGAACACACCCACAGAAAGCATATAAAGCAATTGCAGCTCAATCTTGTAATTGGCATCTAAATGAATCAAATTGCAAAAAAATAAACTCAAAATCAGAGTATCGATATCAGCTTTCGATTTTGCCTAATTGCCAATTTGAGTAATGAGGCATTGATTGCCTTGTAATGTTGTTGGGGAAGTGGAGCAATCGCATCCAGACATTTGCTAAGAAACGAGTATGACGGCAATAGAATGACGCACATGGTGCTGCAACAGTGGGTGAACAAATTTCTGTTACGGGAATAAAAACAAATAAAAGTAAGTTTCCCGTCACGAATAATTCAGAATCTTTATAAGCTAATGAATAAAAGTTTTATCGGAATTAGATTTTGGTACAATGTTTTTATACTCTGCACCGAAGGTACATTTCCGACACAATAAAGTAAATATATTCTTTATCAGCATCAACAGCCGTGTCGTTATAGCCATGTCCGTCTGTCCATATGAATGAAGAGATCTTAGAGATGGAAAGGTTGGACGAGTGGTACCTATATTTCTTGTACCTGCAGACAGATCACGTTTATTTTCAATTCAAAAGCTCCCAGCGGACCCCCAAATGTATAAAGAAGGTTATATCTACCGCAGTTTTAGAGATAGATGGTCTATAACTTTTAGAGATACTTAGTAGTCATCTCTCCTTATGAAACGATTATTGAGGTTTTCTTTTTCATCAGAATACTTTCCTCACACACTATAACTACATAAATTTGTTTCTTCATTCTGAACATTCTGAACACTTCTGATTAACCGGTTAATGCGCACTTGATTCAACCAACGTCCGTTTGGCTTTCTCTCCATTTTAACTTTAAATATATTTATAAAAATTTATTTTAATTGCCGCAAAAAGTAACCACAAACACAAAAGCGTACAAGTTGATCGCCCTCGCGCAGGCTGGTACGAGAAATGGTACAAATACAATAAAGAACAACACTAACAAGGCCATAAACAATTAAAAGAAGTGACAGACTATGTATGACGATAAATACTAGAAGCAACAACAACAACCACAACAACAAGAGCATCAATCCACACGCAGTGGCCATGATTTTTATCTGGGGTGTGTGAATTTTTTGTCAAATGTTGTTCTGCTCATTCCACGAAATTAAGTTGCTTGGAGTCTGAGAGAATGTTGATCAGAGTCGTTCTTTTAGATTTTTGAGCAGCCAAGACAGCCAGACTTGATAAAAGTGGCGCTTGTTTTGTCTTTTCTTGTGAATGTGTGCTTGTGTTCCAAAATGGTCATGACCAAATTAGTTAATGATTCCAGATTTAAGTTGACATAAGCAATTCTTTTATATACCGTCAGCAGCGTTACCCATGTATGGTAAAACTAAAGACTTCAGAAGGCCAGACATCATACACACTATTTCTGGATCAAATCGGTTTTATAGGCATTCTTACCCCATCTATAAAAAGATACAAATTTTGGGACTATTTAAACAAGTAAAAAAGATTTTTGATGAATTCAGCAGAGATGAAGGGGACTTTCAGCTGGGAAACCAGCGTTCTGAAGTTTTTTAAGTTTCGAATACGTTTGACTATCTTAAACCAATTTTAGTAGTTCTTGATTGGCAGCTTTTTAAAATATTAGGAACAAGTTAAACGGTTCTAACCGACTTCGATTTACCCGTTACTCAAGAGAAGAAATGAAATGCTTTGTGTTCCTGAGGGGACACATCCGAAAAGTATGCAACGTTTTTAAACTCGGCTTTTTATTATCCGACCTTGATGATCTAAATTAATATTATAAATTTGAACTCAATATCTTAAAACAAGTGAGAAAGTCGGTCAAACCCGACTATAACATACTCTGTACCTGTAGTAGAAGCTGAATGCAATGCTGGTGCTGCGCTCATCTCTAAGTCCCTCGCTCTATCTCTCTCTCTCTCGCTCTCTCTTTAAGATTGTGCGGTTTTAGTTGTAATAGGATGGGAAGGGGTGGGTGGAAGTATGGAAGTTATTTAACATTTTTATACTCTGTACCAAAGGTACATAAAGTATATTAAGTTTGTGCAAAAGTATGTAACAGGCAGAAGGAATCATTCCCGACTCCCTGCTAATCCACGGTTTCAGGCTAAGTTCAAAAATCTTACGAGCTAGGTGTGAAATGTGGTCAAATCGTCTACTATTAAATACATATCTAGCTATTGAATTAAGAGAAACATTAAGTTTCTGGAAATCTCGGTAGTCGCAGTGGCCAAATACTTCTACTCCATAGAAAAGTGTAGGTACGAGAATTTGCTTTGCTATAGTCATGTATGTTTTACCGGTTGCTTTTGATATGTGATTAGTCCATGTAAGGTTGTTAAAAGTTATGCCGAGATTGACTGCTTAATCCACATAATTAATTGGAGTTCCACACACAAAGAAATCTGTGGGTAAATTTAACCAATATTGTGGGTTGGAAATGCGCCAACCCACAAAGTCGTTCAAATTAACCAAATTTTACTGTAACTTACTCGTAAGCCTTTACGTAAGGAGAACTATTGCTATAGTAAATCCAATCGAAAATCTCGTTTAAAAATGCGCCAACCCACATAATTTGTAATATTTACCGATGTTTACAGTAAGTACTTTTCCTACTGAATTTACAGTAATTTAACCATACAATTAGTAATGTGACTGCTATTACTCAACTGTAGAATAGTAGGGTGGGAGACTATTCTAGCTGTCACACGTTGGCAATTTAATTGGGGTCATTATCATCCGACAGCAGAAGAGGCAACCACCACTTCCCCCCACGCACCAATTTTGGTCCTGAAGCATTTGTTTGAATTCAACAATAATTATTAAATTTTAAAAAATGTTTACTTTCTCTGGGCGGATTCGAACTCGGGGCCATTGGTCTCAACACGATTGGAAGGACGTCTCTACCAGTTACGCTACGGCGCACGTTAAAAGCAACGCCTCTAACTTATTACTTGTATGAAATCTGCCCAAACACGTGCACGAAAATTTATTTTTTGAATTTCGCATAAATGAGACCAATAGTAATTCTCAAGTTCAAATTCAGTTCAAGTATACGATATAAGACCAACTAAAATTTACTAAGTCAACAATTTCCGCGGTTAGATTTGCTGTCTGTACAGTTTATCAGTGCAGCAAATGCATTCAAAAAGTTATACTATATGTGCGGTTAGACTTACTTGTGGGTACAGTTATTTGCAACAACAACAAAGTATGAAAGATGAAAAAATCACGTCAGAGTTACTATTTCTATGGTAAAGTTACTGTAGTTTACAGTAACTTATTAAAACAACAAAATATGTGAACAAATATTTGTAGTTAAATTTACTCAGCGTACAGTTGTTAAATGCAACAACAAAACTCGTGCTAAATAATACGTAAACCTTACAAATCTCTTCTGTACATTTTACTGTTAGTACAGTTACCAAACAACAACAAAAACGCATGCATAAAAAATTTTGAAAAAAGTTACTGTCCGCGTAGTTAATTTTACCCACCAGATTTTTTTGTGTGCATTAATGACAACTTTAGGCAACTTGGCTTTTTAATACTGTTCCATTTTTGAGAACATGATTTGAGTTAATATTTTTCCGCTTTCAAGAACATTTTAAACTGAGCTGGGAAAAAAATTTGATTGAACTTGGACCAGATGTGGGCGGATTCCTCACATTTGGGTGGAAACATCACTTTAACGGCCCACCCCACCTGACTCGATTCATTTAAGTTTTTCTGAAAAACACAGAAAAATTGGTTCGGGCTTGACTTGGATTTGTTATCCATTTAACGTATGAAATGACGCGCTAGCCCATTCAGCCAATGTACAGTTTGGCAGATTCTCGTCTAGAGAGCGACTTATGCTTTATTGAGCTGACAAGAGAGAGATCTAAAAGATAGCCAACTCGCTCTCGCTCGCTCTCTCTCTCTCTCTTGTTTATCTCTCTGTTGAAAACCGGTTTTGTTGCTCAAGAGTTTTAAAACGTGTTCTTATTTTAAGTTGAAGGCAACTTATTTTTTTGAACAGAAATTTTCCCTCTGTGTAAGTTTTAAGTATATGAAAATTTTTGCTATTTTTGCACACTGGAAATAAAAACGATCCAAACTATAAACTATGTACTTACAATCCCCCAAGGGTAAAAGGTCTCAGTTTTTTCAGGTTTAAACTATTAGGAGTTTACTTGTTGGTTGCAATCGTGTTTACGAAAATCTCTCTACGCTCTCGTACAACTTTAAGCAGCACTCTCGTTTTATTTTATTAAGGAACAATATTTCTTCTTCTATTATACATGAAGCTATCTGCCACACTGAGAAAAAAAGGATAGTTTCTGATGATCCTCAGGATATTTTCGGTATCCATTTGGACTGGATAGTAAACTATCCTTTTTTGGGATCCATTGGATGGTTTCGAAGTCGATTTATTTTCGCTTAAAAGGATATATCAGAAAAAAAATATTTCGTTGATCTTTTTTCTTCATCCAAAGGAGCTGAAATATGTGAAAAGGATATTTAAAAAAATGGATCTTTAGTGGATATTTCGAATATCCATTCTAAGAGGATATTTTTTTTTTCTCTGTGCACATAAACTTACAAAAAAAAGTACTGTAAGTTTATCCGACACATCACAGCTATTTAGGAGATGAGAAATCGTAGGTTAGTGGCTTATAATAGAATTAAATATTAATAGAATTATAATATTTAAACATTTACTAAAAAAAAAAAATTTACTAAATGCATTAAATGAAAAATTAATTGCATGGCATTTTCACAGAGAATTGAATTATTTTCTTGATGGTTTATGCTAGAATCGATTAGTGTTCAGCATTCACACCAAACAACACATAATTAATAACTGAATTCGCTGAACTAAATCCTTTTTCTTGTTGTCTGCTTCCCAGACATCGTCTCATATTGCACCAAATTAGACTTGCGGCTTAGCCAAGCAGACACAATAAAAATTAAGACGCCGACACACAAACACACACAACCAAGTGCAAAGCGCGTTAAAAAGGTTTTTCTAACATTTCATTAAACACACGCCAAACAGGCAACGAACTGTCTGCCTCTAACCCTTTTTCACAGTTCTTCCACTTCACGAACCCTTTGCCATACGTACATACAGACATACATATATGTTTGTACATGGCTCTGCCTTTATCTCATAATAATCTACGCGCATGTGCGGCATATTCCTATCTTTTCAGTCAATTTCAAGTACATTTTGCCTTTTTTGTTTGAGATGCAGGCCGCCGCGCTAAGTTGAGCAAACAGCAACAACAAACAGCCAGCAGCAGCAGCGGCAGCGGAGAGTCAACGGCAAACAAGCGCAGACAGCGATTGCCGGTCAAAATCACAATCAGCCCCAGCCTTTGTTCCTTCCAATTCCCAGAATCGTGGACCAGTTATGAAACAAGTCCGCAACATGCACACACACGCACACACTCTCAAAATCCAACAGGCTGGGGCTCAGAGCGCGAGGAGAGCTGAAAACAATAAAGAACCCAAAACTCAAACAGGGCCCAGAGCCATGGGCCCGAGTTGGTCGTCTCGTTAGCTGCGCAAGCGCAGCGCAAAATACTTTATGGCTCGGGATTGAAGCCGGAGTTCGGAGTCGGAGCCCAAGTCGGGGCTTTTGTACCTGCCACTTAGCTTTGGGCAGAGCTGCGGCTGCAACTTAATTTCTTGCCGCTTGCAAGTACTTCATCATGTTTCGGGGAGCTGTAAAAATAAATTAACAAAACCCGGCCAGTTGGAGCCCCAACCGATCACCACTTTCCGACTTGTCTAGCTACTCAATATGACTTTTAATAACTTGGCCAAGAGACAGAGAGTTTTGTCTATGTCTGTGTGTGTGTGTGTGCGCGCGCGCACTCCCTTGACATCAAAAGCGCAGCTGTGCATGCTGTGGATCAAGTTCAGACTTCATTTTGCCAAAAGAACTGCATGCGATGCCAAAGAAAAGCTCATAAATTGTTAAAGGAACAAGAAAGATTTGAAATTTTAATAAAAAGTCGAACTTTTTACACTCTAACAGAGTTAAAGTAAGAAAAATCTAGTCAAGTCAGATTTTATTTCAGTTATCAGTCAATTCTATGGAGCCCAAACCCAATGCATTGCTTGCGCAAAGAGTGCGAGTGGCTTATACAATTATTTACCCTAAAATTTTGATTTATTTTTTTTTTCATGATCAATATCAACAATGCCCAAATCGACATGCCCGTCTGGAACATGGACTCCTTATAGTTGAAGACATATCAAATTTATTTTCAAATTTTGCATCCTAGCTGATAGCTCCCATAAATTTGTGGGCACCTGTAGGATTCTTTTACATATATATATCTTAATATTAGCAGATTATCAGATTACTAGTGTTATCAATATAGTTAGAGAAAGAGGTACGAGAAATCTATTATAACTACCACATTTTTTATTCAGTAGCCGCAAGTGATAGAAAGCGCGCACGGAATCAGCATAAAATGCACAAAACGGATGAGTCGCTTTTCCCATTTTTAACCTAGTGCATAAAAAACAACACCCCAGAGAGGAGGAGAGACGAAATTCAGGATTTCAGTTCCAACCAAAAAGAGCAACTTAATAGATTCCGCCAAAATTCTGGTGGCCAGTAACCCTTCTCATTTCAATTATATTATTAGTCGCTTTTTAATTCTTGGTACCAAACGGTCTTAATTCTATCCTGAACGACCCAGAAATCTACTAGTCGGTTTGTTTTGAGCGTACTGGCCATTTTCCAAAAAAAAAGTAGGGAAAAGAGGGAAGCAAAATTGATTCAAGCCATATACAAGGAACAGATTAAAAGTAACATCTCTCTTTATAGGGAGTTGTCAATGGGCAGGTGTAGGCCTAAGTACACTTATTATTGTAGGGGATCATAGTTTGGTTTTTCGAACATAACTTCGCCAAAAATCAATATTTTTTCGATCTGTAAATTTTGTATTTTAGGTAAAAGATGCACGAAACGTTCCTTATCACTAGTTTTAAAAAATAGATTTTTGTGATATTTTTATTTCATATTGAAAAAAATTGACTTTTTTTAAATTTTAAAAGTTTGAGCCACCCATTAAAAAGTTCAAAATTCGTGTTTTTAAGCAAATATTCTTTATTAAATGAAGAAAAAAGAATTTTTCTCATATTCTGAATTAAGAAATATCAATGAAGAGTGAAAATTGATTGACGGCATCAGGCTTGTTTTCTTTTATACACGAGCACTTTTTGCTGGTGGCTGTTCTATTGTTTGCCTTTTTTAATGTTTTTTTTACTTCTTTAGAGAGTTTTTCCTCTGTTTTATTGCGCATCATTGCGATATTTTCTTTGGAAGTCAAAACCGACTTTTTTCAAAGTGGCTCAGTGGCTCACAATCCCCATTCTTTTTAACCTTTGAGGCCACATAACCAAAAAAAAAAATAAAAACAAAAAAAATATTTTTATCAAAAAGGCAATTTACCAAAGATATTTCCCTCATACTTACTTTTGATATTACGAAAAAAATTTTGTATAATATTTACAAGTCAAAAATGAAAAAAAAAAGTCGAGTTCTGGTTCACAAACTTAGAGAACGTGATCGGTTGCTAGCCAAAAGTTAGGTAATAAGAAGGGAGACACTTGACATAAACAAAATTTAATTAAAAATTTTTTTTTTTTTGTGGCCAATATTCGAGTGGCTCACAACCCCCAGCGGCTCAGAACCCCTCATTCTCCCCTATAGTTTTTAATCGGTTTATTTTTATGATTTCTTAATTTCTTTGGAAACTCCAAGAAAGGTAACTAAGCTAATTGAAAAATTCGATTCAAAAACTTATTCACAGTTGAATTGAACAATCCAGTCTTATGAATCCCATATACTCCCCAACTGTAAGGGTACATATTTTATCAACTGCTCGGCTTTTAAACTTTACGCCCGACGCTTCCTTGGGGGTATGTTTTGGCGAGAGCTGCTGTAGAGCTGTATGTATGTATGCAAAACAAGTTACAAACGACACGTAGGTGGCTTTGGTTATTGAAAAGTGGTTCTACAGCCTCTCCTGCGGCTGCTTAAATTGAGACCTCCCGGCTAAGTGTTGGCTGTGCCCCAAAACGAATGACTGAAGTCACAAACCTCTCAAAATGTCGTTCGATCCCGCATACACTTTCACTGCGCTCGTCAATTTTGCCATTCTATTCTTTTGTCTGATTTTTAGTTTCATCCCGCCTGAAATAGAAAGTGTTGAGCAACATTAACAAATACCATTTCAATGAATTTATTCGTCATGTTTCTCTTTCACTTGGCAAGCATGCAAATTTTTTGCACAAATTGGAGCAAAAATGATATTTAAATTCATGTTGAAAAGGCCAGGCACTGAAAGTGAAGATATTGCGTGGCAATTATGCGACTGCTTATTGTTTGAACAACAATTTAACAGCAGCCGCCTCCCAAAACTACAGTTAAAGCCAAACAACACAAGTTAGCGTGTCTGTTGTGAGCTGGCTAGCAGTTCAATGACCAGTTCCCAGCACGGGCACGACTCTGTATTGACCAACGGTCATAAATTTACATAATTTGCAATTGCGAGCTAAACGCCCATATTTAAATTGACTTAAATATTTCATAAAAAATGTTATTATTGTCGTCAATGCTGTCAACGGTTATGCAACATCTTGGAAAGCCGCCTCTGGCGCTAACTTATTGAAAAATGCCCGGACAATCAAGTTGCATTGATTTCCCAACGAGACATAACAAAGGGAAAATCGTGGTGTTTCAGTCGATTATTTCCTTTTGTCACAGCTGCTGCAAAGCTCTCGCACGCTGCCTCAAAAAAATGTCAGAAAGAAAAGAAAAAGTTGAACACGATGTTTCGAAGTTTGATTGCCCTTGCTGAATTTTGTTTGTCTTTATCAAACTTTATCACAAAAAATTTTCAAATAATTTCGATACCTCTGTGAACGGTATTGAAACTTAAACTGTAGATCAGTTTCTTTTGTACGAAAGCTAAATTATTTATTTAAGCTGACTTAGAAAAAAATTATACCCTGCCAAAAAAGGGTATAAATATGATTGTTATATTATTGCATCACGTTTCGCAACACATTTGACAAATTTATTTTGATTGAAGGCAATTTCTTTGAAAGTGCAGACATGAATAGAATATTGTTTGATTGAGATGTTTTCATATGAATTCGTTTTTATCGACTCTCTGTTTTTAAGTCGGAGGGGGTTTTTTTGTGGTCTCTTTCAAAAAGTGCTGATTTATTTAATAGAGCTCTAAGTGATTTGTTTTGCAAAGCTTAAATTGTAATTACTGAAAATTGCTTTTAAACTTGATAATGCTTGCACACGGCTCTTGTATAATATATGCTTACCTATCGACTTAGGTGGAAAATAACAAATATATTTAACTGCGACTTTAAAGAATTGTCAATAAATCAAAGCTGTCACATTTTTGGGTCAAATTCATAATACATTTCTTAAAATTATTGCAAAATATTTGTAAACAAAACACATTTAATTTGACAAGACAATAGTCTTTATTTGAATGAGAATTAGCGGTTCAAGGTCTGATTTGGATCTAAAGAAGAGATGAGAAAAATTTGTGTATGAGACTGACTAGTTTCACAAGGAGTTTCCAGAATTTAACCCATAACTTTTATGTCACTTAAGAGAAAGACTGATATGGCTCAGTTAATTGGCTTGCAACTCGTTTACTAATTACTTCCCCCTTTTGAGCAATTAGCTTAGTTCTTTATCGATTTCTTTTTTCTGTATAAAACCTGTTTCACCCTCGTTGGAAATAAAGTTACTTGTTTGCCTTAATGCCAATAGACAAACATCGCTTACCTTTCTTTATATTTTAATACTTAATAATAAGTAAGTCTTTGTTAGCCAGAATGCTGCAAGTCATAAGCTTCCTAGCTGGTGAACACATATAAACATTAACAAGTCGGAGCTACCAATTAGTTGGGTGTGATAGACATTATCCATTGTAGAATGAAAACAAATGACTAGGTCAACATAGCAATTATATGGCAAACTGAGTCCTACAGCGCAGACAATGCTTAGCTGCGACATGATGTTTGGGTTTTTTAACAGAGTATTGAGAACCTAATTGTAAACCGGTAGTGTGTGTACTTGCTGTGCTTTTATACAAGGTAAAGAGAGTTAGAACCAGCTACTTTGTTTTATTTTATATTCTATTTTTATGGTACTTTATCTTCTCAAAATTGACTTATTATATAAAAAAATGATGATAATACACCATTTATTTCTTTGAAAACTATTACACAACCGGTCACCTTTAGCAGCTATTGGTACCAGCTGTGAAATTACTAGAAATATAAAAGCCTCTCAAACTTTCCAGCTCAGATTCACACTCGCCAAGATATTGAGAAGCTTGACTTCCAATCATTTGGGCTGTTTAAAGCTAAATATTTGTATTACAATTAAAACTTAAATGGAACCAACAAATTCAAAATATAGTTTCCAACCCACTAAATTAGTTGAACGATTCATAAAATAGATTACCAAAATTTTAGCTTAATAGTAAAGTTGTCAAATTTGACTTTGTCAAAATCGCTGATGACGATTTTAAAAGTTGTACTAGCGATGTTGACGCTCAATCTTTGAGTGGAACTAAGCCTCGAACCATAACCTTCGCCAAAAAACTTTGAATTTAAGGGCCGTTTTCTCATAATGCTGTTTTGTCAAATCTAGGTGAATTTGCTGCATTTGCTTTGCTTATGTTCAAGGTTAGCCATCTAGAAATCAAAACAATTTTGTTGACATCTACTGCATCCTCATTGATTTCAAAACCAATTTTCAAATCAATTTTGTATTTTCATGTTTGCACGCATATGGTCACACTGAAAAATATTTGAAAACGAACTAAAAACAGTTAAGTCTGACTTGTTCATAAGTATTGAATGTGCCTCTTATATACATACATACAATGCGCACAAGCTTTCATCAAAATTTGTCGATATTTTTTGCCCGTGTGATCTTAGCTTTAGACCTATTGCTTAATATCCCACCATAGTAGCCAATCGTTTCCAAAGAAACAGCTTCTCTTCCTCAGTGAAATGCATGCAATACATAAAGCAATAATCCGGCTTGTGGCGAGGTTCTGCCAACTTAGACAACTTACTATGTGACCGTGACGCAAATGCCCAAATTCATAATTAATCTACATGAGACAACCACCAAAACCAACTAATTGCAAAATCTAGGTGGATTTTAATTTGAGCTAAAACAGGAACATGATAAACAGGCCTTAATTGTACATTTTGTAAAAACACGACATGAGAAACCGGCCTTAAAAAATCGGTTGGCGAAATGCTAATAAGAAATATTATCAAAAGTTGGGATCAAAAATGCGAGTAAAAGAATTTTAACCAACTTACCTATCAGCCACAGAAATTGAAGTAATCGCATTTTTAGTTATGCTGGAAAAAATATGTCCCAATATAGATTATTTTTTTTTAAAATGCTGTAAGAATCGAAAACTAAAGATTTGTAGAATTGAAAACAGTTCTTAACCAAAGAACCACTAACTCGCGGCTTTTAACTGAAAGGTTGTACTTTTAAAAACCCTCAACCGAACCGAAAACCAAAAAAATAGTACAGATCAGTAATTTTCGGAGACGATTTATATGACTTAAAATTACCTTCTTCTGTATTTCAAAAGGTTCTTAATTGAATAAGTATTACCAACTGAAAGAAGCAGAGGGCAGGAAACTGTCGGGTTGCGCAGCATCTGGTTCTATAAATACATCAAGTGCAATTCTTCTTTGCACTCATAATATTAATGTCTGGCCTAAAAGACTAGAACAATTAATCAATTTTGCTAATTTTGATTTTTAGTGATGTGAATAAAAAATTTTTAAATTAAAATTCAAAATAGAGGAAAGCTAACTTCAGCGTAAAGAAATTATAATTTATAATTATAGTTCCAGAAGTCTCTAGGGATTTTTTTGGAACTAAACTAGGAGGAAATAATAAGAAAAAGGTCGGCTTCTAAATCCTATGTCGGTAAAACCATACGCATTAATTTTACCTGGCCTTGGTCAGTCGGTTTTGGCCTTTATACCAAAATCTCTAGCCTCAATCATTTGTCATAAAATCGTTTTTAAATTTTACTATGAAGACTAAAAGATGAAAATTGTTCATGAAATTTAATGTCTCTTATCTTCATATGTCATTTAAATCGCTTATAGTCTATGCACATCTACAATTATTATAAAAATAATGCCTAATTTGTTGTTATTATTTTTGTCATATTCGTATGTACGAATATTTCAAAAAGAAAACATCGAAATTGAAACAGAATCAAGCTGATTAATGCAAGACGTGGCAGTTGGCGCAACTTGTCACAGTTTCCATTAGGTCATCGCCGTATTTACATATGAATTTAAAATTTTTGAACTGTGCGTTGTCTTCGCTCAGCATTAAATGTCTTGCTTTCCACTCTCAGTGGCATTAAGGGGCGTGAGAAAATTGAGAAAGTTTTGGTGCTTCGGTTCCTGAGCAGGTGGCTGCTTCTCAGTAGATTAGCAACTTTCCTTGCTTGGATTCTCAGCGCACGAAATGAAAAATACGTAAAAAACAAAAAAAATTAACAACAACAAAAATTGGCAATCATTTGTAAACAATGTGTGAGGCGAGGTTCGCCTGAGGTACCCCGGCGGGTACCCCAATGCTATTGACTGTTTTTGTTTAGCTGTTGGTCAGAAGTAAGAAATACTCGGCTAATGACCCACTTTCATGCCATGTTTTTCGGCGGATCCAGTGTGTGTGTGTGTGTGTGAGTCTCTTTCCAAACAACTTTTTAGGCAAATTAGCAGCTGCAGAGGCATTGAAAGTTGCTCAGCCACTTGCCAAAATGTTGCCAGAACTTTACACACAGAGACAAAAATGAATTCATAAGCAAAAATATGGCAGTAACAGACACAACAACAACAAGTTGTGTAAATTTCAACAAATTCAAGATAATTCAAACACTTTCAATGCCAAATCGAATAAAATAAGTGGGTCAACAATTTTTGCGTTCGCTTTAGTTGACTTTGTTTAATTTCAATTATTTCTAGTGAACTTAAATTTCATTGTTATTTATAGCGAATGATTCCTAAGGGGCTTTTAGCTCACATGTCAGCCGAATGCTACATAATATTTCATTTCATTAATTGATTCCGCATCTTGTGTCAAAGTCCACTTGTATCTCCACAAACAGAAAAAACACTACAACTGCAACGATATCCAAAAGCAAAGCTGCTGGTGCGCTCAGGTGTCGAGTTCATTCTTAGTTGCTTGCAATGTTGCTGGCAACTATTTTGTTGCCACTGTGGGGTGCAAGTGAGTATTTGTTAATTGAAAAGCAGCAACAAATTCTAAAGATTATTGGCTTCTAAAACTTGGGTATTTCACTGTATTTGAAGTTTATGTTTCAAAAATACCTAAACTTAAAGGTTTGAAAATGCTGTCTAAACCACTATTAAAACGGTTCGATGTGTTTTGCCACCAGCTTAAGACTAGTAAACTCAGAATTTCCAGTTATAAGCTCCAATTGTTTCTTAATTTTTATATTTTGATCCGAAACATCGGTTCTAAGCCAGTCTTAAGTGATATCAAACTCCTTACTTCAACCTACACTCCAAGTATAAAGTCCATAGCTCAAATAATTTCTAAGATTTATCTCTGACCCACTTTTTAATCGGTTCCAACTAGTTCGGAACCGGTCGTGATCCTTGTAAAAATGTATCTCTATATTACCACCAAATTTAACTTAAAAGCAAAAATTATGTCTAACATATGTACCTACATATGTCTCTAAACCACTTTGGAAGCAAGTCAAATTGAATACTTTTTTTCGGAGCTCAGATTTGCGAGTTTTCACCAACAATTTCCAATGTCATTGCACGCAATATTGAACAGATAACTTGGATAGGATTCAGAATGTCTATAATTTCACTAAACAGATTTTCTTGCCTTTGTTTTGGCTAAAAGTTCGAATCAAAGTTAAAAATTTTCGGAGTTCCAGGTTCAAACTAGCGTTGTTATTATTTTATCAATACATTTTTATATCAAACTTTTCTGCTTCATTAAGCCTAAGAAAATAACAATATATCGATGTTTTTTCGGTTCATGTTCTTGAACATGTTTTTTTAGAGATGAGATAAAATGTACCAGAAATCCCTATAATATTGGAGTCTCAGTAGCAGAGATAGCAGAAGACCTGACGTAGCGAAAATTTACGCCGAGGTATAATAAATTTGTTGATGTAGCTATTTTTTGGTTGTCTATTTCTAAATCGCACTATCTTATGCGAGCTTGCGGAAAAGAAGCCCAGTTACTGTCCATTCCGCTTACTCTTGTGCAAAGTGTACGAACAAGTTCTCAATTTTCCGTCTTGTATGGACTTGAAGAGCTTACCTCCCACTGTACACGGTTTCGCAGCATCAGTTTGCAATGTATCCTAAGTATGTGGTCTTAACTCAGCAACTTTGCAGCTGCCTGGCTAACTGCACTTTGTTGCCATTAGTTTGGTTTGTTGATTTTGTTGACAATGTTAACGGATGTTGGCTCAGCTGCATGCGGCAGCAGCCGCTTGTCCTTTCTGCCCAGTCACTTATCAGTCATTTGCGAGAGTTGGGGTACTTGCATAATACGCGTACTTAGTATGCAAACGTGAGAAAATGTTTGTCCAAAGAAAGTGTGAGAGACTTCAATAAGGGGACCTGGACACAAATGCAAAGACATTATGCGATTACTCGCATATGTGGAGCACATTGCGCGACTAAAGACGAACACGTAGGTCATGATGTAATGCGACAAGCTTTTGGGAAAGTGGTTTAATGGCACAGGCCGGCCACACACATTTGTATTTTTGTTAACCGCACTAAAACCCCAACTGGTTTCCTTTGTACATTATTTTGCAGTTGACTGACGAGGTGGTGCGTAAGAAAAGCGAGTACCAAAAACATTTGGAGGGCTACAAGGCGTTGCGCACGCGCTTCGAGGAGCACTATATAAAAGGTGAGTCCGAATATGAATTGGAAATTGGCTATTTTGTCTACTACCGATTGTGATTCTTACAGCACCCGGTCGCAGTGGTCGTAAATTGGACGACGTTCGCGACAAATATCAGAAAGCCTGCCGCAAATTGCATCTCACACACAACGAGTACGTGCTATCCATTTCGGAGGCCATTGAGGTCGAGAAGGATTTTCGTACAGTTCTGCTGCCGGGCCTATTGGAGCATCAGCAATCCGTCCAGGAAAGTTTCATTCTGTTGTGGCGCAACATTTTACAGGAGGCGGCTCAGCATGGCGATCTGACAGCCGACAAATATAAGGAAATACAGAAACGCATAGACACTGTGATAGGCGGCATTAATCCAGCCGAAGAGTATGGCGAGTTCACCGAGAAACACAAGTGAGTAAAGTTAAATAAAATGTAAAAAAAGATGGTAAGCAAAATTCTGGATAAAATTCCCAGTTGGAGTACAAACTGTAGTTCCAACAGTTTGCTGATTTGTTTAAGCTTTAGAATTTGAAATTCTTGCTGCACAGTCCAGCTTAGCAGCTCGGACTACAGTGCATGGAATTGATTCATTTAAGCTTTGGTCTACTTCCCCCCAGATTGTAGATGATCATCTAGTAAGCTCTTTTGAAAGACCATAACCGGGATTGAAACAGAAATTTATTGTAGTTTTCCCTCTCGAAAAATCCATCGGTGCAGCAGAACTTGAAGAGATTTTATTTTTTTGTACAAATAATATAATTATAAATACTTAAAACACTTTTCTAATAATAGCCAGTTCACTTTCACGAAAAGTTTTTCTCATCTAACACCTCTTACATCTGCAGGAAAGCAGCGGCCGACACGCTAAAAACGCAGTTTCAGATAGCTATAATATGGTAAAAACTCGAAAGCGGCCCCCCAAACCCAGAAATGAATCTGCACCTGTTAACATTCCAATCTGTCCCCCCTTTACCTTGGCAAAATTTCGAATAAATTCGGTGTTTTTGCCTAGATAAAATATATTAAGCACGTGTTGTAACTTTAAAATGTGGCTCTGACAGTTTTTCTTGGGGGAGGGAGGGAATTGCAAATCTGAAACAAACTTACCGTACGGCAAACACCATGACGCAAAATTTGTATCTCTATCTCTTACAGTCTCTGAGATCGACGCGTTCATACAGACAGACGGACAGACAGACGGACATGGCTAAATCGACTCGGATGTTGATGCTGATCAAGACATTTAGGGTGAAAAAGGATCCTCTCGCTGTAAGTTCCCATCACCTCATTCCCAATTTTTCAAATGAAGCTTCGGTTCGCGTTTTATCGCGGTTTTTTTGGCTGTCGAGTACCATCTCTTAGGGACATGCAATAGCCCATTGTACCATCATAAGCAACGATTTTAAGAAAAATCTACCGTGCGCTTTTAAAGATATTGAAGAATGAAGGTTTAACTCCTTCTGGAGGTACCTTAACCGTTTGCGCGAATTAAGTGAATTTTTCATATGTCGTTCCCAATGGCCCTGTCCACATTTGCTGAATTTTATCTTAAGCCATTAAGAACTTAGTTAAAATTGTTGTCGTTGTGTGTTGCAAGTACAAAAGTACCCATTAAACGCGAACCGAGGCTGCATTTGAAAAACTGGGTATGAGGTGATGCTTTAATCATAATTTATTGGTCTTATGCCGGGCTTTTAAAAAAAGTTGGATTTTGTCGACGGACGGACAGAGCTATTTCGACTGGGCTGTTGAGGCTGAATAAGAATATATATACTTTATAGGGTCGGAAAAGTTTGCTTCTGCCTGTTACATACATTTGCACGGCTTAAGCGTATCCTTCATATCCCAGAAGATTGCATTGCAATAAAATATTAATCTCTGACCCTATAAACTATTAATGTTCTTGGTTAGGGTGACGAGCTGTGTAGAATGAGTCCGTCGGTCTGTCTGCGTCTTTTGTCTGCTTCTAGGCAAACTAGACTGGCAGTTTTAATGCTATCGGACAGAAACATTGCACAGAGTCTTCCTGTTACTGCACGCTGCTTATATGTCGGAACTGGCAAATGGGTTTTAGTGAAGAAAACTTTTTTATTTTCAATGTTAGTGTCCCCAATCCCGATCAATACCCATATGCTTCCACACTTTGCAAAATTTGGTCAAAATCGACTATGACTATATCTTACGACGAAAACTATTTCTTATAGCTGCCGTAGGAACTATCGGTCGAAAAGTGTGTATTAGTGAGAAAATCTTGTTTTTAATGCTAGCGTATCGAAACTCAGCGATTATTGATATTTCTTGATTTCACACAGACTTGCAAATTTTGGTTTAAGTCGAATGACTATATCTTACAAGTGCCTTGGGACCATGGGTCTTACTTACTTACTTCTTGGAACTACACATAATTTAAGATTTACTTACCTTTTTCCGAGCACCGTTAGTAGGAAAAATTGTACAACCAAACTAATATTTAATTTGCACCTTTCAGAACCTCACCGACAACGCCGTTACTCTTTCAATTCGATGAGACACTCATCGAGGATATACCCGGCAAGCTGCAGTCCAGCACACTGACTGTGGACAATCTGACTGTGGACTGGTTGCGCACACGTCTCCTAGATCTGGAGGCGTCGGTCAAGGAATGCCAAGAGAAGCAGCTGAAAATGATTGAACATGTGAATGGTGGTTCCCCGGTGGCCAATGGCAGCATTATTTCGAATGGTAGCAACACCTCCAATGGCATACAGTCCAACAAGGATAGTCTGTGGTGAGTGTTAATCCTCAAACTATCTATATCTAAAAGTAAAGTAACTTCTGTGTTCGTATCCAGTCGGCAATCGAAGGATTTGAATGCTTTGCGCTGTCAGGAGAAGCAAAAACAGAAATTGGTGGACATGATCAAGTGTGCCCTGAATGAGGTGGGCTGTGAGGAGTTGCCCTCCGGTTGTGATGATCATCTAACCCTCGAGCAGAACTTTATTGAAAACGGCTATAACAATGAGCAACAGGTGGGTGGTGTGCATGATTTACCCCTATTTGAGGGTGTGGTTAGTGCTTAAGCGTAGGGGGTTGGTTAGTTACACAAAATACAAACTGAAAAAAAATATTTCTTTCTCTCTGGATGCTGCATCTAAACACACAATCAAACCCACATTTTTATATAACTTTCCCTTTGAAACTTGGTGCTGGAAGCAGCGTTCCAACTCCACTAGCTCACCAGGTCTGGGCATTATGAATGAACTGATGCGTCGTGGCGGTGTCCTCACCCTCTTGCGTGGCCGCGCGCGTCACCTCAAGCGCAAGTCCACACCGCAACCCACAACGCCCATGACCAGATCCCGACAGGGAAGATTCAACAAACTGCAGCCACGGTCACAGAGCCTGGGCTCGCTGTCGGTAATTAGGCACGCGTGTAGTCCTGCACGTTATGAGCCCATTACTAACCCACTGCGTCTGGCGGCCAGTGTACACTATCTTGGCGAGGAGATAGTGCTTAGCTCCAGTCCTCCAATCTTACCCCGGCTAAGACGCACGCAATGTTCCATGTTGTGTTTGGGCGAGGATGAGGAACCGCAGGGGCCGTTGCCGGCGGAGTCCTTACCCGCTCCGCTTTTACTTACTAACACTAACAACAATCACATTTATGCGGACCTGGAGCTGGCTTCGAAAAAACCCGAGGGCGATGCCGATAGTCTGGTCAGCGATGAGGGGTTGGCTGTGAAGCGAGAGCAAATAGAGATTGAAATCAATCAGGAGGCAGCGCCACAAAGCTCCATAGATGCCCATTTGGACAGGATTGACGAGCTGAATCGTGTGCTAGATGATCGCCTCAAACGCAGTCTTCAGCCCAGCACTCTGAGCGATGTGAATGCTATCGAGAGTGTGGAGCTGGAGGCAGAGGTACAGACACGACAATCTGCTCGTCCTCTTAACAGCGATGAAAGTCACACCAAGCGCAGTTCCAGCTCTAGTTCCGAGTGCCGCTCCTCACAGCTGAGTGCCAAAGAGTTGGGTCAGGCCAAAAAACGTTCACTGTCCTTTACCCAGAAGTCCATAAGCAATATCTTTAGCAACCTCAAGGAGTTCTCCCGGAGTCCCCTATCCCGCATGGCCACCAAGAATGCCACGCTCAACGAGGAGGAGCAGGAGACAGCCGAGAAAGCTCCCAGCGGCGAAGCTAGTCAACATTCCAGCAGCAGCGAATCACACCACAACAACAACAATCACAGTGCCCCCTCCGCACAGTCCACTGCCTCCACTATCATCACCAGCACCATCACCACAACCATCACAACAACCACCACAACGACACCGTCCAAGGAAACCTCAAGACTGAAATTCAAAGTTCCCAAAATACAAAAGAAATCGAAAGCCATACGCAATACATTCCGTTCCAAGCTACTGAACTTTCAACTAAAGCGCTCCAAGCCCTGCAAACAGTGCACCAAGCGTCGACGCATTCATCCCAGCAAAAGTGTCTTCGATTTCGCCAAGGAATTTGAGGCGGATCAGCAGACGAGTGGTGGAGCCGGAGAGGAGCAATTCTGCAACTGTCCCACCAGGCCCATTAAAGTGACCAGTCCAAGGGAACGGCCATTTGAGTCGCACAGTTCTGACGAGCTGAACGGCGAGGATGAGGACAACGGGCATGAGGACAGCAGCAGTGACGATGTGCTAAGCATAAAGGAGCATTGCTATTGTGTGCCCAGCTTGGCGGCCAGTGTGAGTAGAGAAGCACAAGCTCAGGGTTGAATGTGCATCGTCAACAGCAGCAGCCACAACAGCAACAAAGCCCCACACTGTATCTAAACGATTGAAGGAACGCCGAATCTCCACCAAGCACCCGCATCACATCGCATTGCTTGTCCACAGCTTTTTTGAATTTCGCATGTTGCTTGATTTGCATGTTCAACTTTTTTGTTCAACTTTGGCGTTCAATATGGAAGGCGGGGAAAAGCTTTTCATCACAATATCCCAAAATAAAACACAGGGTGCTCTTAAACTTGAAAAGATTTTAATTCACTTCTTTGTGGTAGTGTTGTTTTCTAATTTGATTTGCCACAGAAAGAGAAACCTTTTATAGTTTTAGTAAAAGTAAAGTTGTCTATCGGCCACTAAAATTATTTTACACCGCCTTCGTCACGTCATAAGTGCTTTTTAGATCATTTTAGTACAGTCGCGGCGGATGAAAATCAGTCCTATTACTTTCCTTACAAAGCCTGTACATATATTAGTTAGTGCAAAAGTATGTAACAGGGAAATAAATCAAGTATATGACCGTCATATACATTTAAAGTAAACAAAAGTAAAAATAGGATGGATTTTTGGAAAATAGGATCACTTAAATTTCTTAAGTATTCCTATTTCTGGTGCTGAGGCTGATTTTTAGAAATTTTTCGTAAGGCAGATCAAGTTTGAATAAATTTTTGCCTCTCAGAAATTTTGAAAACCTTTGAAACTTCCACAGTTTCGTGGAAAGATGGTTCAAAATTTCAAGAGATTGCTAAATGGTTGCAGTAGTGGCGCCATCTATTGGTCAGTTTTAAAAATGCTTCGCCAAAAGTCCTGCAGTGCTGCTACTGCAGGTACAAAGTACATTACATTGGGGCTTGACCGACTTTCTTAATTGATTTTGTTTTTGTACCTTAAAGAAAAGCCTAATGAATTTTCAAATCAAGTACTTCGCAATTTAAAGTTCGCTCTTGAAGTGAGTGCTAGGCTCAGAGACAAAATATTAAGTTTAACACTTGGAAGAATTATTGATGTCAAAAGTACAGTAAGAATACATATTTTTGATGCTAAAAACGATTTTTTTTTTTTTTGTACTTTCAAAATTCTTAACAATTTAAAAATAAATAAATTTATTCAAAAAGCATTCGTACTTAAATTATTTATTTTCGAAAGTGTATTAAAAATTTGTCAGCTTTTCTATCGTGTTCAAAATTTTCCCCTGGCTAAATTTACTTTTGCCTTCCCGAGAGGCAACAACAGAGCACAAGATAGAGAGCGCTATAATGACAAGTTCAACTGACGATTCGCTTAAATCTTTTAGTACTCTATGATCTGGCTAGCTGCTTAGCAGTGGCTTTCCATCTGATGTATATTTAGAGAAATGTTTGGCGTCTGTTTGGCCAGTGAAATATTAAAAGAAAATCTACAAGTGCGCGTGTTTTCCAATTGGCTTATTGCGCAAGTATAGGTGCGATCATGAGCAGCACTTCCGGCCAGAGTAGCAATGGTGTTGGAGCTTTGACAGATTGTGGGATTTTCGAAACAATTATATTTGCCGGTCGCCCGGTACCGCCGGCTCGTAAAAAGCGTCCCAAATCAAAATTGTTTGTGAGTCAAAAGAGGAAGACCTTGACTTAAGACCCCTTTTCCATATCGATGTAGTAATAAATTTTATTTTTATTCAGTATTTTACTTTAATTTGCGTGTGTATATTTGGTAAATGCTTCTTTGGATTTTAATAGAATTGCAATTTCGTCAGAGCATTGCACCCACGCATTTCCGTTTTTCTTTTGGAAATGGAAATGGCGTGTTAAGCATTTTATTCTTGTTTTAATATATGCATGGATTTTGAACTAATCTCCACACAAATACTGCAGAAAGATTTACTAATTGTTGTTTTGTGCTATAACAATTTGCAGCTCTCGCTCTCCACCAATCGACCACTATACGAGGAGGAATGGTTCCACGGGGTACTGCCGCGAGAAGAAGTGGTACGATTGCTAAACAACGATGGCGACTTCTTGGTGCGCGAAACTATACGCAATGAGGAGAGCCAGATTGTGTTAAGTGTGTGCTGGAATGGCCATAAGCATTTCATTGTCCAGACCACAGGCGATGGACATTTCCGGTTCGAGGGTCCGCCCTTTCCCAGCATACAGGAGCTGATCATGCATCAATATCATTCGGAATTGCCCGTGACGGTTAAGTCGGGCGCCATTCTGCGTCGTCCTGTGTGCCGTGAACGTTGGGAACTAAGCAATGATGATGTAGTGCTGCTCGAAAGGATTGGCAGGGTAATATACAATTTGTTAGTTACTTGAATGGGTTTGGTTGATTTTTAATTTATTTCTATTCGACAGGGGAACTTTGGTGATGTCTACAAGGCCAAGTTGAAATCCACCAAGCAAGATGTAGCAGTCAAAACCTGCCGCATGACCTTACCCGACGAACAGAAGCGCAAATTTTTACAAGAGGGCCGCATTTTGAAGCAATACGATCATCCCAATATTGTCAAGCTAATTGGTATATGCGTGCAAAAGCAACCGATTATGATTGTCATGGAACTGGTGCTGGGTAAGTGAAAACGACAATAAAATAACATAAAAAATGTTGATCCAGTGTGGGGGTGGAGCTTTGGCAAATCCTTTTTTATCTGTAAATCTCTTACGGCTTAGGCAGTGCATTGATAATCTATAAGAAATTTGTCATAAGCCAGAGACTAAGACTAAAACTTATAACGATTAGTGTTACGTTTACTGTTTTGACCGATCGTTTTTTCCGGTCACGGTTATATTAAGCAGAGCTTCAAACCTCCTATAAATCGGGAGGGGTTCACTCCGGGGTTCGAACCCTTGAAACTTTTTGGGTTCGGGTTCACGGAGCGGGTTCAGAAGGTCGCTGAACCTAGGTTCAGGTTCGAACCGGGGCTCAGGAATAATTTTGTTTTTACTGACTCAAAAAAAAAATTATGTTAATTGGAAAAACCGGAAACATTTCATACATATTTGGAAGTTCAGAATCTTGATATTTGGAATACAATATTTGAACTCAATAATAGTTAGTTTAAGGAATAATTTAAAATTTTTTTATTTTCAGAAAGTGACTAGAAAAGTTCGACCAAATTACACAGGTTTAATAGCTTTTCCCACATAGCAAAATTTCCAAATGTATATTTGGTCGATAAGCTCAATCAAAAAACTTGGGAAAAATAATATTAAAAAAATAATATTCCATATTAAAATCCAACAATTTGTATCTTATGAGTAAAATCAAAAGTTCGTGTATTGGTTTTCTGTAACTTAATTCTATTCAGCTAACATTAAAACAAATTTAGTCAGAAAAGGTTACTTCATGTGGTCACACGACCCAAATACGTAATCAAACCTTGCTCATTACACGATTTTGTAAATATATCGTAACCTGACGTGCTGGGTGAAAACGGAGAACTGATTTTAATTGAGCGACCAAAAAAGAGCTTGCTATCTTTCCTATTGAATAAGTCCGCCTTTTTTTGTAATCCTGTGTTACAAATCTCCCATATTCTTATTTTTAGAAAAGTTTTTTCTTAAACTACTTTTTATGTCATATTTTTAAAAGTCCTGGAAAACCTTTTCTGTGCATTAGACAATTTTTCTAAATACCGGGGCAAATTTAAATATATTTTTTCTGAGTGTGCATTTAGATATATTGGAAAATGGCAAAGATAACAATTATAGAATCTTGAAAAGATTTCCTGGTTCCCATTTTTGACTTATTTTGCTCCATTTCAGGTTTGGGTTCGGGCAAAAAAAATATTTCTGCTCCGGTTCGGGTTCGGCTCGGACTTCCTAAAAATCCCGGCCTCCGATTTCGGAGCGGTTCGACTCCGAACCGGTTTGCAGCCCTGATATTAAGGTTTGAGTTTTGGGTTACGGTTATTAACCTTATTCTGTTTCGGGTTTTGGTTACGGTTAAGAATATAGGTATAAAATATCTTTTCCTAATATAATACAACATAAACCAAATATAAGCTTTGGGAATGTTGAGACCTGTTTTTTTCTATTATGCCCTTTCGGGGCCCGATCTACTGTTCACAGAGGGAAAAAACCTTTTCAGAAAACAAGTTGCCTTCAACTTAAAATAAGAACAAGAGTAAAGTTGTTTTCTATCGCATATTATTTGCTTTGAACAAAAACAAAACCGGTTTTCAAGAGCGAGTTGGCTCTCATTTTGATCTCAGCTCGACCAAGCATAAGAAGTCCTCTTAATGTGAATTTTCAAAAGTGTAAAACGGCATAAGGTACCGGGTTCAATTCCCAGTGAAGTCCGAAAATATTTTTCTGTGTTTTTTCTGAAAAACTTAAATCAAACGATTTAGAAGTAGTAGGTGGGATTGCACAATCGATGTCTCTGATCTCACCGAATATATGTATGGGGGAAGCAGCAGAGTATATTCAGGAGCCTTTTGCCTTCCTTTTTTCCAATGCCAAGAGGTACGTTCAAACATTCCCTTTTCCTCTCAAATGTGAGGAATCCGTTTTCAGTTCTGAACAGGTTGCTTCCTAAAAAGGCGAAACTTTGAAAAAAGTGCTAATCAATACCGATTTATCCGAACTATTGCTCTCCCACTACTGTCCATTTCGCAATTACTCATCAATTTTTTTACTTTCTTTTCAGGCGGTTCGTTGCTGACTTATTTACGGAAAAATGCAAATGCACTTACTACACGACAACAGATGGGCATGTGTCGAGATGCAGCTGCTGGTAAGTACCCTGAAATTAATAATCAGTTTCCCCAAGTAAACCTCTTCTTCAATCCATTCAAGGCATGCGATATCTGGAGTCTAAGAACTGCATTCACCGTGATCTGGCGGCACGGAATTGTTTGGTTGACTTGGAGCACAGTGTAAAGATCTCTGATTTTGGCATGTCACGGGAAGAAGAGGAGTATATAGGTAAGCAAAATATACATTACCGTAAGATTCCCTACTTAACTCTGTCGATTTCTTTCACAGTTTCTGATGGCATGAAGCAAATACCCGTAAAATGGACCGCCCCTGAGGCTCTTAATTTTGGCAAATATACATCTTTATGCGATGTGTGGTCCTACGGCATATTGATGTGGGAGATATTCTCTAGGGGAGATACACCCTATTCGGGTATGAGTAATTCGAGAGCCAGGGAACGCATTGATACCGGTATGATATAGAAATATATACACAAATATCTAATACTTAAATACAACATCTCAAATTTCAGGCTATCGCATGCCCTCGCCGGAGAATACCACACCGGAAATGTATCGTCTGATGCTGAAGTGCTGGGCAGCCGAAGCCGAATCTCGTCCACATTTTGATGAAATCTATAATGTTGTCGATGCATTGATTCTTCGCCTAGATAACAGCCATTAAGCTGGACTCACTTGTAGACTTAGAGTAGCGCTTTTAAAAAAAGTATGCAACAACGAAATGCCTGTATTTATGAGATATATTTTACCATATATAGGAAGATACGACTTCATATACAATATATTTTGTAGCCATGTAAACTGTAAATGTCTAAATGTATTGTCTGGTGTGCTTGCGTCTGAGCGAATCCTTAATGTGCCAAAAACATAAGAAAAAACTGAAAACTGAATAACTGAATAAAATCACTTTTCGATAGTAATTGTGTGTGCTTGATGAACTGTAACTGTGCGCTAGCTTTAAGTCCTTGAAATTTACGTATTTGCCTTTGTTGTTTAGTGTTTTAGTTTAAATCATTTTGTAAATTATTATTATTTAACCTTAAGTTGATAAATTTGTTTCTAGACTTTGTATTTCATGTATATTTATTTAAATCTATTTACATTTGTACTGGAACTACGATTATTATATACATTGTAAGCTTCAAGTTAAGTCCTTAAATAAATCGTATGAGTACCACAATTGCCTATGCCCTTGACTTGTCTAGCAGAGCCAAAGGTACATCGCTGAATTGCACTTTGGCATAGACTTTTTTCAGCTCATTCTTCAGCTCCAGACTGTGCGTCCAGTCCACTGTTTCGCACACAACTTTCACCTCTACCGTATAGACATCACGTAACCAGGCCCGCTCATGCATGATGTCCTTAATGGAGACACCTGTACGTGCCAGCAGGGCGCACAGATCATTAATGCCACCCGGTCGATCACTGACCTCCACATTGAATTTTACCAGACGACCCACAGCGGCCAAGCCTCGTTCCAGACAGCGTCCAAACACGGTGGTATCTATATTGCCGCCACACAGCAGGACCACAACCCTGAAATCAAACACAATTAGATGAGAAACACACTGCTCCTGTTTGAAAAACTAGTTTTTTTAATAAGTACAAAGCTGTGCTCTATCCCGCCAATCCTAAGTTTGGAAAACACTTTGGACTTTGGTATATATCATCTGCTCTCAAAAACAATTTGTATCGATATCAATTTGATGATATGTACAAATGTAATGTACTGTATTGTATTGTGAAAGACAAGTTCCACTCCACAATGCTGCCGTCACTGTTTCGGTGCTTTTCAAGATGACGCACAATTCAAGGTTTGAAACGATGACTGTGCGAAAGTGTCATTAATCTCGTATTTCACTCAGGGTCTATGCGAAGGCGTAAAGATTAACATTTATGGGCCCACCATTACAGGGACGTCTGGTTAGTTGATTCCCGTACTACTGGGGAAACTGAGCAATTTAAACAACTTAATAAAAAAGGAAACGTGAGAGACGAAGTGAACAACTGAACAAACAGATACAATAAACTTAACTGGTGGTGGTTAGTACAAACAAGTTATACCAAAAAGAGGAAAGTGGACTGAGCTGAGGTCCCACAGGCAAGTACTTTATGAAAATTTTGATGAAAATTTGGCTTAATAAACCAAAATAGCATACTTTTCAGCAATATTTAAGAAAATTGTTAAGTTTCAGTTTTAAGTACTACAAAATATTTGGACCAGTTGTTTGGTTTCTTGGACCTGCGCTTTAGTTAGACAATTGAAAAAAGATGCTTACATTGTTTAATACTTAAAAAATTAACAAATACAGTTTACTCGTTTATATACTTACTTCTTGCCCTTTAGCTCATCCAGATGGCCTGCAAGTATGGCAGCTAGACCAGCTCCACCAGCGCCCTCGACCACACATTTTTCTTCCTCCACCAGACGCAAAATGGCCACCGCTATCCACTCCTCCTTAACCACCACCATACGATCTATTAAAGGCATGGCTGTCGCATAGGCATTATAGCCAACTTTAGGCACCGCCAGACCATCGGCCAGTGTATTCTTAATAGGAGTATCAATGGGACCCTTGTTCTCTATGGCGCGGGTAAAGCTAGCGCATTTCTCTGACTCCACGCCCTAAGGAAAGAAATTTAAAAATGTAATTAGCTAAAAATATTTGTAACGCTAAACAAAAGAACTTACTATGATTTTGGTCTTGGGAGAAAGAGCCTTTACTGCCGTTGCAATACCCGCTATGAGTCCACCACCACCGACTGGCACCACCACAGCATCCGGTTCGGGCACCTGTTTTGAATAAAAATTGCCATTTTCAATAACGAAAATTTTCCGTACGAGACCGAATATAGTCTTTATAATATTTCAGAACGATAAACTAAAGAACTGAATCTTTACAATGTTAGCTTATTCATCTGAATTGGCTGTGTGACTTCTGGCAGTTTAGCAAACTTAGATTTAAATAGTAACCTTTATCTGTATTCTATATACCAAATAAACTGACCGCTCACAATCTTAAAGATGTTATCATAAAAGTTCTGAATTTATTAACCGTGTAAAAACTGCAATATTTTCAAAATATCAAAACTGTCCCCGTTGCATTGGCTAAAAAAAACTATAATCCTCTGCAAGAGTCCCTTACGGGCCCGGTGGTTCAGTACAAGCCCGTGGTTAGTATTTACCTGGTTGGTACACGATTTTTTGGTAATTAAAAAAATTAATATTTTTCTTTTACCAAATGTGAACTAAATTCATATAATAATTGCATGGGAATTGAAATATTGCTGCCTTTGCCTCACATTAATCAAATCCTTAATCAAACCCGAAACGGAAAATAATAATAATAGGTTACCATAACCGCTATCTCTTTTGATATTAATCTCTGACAGACTTTTATGTACCCACCTGTTCCAGTATCTCCAATCCAATGGTACCCTGACCCGCCATTATATGTGGATGATCATATCCATTCACATAGAGCAGCTTTTCCTCAATGGACATGCGCATTGCCAGCGATTTAGCTTCACCCATATCGTTGCCCTCAACAATCACCCGTGCCTTGTAGTTGCGACACTTTTGTATCTTCATAATGGGTGCCGCCTTGGGCATAACCACAGTTACGGGTATATTCAGTTTCCAGCCATGATAACTCAACGCCTGAGCATGATTTCCCAGAGAAGCACTAATCACTCCAGCACGTTTCTGCTCCTCGGTAAGGCAAAGCAGGGCATAACGTGCTCCACGCTCTTTAAAACTGCAAATGTTTACAAAAAAAAAACAATTAGTCCATCAATAAATCAAAAGCCATTTAGCAACAAATTAATTTGACCACTTTGCTCATATCTCCGATAAATCGACGAAATCTAATCTCAGACTATTTTTAACCAAATTTACTATGAGTTCCAACGTATAGATTAATCATCTAATCGCTACCAAAAGATGACAACAAATGATGCCGTAGAAAAGCAATAAGGTCTTCGCCTTATCAATAGAAGGTGAATAGAAACCCAGACAATTTGCGTATTTGAGTACACTTATTCTATTTCTGTAAACAGACAACATTATGAGCAATAATGCACTTTAGACTAGAGAGACTTAGAGAGCTTGCTGAACTATAAGCGTTATCGCAATGGAGATCAATTGAACTTCATATAATATTTAGAGAATTAATGAGTGAAGTGTCACTACTTTCTAACACAAGCTACAGTGAGAAAAAGAAGTATAGTTTTTGATGATCCTATCGTTTTTGGGATCCATTGGATATTTTCGAAGTCACCTAAAGTGGATATATCAGACAACAAATATTCCATTGATCTTTAGGATATTTAAAAAAAATGGATTTTAAAGTGGGTGGGATCTGGAAGGCATCAGGATGGGATCTGGGAGGTATATGAATGGGTTCTATGGTGGTATCTTGGGGGGTAAAAAACATAATTTATCTTTGGATCAGCACAATAATCTTCCTGAAAAAATTTAAAAACTCTGCTGCACGTGATCTTGCTTTTAGTATTTCTACTCCCCCTTACTTTTCTTCTTTCGGAAGAGTGCCCTTGCTGATTTATATACCATTGAAGGAACTTGTGCTTTGAAAATATGCTCTTAAACTTAGCTTCATCATCAAAGACTCGTGAGTGCTAGCGACACTCACACCGATTTTATTTCTCTGTGTATGGCAAACCAACTAAAGAAGTGTTTGCTAAGTTTTCAAAGCGTTGACAATTAGAAAAATTTCTACACTTTTTAAAAATAAATTAGTTTTTCGAATGGATTTTTATTTTATCTAACATCAGTGCAACTACCCAATAACCCCAGAACAACCCGGCTCTGAGGTGTTCAGTTTCAGTTTGCAGTATTTTTAGCTCAGTTCGGAGGTCTGAATTGTAAATACTATGAATTAATGCGGTGCAGAGAACGCCTCCGTTCCATTTCAAAAGGCTCATACATTAATCAACACCCTAATAAACTGGATTTGAGTTTTATGCATCAAACTTGCCTACACAACATGTTCGCAGTTGAGTTTTATTCAATCCTATTGTTGACAATCTAAATATAATCATGCTTGTCTTCATTCCAATCAATTCGGGCATTTTATTTGTTTGGCTCTACGTCGATTGATAAGAATGAGCGAAAATAAACTAGTATAACTCAAATCTTGCAAAGACGCTTAGGCTGAGACTGCGCTGCTATTAAAAGAGAGGGAGAAACTATGCTCTGGAATTTTACACTGAGTTTTGTTCGATCGAACACATAACTGTTGGATCAACGACCGGTCCATTGCAGCTTTAAAATATAGTCATCCAATTTTTACCAAAATTTACAAATCTGTGTGAAAACGTAAATGTAAATGTTGACTATACAGCTCCTACAACGGGGCCAAGTCAAGCTTCTCACGATCTCTGGGCGTGTGTGCTTTAAATTTTTCGCACAAGAGAAAGGGACCTACAGTTTAATGCCGGATCCGAACGGCAAATTTTGAGAATTTGATTTTACATGGCTAGATACTTCACAGCTGGCGCCAACAGCTCGTGAAGGTGAACGTTCTAAAGAAAGAAAAAAACTTTTATTATTAGATGTTCAGAGGCGGGATCGAACCCAAGACCTCCCGCCCAGCAGTCCAGCACTCTAACCACTGGGCCACATACGGCCACAAAAGCGTAGCACTTATATTAAGTAATGACCGAGTTTGGGGACTCTAACTTTCTAAGACCTATTATCCGACAAATGGTTCCTATGGCTGCTATAAGATATAGTGATCCCATCCGATTGGATGGAACAAATTCGCAGCCTGCAGTAAAAAGAAGAATCTGTGTAAAGTTTCAGCTCCATTTTGTTGTGAAGAAACAGGCAGACAGACAGACGGACGGAAAAAGCTAAATCGAATCAACTCTTCGCCCTGATCAAGAATCTATTTCGGAAATGTATGTGGTCTAAAATTAATTTTTCTATGCTCTCTTCAAATTTCAAACATTAAGCACTGTCTCACCTGCCCGTGTATTGTAGGAAATCCTTTTTTAAATACAAGTCCATGCCATATGAATCCGATGAAGTGGATTTCTGAAAATTATTAATACGCATTTTCACAACAATTGCTTATAATTCTCTGGTGGCTTAGTTACTGGACATGGTGTTCGCTCCACTCCACCCTTGATTAAAAAGGCTGCGGATGTGACATCATGAAAGGAAATGCGTTGTGGTTGCTTGGGATCACAAAATGGATCAACAATTTCTTCACGTAATTTTAGTATTTTAATATCTTCCGCCTTGCCATTGGTCGCACCATTGGTTTTGATAGCCAGAGTCGCAGGAATAATTTGTTCCTCTATTTTCACCGTTTTCGACATTCTACGGAATAGTCTGCTGCTACAACTGCTGTCGACTAATGCTCACGAAATACTGCCCATAGTGTCCGCACTCACAGCTCGTATATATTAAATTATTTTGGTCGTAAAACCGACACCTTCTGTTACGATTGGCAGGCTGGTCATTTTATGAGGCCTGGCCTGACGACCAGTCGGGTTCCTGATAAGCGGCGCTTTCCGTAACCGCAAGTGAGACGAAAACAGAGATAAGGCTGGTAAATTGATTCTCATTTTTTTGGCAACAACGAGTCCAAAGAACTGGACTTGATAATATCAGCTGAATATACTATAACTTATAAAGAGTACGAAAATGATAAAGTTATCGAAGGTTTGGTCTCAAAGGCTGATCGTGCAGATTGCACAGAAGACTATTCCTCGAACGATTTAGGGCTATTTGCCTCCTTTCCTAGTTATCCGAAAAATTTACGTCTTTGTCCTGTTATCAGAAATCTATGTACGCCCTTGCAGGGGACAACTATAATGCGGGTCAGCGATTATTGTTATCTACGGTAATGGAAAATTTACGGAAAATTAAAATTTCATGGGAAATGTGTTATTTTAAACTAACGCAAATACAAACTGAGGTTTGAAGGAAGCATTTTTTATACTTTGTCCCTAGTTAAACAGAGTATTAAGAGTGCACAAAAGGAATCATTTCCGACCCTATGAAGTATATATATTCTTGTTGTAAAAAAAAAAACAAAATAAATCTTAAATTTGGAAAAAGTATTTTTTATTTAGACTTAAGTCGATCATGATTTAACAGGGGTGACACTTCAACCCGAGAAACTTTCAGATTTCAGGTTCGATTTCAACTTCCCAAAAAATCCAGATACTGGACTCCGAAGCTACACCGAACCGGTATGCCACGGGTTAATGAATCGACGTCCTTTCAACATTACTCAGAACATTATTTTGCACCAATTGACATGAGTCTCTTTTACTCCGAAATTTAAATTATGCGGTATCCAAGAAATGAATCCTCTTGACATCAAATGATCTTGTAATATTTAATGCTCGGTGGTCACTCTTAAATTATCCAAGGCTGGAAATATTTAATATTTTATTAATTTACAATTGCTTAGAACAAGAATAATCATATTCAAAAATTTTGTAAAAATTTGTAAGATACTAGACTGTAAGACACGGTGGAACTTGGTAGTCTTTATAAGTCAAGCCATAAATCAGTGTCGTAATTAGTCCAAGCTCGAGTCAGAGATGTGGAATGGAAATCCTTTTTTTTTCTAAAATTGGGAGGGTTTTTGGGTTCGGTTTCAAAAACCCACTGTTTAGAAGGTCGAGAACCCAGCTTCGGGTTTGAACTGAGGTTCAGGAATAATTTAGTTTTTTCTCTAACTCAGGAATCGCTTATCTAAATTGGAACAAACTTGCATATCATAATGACTGACTAAAATTCAGAATCAAAAAATGTGGTACTGCTTGAGGTGGGACTTCTGAAGAATAATAGACAGACAAATATTATTTGATTGATGGTGCTTTCAAGGAGTGACCTGAAAAAGACTAGTCCAAAGTGGGTCAAATGTTTCCGCGACCCTACTTATTTTTCCCATATGCAAGTTTTGACTTTACATCCAAAACCTCTACGATTACTTTTTAACCTGGTCTCCATAGAAAAGTTAATTCCTATTGAACTATCATTACTTCAACCCAAAAAAAGATGTTAGAATTGGATTGAATGTAAAATGTGAAAACATTTTTCTAATTACTTCTTAAATATTTACGAACATTCATAAATATATACACTAATAACAGCTAGAAAAAAAAAGGTAAACATTTTTTTAACCGAGCCCTTTTCAATTATTTTGACCCGCACTAGATGTAGGTTCGGGCTTAAAATATGTTTTTATTCCGGTTCAGGTTTAGTTTGGTCTTTCAAAAAATCCCGGAATCAGTTTGCAGCTCTGAATTTAACCAAGAAAGTTGTTATAGCAGGATTCTTGAATTGTTTGAACATTCAGTTTTTTATGTTTGAACGTTCAGTTCAGACTATTTTGAAATCAAATCAAATTTTTAGCAGTTCTTAAACTACTGTTCAGTTCACACTTTAGCACGAGCCCCAAAAACATAATTAGCTGATAAGCCACAATTTGAGAACACGCCCAATTATTTTATTTTCCACCTTTGTAATCTAATCTAAACAGAATTTGATAGAAGATGCAAGTAAACAAACAAGATTATGGGATATATCAAAGTTCAACAAAATACTGCAATGAGAGAGATTTTTAAAAATTTAATAAGACTGTTGACATAAATTGTAAAAAGTTCTTTTTAAATTTTTCAGTATAACTAAAGCAGCCTGTCTATGCTAAATTTCAGTTCAGGCGGTCAGATGAACAAAATTTATTATTCTCAATTCCTCTTATTTATATACATAACCCTTTCTGGTCGTTATATAGCCAAGGTATATAAATCTAGGCATTAAAGGATAACCAGTTAGCCGGATTGGTGACAGTCATTTGTTCCACCTGCTCTAATGTGACGCCTCGTGCAAACATGCGTGGCAGAATATTCATGTGAATATGATGATAACCATGACCGCCATAGGAAGTCTATAAAAGGTACAAATTAGTTTTATATACCGGCAAGTTTTATCAACTCACCAATCGATGTTTTGTGTGTATATCGTGCGACATTAGTAGCCTTTCCACCAAACCTTCTTCAATCAATTTAATTAAATTATCAATGCGCTGACCATCGGAAATCATATCTACTGTCGAATTCAATTGATAGAATGAGCACTCTGTGCCAAACAGATCGTATTGTATATAGCAGCCGAGTTTGGCGAACTCCAAGAGCTCGTCAATGTCGAAAATTGTGCCTAGGGAGAATGGATAAAAGAAAATCATAAAAAATGCTTTGAATTATAAATTATGCAGAACCTACGATCTAAATGTGACATGACGCATTTATTAGCGCGTCCTCCGGCCTCCAAGTACAGGCGCAGTATTTCAGATGGAGCTTCAGCCACACGATGTGGGTGCAAAGAGACACCACAGCCCAAAACTTCCTGAATTTCACCAGCAGCACGAAGTGAACGTTTCTCAAATTCTAATAAGTAAAATAATTTTTTAAGATTTTATGAGAAGGTAATGTAATTTTATGGGTATTTGGAACACACGCAGGCATAGGCTAAGCATTCGAATACACATTCGACTGGCCCTTAAAAATATATTTCAAAATACCGGGCGGAATGAGTTTCGTTTTAGTCCCAAAAGATATAGTAAAAAGTTTGCCAGCGATCGGACTTCATTTAGTGGACGCGCGCTCGCCCTCAAAATCGAAAATTTAAAATATTTAAAATATATGGAATAAAGAGGATGAGTTTCGGGTTTAATCTCTAAAATTTAAAAAAAAATTGTAAGTGTTATTTCTCTTCATATTCTTCAAGAGGAATATCATAGCAACATTTTAAATGCAAATGTTGGATATTTAGAAAGTATACCAGCTTTTAGATATAATTCTTACCAAATTTATTCTTAAAATATCTAACAAAATGGATTTAATAAGATTTAATTTAGAGTTTTAATCCGAAACTCATCCCATATATGGGCAGTATATTTAAAATTTTTGGTTTTTGGGGCTAGAGCGCGTCCACTTAATGTAGTCCGATCGCAGCCAAACGTTTTATTGTATCTATTGGGACCGAAACGATAGTTTTGCTGCCCGGGCAAAAGCAAAAATCAGAATCTTTTACTTTAAGTTAGGAAAATTGATTGTGCGTTAAGCAAAAATATTGTGACTAGCGCGTTAATTTATAAGTGCCAATGTACTTGTTGCGCTAGGAGTAAATAAATAAATAAATAAATAAAAATAAATAGATCTCATATATATTAATAATTCTTCGAAAAAAATACAAAAACAAAATTAGAAAAATTAGCCCTTTCGATATGATTCTGGCCAAGTTTACGTTCAAAATATGACACATTTATATTTAAAATGTTGCTATGATATTCCCCCAAAAAGATATAAAAAGAATTAACACATAACATTTTTTTTTAATTTTTTGAGACTAAAGGCCTGATTCCAGATGACATAAAAATCAATTTTTATGTTGAAGTTCACATGAATAGAAACACTTTCGAACCGTTTGGAAATCTGAATGCTATTGCAAAGCAGTCTTATTTGAATGAAGTATTGTGCCGAAATAAATTTTTATGTTATCTGAAAAAAGGCCTTAAGTCCGAAACTCACCCCCTTTATGAAGTCCGATCGCTGCCAAACTTTTGACTATATCTTTTGGGACTAAAACGAAACTTTTTCCGCAGTCTAATACACATAGAATTCTTTAGAATATAAATTTAAAGTACGACTCGAAAGTGCTTGATTGTAATTAAAATTAATAAGAAAGGCATGAAACAAACCGAGACTTATTCAATGACCCTGACGATCTGGATTAAATAAAGTGGGTATCTCTTTGGTTTTTTATGTATACATTATAAAGGTCTTTTTAGCATTGCCTAGCAAGGTATTAGTTACTCTTACACTCACCATGCACCGGATACACACTGGCCACCTCCCCGATGAAACCACACTTCACCATCCGACCATTGACTTCAAGGCCAGTGATAATATCCTTGGTATATAAGTCACACATTTGCTCCACGCTCAGACTAGCATGGCTGCTGTCCTGCATGGCATGTATGTAATGTCCTGTGCCAGCTATAAAATGTACACCCGTACTTTTGGCCAAATCCACTATGAACTCAAGGTTACGCTTCAGTCCATAGCTGCTGTTCTCCACAATACTTCCGCCTCCATGTTTCTTGTACAGCAACACATCTTTCTTAGCCGCCTCGAGCGCCTCCTCGTCATAGAAGCGTACATTCTCCTTGCTCGAGTATGGATATAGACGGACATAGCCCAGCGTGGACATGCTTATCTTGGCCTTCAGCTCGCTCTCAAAATCCGCCGGCGGCGGTCTATAGAAATGCTCGAAATCGAGAGCCACATGCTCGTGAGTGAGTGTGCGGCCCAACAGATTGGGTGTAATCGTACCCAGAACTATGGAATAAGTTGGAAAAGTTGGCTTATTTGCATATAATAAGTTAGATAAGAGTCACTCTCTTTGCTATCACATGATTCGCTTGTTTATTTTCGTCTCGCTCCACTGGCACTCACCGGTTTGTATGGTTGACATATTTGTTGACTTCCAATTGAGGTCAGAATATTTGATTAAGTTTCACGGAGTGCGTGCGTTCGCTTCAACTGCGTCTGGGCAACTGATCATGGCGGAGTTCTCCGCTGGAGATATATATGGACTTACGTATGTGTTTGTGTGGGGCTAGGTGATTGTTGTGTTCCCGGCCTATACAACACTTTACTGCGCATAATCGCAGATTGCAATTTGTTTTCGTTTTTAGGGCAACTGGAAGTTACTCCATTAGCGGCTGCTGGCAATTGTTGATCGCTCCTATTAGATTTATTAAGAGAAATTGACATGCTAAATAAAATTAATGCAGAATTAAAACTTATGATCAAAAGTTAGCCAAGTGCGTTGAATACTTTGATGAATGCTGGAATACTTTAAGCTAAGAAGTACACAACATTCAAATCGGAGGTGCTATCTTGTTTAAAATAAGCTTTTCATTGTTCTTATAGCTGCCATATAATTTATCTCTTTTCATCAAGTAGAGTCGACTTGTATATACCCTGTACTGTATATATTGAAGACTTGGATTTGGCGCATTTTTCTTGCACTCTCCAAATATCCGACTTTGGAGTCCTACTTATTTGTCCCAAAGAGCTTGAGCACCGAATTTTATCTTAATGCGGATCAAAAAAACCGTTTGTCTTTAAATTAACCCAGCCTTCATTTTCTAAACCAAAAACCGGGCTTGAAGTTGACTAGATGGAAAATCAGTTTAAACATTTCCGGAAGCCTTAGTAGTACAATTTTTAATTAAAATTATTTCATTTTAATGCCAATTGAAAATTTTGAATTGAAATTATTTTATTTCAATTTCAGTTGACAATTTTGAACTAAAATTATTTCATTCCAATGCCAATTGAAAATATTTTAATTGGAATTAAAATGTATAATGCCAATTGTAAAATTAAGATTGATATTTGCCATTAATTAGTTTACCAAAAAAAACATAAATAATATATAATTTTTTTTCTCTCTCTCTTTAATTTCTTTATTTAATAGTGGGAATATCTTGCATAACTTGAGCATTATCTAATTCTTGGCAATTAATATATCTCTGATACATCGTCTTCTTTTAAAATAATTTCCGAGAAATAAACTTGATCTGCCTACAAGTATAAAAAAAAACAAATGACCCATTTTCAGCTGAAATTTTCTTAGTATAATCTCTTCTTCACCTTAAATTCACTAAAAATTTTTTAGAATGGTGATCTCAAAGATCGAAAAATTAATTTCAAAAAATTTTTTCATGGCTCCATTTTTGAAATATTGATTTTGAGATAATTAAACTACACTAAAATTGAAAAATTTTTTGATATTCATTACATTTTAGTCCAGATTTCAATAGATAATATGTACAGATAGAGTAAAGTAAGAAATATCCCGATTAACGATGGAGCGAATAATTGGTGGATGCATTGTTTTTAAATCGGTTCAGTAGTTTGAATTCAACAACCAAGAATATTTCAAAAAAATCGTTTCTTTGCTCGAAAAGAATATTATATTATTAATCGCTGAGTTTGGAGACCTTTACATTAAAGACAAAAAAGGTTTTCTCACTGAGACCCATTTTTCGACCAATAGTAGATATAAGATATGGTCAGCCGATTTTGAACAAATACTGCAAGTCTGTTTGAAAGCATGTAATATTAGTATTGGCTGAATTTGGGGACGCTTACATTAAAATAAAAAAAGTTTTTCTTACTAAAAACCATTTTTCGACCTATAGTTCCTATGGCAGATATAAGATATAGTAGCAGATATAAGGGCAGCTTGCAGTAAAAAGAAGACTCTGTGCAAAATACCAGCTCTACTGCTTTAAAACTGTGAGACTAGTTTGCTTATTAACAGACAGACAAGCAGACGACTCAGCTCGTCGCCCTGATCAAGAGTATATAAAATGTAAAATTGGCTATACAGCTCCAAAAGGGCCAAACCCAACTTCTCTCAACCTCCTGGCGTATGTGCCGTTTTCAATTTTTTGCACAAGAGGAAAGGGACCTACAGCTTAACACCAAATCCGAACGGCAAAGCTTTAGAATTTGCTGGCGCCAATAGCTGGTGAAGGTGACCGGATGTGTAAGAGCTATTTTCGAATGAAAGAAAAAAACTTTTATTATTAGATGTTCCGAGTCCAGCACACTAACCGCTAACCCGACCACTTATAGGGTCGGTAATGAATATTTCAATGAGTGGCAAAATTATAATAACTTTTTCATCAGCCCAAATGTCTTAGCCGGGTATCTCTCAATCCCATTGTTTTTGTGTTTTACTTACTTCACTGCTAGCGCCACTAGCTGATGAACTTAGTCTAACTTAGTTTATAGGGGAAAAAAGTAAAAAATATAAAACAAAATGTTTTCAGTAAAACCTGATCATACTAAAAAGAAGCCTAGGGTAAAAACCTAAAAATTGGCCTTCGTACACTAAAATAAACACATTGGTTATATTTCTCAGAATAATTCTCTTTATTAGTTCCATTTTCTTCCTTTTTGTATTTTCATGTTTTTTTTTTTAATTTTTTGTTTGTTTTGTTTCTGTTGTTTCATTTTACTTAGGTTTAATTTTATCAGTTTTAGCGATTTCTCATTTATCAGATATATAGTCTATATATACGATTTATACTTAAGAAGTAATTAATTTTCATGACATTACTGCTGCACTTTTTATTTCCACGTTTTTACTTTTTATATATATATCTGCTTTTAACTTAGAGCTAAGCATTTGTATGCTAATTTTCCCAATTTTTTTTTTGTAATATTGATTTCTATTTGTATTATCCAATTGTCGGGCTAAGATTCTGTTTTGACTGACTGATAAAGCTAGCTGATGCAAGTAGTGTAACTATAACAAAATGTATGCAGGATAGTGTAAGCACAAAGTTTTTATCTATTGAACACTTGCTTGATTGCTATTGCAGTTGGAACAAACCCCATGCCATTAGAAACAAACCCAGCTCAGCTCCTTCTCTACTCTACTTAGCACCTTGGCGTGGGATGGGGTGGGAAAAATCAAAGAACACAAGATACCTAAGCGTGTAGAAAGAATTAGAGACAAATAAAAACATGTTTTGATTTTGAAAAATTATATAGTTGCCATTTATTATTGAACATTTCTCCAGCTATGTACTTCTATATAAATTTGCAATTTTTTGTTTACTATTTTTTTGTTTTGCTTTTTGTTGTTCTTCTTTGTGGTTGGTTTTCTTTTCCTTCTTTAAGTCATTTGTTTTTATTTTATTGTATTTTGTTATGCCTTTTGTTAAGTTTAATTAAAATAGTTGTTGCTCTTACATATATATATATGTGTGTCGGCCATCTCGCAGGCGCATATATATACTTCTATTTCTATTTAGATTTTCTAGCTTTACCATTTCAATTTGTTAAATATATATGTTCACTTTTTGTTGCAGATATTACAATTACATATTAGTACAATATTTATAAAGTTATACATAAGATATTGATGCATTCAAATTCAATATTCCCATTCATACGCTTAGACAGACTAATTTCGTTATGTTACTTGAACTGATTTGATATACATACATTATTCATATATACCCGAAAAAGAAAAACATCAAATTCGGCTAGGCAATTGCAAAGGAGCAGAGAACGAAAGGGATTCTGTGGGGGATAGTTGGAGAAATAGCTAGAACGTTTTGTGTAAGCGCAAAAGTGACTAAAAAGTGCACACAACAAAAATGACAAAAACATTGATAATAATATAAACGAACGCGTGATTAATATTTAAAAATTGATTAATAATTGATAATAACTGTGTTCTTTCTTATTTCGTTTTTTTTTTATATTTGTATAAACTAAAAAGCACACCAAAGCATTTTGAAATTATAATTATTATTTAAGTAAACTAGATAGTCAGCCGCGCTGCCAAGGCGATTTTTGGATTGCAAAATGGGACCGCGGCTGGTTACATAACTTTTGCTTTTGCTCAAGTTTCAAAAATCTGTTTTTTTTCTTTTTTGTTTTTAGTATTTGAAACATTGTCTGCAAGCCCTTAGTTAAAAATTGTGTGTTGTATTTGCATAAAATTTTACTAATTAATGTTAAAGTGTTTTAAATTATGATATACGTATGTAAGTGTGTGTTTTTATAATTTTAAGAAAGGTTTCTGGCTTTTATTAATTTTCGTTTGTAAATTTAAACATTTAAAAAATAGTATTTATTAAAATTAAAATGACATTTTTGCTGTTCTTGTTGATTTTTGTAATTGTTTTACTAGTTTTAAAAGGTTTTGTACAGTTTTCATATATTTATGTAGACTTGTCTATTGAAACGTTGTTGTTATGGTTGACTATTGCTTTGCCCTCCTTTGATAAGAAACGGAGTCACATGTTGAATACCAACGAATAAGACCAGGAGATACTTAAAAGTTTTTACAACTCCCAAAGACCAACCTCCTCCAACTAACTACTGGAAAGAGTTTTAAAATTAATTTTGATGTGAATAGAAAAAAAACCGGACCCTTAGGGGTGGAACCTTCAATAGAAACATGAAAAAAGTTTTCGACTGAAATGGTTTCAGTTGTTGCAAATCTTTTAGGTAATAGACAAAAATCTTCTTGTTGTCCGTCTCTGCGTAACTGTTAGCTCTTGCTGTGATGTGCACAAAACGCAGGTATTATTGTGTGCATATGCTAGAGAGAGACAACTGGTTGTAGTCACAAATGTTAACACATAAGTACATGATAGTGAACTGCCGGATTCCTTTATACAAAAGCTCAGGACGTCTCTTTTGTCCTTAGTTTTTCCCGTGCAGGAACTCAATCAACATCCCCGGGGGGGATACGGTGACAATATATGCTCTTAACCAGTGGTGCCCAAACACACACTATCAAGCTTTACGATTGTGTGTGAAGCAGCGAAAGATGAAGTAATCGTCAATATGTCAAATATAGGGTACAAACAAACTCTCAAATGTGTGTGCGTGCTATTTATAGAGCACACGTATTCTCTCTCTTTATACGTGTGTCGGCTGCGACGCTAGCAGAATTATGACTTCCTATCACACGGGATGGAGCAATCGACATTTGCGCACCACTGCTCTAAACAGTCGATTGTCAAGCGCAATCTAAGAGCTTTCGGTAATGTTCCCAATTACGTTTTGGCTTTCAGGTTATCGTTTGTATTTTGAATTATAAACCCGCAATGATGTGTAGAATTGAATATATTTTAAATAGATCAGATATAAAGGTCTGGTATTTAAATGAGATAACTTCTTCATTCTAACTTAATTTAAATTATCTTGTTTCAAAAAATATTTTATGTATTGTTCCGAACTAAACTTTTATCTCATCTGAGTAAATAACCTTAAGAAAAGTCTAAAATTTTGTAACCTGAACGGATGTACAAAGTAAATTTTGATTCCCTACTTGAACCTGATTTAATACAATTTTCGTTTGTTACAGTTCGAATGATTCCAATTATATCAAAAATTCCATTTAAAATAAATCTGAATATGAAATGAAAATTTCAAGGAATTTAACAAAATTTTCAACTTTTACTAATGGTTTATTACCCACCTTGCATTTGGAAGATAATTTCAACAAGAATCACCTTTGCGAGTCTTATTCGAGACCTTTTGATGATTAAAAACAGATTAATCTCATGAGCGATGTAAGGAAGACTGGAAAATGACTTATGTCCTTATTGAAAATGTGAGTCATTATCAAACGACTCGCAAAAGACTCGACAAAGGACTAGAAGCTGAGTCGAAATTGATCAGAAAAACGGGTATCAACGACTCTTCTGGAAGAGTCTCGGCTAGGGCTCCATTTTCTCTCGACAAAAGTATTATTTATCATCAGAAAACGAGCTCATTTATGACTATTTAAATCAGACTGAGGACTCGAAAGAGACCCGAATGTGATCAAAAAATTCATAAAATGCTGGCTGGGTAATTGCAGAATGTTAGGGGTAGAATGGACACCTACAATTTTCGTCGCTGAAAGCATTGTACAACAAATTTAAGAATACTGACTTGCTTACACCAATGACATTTCCAAACAGACGAAAAATTGAATGTGTCAATCTAGCCTAAGCTAACATAAAGCAATCTTTTAAAAAGACTGCACAAAACCTCAAATTGTTTTACTTTGTGACATGGTATGTAATTAGATATGCCATTGCATAACGGTTTAACTTTCAAAATCCCAATTCAAATCCCAATTTCTTATTGAATTATGTATCCTCCTAAACTATTTCACAGAAAGAAGTGAAATTAGGGATTTTTGACAAATTAAATCAGATAATTTTATAACAACACTAAATCAAAGCTTAATCAGCCCTGATTTGATTAAGGTTTGGCCCTGACAATTCTGAATTAAATAAAGGTAGGGCCTACTGCTTCATGACGTACGGTTATTAATGCATCGATGGATTTGTTTATTTATAAAAAGAACATAGTTTCAAGAGAACTCAACGATTAAGTTCCCATCCAAATCTTTTGACAAAAAATTAACAATATTTGTATTGGAAAAACTACAAAATCAGGTCTGTCCTAAATCGATCAGTTTTAGCCTAATACAGTAATGGAGAAGCAGACGATAAATTTTACCTTGCATTAAACAGTCATGGCCTCTACACAGCTGTGAAGTAATTTTAACTTTACTTTTAATTTACCAAATTTTTTCATTTACTTGTCGTTACTTCATAACTGTGTAGAGGCCTTTCATTTCAAATCGTGGAGCTTTCGTCATCTGACCTAGTAACCGGTCATAATTGTAAAGACAAACAGCTTCTAACCGAAATTCAAGCACAGACGCACGTGAATAATAAAATTTTCGATCAGAAACAACTAAAGAACTACACAGTTTCGACTTAAAATGTTCTGGTCGAAAATATTTAGTCGGATTATCAAGTGTCACGAAAATCTTTTCCAACCAAATTCCAACACAAAACCAATTTAAGAACTCTCTTTCAGTTTCAAATATCTCGTGTTTGTGAAAGAGATTTAAGAACAGTCCCCAACCAAACAATTTTAAGATGGAACGATATTTTAATATTGGAAAAGTAACAAATAAGTAAAATGCGTTTCAAAAGGCCACATCAACCAAAACCAACTTGCCACTTAACTTTAGCTGGCTTTGCAGGCGCTATCAATGTAGTTTGAGGACAACAAACGGGCTTAAATATTTTTAAATTTTGCATTTCATTTTTTTTTGAAGAATGACTTGAAATTGAATTAAAATTTAAAAACTCAGTTAAACTTTAAATTAACTCCAACCATTATGTTGTACACAAACCTTTCAACTAGATTTTTTAATAAGAAAATGAAATCTCTTGAAGTTCTGTTACACCGACTGATTTTCCGAGCGTTTTGCAAATCTCTAGAGATTTCCCTTGTATAAGAAAAAAGTCCAGTATGGGCCTAAAACGGATTATTACAAGCTTTGGTTGGGAATTTGAATTATTTCCTGATTTTAAGAATTGTTAAATGTCTAGAAATAAAGACATGGTCGAACAATTTTACTCAGAAATAATTTAGCTAAACACAGAGAACTGAAAGTCAATTTTGACAATGTCAGTCTCACTTTAACCAGTATTTTCCTATGCAGACTATAATTTTTGAATAAGTATTTCGATCACAAGTGTATGCTTTAACGACCTTTATGATGATAAAACCTTCAATTGTATGCCGGCTCGAGGTCTCGTTATGCTTGCATATAACTTTAAAAACACACCACAAAGTAGAGTAGTATAAAATTGAAGGTTTTAGTATCTCGATCACACAAAATGTATACTCATTCTTAAATATACTGTTACAATTACGATTGTTTGCGAATTTAAAAATTCCAATGCCAATTTTTTTATTGTAATAAATTTCATTCGAATTACAATTTTATTACGAACTGAAAAATTGCAATGGAAATTGAAACTTTATTGCATTGTAATATTGTAATTTTCAATTACCCAAAAGAATTGAAAGGGAAATGGTAGTCTTCAATTTACACCTCGGTACTCCTAAACGAGACTTTTTTGTGGCTTCGATGAATCTTTCAAAAACTTTCACGGCTTTTACTGTGCCGTGTGTACGTGACTATATATAATTTGATCTTTGATTTAGCTTTAAATGTTTCTATTGAAATGGTCAAGTTTTGTGTTTAAATTGTTTACTTTAATATTTAGACGACGGAAGTGGTGGTGAGGGTTTAACAACAAAATTTATTTCTATGTGTATATTTCTCTATATATATATATAAATCGTTTTAATAAAACTTTTTAATTATAAGACTAAAGAGAAAGAGGAAAGCAAAAATAAAAATGTTTTGTTGTGTACGCATTTTTTTTAATATAAACAAAGAAAAACTAAATAACGCTTAAAGCAATAAAAAAAAACCTATCAATTGTATTGTTTTTTTTTTTTTTCAAATCCAAATCAATTTAATTTTATGTAGTTATTCCGTGATTTTTCTTTTCTTTTTTCAGAGGGCAAAAACTAAAATCAAAAACGCGTCACTTACACTGCATTCGCCTGCTTTGATTTACTAGTTAAATGTAATATTTATACATGTATAAGGTGGAGTGGTTAGCTCCCATTTGCTGCTGCTGCTCTCTCGGTTCTCTCTAAATTTAGTTGTGTGGTCGTACATTTTAGCAAAAAGTAGAAGGAGCTCTAAACCTTTTCATTTTCATTTGTTTTTTTCACATATTTTTTTTGTATGGGATTTTGTTTTTTTACGCTTAAATTTTGCCATAATTTTTTGTTTCTTTTAATACATATACATAGTTAATTAATTAATATGTTTTTGTTTTTGTTTTCATTTAGTAGCTGATAATTAAGAATTAAGAAGAATTTTGTGTTAAAATTTTGCATGTTTTGTTTTGCGTTTTTTGCATTTTGTATATTTTTTTGCATATCTTTTCTTTGCATTTAAACACCACAACACATTACAAAAACAGAATACACACGTTGTCTTACTTAAAAGCTGTTGCGTTGTGTAAACTTGAAACATTTGTTGTTCTTGTTGTTGTGTGCTAGTTGTCGTTGTAAATGTTGTGTGCGAGTTTATACAAACAATTTGCAAAAACAAAATATTAACTTAAGTTTGGAATAACAAAAATGATTTCAACAGTAGTTTTTAGTGGGGAAGAAGAGAGTTGTTGGTTTGGTGTTGGTTTTTGATTTGGGCCAGGCTCAGCAGGCACTTGCTAACGCTGTTACGCGTCTGGTTCAAGAGGTGTTGTTGTATGTGATTGCATGATCTCCTCCTCCTGCTTGTGGTTCCAGTTGTTGTTTTGCGGGGTATTTGGTTGTCGATTCTCTGTACTATTGTTGTTTGTGTGTGTTTACATTATAATTACATTACAATTACAGTTATATAGATGTAAGTGTGTGTGGGTGTGTTGTGTGTGTATAGTATTATGCTCTCTGTGTGTGTAGCGTATATATATATTTATGTATATGTACTATTATGTGTAGGTTGGTTATTATCATTCTACGGCTACTGTTACTGGCACAATATCGAAATTCAAATCTTTTGAATTTTCTCGCCAACTACAACCGGATTATTGCGTCGAATCTCCTGTGCACCATGTTCTCTGTAGTCGAATGTGCAATTATGTTTATCGGAATATCGATGCACGGCGCAGTACAAACCACCGCAGCGACACTGAAAACCTGCGAAAAAGAGGAAGAAAAAACAATTAAAAACTGGAAATGCATTTGAGAAAGTAGATGGAACTGCTGATACAGGTGGATAAGGTAATTCGGCATATCGAGCTGAATAGTTCATAACTTGGAGGAACACCCTTGCTAACATTGAATATTCGCGGCGGCTACGAATTCACAGTCGGTTTTTGTGTCAACTTTAGTGATTGTGGAAAATAGTTACTGTCAAGGCAAGGGCTACCTTATTTTAATTAAAAAGAATATACTTTCTTGTCACATGTTACCGAAAAAGTTCTTGAAGTCATATGGATCCTCTTTGTCAATTAATGCTGAAAAACACTCAGTATCACATGTTCATATCAACTGGTACCACTTTTGATATATTCACGGCAAGATTTCCTAGGGTGAAGCACTTCGCTTTTACACATACACGATCGAAGCTGCCGAGCGCGGTAAATCGCGAATAGTACCTTTTTTTTTTGTTTTATGCCATTCAAAAATCTTATCTCGCTAACACTTTAAACGTTGCAGTTAATACCATAAAATGTTTATATTTACATTCGGCGGTCGAGTTAGCGTTCGTCACCTTTGACCTTTCACTACCTATTTTAAGCGATTTTTTGCTTCTCTTTTTTGCCTCCTAAATTCTTTTTACCAATTTTATTTTTTTTTTTCCTCAACTACCTTTTCTCTTCTTATTATGCTTTCGTATTTTGAATTTTTCGTTTTTCTTAATCTAGAAAGAGTTAAGATTGTATACGAAAAAACGGCCCTAAATGTGTTCTCTCTTCTCGTTCTCTCCGAGAAAATGCTTTGTTGTTGGCGGCGTCGTCTGCAGTAGCACAAAAACGAACATCGGGAATCTCTATTTACTTTTTGTGGTTGTTTTTGCTTGATTGATGATGATTTTCTTCATTTGTATTGGAGCTGCGCGGCATAACTGCTGTTTAATGAATCAATCAATTTAAGAACTATGAGTAGAGGATCATAGACGGATCAAAATCAATCAAAGTCAAGCGGAAATTTAGTATCTGGCAGTTTCTCAACTACGTTAAGTTTGTATACTTTGTCGTAAACAAATAACAGATGTTCTCCAGTTGCAACAGCTGAAGCAGCGCAATGAAGACAGAGAACTGCATTTTTGGCGATACGATAACATTTTTTTGAAAATGTGTCTAGCTGAGGAGGTAATAAAAAAAAAAGGATTTTACGGATTGTGTGTGATCTGGTAACACAAAAACTGCTTGGGGGACCTCTATGTTCGTGTTTGATATGGACTGCCTACAGCCTTAAATTAAAAGCAGGAATCTTCTCTACTTTTGCGAAATTGAGAACAAGGAATTCTTAATATGTACCGTGAACGTCGCGAAAATTGTCGAAATTCCCATTTAACTTTGTGTGCTAGACCAGAGTCCAGTACGTTTTTATCTACTGCGTACATAACACCGCTCTGCGGCAGCGACGCCGACACCCCGACAGTATGCGAGCTTATACTACTCTATTGCAAAAACAAGGATGTGCTAAATGAGCTTCCATAAATATCCTCTAGCTACAAAAAACATCCTACGACTTTCTTCCCCCTATTTTCCCGATCAGCAATCCACATTAACTTTCACCACCCACTTACCAGTCAGTCCAACCTTCTTACGACATTCGCCACATCTGTTCTTCTTCTTTTTGGCGTCCTTATCATCTTCCTTGTCCTTGTCTTCCTCCTCAGCGGAGGCGGCTGCTTGTGTGGAAGTATTTGGACCGGACGCCGATGTGATGACTTCGCTATTGGTTTTGGCAGCAGCGGCGGCTTCATCGGTGATTTTCTACAATTAGAGGGAAACGACATTTGAATCACAACACATGATGATGAGGGACTAAAAGAAACAACAAGAAGAGATTCCTCTACAATCTGTACCAACTGCATTTAAAAAAGCCTTGAAGATCTTTGGATGTTTTCTTTGTTTTTATTATTATGCTTAATTTATTCGCAAAATTGGGGAACTGTTTGTACTTGGTTTGTGCGACCGCTGGCAACTGTTTGGGACACAGTTTCGAATGGGCGCACAGCCAAAAAAGCGATGGGCGATTGTGAGTGTGGGTGGGTGTGTGTCTGTTTACCCGCTTCTTGGACGTAACTGTGGCTGCACCCGCGGCAGGTGTTGAGGACGACTCGGAATCGGCTGCAGTTGCTTCTTCTAAGCCATCGCCAGTGGCTGTGTCCATGCGACGCTTGGAACCCTGCTGTGGCTCTGCCTTGGACTGCTCCTTAGACTTTTCGCCATCAGATTTTTCCATGGCTGCGGCGCAGATTCACGGGCTTCCTGCCAGTTGTTCTTGTTGTTGTTGGCAATTGTGTCCCACTGACGCCGTCAGCCTTGGTGCGCGTCTGCTTTTTCAATTTGGTTGTAGTTTTAATCTCAGTATGGGTCTTCCCGCCAGGTGACTTTCGGATCGTTGTGGAACTACGCTTACGACCACGAGCCGTGGCCACCGGCTCCACGTCCACAATGGCACCAACCTGCTGACTTATCTCCTGGCTTAGAGTGGATAAGTTGCTACCGCCGGGTATGCCACTTCCACTTCCGCCCTCCTTCCGGTTGCGTTTTAACTTCTTGACTCGCTTCTTCAGCTGCAGCTCACCAATGCGATCCGATTTTTTGCAACTCGTAGTGGAGGGATACGTATGTAAGTTGGCGGAGAACTTAACCCTGCGCTTGGTGCTTGCTCCAGCCCCCGCTTCACTGCTCTTGGCTGCGCCGCCACCACCCACTTTGCGTGCCAGCGAACTCTTTTTGATAGCAGACCCAACGGGAGTTAGAGTCGCCGAACCACCGGCCAGTCCTTGCGCGGAAAAAGACGTCTTGGTAACAGAGCCTGCGGTGGCCCACCGTCGAAAAGGACGCGGTGGTACTGGCGGTGGTGGTTCTGTTGTTGCAGCAATTTATCGAAACGTAGGAGAGAGGTGTAGGTGGGAAACAATGTTAGTGCATCTGAGCGACGACAAAAGGTACGATGATTATAGGAAATAATACCCTTGGATGGCGCCGACAGCAAGTGAGAAGCGCCCACGCCCGTGCCCAAGCCTAGACGACTGCCCGCCATCGCTACACCATTCAAGCCCCCCAAAGCCCCAGCTGCGGCGCGTGTCCTTAACGGAACTGTGCTGCTGGTTGTTCTTGGGTGTGAGTTAGTCCTCGTTAATCGTTTACGTTTGAAACTACGCTCTGACAAGGCCATAGAATCCGCAGGCAATATACCAGTCGTTGGTCCAGCTACTGCTGCGGCAGCGGCCACACTGGACTTGGCAGCCCCAACGCGACGCTTCATTTTTAAAGAAGATGCCCCGAAAATAACCATTGCTTTGGAATTTCGAATTTAAGTACAGAAAATTTTGAGGCACTGCCGAAAATCAAAATGAATTAGCTAGGAAAAGTCAACTGATAATAAGGGCGCAATGACAACTAGACTAAAAGTCAGGGACAAACAACTCAAAGAACAACAGGTTGAAAAATAAATCAAATAAAGGAAAGGGGACGTGGAAAACCAGATATGTTTTGCTGCAGCCAGTCGTGGATGGTCGCCAATCCCATCGAAAACATCAGCAACCACTAACTTGCGATACATTAATAAATTGATGTTTTTAAAGCAGAAAAGGAATCCTTCGGGAACTGAAAACTCCCAACAATTTACGCAGAAACAGCAAATCTTAAGATTAGGTTCGCAATTCGGTTTATCGGAGCATTTCTTAATAAAACCAGCTCAAGCGTGGTCATTTTTTGGATCGATAAGATGCAACTTTTCCACAACTTTTAAAATTCTGAAAAAATTAGAGAAAACGAAATGATGAATCCATTTAAAAACATGTGTGGTAACCTTGCACATAGGTTTTATGCTGGCGGACGAAAGTGCAACCGGACTGAAGATCTTCGAAAAGCCGTTACTAAGGAATGGGCCAACATACCGGATTCAGAGGTCGAATTCATAATTAAAGACATCGGTTAGGCATTTTCGTGGTTCTTTATTAAAAATGCAGAAATCATGTTTTACTTTTATAATATTTTCTATTGTTGATTTACCTTGAACTAAGCACGTTTTAACAATTTCGTCAAAAAAATTTATAACACGCTTAAGTCATTTTTAACTGAACAAAACATAAATGGCTTTAACTAAATTTCGATGAGTGCAGGTGCCACAATTGGACATGTAATAAAACGAAAGTGGAACCTCAACAAGAAGTCTTAAATAAATGTTGTTAAAAATTTCGCGGAATTTCGTTCTTAACGGCTTACAGTTTAAAAATCTGAAAAACTATTCCGGGGGAGTATATACATACATGCCAGCTTTGACCAGAAAAAAATGTGGATTTTTTTTCTAATGGAAAGATCCATCCATCGCTGTTAAAAATTCAAGGTTGGTACTAGAAGTTTACAAAAAAATCGCTAAATCACTTTCGGTTGATGTACTCTAAAACTGCATACGAAAAAAATTAATACCATGGGGGCCGGTTCCCCTATAAATCCGGCTATGCCCTTTGAGGGAATTTAGATTTTGGGAATATAACTAAGTTTTAAATTTGAGATCTTTAAAATTGTGCTAGTTCGCAGAGCCTTTGTGCCAAAAGGCTTGGTGCAAAGTTTGGTTAGTTAGCTTTAAAACTGTCAGAGAAGATAGCATAGAAACAGACGGAAGGACAGACGGAGATGGATATATCAACTCAGCCCGTCATGCGCATCAAGAATATATACATGTATTTTATTGGTCTGAGATGATTCCTTCTATGCGTTACAAACACCCTACAATTTAGTATTCTCTCTCCAAGGGTATAAAAAGTATTAGAAACGGACATTAAGCAAATGTTTATGAATTATAACGAGTAAATTTCGTATTGGTCTTCCATGGTTTGTTCGTATGTGGAACAAATTAAGGGATTGTAATTTAGGAATTAGTGAAAACTTAATTTCAAAAAAGTTCAATGCGTTTGGAAAACTGTTACCAACCTATATAATTCCTTCAACTGAATCTTATCTTCTATATAGCGTTTGCACAACTCTAGGGACTGAGGGATTGGGGGGTGGCTGGTGTAGGGATCACAGGGCGGGCAACTGAGGCACCACCAACTCATAACACAAGAACCTGTGGGCGGCGGAGACTTTACCTTATTATTCGCAACTCCAACGCGGCGGGGCGGGCATCCCACGCGCACACACGCACATATATGCTGCTTTGCACTATAATACCAGCTTTTTGTACGCTCTCAGCCTAATCACACATACAATAAACAATTTCCACAATTTTACTTAAGATAACACTGAATTTATGTCCGAAAAACAAAAGAGTTTGTGATTGACTGACTGGCCAGGGGGCAAGCGACTTGGAGCAAAAACTGAGATCCAAAAGCCAACGCCTGCTAGGTTGCTCTGTGGGTGGGGGCAATACTCACTTCTTTGACATCATTATGTGGCTGTTGTAAGCTTGTTACTGTGGGCTGTGCGGTGTTGGTGATTGCAATGGCCGGACTGAATGTTGGGCTAGGTTGTGGGCTTGGAACTGAGACAGGTGTACTGCTCACGGGAGGCTGTTGCTTTTTTCTAAGCGAGTCCTGTGTGTGTGTGAAAGACAACAAATATTAATTGCATTGCATCTATGGGTGCAGTCAGGACTCACCTTATAGCATACCGAACAGAGACCATCTGTGGCTGGATTACCATAGAAGCCGCAACCAGAACGGCACATGGGTTGCATTGGATTGGATTCACGTTCCATGGCTGGCTAGAGCGCCTGTGTGTGTGTTAAGTTGTTGTTGTGTTGTGTTGTTGTTTAGTTTTTTACTTTCGCCCAGCGAAATTCCGCTTGCTTCCTGCTGCGACAGCAAACTAAACTTCCTTTCCTTCCTGCTTGATGTTGGCAAAGCGTGCAAACTGTTGCCGATCCGTTATTAATGTTGTGTTTAAACAGTTTGTCCAATTATTTGCTTCGTGACTTTGTTTCAGCACTCAAACCGCAGCAGCCAACTGCAATTGCAAACGGAGAGAAAAAGTAAAAGTCAGTTTAAGTCCAATATAACCACCAAAAGGAATAATCTATACATAATAGGTGTTTGACGTCAGTGCACGGGGGTGCCTACGCACTTTGCCCCACAAGGAGAGTACAGAAACGTAGGAAGCTCAACCCACTGCAACAGCAGCTCAAATTTATTCATAGTATTCTCAGAATTCCACTAGTACATGGCTTCCATACAGGCTCAAAGTGGTTCGGGGGTTTAATTTCCAACTAAGAACCAGTCGGAGGAACCTTGAAATCACATTTTACAGAAAAAGTAGTTTGAGCAATTCAATTTTAATGTTCAATGTCGGTAGAAAGTAAAGCTAGAGAAACATCGAGGTAGATCGATGTTTTCGATGTTTACTAAACAAAGCATCAATGTTTTCTCAAATTTTAAAATCCTGCCTATTACGTATCCAAATAATGTAGAACGTGTCTAGAACCCAAACAAATTAAAAACAACTTACGATACAGCGTCCATAAAAAGGGTTGTCGCTTGTTGAGAATACATTTTTGGAGCCTTAGAAAAGTATAAAACTATAGAGACAGCACGACATCATCAGAGGGGACACATCTCATGAGTGCTATTAAAAAATCAATCAATCCCTCAATTCTGACACACAGTACACAGTAAGTAGTACTTTTCAGACTGCAGAGCTTCAGATATGATCAGCCTGTACTCAGGCTGCCAAGGTGATTGAATTGATGCTTCAAACAAGCAAAAATAAATCATCTTTCGATGTAATTTTTGAAAGAAATCAAGACAAGAATAATACGAAATGTCATTTGAGTTGAAAATACTGAAATATTATACTAATACATTTTAGAAGAAATTGGTAAATATTTATTATACGACCGTTCTGAACGACAATTTTGGAAAAAATGTCATCGATGGACCGCGAATTATAAGGAATTATTACTCAACAAAGTCGAGGCGGTTATCCATGGGTTCCTTTTTAATAAAGTTTTTAAATTTGCAAATGTCACAAAAATAAGAACAAATTACAACTTAACCACACAGCTTAAGTGCAATAGCATTTCAAAATTAATAAAGCTAAACAAATTAATGTACATATATGGTCTAGGTGACGTGTACGACGGCTTTTTATTTGAAACTATGTTATTTATTTTTTTAATTATATTACACACATCCTGCAAAGTATTTCGATGTTTATTGTTTAAACAGTTTGTGAATACTTCACTTAAAAATTCTTTTTTACGTGCGATTTAAAAAAAATCCCTGCGGCGCTTTTTCTTTTTCTAACTTTACCACCAAACTAGGGATTAAAAAAAAACGAATTTCGGTTTCGATCAAAGCATATGTATTGGCCGAAACCTTTTTATACACCGTACCAAAAGAACACAGAGTAATTTATTTTTTATATACCAGGGAGAATGAATCATTTCCAACCCTTTTTTTATATATTCTTGATCAGCACCAACTGCCGAGTCGATAAAAATACAAATCAAATATGAGTACGATACACAAATTAAGCATAATGTATCGATTTGTCGAAGAAAAGATAGAGAGCGGTTCTCAAGTAATGAGCAAAAAAGAACAGTGAACCAGTTAAAATGATATGTATACAGTCTGTGTTGATGGAATCCCCTTGTAAAATCTGGATTTGAGTTATTATTCGAAATATTGCTCTTTTTTAGGGTCGTAATGTGGAAATTACCCCTTCTTAGTTCGACAGTCCCTTTCTATGTTTTGTGTGTGGGAGTTTGTGAAATAAAATAAAAACTTATGGTAATTCTTGTTCATTTTTTCACCACATAAAACAGACATCGAAAATAATTTTTATAAATCAATTTTTTACTATCACTCAGTCTGCTTCAGCATTTTCAACATTTTTTAGGCAGCAGCTAATTTACATACTATGTGTTGCATTTTATTTTCAACAAAAAAATTGTTTTAAAATTATGCAGGAAATTAAGGACGAAATTCATTATTTTGGCTGTAATTATGAAATGATTTCAAATCAAACAAGTTATCGAAGTAGACCACATACAGCTATTTGTATTTTGCTTCTGGTCTGCTTTATGAACCTGGAAATGATAATGCAGTTGAGTTCTATCAAAAAAAATTATCAAAAATTTTAAGTTCTTTTCTGCATCTTGACTTTTTTGTATCAATTGATCCAAAGACCCACTCTGATGTTCACCGCACAAAAATAAAACAAAATAAAAAACGAACAAACTTAAGTAATCTTGAGTGCCCTTAGCCCTCTCCGGAACAGTGTTCCCATCTATAGCCCCAGCTAGCAGTCTACAATTTATACTCAATGCTTGCCGAAGTCATGCATCAATGAGGGCCAGAAAGAGACAACCAAATTTCGCGCACTCTTATCTTGGGGAACACAGCTCTAAGGAAACTCTCTGGTTTCGATTGCCCTCTCAGTCTACCTTAACAGCTTCTCGTCTGCATTCAAGGCAATTAAATGTGTCACAAGACCAATAAACTCCTGATAAATGCAGTGGGGCAAAAGATTACATTACAAAGTTGCATTACAAAACAAATCAATACAAACACACACACATTGTACACAGCCATTCAATAAACAACACAACTATGGCTGTTTTTTATTTTTTTCTCTCTTCAAGGCTGTCGAGCATACCACAAAAATAAATAAAAATAACAGAGAAAGAAGTCGAGCTTAAACCAGTTTCCCCTCCAAAAAAAAAATTTAAGTCACCACATTAGAGAGAGGGAGATAGAGAGGAACAACAACAACCAACACAAGAATGTAATAAAAATCAGCCGCGCCTTGAGGTCTCAATATTACACATCTTAAGTATCCCGCGTGTGTGCATACATATTAACTACTTTTCTGATGTACAAAGTCTAGCATATTTCTGCGATCACTTTCTCAAAAGCCAGCCAAACTGCCTCTACACATTCCAGAGAAACTTCAACATTGAAACGCATCTGTTATGGTAAAAGATTAAGCTATCAGTTACATGGCCAACAATGAAGAGACAGAGTAAGAGAGAACCCACAAACGAAATTGAGCACAATTATATTTACTGTTAGTTTCAATGCGACGAAGCGGAGCCAGTATTAAAATGGGCACAACACACACATGGAGGGGCGTGCACTCTGTTCTGTTAAACTAAATTGACCTTACTGGTGGTGAATAGCCAGCATGTGGTGGATTTTAGCAACAAAGCTTAATATATTACAAGGGTTTATAATAAACAAAGTATGTATGTATGTATATAATTTCACAACTTTTTGTACAACAAACTACATATGTAATTATAGAGGGGGTGTTGGTTGCTGCCATGCGCATATGTATGTATGTATTTGTACAAATATACACATGTAAAAACAGCCACCAATATGGCCACAGCAGAGGCTTTTTACATTTACAACGTAGCATGGGGAGTTTTGGCGTGTCTCGATTCAACATTGTGGTGAATTTGTTTTTTTTTTATAAAATGAAATAAAGTGGCAGGCAGACCAAAGCGTTGCATTAATATTAATACATACATACATATGTAAGTAGGCAACTACTTTGCAGCTGTTTTTTGCCACAATATGTATGTTTTATGTAGCACATTAGCACAGCTTTTTTTACATGCATATGTACATATATCACGTATGATTTCCAGTTGTGTTCATTTTAATTACAAAGGCCAAACAGCTGTCTGTCAACGATGCGCTCTCTCCCACCCACCCACACACACACACACACACACCAAAATGTCACTACAAAATAATACAATTCCCCACACAACAACAATTGCCTGCCAAAGCCATAGCACAGCATCGAAAGACGAGACACACAAAAAGAGAGTAAGAGAGTGCGGCCTCTCACATTCGCACGTCAACAAACACGCGCGCTGTTGCCCTGCTGCTGCGCCTAAAGTTTTTTTATACGAATAAACAAGAATAAAAGCTGTATGTACGTGTTTTATTTTTTTTTTTATTTGTGTGGCCTGCTGTTGTCGTCGACGTTTTGCTATTTTTAACGCATGTATGTACGAACTTATGAATGCACGTGTGTGTGATTTTAAAGCAAATAGAGGAAATCATATGATTATATTTCTCTTTAAATTTTGCCTATGCAGCAATGACGACATCCATCCTCAATGTGACGTCATTGTTCAGGGCTCTCCCAGCTTAGAGTACAAACAAGCCCATGACAAGCGAGCGTTTGCGAGAGTATTGCATAAGCAACAACAACAACAATTATTATTATAACAACACAAGCAAGTGCTAAGTGCAAGACAATTAGCAACACAAAAATTGGCGCATGTTGTAGATGCATAAACAAAAAACTAAAGTATTATGCAAGTCCATAAGCTAAAGCTAGTCAGTGGTAGCCGATAACAGCAAAGCAGGAAATGTGCGTCAGTCTGGAAACCAACCAACTTATTACATTTTCACATGCATATTTATGTATGTACATATGTATGTGTTGTGATGAGATCGCCATTCACTAATATGAAAAATCAAACAAACCACAAGAAGTAAGAAAATCGGTCCAGACCGACTGTAATGTACTCTGTATCTGCAGTAGCAGCACTGCGGCAGCGAACTCTCTTTTGTTCCATCATTTCTTCCGCAATTCTATAAATAATGTTGATTACTAAATAGCTATAGAAGGTGCAAAACATCAATGTACAACATTCTATCAACAAATTGCAGAGGCGGGAGCAAGTGTAAGAAATATCTATAATCATATATAGGCATGTTCTCAATTCCACTTCCACGGCAACCGTTCGAAAGTGGAATTGATGCATGTTCTGGCAACACCAAAACGAAAGAGTTGTTCGTTTTGAAAAGTAATGCTTGTTGGTCGGTGGAATGAAAAGTAATCGCTCAAATACGCACTCTTACAGTTGCTAGATGTACATAATGTTAATTTTTCTTAATTCTGTGATAAATGTAGAAATTTTTAGTGAAATTTAATTGGCATTCTAATCTTTAATTGATTTATAAAGAATGTTTTGTTTAATGTGTCCAGAATTTGGCATTGCTCAGCCAAACCGAAAGGTGAATCCTAAAAGTCAGCTTCTCTCATTTCCGACTGTTCCATTTTCGGTCGTTTCGCTTGGAGCTCTAGTTTCTCTCTTGAGTATCTAGTGCCATTCCCGCTTGTTTCAGCGGATTGCGAAAAGTAAAAAGAGAGCAATTTCATTCGAAATTGAGAACACAAAAACGAAACCGAAGCGGAATTACGTTCGATTTACTTTTCAAAAAGTAGTGGAATTGAGAACATGCCTGATAATGATAAGACATTTCATATGATCATCGATGTGGAGCCAAAACCATAATAGTTAGAAAGTTCAAAATTTCACAATAACTTCCTATAGTGATCGGACATTGTACTAAGAAAGCATTTCCTCAACGCAGCTCCCATTGCTCTCCAAAACGAAAAAAACGTTTAAGTGCTGAAAATATTTACTAGAAGTGTGTTTTCTTGATATCAAAAATAACAAAAAATTATATTTGTTTAAAAATACAATAAAAATACAATTTGAAAACAAAAAAAAAAAACAAAAAATCTTCGCTTGCGTCAGGCCATGATTCGAACCCACAACTGCTGACATGGGCGGCTGACTCTCTACCCTCGCGCCACTTTGGCCTTTTTCAATTCGGTGGCAGACCACTTATAATTATGAAGCGCTCAGTCCGCAAGGCATATTTCTTTTGTAATCTATATATATAAAACTGTTCAACCTGACTAATTGACTGACTGGTGACCGTCGCACAGCCTAAACCATAAAAGATAGGAAGATGAGATTTTCACAGTAGTTATATCTTATGCTGAAAGTGAGTACTAAGAACGGATTTTGGAAAATTCTGTCTGCAAATGTGGAAAATTCGCGGAAAACTGTTGTATGCAACTTTTTTGTTTTTCATCCGATCAAGTTTAAACTCATTTTCAAAGATCTATATGAAAATTCAATAACAACTGCATACCAATCTTCCGGAAAATTCACACCCGTGGGTGGAAAGTGGGTGGTCAAGGTTGTATGGGCGAAACTTTTGTTGCAAGCGATTAGCGGCAAATTCATTTTCAAAATTACACAACAAAACATAAGTTGTAAGCATAGTACGCGAAATAATTTGACACGTGTTTTCCCGATTTTGGAAAATCCGCACACGAGGAAAATGGCCGGAAAATTCTGAATCCAAAAAAGTATTTATCATACGATTGGCTTGAAACTCGGTTTGTAAGTATAGAATACGAAAGAGTTTTATCTATATATATAAAACTGTTCAACCTGACTAATTGACTGACTGGTGACCGTCGCACAGCCTAAACCATAAAAGATAGGAAGATGAGATTTTCACAGTAGTTTTATCTTATGCTGAAAGTGAGTACTAAGAACGGATTTTGGAAAATTCTGTCGGGAAATGTAGAAAATTCGCGGAAAACTTTTGTATGAAACTTTTTTGTTTTTTGTCCGATCAAGTTCAAACTCATTTTCAAAGATCTATATGAAAATTCAACAACAACTGCATACCAATCTTCCGGATAATTCACCCCCCCTGGGTGGAAAGTGGGTGGTCAAGGTTGTATGGGCGAAACTTTAGTTGCCAGCGATTAGCGCCAAACTCATTTTCAAAATAACTCATAGCATAACATAAACAAAGTGACTTTCAAATTTTGAAAAATCTCTCCTCAAAATCGGAAAATTCGCGGAAAACTGTTTTATGAAACTTTTTTCTTTATTATCCGATCAGATTCAAACTCATCTTCAAAGATCTATATGAAAATTCAACAATAACTGTGTTCTAATTTTCCGGAAAAACCCACCCGGAAAAGTCGAAAAATCCGCACACGAGGTAAATGGCCGGATAATTCTGAATGCAAAAAACTATTTTTCATCCGATTGGCTAGAAACTCGGTTTGTAAGTATAGAATACGAAATAGTTTAAAATGTTATATTCCGAAGTTGGAAAATTTGACCTGAAGGTCGAAAAATTCCCGGAAAATTCTGCATGAAAGAAACTATTTTTCATCCGATTGGCTTGAAACTCGGTTTGTAAGGACAAAATACGAAATAATTTGAAATATAATAATTCAATGTCGGAAACGCCGCCCACGAGGAAAACGGCCGGAAAATTCTGCATGCAAAAACTATTTTTCATACGATTGGCTTGAAACTCGGATTGTCAGGTCAAAATGAGAATTTATTTTGTTTTTAATTTTCCGATGTTGGAAATACCGCCGGGATGCCCACTGTGAAGTGAATGGGATGTGGGTGGGATTTGGGTGGAAAGTTGTTTTGGAAGTGGGTGGTAAGTGGATGTAAAGTGGGTGAAATGTGGCAGGAAGTGGGTGGGATGTGGGCGGGAAGTTGGATGTGGGCAAGTGGTGGGATGTAGGTGGGAAGTAAGTGGGATGTAAATGGGAAGTGGGTGGGATGTGGATGGAATGTGGCGGTAAGTGGGAGGGATGTCGGACGGATGTGGGTGGGATGTGGGTGGCAAGTGGGTGGAATGTTGGTGTGATGTAGGTGGGATGTATGTGGGAAGTGGGCGGGAAGTGGGTGGGATGGAAATGGGAAGTGGATGGGATGTGGGTGGAATGTGGGGGTAAGTGGGAGGGATGTGGGTGGGATGTAAATGGGAAGTGGGTGGGATTTGGGCGGGAAGAGGGCTGGAAGTGTGCGATATGTTGGTGGCAAGAGGGTGGAATGTGGGTGGGATGGAGGTGCGAAGTGAGCGGAAAGTGGGTGGGATGTGGGCGGGAAGTGGGTGGGATGTGGGTGGGACGTGGGCGGGAAATGTGCGGGAAGTGAGTGGGATGTGGGCCTGAAGTGGGTGGTAAGTGGGTGTGCGTTGGTTATATACTGTTGAAGGCGCAGCGAAGCGTGACGGGCTATTTGCTAGTCTATTATAAAGATAAAGATTCTCAAATAAATGCTTAATTGTTTGAATGGAATTTTAATATCCCTATTCTAGCGATACTTAGTCCTTGGTTTCTCCCAGGGGGGGCGAAAACATTTCGTTATTCACACGTACACGACCCGAACGTTTGCCGAAGCTGAGACCAAAAGAGCAGAAAGCCGTCATTCGCTCGCAAGAGTTCGAATCGACATCAATACTCTCTCACTTTTTGGCCTCGCTCTATATCTATAAAAAGAGAGTGTACTGACTGGCTGACTGACTGATTCACTAACTCAATGGCAATCATCGCACAGCCTAAACGGTAAGAGATAAAGGGATGAAATTTGGAGAGGAGTTCTGTTAGTGGAGAAGTTGCGTTCTAAGACGGAGCCCACGAGGAAAATGGACGGAAAATTCTGCACTCAAAAACTATTTTTCTTCCGATTGGCTTTAACCTCGGTTTGTAAGGATGGAATACGAAATAGTTTGAAATGTGATTTTCTGATGTTGGAAAATTTTATCCAAAGGTCGGAAAATTCTGCATAAAAAGTATTTTCCATCCGATTTCCGTGAAACTCGGTTTGCAAGGACAGACTACGATATGATTTAAAATGGGATTTTTCTTACCAAAAAAACCGCCCCCAGGTTGGCTTAAAAATCGGTTTGTAAAGATGTAATACGAATTAATTTAAAAAGCGTCTTTTCAAAGTCGGAAAATTTTACCCGACTGCCGTAAAATTTCCGGCAAATTCTGCGAGAAGAAAACTATTTATCATCCGATTGGCTTGAAGCTCGGATTCAATTGATGAAATAGAAAAATGTCGGAAAATCTGATCCCCGCGAGTGAAAATGCGCAGAAAATTCTGCATGCAAGAAAACTTTTATTCATCCGATTGGCTTAAACGATAGAATACGAATTAATTTGAAGCATAATTTTCCAATGACGGAAATTCCGCCCCAGGCGCGAAATTCCAGGAAAATTCTACATGGAAAATAACTACTTTTCATCCGATTGACTTGAGATTCTGTTTGTACGGATAAAGTTCGAAATTATTTTAAGTGTGATTTCCCAATGATGGAAAATCCGACCACGGTCTGATATTGGATCTTTACTGTCAAAGGCGCAGCGAAGCGCGACGGGTTATGTGCTAGTATATATATATATGGGCAATTCTCTGATGTCGAATGCGACATTTGTACGCAATCAAACTGAAAAAAAACATGTTCCTAGATTTTTTTATATTTTTTAAAAGCGAATTTTAAAGCTCTTGGTTAGCACTATAATCTGTGTTAAGATCGATTTTGGGCATTTGTTCATTTTCAAGATAATCACAAAAATGAAAGGCATTCGCACGCGACACAGACAGAAGTCACTTTTTCGAAAACTAGCTCAAGCACTGATTTCAGCGAAACATGATGGAAAATTGTAATGCCATTAATTTTTAAATGTTATGTATGGATTTTTCTGAATAATGCATTTGATTTCACTTAAAAATATTAAGTGGTTTTTTTTTTAAATTGAATTTGAATCACTGTCGCACGCTACATGTCGCACGCGACATTTTTTTCCATCATTATATTTATGTGGTTTCTGCTATAATGCGAAGCAAAAACTTACAGGTAATTGCATTGAAATAGTTTCTCATGGTCTCTTATGCATTCATGAATACCCCTTTGTACCATCAGAAATATTCTAGATAGCGAAAGTACATGTAATCTAAAGTCACTTTTTCCAAAAAATTAAGCAATTTTAATGTCAAAATGAGAAAAATTGAGCTAGCACGGCCGTGAAACCGAATATAACCAATTGGGTTATTAGTAAATGTAAAATTAGCTTACATTAGCTTAATTTGGTTGTTTCCCTATAAAAATTCGATAAAATATAGTTTTTTGAACCACTTTCAACTTTTTGGCCCAGGTTGACCTTTCTGGAGAATTGCCCATATATAGATGTACGCCCGACTTATAGGGCTTATAGTTTGTGGTTTTGAAAATCAATTTCTTAAGAATTTTGCGGTTTTATTACCATGGAGACCGCTTAGCTGCATATTGGGCCTATGCATTGATCCTGACATGATTTTTCACTATCTTGAAAGTATAGTTTTATTGGCGTTATTACATTTTTTGATCCTCTTTGGTATTTTTCCGCGATTTAACGATTTGTCATTAACAGACAGTGGTTTGAAACAGTTTTTAAGATCTTGACTATGTTCTTTACCTTTGGTCAACCGCGGTAATAATCGCGGTTTGGTGTTGTCATAGACAGGGCAATGCAGTTATGTGTGATAGTTTGTGGTCTTGAAATTTAATTTCTTAAGCATTTCGCAGTTTTGTTACCATGGAGACCCTTCCCTTAGCTGCGAATTGCGCCTATGCATTGATGCTGACATGATTTTTCACTTGGTTGGCAATTACTTTTTTCATAATTATGTACTATTTTTATCCTCTTTGGTTTTTTTCGCGATTTAATAAGTCTTCAGTTATTTTTATCCTCCTTGTTCTATTAGTCTTCAGTCAGTGCACTTATCACAAAGTCTGTTACTAAATTCGTTTTACACTCCGTGTACTTAACTAAAAACCATTTTGTACTTAATTGTACGTAACTAAAATTTTTTAGTACGTACGAGTGCTGTACAAAAAAAAGTTCGGTACTTATTTTTATCGGTCGGTGCGTTACGACGCTGTACCGTACTTGGTTTTTTTTTGAGGGGTGCGTCACAAAATATGTACGGTACTTGTGATTTCGTACAGTACGAAATGAAAAGTGTACCGTACTTTTCTGAGTACGGTACTTATTGAGTACGGTACTTTTGTTGTGTATACGAACCCTGCTTATTTTCATCCGATTGACTTGAAACTCGGTTTGTAAGGATAAAATGCGAAATAATTTAAAGTGAGATTTTCCAATGATGGATCCCGCCGGGATGTGGGCGGGAAGTAGGTGGAATGGGGGTAGGATGTGGCCTGATATTGGTTCTATACTGTTAAAGGTAATTTATAATTTTGAAGGCACCACTAAATGAAGTCCGAACGCTGCCAAACTTTTTATTATATCGTCTATTACACAAGCATTCGAAAGGGTCAATAAAGTTCATGAGGATTGGTAGTAATTGATGAGTAATCGCTAATCGCGATTTTCTGGCCCATTAATAAAAAGCCTTACGTTAATTTTATGCCCAACTTAAAATTCCGTTATTCTTGCTAAAACCCCCGTCGTAAGAAGAAGCAAAGTACAGAAATACACACACACACACACATGTATACTATACATACATATAAATGTGTTCTTTAGGTTAGGTTAATGTGTGCTGTTGACCTGCATTTAAATAATGAAATTTACAACACAGGAAAAAGGCCCCAAAACAGAGATGAGAGGAGATGTGGCAGAGCAAGGTTTACCACCAGAAGTAGGAGAGGAGGAGTGGAGAGTGTGTGTGTGTGTGTGTCAGAGAGAGACTGTCGCTGTCTGAGTCACATTTGCATATTAATGAGCCAGCAGGCAGACAACAAACAACAACACGCTGATGAAATGCTACAAAGAGACAACATCAGCCGCCAGCCAAGCAACCATCCGCGCTCACAGCGCCGCGCATTGAATTATTAAACTTTTATTAAAGGAGCCGCCGCAGCAGAAAGAGCACCAAATACATACATACAGGCAAAATGGCGACTGCTAAGCTAAGCTTTCAGGCGAGGCTTAAGAATTCCAAGAGCTTCCGGTCACGACAGCCACAAAGAAGACGAATCTTCAATAAAGTTGTTGGCACGCACAATCAATCAATAGAAATAGCAAGAGATAATGGTCTAAGAATCGCCAAAGAATAACGGCAAGTCGAGTGAGTGTGAGGCTGTGCGAACCGCCCCCCGCCATTAATCAAAACAAATTACAAACTCAGACAAGAAGTGTTATTTGCCATTTTGTCATAATAAATGATCCAAACCAGACAGACCAAAGGAGAGAGCTTCAGGTGACGCCCCCCAAAACAATTCAGGGGCATGTGGTTTTTTCCGGATTAACCACAGCAAAAGCAGCACCAGAGAACGAGCCAGCGAGCACCTGTCCAAATTTACAGACATGAAATATGTTGGGTCAAAAAACTGTGCAGAATTTATTAAGGGGTTGGGGGGGGATGGCAGCAGCTCAGCTATTGATTTGTAGGGTTGAAGGGACAGAACTTAAACCCAGACAGAATACGCCTGCGTGACAGGATGAAAACACACAAACAACAAACCAGCGACAGCGGACAGGGCAGGCTTCTTGACTTGAACTGATTTCACCTTGAACTCTGAGAGCGACGTCTGCTTTGTAGCCAGACCCCAAGACCAAAATACAACACACACACACACACACACACGTGCAGAAGCAGCAAAAACCACACAAGTCAATACAATGGCGGATATTGGGCACAAATGGCTGCTCGGCGTTTGTTATCGAAAATACTGCATTGCCTATCGACCACCCTTTCCTTGGAAAGTCAATACGAATACTAGAAAAGGACAAAGAAGACGTACCAAGTCATTATAAGTTGAATTTTTCCGTCTTGTTTATTCTTTCAAAGTGAAACAACAATTTGATTAAGTACAAATGCCAATGAAGGCAGCCGTTAGAGATGGGCGCGGGCTAGTGATGGCACAAGCGATTTTTAACTGGTAAAAGTTTCTGTTTCTAGGAAAAGATTACATCATTCGGCAGTAAACAAACTGAACCGATTCTTTGATGTTCGGTTCGGGGTCGATTTGCAGCCTTCATATTTAGACGTATACAAAGAAGCAAAGCTAAAAGCTTTCAAAAGTTTCCCTTTTTATACCCTTGGAGAGGGTATATTAAAATTGTCGGGATGTTTGTAACGCACAGAAGGAAGCATCTTCAACTACTTACATAAAGTATATATGATCTTTATCACCGGATGACTATAGCATATAGCTGTCATAGGAAAGGCCGCAAAAGTAGTTCTAGTGAGAAAAACTTTTTTATTTGAACACTTTACACTTTTCAGTTATGAATTATTATTATATTGAATATTATAATGAATATTAGCTGCCATATAACAAACTTGCAGGCATATTTCATGCTCCATGGGTAAATAAACTTCGGTCGAGCCGAAGTTAGCTTCCCTGTATATTTTGTCTTGGTTTTTATACTCGGACGACCCCTGGGTCGTCGTCCTGAAAAAAAATGCGGCTCATTTATTTTTTTTTTTTTAATTTTTGTTCTGTTCTTACTATCATGTCTAAGTCTAAATGTTAAATACTAGCACATGAAATTTCGGAGAATTTTTGCCTTATAGAAACTATCTTAGGAACTGCTGCATGGCTTGTTTCTTCTACCATGTTATCTCCAGCAGCTTGATTTCTACGACCTCTAATACGCTTTAGCGTAAATGACCATCGGGAACGACCCGCTGTGTTCATGTGCTGCTCAATGGCTTAGAATTGAATTTCTGCGTTAAATTCCGAAAATCCGTATTTTTTAAGAGCATTTTTTATTTGTTTATAATTTCATATATTCATATCTGTTAAACTATAAAAGTCATGGAGACTTTTTGAAAACACCAAAAATTAAGTTATGTTTAGCGCAATAAATTGTGTATCCTTAGTGGTGGTTAACACTGAGAAAAAATTATACAAAATTTTTATTAACAATTACTTAATATTATTAAATAATTTAAAAATCTATAAAATTATAATTAAAGTAGATACAGCAAAATTCTTTCCACCAATATCAACTTAAGACTTGTCCGACAAACCAAACCTGAGATATCATGTTTTTAATAAAACCCTTTTTTTCCATTTTTTCGTTTTTGACGATTTTTTAAATTGTTTATAAAGTTAACAAACAATTTTTGTGCAAAACCGCAAATTACTTTTTGGTGGGCATGTCGAGATCTAATTTCGGATTTATTTTTATTAAAATGAAAAATTTTTAATCTGTTCGGTTTATAAAAGAATGACCCATATGTGACTGAAAGACTTTGGCCTAACCCTTCTCTAAAGCAATCAAAAATAACATCTTCCCGACTCGTCACATTTTTTCATTTGGCATGCAAGTAGTAGGCATTGGAGAAAATGAGGTTGTGTCCTAAAAAGTGAAAGAAGAGAAAAAGTGAAACAGATGCAGAATTGATAGCTCTAAAAGGTGGATAAAGTCACAGCTCTAACAAATCTAAACAAAATTTGGTAGGGCTTCGCAAAGTTGAATTTTCTTTCCAATTTTTTTTGTGAGATAAATTACGAATACCCTTAACTACATGGACGCCACGATTAATTTATACAGATCAAAGGCACTAAAACATTATACATACCACAACAAGAAGATTCCATCAAAAAATTATGTTTTTATTAATATTTGGCAATTGCATATTGCAGCAGAAAACACACACTTAACATTGAACTGTCATTCGTTAGCATAACCCGACTTTATCAGCTGCTGCTCACTTAACAGAGTTCTGTTAAATCAAAATTCGTGGTATGTTACATTGAATACTGATGTATTTGTGGTCTAGTGAGACACAAAATTTAAGTTTTGAGCTCTTTTGGAAAAGGGGTTTATGCCAAATATTTGGCCAAATTCCCTATTTCATAAAGTCGCTGAACCTAGGTTCTGGTTCGAACCGGGGCTCAGGAATTAAATGTATGTTAATTAGAAAAATCTTTTTCATTTTTGGATGTTATACTTCAAAATCAAAGGAAAATTTTGAACAAGTTTAAGGAAAGTGACTGTAAAAATTTTACATCATTATCAGAAAAATGTCTCACATTCTTGGTTTTAGAAATGTGGCATTTTATGGCAGTTTCTGAAAAACTTTTCTATTTATTCGTCTTTTCCTTGGTTCATAAGGACTTTGGTAGTTGGTTCTTCAATGTGTTGCTTAAAGACAAACATTTAAATAGAGAAGAGATCAGGAATACGATAGTCAGCAAACAGCTGACTTTTCAAGCAGCAACAACATTCCCCAGATACTTTTTTCCCTTTCAATGCTTGACCGAAAAAGTTTGACTCCAATTTGCTGTCTTTGCTGTTGAACAACCCGGTTTGAAGTAAACCGGATGAGTCTTTTTTCTTTTTAATGTATCTTCAACCTTTTTCGAACCAGTTTTGACATTCATCAAGTAGAGTAGTAAACTGAATTTTATAGAGATTTCAGAGGAGTCTTGCACATATTGTGGGTACCTGGCAACATTTTCTGAGGCTGTGTCTGGGCTATGACATTGATTGAAATAATTTCCAATCGATCGCATAATTAATTAACATTTATTACACACACAGCCATACATATACAAGGCGACGTATAATTTTTTTTCTCTTTTTATTTATAAGAATTTACGAGCGTCAATAATTCACTCGAACTACACACACCAGAACCATTTTTATGAATTATGTGCAAGTAAGTGTTGCAGCCAAAGGCCATAAAAAATAAAAGGAAATAAAAAAAAACAGGCGTTGGCTTGGGCTGGACAAAGTACAAAAATTGTGCAAAACTGAAACTCTTGCAGCGAAAGTCACCTCGACACCTTGCTCCTTCCTGCAGGTAAAACGAAAAGCAAAACAAATAGTAAGGTGTGCGTGTGTGTGTGTGTGAGTACCCCCTCGTGTAATCCCTAAATTGTTATAAAGTAGTTTTTGTAGTTACCCTGGCAGCCTGGAGACGACGACGACGACGACTCACTTTACATTCACACACACACGTACACTCACACTCACTCATAAGATTAATGAAAATCGCATGGGAAAATGAAATATGAGTCGTTTGCAGCCTGCTTCTCTGCCTGGAGATTGAAAGAGCAACGACGTTGACAAGCCAACCACCGCGACGACGATCATATGGGGCGGTGTCGTCGTTCAACGCTGCAGGGGAGCAGCAGAAACAGAAACCCAACCAGCCTGCACGGGTGTGTGGAATATGAGGCAATGTGTGAAGCGAAACTAATGAGCAATTGATATTGCTGCAAAAGTTATATGTATAGTGAAAATACAGTAGAATTCTCAAGGTATCTTACATCCATTAAGCGCGAATATGCACTGTACCGATGCACTATCGGCACACTTCGCACAAGAGTAAGTAAGTAATCACACGCGAAGATTCACAAAAACAGACGTCAAAAACACAAACAGATCTCAAAGATTGTAAGATATAGAGGTTTGTCATGCATGGGATATACACTTTTTATACTTGCAGGCAGATCAAGTTTATTTTCAATTTTCGAAACGTCCCTGAAGTAAGTAAGTAACTACTGCCTATCCTAATAAATTTCATAAAACTTATTTTCCGATATATCTGCTTGGGAAAAAACAAAGTCATTGAGTTCGTCGATCAATAAATTTATTAATTTACTGAACTGAACAAATTTCAACCAACGACGATCTAAATCTAGACTGAATGATTGCTCGGTCGAAAGAAGCTTTGTTTCAGACTGCAACCGCTTTCGTCACGAACTCGAACCGTTTTTGTCACGCACTCGAACCGTCAGAGCCCTGTCTCACTCCAACCCATCAGCCAAGCATTGGTGCAAACAAAACACAACCGCGAACGAGCAAGACAGGGCGAGGTTTCAACAGAGATGTTGCCACTGAAAACTGCGAATGATTCGTATACAGAAAAAGCTTCTTTTTATTGATATAATCGGCAAACAATAGCAGGCGACTCGTTTAGAAGTTTAATTTAATCGCCAGCTATATTGCTTTTTGATCATCTGTTAGGAGAAAGTGCGACACTTCCCGAAGAATCTGAAAGACAGTTGCTAGAGAGCCTTATTCAAGACGAGCAAAAGAGTCTCTCAGAAGGATCGCCAAAGACTCTATAAGTGAGGCATATAGTGACCTAACTAAATGAGTCGAGTTCCACAATAAAATTAACGAATATCATGCAGGTTTCAGGAAAGGTTACTCTACGTTCATCTAAAGCTGCAGGAAAAGAAAAAGGTATACACTTTCTCAGTGGATTTCCAGGCCTATCCTATTCTATTGGTGGGTCATAAAAATAAATAAGTTTACAGGAAAGGATGACTAAAGGGAAGCAGCAATATGGAAAGGAGAAGCTTGTTCCAGTTGTTTTTATACCGAAATCAGAAATAAGGCAAGAATATACATTATCCCCATTACCTTTTGAACTCTACCGCCCATTTAAAGTCATTTAAAGAGAATGGGCTTACAAGGAGTCTTAAGGACAAAACTAGTATTAACATGTCCTGGTAATAACTTTTTGGGAAAAAAGGAGACACACATAAATGCTAAATGGAAACTATTCAATGCAGTAAACCGTATAATCAAAGACATTGGAATATGAAGATGAGTAACGCCATACGATTTTTTTGCACAAGCGGATCGGGTAGCAGTTGCTTATCAAGTAGATGTTAGGATATAAGGATTTGTATTGCGTTTTACTGAATTTAAATCGTTTATAAGCCTCACACAGATGCACACACACCTGGACCAAGCGCAGGTTTGTGGTGAAACCAAACCATGAAAACAAAAACCAGTTTTATAGAATTCACAAAAATAAAAACAAAAATTAAATGCACAAAGGAGCAAAAAGCAAATAAAAAGAAGTTATAAAAATGTATGAGACAAAAGAACTGCTGCTGCTGCTTTGCTGTTGTCTTTTCATGAAGCAGCGAGCGGCACGTCGCGCCGATCCGTATACTGAAGGCCGTTCAAAGCGTCTTCTTCTTTGCAGTCGTTGAGCTTTGAACAGACTGCCGTCTCAACTCTGCTCAAGAGATGCGGAAGCTAGCAAAAATAAAACAATGAAACAAGCAGCTGACTCACAGAGCTCTTCTTACACTGGCTGCTGCTGAGGGGGTGTCATCTCATCGTTGATTTTTATTGATTTATGCATTAAAATTGGTTGGCAAAGGCAATGAACTAAACTGGCAAAGAAGACAAAGAAGCCAGGGCGAGGCATTCGAAAAAAAAAAGTTTCGCTTTTCATTTTGTCTGGCTAACGGTACTCCAGCCAACAGATGTGGTGAATATGCGCGACGGCGCCACAGCCGACGTTTGTCTGTGTTGAAAACTGAACAACAACAAAATTTAAAATTACTCAACAGTGAGGAGGAGAGAAGTCGCATTTTTCCCATTTTTTTTTTTTTTGTAAAAACTTTAAGGTGTGGGTGGTGCAGAGGGGCGCACTCCCAACTTTAAAAAGCCAGAGAGCTCAGCAGACTAAATCGATTTTCAACAGAAATGAGAAAATCGATGGGGGAGGAGGGAGAAAAATAAAAACCACAAGGCAAACCTAGTAGATTATTTCCTCTTTGCCTTTGTGGTCTCTACTGCTGCTGCTGGTTGGCCATTTGGCCGGAAATTAAAATTGCATTACACATTTGTTTGGCGTACACACCTAAGGCAAGCAAGAAGGGTTTCTCTCCAAACAGCAAAGCCAAGGTTAGGCCAAGTTTAGGACCACACGAAATCATCAAGGTTAACGGATGAAATTTGTATTTGACCCAGATATTTGCTATGGGTACGAAAAATAGCAAAAGGAAGGCCACTTTTATGGAATCATTTTAATTTGATTCTTTTTCTAAATATTTTATTAACTCTTAAAAATGAAAATGCGGCCTCTGGCTGCTAACTCCATTATCTTCCAGATAAACCTTGCCTCCATAAAATTTTAAAAAAATTCGAATTCCAAAAGATGTTATTGAAAATTTGGTAGAGAATTGGATTAGTTAGTTTCTGCTGGTTATATTCGATTTTTCTTTAAATTCAAATCTTTGTCTCGAATAAAATAGAAAAATTGACAAATATTAAGAGCACAGAACAATGCTGTTGGGCAAGAAATATTTATCGGATATGGATGCAATTAGTCAATTTCTAAATCAGGGCCGGTCAAACGCAGAGGACAGGGAGATGTGTTTGTAACACTCATGAGTTCGGCTAGCGTCTGTGTGAAAAGCACGATTGTTAGCCATCTCTCTTTTAAATGTTATGTTCCTTTGCTGAAATACAGGCTACTCCCTTGCAACGTAACCTAACCTTATCTCTCTCAACAGATCAAATGATATCAAAACGTCCAATTTAGTATTTAAAACAATTCCACATTTGTTATGTACATAAAATCAGCATTGAAACTTTTTTCAAAGATTTTTTTTTGTTGTTGTTGCGGTACAGTCTGTCCCTCTATACATGAAAAAAACCAACACAACAATATCAAGAAGAAGAAGAAGAAAGAAATTGCATAAGTTTAAAAAGAAAACGGCAGAAAAGTCAAAGCACAAAACACAAAAAGAAGATCAAGTAGTATAGGGGATTAAGGTACTAAAAATAACCCTCAACAAAACAAGACGGCAATGCACGATCATCACAATGTATGTGTGTTAGTACGAGGTGTGCGTGTGTGTGTATGTATGTGGGTGGGTAGCAGCGGGCGCAGCAAATTGGGGGAAACGGCGGCCATTTACACGCGACCTATAAACAAAAAAAAAAACAAAAAAATGAGGCCGCGGCCGACGTCGTCTCGCTGGTTTGGCTTATCAGTTATTTTTGTGTCTGTGGCTGTGTTTGTGTGTTTGTTGTTGTTATAAAGAGCGAGAGCGAGATGGCCATACATTAATGATAGAAACGAAATAAAATGCGTAAATGCCAACTGCCAAAGGCTTACGTGTTTGTTTTCATTTTATTTCACGAGAAACTTAATTTAAATTTGCATATTTCATTATTGCGAGATGAGCAGAAAACTAAAAGTGGCGACACGTGTTGTTTATCTACAATTTTTGCCAAACAATTTACAATTAGTCATTGACGACAATTGGGAATATGCTCAAAATTTTAACGAAAACTCATTTGTGGTACAACCCAAATGAATCATGTGCAAGAGAAAGATATTTGTGACCTTGAGAATGTGACAAAGCCCCATTTCATTCACAAATACGACAAAAATACTCCTGATATCGACTTTTAAATCGGGGACAATCATATTCGCCAATTCAGTTCATATGCTTTCCAAAGTCATGGTTCTCTGGTTGTTAGAGAGAAAGAGAGACACAGTCACATTTAAGCGATTTCTTCTTGGAAAACCCTGTTTTAAATTAAATTGGTAACGTCTTTTAAGAACGTCAGCTTAAGTACAAAAAATTAATGATTAAATTATGATCAGTTTTAGAAATGCCGATTTCTACTCAATTTTTCAAGATGACGAGCAAATTATGCAGAATCGGTATTGCTTAATGTTTCTGCCTCTGAAATCCGAGTGGTATTCTGACTTTGGCTTCAAAACCACGTTTGTATTCATTCTATTGTCTTGATAACACAACGTTTTCGAATTCTTCTTCTTTAATCGTTTTTCAGAAATCTCAACTCTTGCCAATTCCGATCGATCGAATTCGGAAACGAGAACAGGACTGATTATTTTTATTTCAAGTTTCATGAGCTTGCTCCAACTGTTAATCGTCTTAGCAGCAGCTGTCACTTTGACAGGGTTCTGTAAAGTTAACATTTACAGTATGAAGCTAGACTAGATTTTAAATAGGTGATCCCTCAAGGTAGAATTAACAAGGCCGGGCCGTCAGATAACAACCATGCATGTAATTATACAAGGTGAGGTCATTAAAGTGGGCTGCCTGTTGAATGGTGAAAAACACTCAGTAGTAACGGAATTGTCAACGTGCTCTCTAAATAGACTCAACTAAAGGAGAGTTTAAGGGTACTGTAATTATAAAATTTATTTTTATTTTTTTTTTATTTCTTAAACGTTCTATTAGGATCTTTCTGCAAAACTTTCAAGCTGATCCGAAACTCAGTTTTAAAGATATAAACAAAAACAATTATTTTTTCCGACCCTTTTATATGAGAAAATTGTTTATATCGACCCTCGTATTTTTAATTTGTATTTTTTTTCCCCTTTTTGGTCAAAAACTTTATAAATATTTATTAAATGTTCGATATTATGGAAAAAAAATGTTTGAAAAAAAAATTGAAATTTTTGGAAATTTTATTTTTTACTATGTTTTGACACGTTTTTTCACCAATTTCTGGAGAACTGCTTAACCGATTTTGATAATCTTTTTTTCGGTGAAAGTTTACACCCAAATGCACCAAATCCGATTTATACATTTATTAAAAATAATTTTATTTCATCGAAAACAGATGTCGAATCTTTAAATGATTATCTCGGAACCACTTTTTCCAAAATGGTTGCAAAGATTTAAAGAGTACCTGTTGACCGATTTTCAAATTCTTTCCCTTAAAATTGCTCCTAATCCCCACCATTCTGGTGTGAACTAGGATATTTTTGATCGGTCAACAAATAACGGAGCTAGGACCAATACAGTGGGAAAAATAGTCGATTTTCGAAATGTTGACTTTGAAACCCCACTCCGCCGATTATTGACCCGATCCAAATGTCCTAGTTCACACCAGAATTACATCAATTTAACATAACCCCGTCTTCAGTTTTAAATTCAGATCATCCGTTCTCAAAAAATTTTTGCAACCTTGGACCCATGTTTTTAATTTTTGGCTAACTTTGAACAGAAATAAAAACCGTAGGTACAACAACAAAAATTACTAAATTTAGTTTAACCGATTACCTATCCAATGAAAACCCCCCCCCTTAATACCACTTATAATTTTTGAGTAATCTATTTTTTTGTAAACCTTTAAAAAATAACACCTGAAGGTATACAGTACCCTTAACTTACAATTTGTTATTTGTTTGTAAGAAATAACTTCATGTAGGAAATCTAAAACTGTTCCTTAAAGGTGGTATGATTAGTTTAACAATAGATTTTTTTTTTGAGACTAAAAATATTATTTATGTATATATATTTATAAACACACAACACCACAAAGAGAGCGGGTCAATTAGGCGTTGTATTTAGCACTTTTACTAACTTGGACTGAACAACTAAGAAATTGAAATTCTTGAAACAACTAACTGTACATTCAAGCGCCTCCTTTATGGTGTTGTCTATTAAAAAGTTCGTAAAAACAGTCATACAGCGGGTCACGAACCTCCAACCAAATTCCCAACCCAAACCACTCGGTGTCACAGAAATCTCTTTCGGTTGGTTTTAAATCTCTCGGTTTTGTCGGGAGATTTGGCGAAATTCTCCACCAAAACAATTTGATAGTAAAATTGGTATTGGAAATGTAATCAACATTATTTTTGTGCAAGGTTGCATCAAAGAATTAAATTTTTAATTGTTTTAATATTAAAATTTGCGTTTCAATAATTGTTCGCAAAACCAACCGAATGCTGACAAACAAGCACGCTACCAACCTTAGTTGGTGCCCTCTACATATGGTGACGCTCTCGATTACCCAACAAGCGCTCTCTGAGAACCAACGAGCGCTAAGGGTTGTCAAGTTACATTTAAGATTGGCGCAAAAATTTGTTAAATTTTGCATTTTATTTTTAAAGAATATGACTTAAATTTGAATTATAATTTAAAAATGCATCGTAAAAAATGTAACACAATCAAATAATTCCATTAAATCATCAAATTAACTCATAACTAGAAGATGGGAAATTTTTTTGCAAGAAATGACAATCTAGATTTGATTGAATCCTACGGACACAAACCTTCCACCTCATTTTCAAATAAGAAAATGAAATCTTTTTATTCTGTGATTCTCGAGCGTTTTCAACCGATAATAAAAATTTAATTTCATTCAGATCAATAGATGTTGTGGATACTTTTTCATGATTTTATTATATTATCGAATTTATATGTATCAAAGTTTGGAGCACAGTTATATCCAAAAGAATGCGCTCATTAAACCCAACTTTTTGCATTCGAATTGAACAAAAATATCGACGAAAAATATCAGATATCACTTATGTTGTTTCAGAATAAAATCCAATAATGATATATTGACTTTTTTAACAAAAACATCGATTTATCGATATAATTTCTAATGTGGAAACTTCTTTGTTTTTTATTAAATGAATTGGCAGAAGATGTGGTTTCACAAGTAGCTCACAGAAATTCGTGCAAGGCTCTGAAGACTCTACTAGGAGGAGAGCTTGAAAAGTCGCCGCTCCAAAACGAAGAAGCCCTGCGTACGCATAGTAACCACCTAATCTGGGTACATGGGCACCTTAACAAAGTTTGTCAAAGCACCACCAGTTCCAGTTCCTCTCAAAAAAGCTTGACAGAGACGCCCATATACTCTTACTAGACAAGATAGTCACAAGGAATGAAACCCGTCGACTGGTTACGGAAGAATGGATTAACCTTCCGGCTGGCGCTGTAGCTAGGGTCACACGTGGTCCTCGTTTAACCTGAAATCGAAAACATCTTACTTGTGGTTTTTGGCCCTAACGGGTCACTGCCTTATTGGCAGGCATGCTGCACGCTTGGGCGTCGCTCAAGTTCTTTAGAAGAACAAGATGAGACATTACTTCATATCTTTTGCCATTGCCCAGCTCTAAGTAGAAGGAAACTCAAAACTTTTGGTCGCACCACTAGTTGGGAAGGAAAAAAAATATAGAATGTACAAATCTAAGGATTATTTCAAGAAGTCCCGTGCATCGTTAAGAACTCATAGCAAGAGATAAGCTCGCGACGGGATTCCAGCGGGACCCGCGAGAAGTAGGGGATCAGGCGCGACGATATTGAATCAAAATTTGTTGGTCGGGATCAGGACGGAACTGGAACGAATCTCTCTCTCACTCTTAGGTTAATTGCCACTTTGTCAAAATTCACATTTTCAGACCCTTCTTTGCGTGGTCAGTAGTCCTTTTTAATGGACGCGCCGGCTAACAATGGCTAACAAAGTCTTTAGGAGGATTCAAGGGGGATTCTAGGAGCAGTTGGTGCTAGTTACGACGGTCATAAATATTTAGTAGTCAGTTCTTAATTAAATTAAGCTGTTTGCTGTAAAAAATTCAAACATTCCGCCAACAAAAATATATCGATAAGTTTGTTGCCTAAAAAATTTTATCAAGTTCGTTCACCAGCAATCTAACACTTTTTTATTTATTGACGATTTTTGTTAGATGATTGGTGAATCCTGGTGAACACGCTCAATGTATTGACATATATTTGTGATTGTGATAGATAAAAAGCAGGAAAGCTGTAACTTTGAAGCATACTATTTTTAGCTAAAAATTTCAACAAAGCGTTCAGCATAATCAAATCCACTTTTTTTATGAATGATGTTTGATGTATGATCTTTGATGTGAATACGGCCAATGACTTTTTACCATATTAATTGAAAAAATATTTGATCCCAGCCAGAAGGAAGCTCTTGATCAGCAGTAACAGCCGAGTCTATATAGCCATTCCGTATGAACGAAGAGACCCACAGTTTTGTTCATAGATGGCTTTTACTTTCTACAACAAATTAGCAATCAACCTTATTTGTCGATCTGCCGAAGGATGGTAAAGATCGGAAGAACAGATCGTCAAGGTCAAAGCAAAGAAAGTTCGCAGCAGCAGCGCTGCTCTATGTATGATCCTACACTTTCACAGGTACAGTGCGACTTTTTCAATGGTTTTATTAATCTATTGCCCCCAAAAAACATTTCAATTTAAATTTAAAAATTTTTTTGCTATTAATACAAGTGTTTTTTGGTACCATTGTTTACGCCTTACTCACTTTATGTCATTGGAGAGAATGTGATCAAAACATGTTTTGTTTGCTGAGCCAATCAAAACAATTAGCGTCAACTTTCTATGTATGTATGTATGCGAATCTCTTTTCTTTTTTCACAAAAAATGATGAAATAAAGCTAGAATATTCTTGATCAACTGTTCGACACGTGTGGACGTAAATAAAGTTAATAACAATCAACAATTGTTACAAGGTGAGCCAGCGAGAGTCTAGCAACAAAAAATGTCAATGTTAATGATTCATTTAACAGAGGATGACAAAACAGAAACCAGCTGACTGATTAACTGAAGCCAGTGTTGGTAAACGTTTTAGACAAATTTGCATGGAGCGCCCCCTCCTCTATCAGGCAGCGCCCGCATGAATTGCATCTGCTGTTGGCTGATAAGAACTAAATTCTGCTGGCATATTGTACTTTGGCTACACATACATACATATGTACAATGACTGAGCGAATTTACTCGGAAGATGAGTCATAAATATGTCCAGTCACGCTTTGCAGGCAGCAAAAAAAAAAACAATGGAAGTGGTGGTCAGTAGGAGGCGCAGATAATGAAATGTTATTTAAATTAGGCGATAACCAAGGCAGATTAAGCGTGTGTGGGGATGTGCGTGTGTTTGTAACTGAGATATCAGACATCCATACATTGATTTCGTACGGTTTCTGTGTGCTTATCAGCAACAGTGTCCTTCGCTGTCGAGAGACAAGTACGTACGTGCAAGTGTGTGTATGTGTGAATCTTTTGGCAAGTCGCATTTATTGTTGGCAGTGCAGCCAAATTGGTTACGAACTACACTGTACAAAAATACTTTTAAATACACAATGGCCAACAAAATGAGATTTTGGGGTTTTCTTAACACAGCTTGGTATAATATTAAAATTTCACTTCTCATTTGGTTTTTTCTTTCATCTACTGACTTTGCTTTTGTTGTTTGCTCTTCACTTTTCCACACATTTTGTATTGTATTTGAAGCGACCTGGCAACGCCATGGCTATTTGCTGCTGCTGTCATTGCCTATAAAAAAAACACGTACATTTGTGTGCGTGTGTGTGTCTGCTATTGCTATGGTGAGCAGAGCTCTGGCTCATGTTGAAATTTAGTGGTGAATAAGCACGAACAACGTAGGCGAAGCAAATGAAAAATAATTTTCTTTAACTTACTTCTGTTAAAATTTTTTCTGGTTGGAGTTATTGCAGATTTGTTGTGTTGCTTAAAATTTTTGTTTGAAACAAAAACGCCAATTTTGTTTGAATCACAGTTATAAATTATTATTTTATATATTTTTTTTAGAGAATTGCACAGGAATCGTTGTTGTTATAGCGTAGAAGGATGAGGAGGGGAGGCCAAAATTAAATATCACAAGATTTATGGTCGACGCCTTTTTCTGCTTCTTTTTAATTATTTTTTTATTTTAATTAAAACAAATTATTTAAAAATTTGTCATACACAACCCGCACACGACGACGAAAACGACAACGACACGACGTTGGCAGCAACGCTGGCAGAATTTACAGCTGCGTCCTGCGATGTGGTGTTCCTCACTGTAATTTTTTATTTTGCAATTGTAACAAAAAATGTAAATTTTTATTACAAATTATGGCGCACACACACACACACACAGAGCCAGCCAGCGAGCGAGCGGGAGGGACTAACTTTAGTTGGCTGACGATGACAGAGTTGTTGTGGTTGAACGTGGATCTGATCCTCCAAACGCGATGTGAAGTCTCCAAGCACTCGTACTGAAATGAGAAAATGAACGAGGCCCGAGACCTGAAACCATTTAACATGATTCTGTTAAAACAAAACCAGCTACGCCAGAGAGTAACAGCGGCTATGCGGAGAGAGAGAGCTGAGCTCATTGGGCTGTGGCGACGTGATGCAGACGCTACGCGCTGGATAAGTTGGTGCTTGACAGCGAGCAACACAAGGCAAACGTGTGTAGGGTGCCAGAGTTAAAAAGAAATCGCATATCACCGAGACGTTTGTGAGCGAGTATGCGTGTATAAGGCAAAGGCAAACAACTTGACAAGGTGTGGTGAAAAACAGGCCAAGTAGGAAATAAGTGATAAAATAGCTATAATTCAAGTATGATCTAGCAACAACAAAGGCTATGTCAGAGGAAAATGCGTATTTAATATTTTAAGATGTTAACCTATGTTGAATAACAGCACAGTCGGCGCTGACGGCTACGCTGACTAAGTAGCAGCCCCAACCCGAATGAGAGTGCAAAGTGCACATAAAAACACACAATAAGAGATGCAAAAGACCAATGCAGCTTAACAGAGAGCCTTCTGTCGTCATATGACATTTTTCTAAATTACTGTAGACATCTTCAAGCCCCTTTTGCTTACTTGTGCATTTAACAAAGTTTTCTTTATTAACATATTGAATTTTTCCCCCATTTTAAATTGGGCAACGACACCAATTCCAACGACGCCATATTGTAGCGAACGCTACGGGAGAGTAGCAATTGAAACTGAGAGAGGCGTCGCTGCCTCTGCCTGCGTCTCTGCCGCTGTTATTGTCTATGTTGTTGGCTTTGTCATTGTGTTTGTTTTTTTTTTTTAGCTGTAGCTGCGTCATCAATGCAAACTGCGCATTTTGTTTAATTTTATTTTTATTTATTTCCATATGTTCGCGACATATTAACAGCAGATGCATGTTAATTACTGTTAATGTACCTACGAATTCCTACCAATAACAGAGGCATATTGTAAAATTTTGCTGCTCTGTTGCTGTTGTTGTATGGTCTCTGCTTTAGTGTGGTGAGTTTTCATGGCAGGTTAACTTTTTGCTGGCCTGCAAATTTATTATTGTACATTGTTGTTTTTGTTCCCCTGATCATACGCCAAGCAAATGGCAAGAAAATGGGGAATTTAAATTCAAGTTTTTTTTTTGTAAATTAGAGGTCATTTAAAATGTTTAGTAAACTAAACTAGACATAAATACAGCAAACAATTATACTAACGTCCCACATTTTTGCGCTGTTTTGAGATTTTTGAATTTTTTGCTATGCACAAGCCACATCCAAAGTTGATCTTAACGCTGAATCGAAATAAATTTAATAGATACATATAAGGATATACATACATACATATATAATAGTGATGTGTGCTTGATAGTAAAGGATGATATTTATGCTATTTGGGTTTTTAGTGTACATTTTCGGAGTCCTCCTCACTCGTGATTCGTCGGAACAAGCGAAAACGCCAAAAATACTCAGTAAGGAGCAGATAAACCACACCAAACAGTGCATTTTTGTGGATGTAACGGTAGTTTGAGAGTCTATACGGGTTGCTCATCAGCCCAATTGCATCAAATTAGTTTGTTGACGTATTCATTTAGCCAGAAATGTGCCTCGTCAGTGAACAGAGTTAGGGTCAAAACTGCGGATGTTCATTGAGCTGTTGCAAAGCCCATTGGAGGCGTTGTTGCGGTGTGAGTCCGGTTCCGGTGTGAGTAATATAAATCTGATATTTCTTAAGATATATCTTATCGTCAAGATACTCTTGATCAACCGTTACATCCACAAAAATGCACTGTTTGGTGTGGTTTACGGCACCCAAAACGCGCAAAACAATAGCTTTATTGAGAAGTCATTTCCATGAGCAGCTTTTTTCACGCTAGATCACTTATTTCCCCCTAGATCACGTGATATCACTTCACTGGACTTTTTCTTGAGCGGATAAGCCAACTCCGATTGATGACTTGGAAGCAGATTATGTTTTCTGAAGGCTAAATCGGGCGATTCTCTCCCGATTTTTGCGTTAAAATCGCCTAGCACGATCTTAATGTCGTGATCGGTTCGTGATAAAATTAATCCGTATCCGAGGCAGTTTTAATTTGTGGAGATTTTTTACGGTGGTGGGTACCAAACCCGACGCACTAACCCTATATATTGTAACCTCTAGGGAAGGGCGGGTCATCGACTTAAGACGCAGTAAGCCAGGAACCTAGGTCCAGAAGATCTTTCTTTAGAAGTTCTCTGAATCAAAATACTTCAGCAAAGGGTAAATTCTGTAACATAAAGGTTTTCTTAAGAATACGTTTCTTATTTATGTACCGAAAATTTAGTATATTTATACATCTATACTATATTCGCAATTTTTTCGCTGTCCTTTTGTGTTCTGCCTACATCCTCAATTAATACTCAAACAATAATTCGCTAACATTTAACACATTCCCCTTGCCCCGATATGGTCTTTCCATGATTCCAAGATACTGATAAAAGCGCTGTCCATGCTCATGACTAAAAAACCCTGCAATTGTCCTGGAAAAAGTCAAAAAGTTCTTTGGGTTTTTGAGAATCACAGAAAAGGTATTACTACCGATTACTTAGTTTTTGCGAATATCTTAGAAAGCGAAACTAAGATGGCTTTGATATACCAACTCGTAATCGGCATGAAGATGCTCGGGATACTCTCAAAAGGTCTCAATGTGTAGAACTGCGTTATTTCCAAGAAGCATAATAGCGGTGAATGTATTTCCGTGCATCGTAACATGGATACATTTCGAGCTAGCTCTCTATGACACACATAAGTATACCTTGCTAAGTATATCTTATGCAGACGTACCTAGTTGTATAAAAACCTCCTACGACTTCTTAGTCGGTGGAATGAAAAATAATTGCCTTATTACCGGGCATGCAAACTACTCGGAAATAAGGACTGGTTCAGTGGTTCACACAGTTTTTTAACCGCAAGTTCGGATTATTGCATGTTTTTGGGGCTTACTGAACCGCGGTTATGGTTCGGTTCGGTTATGTTTGCTCTTTGTTCATATAACACAGTTCAACAAATTGTGACCTTTTGTGAGTATCCAGAGCATCGTTAACTAATTCCAAAGTGCCTACTCATGCTGATTACGAGATGGTATGGCAAAGCCATATCTTAGTTTCCGTTTCCAAGATATTCGCGAAAACTAAATTTCCGACTTTTTGCCGTTCTAGAATTTTTGTAGGCCACACTAAGCAATAATTGCTAATTTTTTGAATTAGCTTTTTATAAAAAAACTGAGAAAAATCAACACAAACAAGCAATAATTTGCCAATGGTGTCGAAATTGGCCATCAAAGTCAAATTTTACTTGATTTATAGCAATTTTGTCAAACTAAACCATTTGCTACAAGCCATTCTATTTGTCGGACATTTATTGGCTCCATACCATTATATAGTTCAACATATGCACTAATTATTGTAATTTTTGGGAAATTTTGTCATGACCGCAGGCAAAGTTACAGCCTTTTATATTCGAAAATCAAGATTTAAATTTATGGGAGGCAAACTAGATTCCCACCCCAAATGTTTATAGGAGTTTTAAAAAGGCAACTTGATATAGCATTGGCTTAACGAAATATTTAATGTAATGCAAAATAACAACATTCATGGAATGCTACGATAACATTTGCGATTAGTATTTAAAAGAAAAGTCTAGTTCTCCCTTCTCTTTGGCACTGCATGAAAATAACAACAGCTTAACGGTCTCCACCGCTGCAATTAATGCCCGCCAGTTGGTTACCGTAGAAACATCAGTTTACAAGAGTAATTCTTCTGATTAGTAAAGAAAGAATATCCTTCGAGGACATTCACTAACAAGATATCGGAAGATTCCCTGTTGATGGTGTCAACATTCTAGGTCCATATCCTCAAAGCGTGGTCCCTCAATCGTTTGCGTGCGTAAAGTTCTTTTGACAGGGGTGGGTACCAAGCCCGCCGCACCAACCCAATGAACAAGTTAAGAAAAGCAAAGGGAAATTCTATAAAATAAAGGATTAATTAAAAATGTGTTTCTTAAGTATTGATATACCGATATAAGTAAATATACTAAAGCTTCTGTTATTACTAGTGAATTCGTCGGGTTCTTTTTGCTGCCCTTTTGTGTTCTGCCTCCGTACTTTCTCGATAAACATTCCCGCAATAATCCGCTAGCATTGTAACATTCCACTTACCCTTTTATCGTCGTTCCATGATTGCAAGATCTTAATGAAAGCGCTCCCCATGCTCATCTCTAAGAGCCCCGCAAAACTATCCGGAAAAAATCAAAATAGGAATGTACAAGATGATTAACATGTATTTTAAAGGATGATAACATATTTTGGGCTAGTTCGGAATAGTAGGGACTCCTCTTGTTTCCTAAGAAAGACAAGGCGAAAGTCGTCCCAGGCTTTTTTTCTTTTCCTTTATGTGATGATTATAGCCTCCAAATATCCACTGACATCCTTACAATATGCTAAGCTCTCATCACATATTTGAAATATTGCGTAAATTATTTTTTTCTACTGCGTAAAGATGTAATAGTCGTTCCACTTTTCCATTGCTGAAGTTCCTAAAAGTTTAGCTAAGCTCTTTGGTAAGTCTAAGTCCCTTACAAGATCATTCAAATCAGCTTGTTCGTTCATCAGCTCGTTTTCTGAATTCGAGGAACTCAATCCGGCAACTTGTAAAACTTTAAACATTGAATGAAAATTACAAAAGCTTAAGGTTCCTTTAGTAGTATCAAAGTAGCCTTTTTATGATTCTGCCATAGTGCTTCTATCCGCAAATGTTAACGTAGCATTCCATGAATGTTGTTATTTTGCATTACATTAAATATTTCGTTAAGCCAATGCTATATCAAGTTGCCTTTTTAAAACTCCTATAAACATTTGGGGTGGGAATCTAGTTTGCCTCCCATATATTTAAATCTTGATTTTCGAATATAAAAGGCTGTAACTTTGCCTGCGGTCATGACAAAATTTCCCAAAAATTACAATAATTAGTGCATATGTTGAACTATATAATGGTATGGAGCCAATAAATGTCCGACAAATAGAATGGCTTGTAGCAAATGGTTTAGTTGGACAAAATTGCTATAAATCAAGTAAAATTTGACTTTGATTTGATTTTTCTCAGTTGCATTGATGTGTGTACTATCCTAAAAGCTTCAAAAAATTAGCAATTATTGCTTAGTGTGGCCTACAAAAATTCTAGAACGGCAAAAAGTCGGAAATTTAGTTTTTCGCGAATATCTTGGAAACGGAAACTAAGATATGGCTTTGACATACCATCTCGTAATCAGCATAAGTAGGCACGTTGGAATTTGTTAACGATGCTCTGGATACTTTTCACTGTTGAACAGTGTAATTAACTTAAGAAACATATTTTTGATACAAGTATTCAGATTATTCATTAACAAAGACTTAGGCTTTCAGTTATTCGGGTATGTTCAAAACTTCGACGGCAATTTCCGTATGAACATTCTCAATTCGTTTTGAAATTCTACAACTTTTCATGTCAAGTGACGTAAACATCTTTGGTCAATTGATATTGTTTAGAAACTTTGACGGTTCAGAATCGGTTTTATAATGCAATTTTTTGTTCAATGTGTTACGATTTTGGCTGTGCAAGCGAAATCGAAGAGTGAAATTCGAAAAAGGGAGCAATTTCATTGGGAATTTCGTTCGATTTACTTCTCAAAAAGTAGTGGAATTCAGAATATGCCTGTATATCTTCAACCGTTTTGTAGGTAGATGCTTCGTAACTTTTTTCGCATATTTGAATAGTAAAGAGTATTATCGATTTACCAAAAAAAAAATAATACAGATCGGATGAACGATACTCGAGTTATAAGGAAAACAAACAATTATGATGGGTAGCACTTCACACTTATACCATTTTGCCCCTATCTCTATCTAGTTTCCTACCCCCCTATTTATCTCATATCCTGTTTTAACGATATTTACGCTATTAAAACTAAATATGTTTTAGCCTGCCTACCAGGTATGTCCAGGTAGCCATCAGCAGCTTGTACTCCTTTTCTTGAATTTTTAATCCGGTTCCGGGCTAGTATTTCCGGCCTTGATTTAAATACGTTGTTTTCCGATTTCAGAAAAAAAACTTTTCCGTCGTTTCAGGCACTCCAAAGGTTGATCTCCCTCAACCTTGGTGCGTACTTAAATTTGTTGATAAAATAATAACAAATTGAAATATCTGCCATAAAAGCATACTAATGTTAATGAACTTTTGTAAAGTAATGGGCAAGGTTAACAAAAACAAAAAGAGATGTAGAAAAAAACTTAAAAACAAAACAATGTGTAGTAAAAAATCGCTGAGCGTTAAAAATAATACAGAAGACACGCAACGACGACGATTTCCATAGAAAATGAAAATTATTTCCTGTTTTTTTTTGGCATCACGACGTCGACGTCGTCGAAGTGGTGAGAAATTTTGGCAGATAACAGAAACAGCTAATTGTTTGTGGGGGTGTTTTCTAACAGAGGTGTGGTGAAAAACTGAACACTCACACACACACAGAGCAATGCAGTTTGTTTATCAGCTATGTCTCTGCCTCAGTGCCCCATTGGAAATGGCGCAGCGCAGTTGAGGCCCCCCACCAAAAGACCAAAAGACAAAGCGATTCAAAACAATGCGTAAAAGTGAGGTCAACAAATTGAGCAAAGAAAAAGAAGAGGGAAACCACAAAGCTTTGAGTTTGTATATTTTTGGCACGCACTCTCTCTCTTTCTCTATGTTTTTCGCCTGGTGCATTCAACTTGGGGACAGGTGCGCGACATGGCAGCAGCGTTTTACCGTTTTTCAGTGATCAACAGCTGTGTGAGTGACACAGCATAAGAGGGAGGAGAGAGCACAGGACCTGATGCAAACGCAAATTATTAAACTAAATGCGTAGCAGAAAAAAAACATCGTAGCTAAACGTTCCGTGTTTGGCTCTTGTGGTACCGCATTGTGCTCTGTTGTTGTTGCGGTGCAACAAATTGCGTTTTACGCCAGACAAGACAACGACAACAAAGAGCAGAGCTCTACATGTTGATGACGTAGTTTGTTGTTCGCCAGCTAAATTCCAATTGCAATTGTGCAAATTACCCCAGTTTGGGATGCTTGGCAGGAGGAAGCGTGTTTAATGCGCCATCATTAGCATTAGCATTGAAATCTAGTTGAGAAAGTCATAGAGAAGTCAATCGCACTAGTTAACCTTACCAGCGCATGCTACCCCCACCAAACCCCACCCTCACCCTCCGAATTTCAAGCAAACGCTACGTTGTCGTCGTCATCGCTCGCAGTGATTAACAAAAACAGTTGATTGAACTTTGTTTGGCCTCCAACATCCCACAGAGTGAATGTTTGTGTGTGTGTGTGTGTGATGCCCTCACACTGCCCCACTTTGGTGTGCGAAGCTCGTAATTTCGGGTGTTAATGACCAGCCCCGCCAAGGCACAGTAGTCAAAGTACAAGATTTTTATTTAATTACCCATAAAAATCTTTGAGAAGATCTTTGAAGAAATAAGAAGATACTGAACGGGTCAGATTTCCTTAATTGGAACTGAGTGAAACACTTTGCTATTTCTGTAACTGTTGTTGTTGTAGCGGCTCCTTTGGATGAGAGCATGGGGAAATTTATAAGGTGAAGCCGAGCGAGGCAGCTCTTTTTCTGTTTGTAGGGCCCATGGGTCAGTTCATGGTGGAATTCATAATGTTAATGCTAATTCCACCATTGGCGAGTGTGTTTTTAACTCTTGAAGCGATTGGCATTACACAAGCAAAGATAAACAAATGTTCTGCCGTCTCTTTCTATCTCACACGCATACTTGCCCCTCAGCAGAGGCTGACAGCTTCACCTTGTTATTGGGCTAAAATTTTTATTGTGCTTGAGTTCGTGTCTTCCAGGTCCAGTTCAAGGAAACTTTCGCCTTGGAAGGGGTGGGTCCAGGGTTGAAAAGATACATATGTTCCATAATAATCCGGTCAATAAACACCAAATATTGGTGGAGAGCTGGGGTTGACCATTACAAATAAAGTTTTAAAAGTTCCCATCGATCATTAGTTTATCTGAGATCTGAGTCGGATCGGTCAAAAATTTTGCTCATTTCTTATATAGGACAGTACCATTAAATGGTTCCAGTTATTTGGTCCATTTTATTCATGCCAAAATTTTGTCAATTTCGACCAGTGTGGTTTGGCGTGAAATTTCGAAATCTTTATTTTTAATCTCAATTTTGACATAAATCGAGTTGCCTAATTGCCACAGATATTTGCGTATTTTTTTGATGCCACATTAATAGAAAATCGACTTCGTCTATGACCAAACTTCGAAGCTGAGCTTAAAAGCAAGTTTTATTAACCATGGACTAATGTTAAGAGCGCTAATATTGAAAACAAAAAAGTTTTTCTGACTAAAACCCATTTTCCGAACGATCATTTCTATGGCAGCTACAAGAAGTAAACATCCGAATGAATGTTTACCAAATAGCAGATCTCTAGCACCTTACGGCACATGCACGGATGGTGTGATATAGTCCAATGTAAAAAGTTATAACAAATATTAGTCACAACTATCGCAGTGACTCGCAATTAAACTCATCTCTACTTACCTATCGAATTTTTATCGTACAAACAATCGATAAGCACAAACAGTTAGTGATGGAACAAATATGTATACACGAGTAACGAAAGCAAGCTCTAAAGTGAGTGTCAATAAAAATTTCTGAAAAATTTAGATTGTATAATTTTATACATATCAAAAAGTAATAATAGAATAGACAATTGTAAAAGTAATAATAATATGATTGGTTAGTAGATCCTACAGCAAAGTATGCTTAATTTAATTGGAAAATTTAAACGATTATCGGGATTGAAGAAAATATTTTCCACTATCACATATAATGCTATAAAATTAAATCTTTAAAAAAATGCCGGTGGAAAAAATTGCATTTTGTGTTACACCCTAATATATATATGATGTTATGGACAAGCAGTGCTAATGCTGCTCTGAAATACATAATTCCCATATATTATATAGAAATGTGCGCGGGTCGAAAATATCTCTAGACCCAAAGTATATTTTAATAAATGGATTAATATTTAATTTTTGGGTTTCCGAGCGCCAAAAAAAATTTGGTTGGGTCTGTAAGGACGGTATGGGATATAATTTAACATGAGTACAGGGGACTCCATCTGATTACAAGATAAAAGCCAATCATATTAATTTGCAACAACACAACTTCTATAATTTCTTAAAATCATGACAAAGTCGCGGCGGGTTCAGCTAGTAGTATACATTTTAAGTCCTACAAAATTTGCTAAAAGTTTGTATACTCGGTCGAGTCATCTATATAAACAGCTTAAATACAAATTGATATAAAATTGTCGGCTACCTTCAAAATTTTGAACACTTTAAGTAAATGAAATATTTATTTGGAGTGATACATCAATGCGAAAACGAAGCTTCTAGCTTCTTTCGTCTTAAAGCTTGGTATGGAGATACCCACGAAATTAAAAAGTCCACGCGATATTTGAATATCGATATCACAGCGTTGTAAAAGTATAGATATTTATTGCGTTTAATTATGCTATTCACAAATGATTGTTTTTGCTAGGAGATCATTGCAACGCGGCTTGGGCTTCGCAAAAGGACAGCGCCACCGTTCGCTGGAGGCGTCCTAAGCAAGCCAAGAGTGACACCGCTTTCACCGCTTGGAGTATCCATCGCAACGATGTGAAGTGGCAGTTAGCTCCACTTGTGTCGTTTTTGACCAAATTGTCGGCACAAGGTATGTGTGCCATGCATATGAAAGGGGTGATGGTGAGGAACTTGGTCCAGCACAAAGTGATTCAATTGTGAACGACGGCGATTCCGTATGTCGACCAAATGATCCGCAGAACTTTTCAATGTTCAGACTTGGGACTTCTTTGTCGCCGCAAGTCGTGGACAACATCTTCTAATCTATGATATTTCATTATAAGTACATAACGTCGAGATGAACTGGCCACAGCAGTCTATTCTGCCATTTCCCTAGTCGTGTCTAAAGAGCACCAATTGCCAATTGGAGCAAATGATTAAAAAGTTACAAATTAAGGTCACGATAAACGATTTATTTTTTTGCATTTTATTTACGTTTTAAAACTGCCTCCACATGAATCTTCACAGGAAGTAAGAATTAAACAAACACTGCCGAACCCTAGGTGCCTTCACTACAGCTTCTTACAAATCACATAAAGCTATTGCTGCAACTATTGCATCATTAAGAGGCCACCATAAATCTTTGTTAATTAGTTTAAATTGTACCGCCAATTTACATTTGAAAACAAAACAACTAGAGATGAGCGACTTATTTTGCACTTGCTATCGACGATATAATGTGCAGAGATTTCGCACACTTTTCGCAAGTATCTCCATACCAAGCTTAAACGTCGTTAAGAAAGGAATGATTTCACTTATCCAAAGTGACGCTAAAATAGTGGCTACGGAGCATTCCTAAAGCTCCATTTACACGATCTGATCGCTGTTTTGCTTTTACATATGCCTGAGAAGCTCAGATAAGCCAGTTGCAGAACCATTGGTTCATCGGAATCATCTGGTTCATATGAACATTGTGACGTTGCTTTGTTTACATAGAAGAAGAAGACAAGAAGAATAAAAAGCGAAATGGCGATATGCGTTCTGATGCTTCTTAAGTTGCAATTTATTTTTTGGATTTAAATAAGAATTCACTTGACATACAAGAAACTTGACCGATAGCCAAAATTCGATAAGAAATGTATATCGATTGTCAGAAAATGGCAACGCCAGCACACTGCAGTTAGGCAACCCTGTAACTCGATAAATGCCACTCAGATGAGTAGAACCGGTTCTATTTCGTCTGATCGCTCATCTGAGTAGCTTCATGTCCACTCAGACGCCTTTTTACACGGTCAGACAGCAAATTAAAGGAAAACTCAGATTAGTGATCAGGTCGTGTAAATAGAGCTTAAGCATTCTAAGCCTTATTAATCCATGTTTTCATGATTTTTACGAAAGTTTGAACAACACACTTGTGCTGTTTTTCTTTATAGCCACGGAGTTAATCGCATTTATTTTATTGAATTAACAACTTTACCTCATGGCAGCCACACACAACCCACTTGCAGCTACGTCAATGGTAAAAGCGGCTGATTTTGCAAATACAAAATGCAAAGACAATGGCATACCCAAAAAAATCCACCCGCACGTCCGTTAAAGATCTTTTACCATTTATTTGGGGTCATCAGGCGGTTTCTGCTAGCATAATTTAAAAAAAACAGCAAATGTTAAAAAAGCGCGAATTTGTAGATCGATATTTGTAAGATCGTAATCAAGCGTTTGTCGTATAAACTGGTAAATTCAAAGATTGTGAAATGTGCCCCGACACTAGCCGGCACTCTTATCGTTATCTCTCGTTATTGTGCTGTATAAATACACCTGTTAACCATTCTGATTGGGTTCCAATAGCGATTTACAAGCTGAGAGTGCCGCACGTTCCTAGTTTAACGGAGCTCGTTTAAGGAACAGTTCAAAGTATTTTGAACAGATAAGAAATTACTCTGCATATTTGGTTTGTCATCAGTGACCTTTGTCATGGCAGCGAAACGATTGGATGCCATCATTTTTGGCGCTTCTGGTTTTACCGGCAAATACACCGTTTTTGAGGCTGTATCCGTGCTCAAGGATCTTAAATGGGGCATAGCCGGACGGAGCCGTGAAAAATTACAGAGTGTGCTTCAGGAGATGGGCAGCAAGGCCAAAACTGATCTGTCGCAAACCCCCATCATCATAGCGGACGTCAACAACGAGCAATCTTTGCTGGAAATGGCCAAAAGCTGTCGCATTGTTGTCAACACGGCAGGTCCATACCGTTTCTTTGGTGAGAAAGTGGTTCAGGCCTGCATTGAGGCGGGAACCCATCATGTGGATGTGAGCGGGGAGCCACAGTATATGGAGAGTATGCAGCTGAGGTATAACCAGCGTGCACAGGAGCAGGGTGTGTACATAATTAGTGCCTGTGGTTTCGATTCTATACCCGCTGACATGGGCATACAGTTTGTAGAGAAGAATTTCGACGGAGTGGTCAATTCAGTGGAGTCGTTTGTGCATATGGGCGTCAGGGGAGGCACCAAGGGACTGGGACGCGCCTCCCTCAACACGGGCACTTGGGAAAGTGCGGTTCATGCCATTGCCAACAGGCACGAATCACAGACCATACGCCGTCAACTGTTCCCTGACCGTCTGCCCAACTTCCAGCCCCAGCTGAAGAAACGTTCCCTTCTCTCCCGTTCCGTTGAGGTCAACAAGGTCATACTACCGTTCCCCGAAACTGATCGGTCAGTGGTGATGCGTTCTCAGCGCTATCTCTACGAGAAGGAGAAGAAACGTCCGGTGCAAATGCAAGCTTACATGACCTTCCCCTCGAAATTGGCCGCCAGCATTGTGGCTTTTGTGGCCACCATCGTTGGCATACTGGCGCAGTTCTCCTTTGGCCGTCAATTGCTGCTCAAGTATCCCAGCCTATTCTCCTTCGGCATGGCCTCTCGCACTGGTCCCAGCGAGGCTCGTATGGAGCGCTCTTATTTCACCATGACCATGTTGGCCAAAGGCTGGCCCAAGTCAGAGCAACTGGCCGAAAGCACGGATCAGTATACCAAACCGCCAACAAAAACATTGACTGTCAAGGTGACGGGACCGAATCCTGGGTACGGTTCTACGTGCGTAGCTTTGCTATGCACAGCCAAGACCATACTCAATGAGAGCGGTAAGATGCCCAGCAAGGGAGGTGTACTGCCACCGGGAGCCGCATTCTCAAAGACAAGTCTGATCAGCGAATTGGAAAAACATGAGCATGGCATCAAGTTTGAAATTGTGGCCAATAAGTAATTTGTATATAGTTGGATATGCATTAATCAGTGTTAATAAATTGTCCCTAGAAAGGGAAAAGGAAAGGTTAAATGGTTTTTAAAACTTGGGGAAAATAATGAGCGCTAATTGGCATTACATAATGGATTACTAGTGCGTTACTTTTCCATTAGTATGAGGCTGCCTTCACACTGTTCGACACATGACACATGATAGTCTAGTAGTCCTGCTATTTGTTCTGTTTTAAATTTGAATAGCTTGTCAAAATCATAGAATTTCATGGGGAAATGCGGGCCTACTAGATGTCATGGGTCATGTGTCGAACAGTGTGAAGGCAGCCTGAGGGAAATAATCCCATACAATCTGCTTTAGTTTGCCATATGCAGCCTGCCAGAGCCGAACTGCAATCGGATTCCCATTACGAATGTGAGTATTTTTATACCCTGGCAAAAGGTATTACAATTTTGGCCAGAAGTTTGCAACGCACAGAAATATTCATTTCCGACCCTATAATTGATATAAACGTATATTCTTGGTCAGGACGACGAGCTGAGTCGACTGAGCTTTGTCCGTCCGCCTGATTTCTATTTACTGCGACTATATCTTATAGGTGCCATAGGAAGTGTCCTTCGAAAAATGGGTTTTAGTTGGAAAAATGTTTGCATTCTTAAACTCTGATAGATAGCTTGGCTTTCTCGTTTTTAAATGTGATGCGCAATGTTCGCAGAGTGTTTGCTTTCGATTACTCTCTCTATATAATTTACCCAAGATAACGATAAAGTGGTCTATACAAAATATGTGACAGTACTCATCATTGTAAGCAAGGAAACGGAAGGGGTTTTTAATTTATTAGGCGAGGCGGTAGGTAGTAAGCGCTGTCGAGTTGCTCTAGGTCAGAGTTCCCCAGCGATAGCCCCGGCGTACGAACTTACTTACCGAATGCTCAAGTATTAAAAGAGACACAGTACGTTTTGCGCGAAGTAATACTTCATTGAAACATCGTTTTATTTTAAAGTTTGTTAAAGATTGCTTGTTCAGTCTTTTTAAAATCATTCAGTCACGTTTTACAGGCTCTGTCACTTTACTTCTGTCAGAGGAATCCTGCTTTAGGTGGCACAGCTTGACAGACTTAACTTCACTCCCATTTTTTGTGTTTCACTTCATCTCGAATATAAGTGGAATATAAGTGAAATATTCTCTACAGAAATAGCATCTTAATATGATAAGGATTTCTGTCATTTCTTGTAAAGTTTCTATTTGGGGCTTTTGAAATTGCTTAAAGTTGGGAGTAAAATTGTGGATAAATGGACAGACGGGGTAAAATTTCAAACTATTTCACCTAGAGACTTCTCGAATAATGCCAAAAAATTTTTTGTTTGGACTGTTTTAGTTTTTTCATTGGTCACCTTACTTGATTTAAAAGATCACAATTCGCTTACATTTTGAAAAACGATTGTAAGTGTTCAAATCATGGAAAATTTGTGAGTTTTGATAAATCGCACGCTTTTTTTATTGTGGCGTCCAAATTCATACACAATAGGGTTTTGTCCAACTACATTTTTTTGGATAGTTGCATATGGCATCTTGACAGAACCGCAAATTGGTCATCTTACAGTTGTTAGGGTCGCTAAGTTAATTTTATAAGAAAATATTTTGGCCATGTCTTGTTCGCGTAGGATTGCAAAAACATCGATTGTTTAAAAAAACATCGATGTCTGCATCTTAGATGAAAACATCGATGCATCGATGTTACCATCGATGTTTCTCCAGCTCTACTTAAGAGAGCAATGGAGTCAATCCCACTAGCCCACAAGCTTTAGTAATACCAACAACCCACCTATCATTTAGACGATCATTTTAACAAGAATCACCTTAGCGAGTCATATTCGAGATATTTAGAGAGATATTTTACAAGCTCATTCGTCATTTTTTGCTTTTGCGCCAATTGAAAGCAAATCAATATGAAATCAGGGTCGTTCCACCAACTGCTTTGCTTTTGCTTTCACGAAAGCAAATCAACTTTCAGGAATACCACTAATGTTTAATCACTCGCAAGTCGTTGTTCAGTCACTGTTTAGTCACCCCCACTTTCCGTTTTTGATAAATTTTTTTCGGTGAAAGCTAACACCTAAATGCACCAAATCCAATTTTTTGTTTTATTACAAATAATTTTTATTTCATCGAAAACAGATGTCGAAACTTTAAATGCGATTATCTCGGAACCACTTTTCCCAAAATGGTTGCAAAAATTTAAAGAGTATCTGTTGACCGATCACCCACCATTCAGGGGTGAACTAGGATATTTTTTATTGATCGAAAAATTACGGAGCTAGAACCAATACAGTGGGAAAACGAGAAGGGCAAGGCTAACTTCGCCTGTGCCGAAGTTTTAATACACTTAAAAACGCTTGTCTCAACGGTTAGCGACTTCGACCAAACATCGCAGATCAGCTTAAAAAAATGTTATATTACCCATGACCGTGATTGAGAGCGGTAATATTGAGAAAAGAAACGGGTTTTCGACTAAAACCCATTTTCCGACCGATCATTTGTATGACAGCTATGTCAGCTGAAGTTTGGCGCTCTCCGCTGCCTATCGATAGTTCTAGAATGCAAAAATAGCTAGCATTTCATGACAAGCTTAACGAGCTAAGTTAATACACCCGTGTCCATTTGTCCGCCTATTACCGTCTTTACTTTGATTTAAATTGAAACGATTAATATCGGTAGGTGGTTTCGATATTATTTTCTTGTGAAAACCATCTTTTAGTATTTAAAAAAGTCCAGTTGGTATTTTTTAGTACTCGCAGGCTGGTCACACTGCCCGTACTGTGGCTTGAAAGAGTTTGTTTACCTTGTTTACACCCGCATTAGCATTTTGGACGCCGAAGCAAGAATATTTAGAAAATAATGAGCGCAGAAATATCAGGCTTTCGCCGTTTCCTGCACTGGGGTCCAATCACAGCGCTAAGTAAGTTGCGGGTCACAATTCATGGTCATCATACATATGTATGTATGTATGCACTTACATACGCCTAAAAACTGAGTTTGCCTGCCAAGTGAATGAACTGCTCCAACTAACAAGTGCCAATTACTCCCTCTACTTAATCTTAAGGCTGCTACGCCCACCCAACACATGGCATCGCGTTTCATATTTTGTCTGCAGCGTAATATCGTGTTTCATACGTTCATATTTCTATGGCTGTGGTCGCCACCACCCACTCGAACTCCAACAGTAGCTGGCATGCTAGGGATTTACTTGGACTTTTAATTCGCGTAAAGTGCGGCGCTAATTGCGTTTTAGTGCTTCTCCAACAACTACAAAAGAATTGCGTGCAGTCTGACCATTTGATGGAGACCCAGACAGGGTAATGGCGGCCATATGACTTCCGCTCAATGCTTGTGATATTGAACTGATATGGGTAGCCCAATTGTAATAACTAAATTAAATGCCAGGATGGCCGTGGCCAGTCCTGTGTTAACACGCTTAATCAACTCGCTGCTCCGATCATAAATACAAATAAATGAGTTTCATTTCCTCTGGCACGCAAGTTGCCCAGCCAAGCATAACGAAATGACCCGCACCCCAAAAAAGTCATTATACATATTTGTTGTCCATTTTCCAGGCATCATCAAGTGCATAACGCTGACAACGCTCTACATGAACTCGATGTGGTGGCCACCAAATGACTCATTTGCCGGTTTTGCTCATCAGGCGTTGTTCCTAATGCTGTCCACGCTGGCCACATTCAATTACGTCATGGCAACACTGACTGGTCCCGGACTGATGCCAAAGCAATGGCAACCCAAGGTAATGATATCCCAAACACCTGTTGTCGGCACAAACCAAATTGTGCATCGTCACTCGGCAGCGGAAATAGTGGCTTTGCACACAAGAGCTGCCGGAACTGGGGTGCGACCTATTCGCGGTTGATATCAACCGGTGCATAATTTCCCCCTCCTTAAGACAAATGGGTCAGGCGTGTTAAGGACTTATCCTTATCGCATAATCCCTGGCAATTAAACGCTGCAATTTATTTTTCAACTATTTACGAGGGCTGCCCTATATATTTGGAGTATTAATCATTTTTGCGCTCAAACCTGATAAGAACAAAATCCCTTAATGATCTTGAAAAAACATGTATAACATGATGTTCTTTAGTAAAGATTTGTACGAGGTGAAAATCTCGAGAAAGTATGCAAGAATTTTTAGAGGTGGAGATAAAGGTAGACAAACCGGGATGCTTGGTTCACTTTTTGCTCATAACTTGAGAACCGCTTACCGATCTTTATCATTTCTTTAGAAAATTTTTTATTTGCTAATTACTACCTATCTCTAGAAATCTACAAATCGTCTATCTTAACAAAACTGAAAAATAGGAAATATAACGGTTTTTCCAAATTGCCTACTTTTGCGCGGGGGCGTGGTCAAAATTTGAAACAAACTTGATCTGCGTGCAGATAAAAGAAAGCATTTGTCCCATAAATGTCAAACCTCTATCTCTTACCATCTCTGAGATCTAGGTGTTCATACAGACGGACGGACGGACATGTCGATATCGACTCGGCTGTTGATGCTGATCAAGAATATATATACTTTATATGGTCGGAAACGATTCCTTCTGCCTGTTGCATTCATTTGCACGACTTTAGTATACCCTTTTTACTCTACGAGTAACGGGTAAAAAAATGTACCGAACCGCTTTCGTTTGATTAGCAAGTTTGTTGAGTTACTTTGTGTGGGCTGTTGAATTTTTCTACATATTTCTTTATTTTAATCAAACTTTTCAATGCACGTTAAAACAAATATACTCAAGCAAGAACAACCACAACAAGAAGAAGAAGAAGAAAATTAGAATCCATAGGTTCGTTCACCATCGCCTTCTAGTAGACTTCTTTTGATTAACTTTCCCTCCCCTATAAATGAGAACATTCATTGTGACAACTCAAAATTCACTCAAAAAAGAGAGGCGATTCAAAGTGTGCTTCTATGTTAGATTTTCTTTGGAATAAACAAATTCAATGTTTGTGGGTAAAGTTACGAAATTTTTTGATAGGGCTATTAAGTCAATTTTGGAGTTTGCCTGCAAAGAGTGTTAAGCTGTATTTACACTTGTTTGATATCTCAATTTGAAACGCTTCTCTATTTTGAAGTACAACTATGACAGGTATGGCGCTCTTTCATTGCGCCCTCTTTTCGAGACTCCACAGCTTGAGTGCCCACGGGATTTCTAAGGGGTGGGTTGCACTGGTCGAATGGCATCAGAGCCATAGCCCTGGGGGACGAACATACCCCCTAATTTACACCGAATGCTTGCGGCGTCATGCATCACTGTGTGTTAGAGAGAGACGAGACCCAGTCACATTGCGGTCTCTTCTTGAAGATCCCTGATGTAAACAATTCACTCAATATTGACAGAAAATTACGGTACTAAGAGCGAAATGGACATAGTCAATTATATTAAAACTTCTTTGATTTAAATGACCCTTGCAAAGGGTATTATAATATTGCCAGAAGTTTGAGTGAAAATTATTTCCGACCCTATAAACTATATATCTTCTTTGATCAGGGCGTTTAGACATCTCTTAAAACTATCAGCTGAAACTTTATGAGATATCAGACTATAAAAGAGTAAACACTTTTAACGCCTTCCCGAATTATTCATCACCGTTTAAGTTTTCAATCGGGACTATATCTATAGCTTCTAGGAACTATCGGTCAAAAGTGGGTTTTATCAGAAAAATGGTTTGTTTTAATGCTGACGTTCGTAAACTCTGTGGTATTAAAATTTTTGTGGGGTTTTAACTTTGGGAAGGAAGTTTTTTTTCCCACTATCTATGATTCACAATATTTATTTTTTTTGCTGAACGGATTCTTCATCCCAATGGATTTGAGCCAGCTTTGCCAATTTAAGAATTTTCCACCAGATATCGATTGTTAAATATGCTAAAAATTGAAAAGGTCAAAAAATTAGCTTGAATTTCAGACAAACATTGAATAGTTTCCTCAGGTTTTCAAAAGTGAATATGTATGGATAACAGCTTCATGAATCTATTTTAGCACCTTACCTCATATTTGGCATCAGTAGGTTTGTTCCATCACCCCATAAAGGCAAGAAAACTATTTACAGGAAAATATTGCTATGCCTCAATGTGATGCAAGGTTTACTGAGACAAAACCCCTATGTGCTCATCGGATGTAAGAGTTCCCACGCGACTCTTCCAGGTTGTTTTCCTTATAAAGGGAACGAACCGCGTTTAAAATAAGCGACATACGATACAATTGCAGTCAATGTGAATTATGTAAGGAGAAGCCTTTCATAAAGCGATACCTAAACAGCATACCTGCCAGAAAGAGAAGCTTGTTAAACAATGCTCGCCGTTCGCCCTCAACGATATAGTTAGCTAGTTTTCGGGACTCAATTACAAGAAATATTGCGGATTGTAACATTCTAGAACAAAGAATGGAAAACTTGGCGTTAACCTGGATATTTTTAATTCATTCAACTCAAGGTCGTATTTAATTTCTGTGAGCAATTCGAAAGAATATCTGATCAGATTGCTATTTTTCCCTATACTTAAATAGCGTTTCCCACTTCCTTCTCTCCTCCCCACTTTGAATAATTGGCTCGGTTTTGATCAGTCTTTGTTTACCTTGTGAACTAATGCTCTCTCTTGAACATTTTGAGACTCTGATTCTGATTCCGTTCTGTCACGTATTTTTTATCGTTTTCTTTTCTAATTCTCTCCTTGGGACCCGCTTTTTTTCGTTTGTTTTCATTCGTCGAACCGCGGTCCGCTCCTGAGCCATCTTTGGCCGTCCGATCCGCCAGCCCTGTACGCCAGTCTTCTGGTCAGTAATCTGATGCTTAGTTGGTTTGGGACTGTATCCGTCTCTTTGACTCTCTGCCCTTTGTTCCAGCTTTTGCCTGCCAGCCCCGACGTTTTTTCCTTCTACTTTCATTTTTTAATCACTCCCCCATACTTTATTCCTGTTTCACAAACTTTTTAATTTTATCTTGTACCCCTTTTATCTTCTGACATTTCCCTGACAATATATTTTTTTTTCTTATCTAATTCTTGATCCCTCTTGAATCCTCTTCTCTCTATATCTTTATATCACTTTCCCTTTTTCTTTTTATTCTTTTTTTACTTCCTATATCCCCCTTCCTCTCTCTTTATGAACCCACTCACCTTCTATTTAAATTTGTACTCTTATTCTTTGTTCTTATACGTTTAATCCTTGATACTCTCTTACTTTCCGTTTCTTTCTGTTCCTTCATTCTCCTCTCTTAGAACCATTTAGTTATGTGGGCCATCTTGTACGTACTTTTCCTCTTTGGGAAAACGCTTCCTCCAGCCACATACATAGCTCCCACCTCACTCTTAAAAGATCCATACTGATCGTTTTAGTATCCACCCCTTACTCGCGTCACCCTCATCTTCATAAATCTTTTTTTTCTTACCCTTCAGTGCCTTTTCTGCTACTCTTGTTCGGGGTTCTATCCTTACCTATACCTAGCATTTAATCGGTAGAAAAATAAAATGTTGTCACTGTGACTAAATCATCCTTGACAGTATCTTGACATCTGAAAGGACAAATATTTATTTAAACCTTCTTGACGGCGATTCGGACGGAATTCTGTAATCGTATCTAAGAAATCGCAATTTTTTCCAATTCCGATGACAATTTTCACGAGTAAATTGCTGTGTTCTGTAAACACCAAATCGGACAGGGCTAACATATCTGAAAGGCAACCCTCGTAGTGGGGTATAAGAGGTACCTATCCATTCGTTTATTTTGTTTTATATTTTTGTTGGCGCTTTAAATATAATTTATGATTACGACCGTGGTCTGCACGCAAACGCAGTCCAAAAAGTTGGTAAATGCAATTACCAAAATTTACATAAATGTTTTGTAGGCAGGACCCGACGTAGTTGGCTAAGTGGGGTAAGGTGTGGTCTGGTCTGGTCCTTTAATGAGCTGCGCGTCGTTAAGTTTTGTTTTCTGCATAAATAATAAATTTTTATATGCCACGCATATTTTTATAATCTTCGTTAGGAGCCCAAGGACACACAGTTCCTGCAATACTGCAAGATATGCGAAGGCTACAAGGCTCCCCGCTCTCATCATTGTCGCAAGTGTAAGTACATAGTAGTTTTTCCCCTGTGGACTTGACTCATTCGTCCTCCGCCCATTTGCAGGCAACCGCTGTGTAAAGAAGATGGATCATCATTGTCCCTGGATTAATCATTGTGTTGGCTGGGCCAATCATGCCTATTTCAGCTACTTCCTGTTCTTTTCCATACTGGGCAGTCTCCAGGGCACTGTGGTGCTCAGCTGTTCCTTTTATCGTGGCATCTATCGCTACTATTATCTCACCCATGGAATGGCCCACCTGGCTAGTGTCAATTTTACCTTGGTCAGCATTATCATGTGTATTCTAGGCATGGGCTTGGCCATTGGTGTGGTCATTGGGCTTAGCATGTTGCTGTTCATTCAGCTCAAAACAATTGTCACAAATCAGACGGGCATTGAGAATTGGATTGTGGAGAAGGCGCGCTATCGCCTGTTTCGGAATGGCGAAAATGAAGATGATTTTGTCTATCCGTACGATCTGGGCTGGCGGCTCAATTTGCGTCAGGTATTCAACGAGGAGTGCCAAAAACGTGGCGATGGAATTGAATGGCCTGTGGTCGAGGGCTGTGACCAATACACACTAACGGTAGGTAGTTTCTGAGGCTGAACTCCACCAAGTTGCCCCCTGATATGTGTATTACTTTCAGAACGAACAACTGGCCCAGAAGGAAGAGAAAAGGGCCCGCACCCGCACCTACAAATGCATATTACAGTTCACGGGCCGCTGGCTACCCATTTGGTCGCAGGGTTGGCGCGTTTGCATGGGCGCGCCCTGCACGGATGAGCCACGCATTCGCCTGCGACCTGACGACCTCATTAAAGTGACGCGTTTCCGCAAGCATTGGCTGTTCGGCGAACGTGTGCTCACCGAGCAGGAATTGGCCGACAGTAAAAAGCGACGGCGCCCAGGGGCCATTCGTGGCTGGTTTCCACGTCGCTGTGCTGTCGAAATCAATGATGTGATACAGGAATGCCTGGACAGCAGTAGCAGCGGTGAGCCATCCTCTTCGAATGGACACAGCCAACTTAAGCAGAAACAGCGAAATGGACACACCAAGAAATACATGTAGTCCGGTACGCCAACAACTTTGAGCACACCATGGCAATTGCTTTAGCTAAGCATGAACTACAGCCCAAAATAGACTCGGCTTGTATATAAATAGTACTACCAACTGCTTGGAAGATCTCAAAACGAGTTTTCCGTGCTATTCCAGGTCGCCTTCTCGTTTACTTTGATAACATTGTTAACCAATAAACAAAATCGACAGTTGATATCTCTAAAGGGAACAAGGAGTTTATAATTCGTTTAAATCATTATATGTAATGAATATGATTGGAAACGGGTCGCGAAATTTAGAATCAGATCATCTTATGTGTAAGAAAATTTTATGAGAACGTTTATGCGAAAAGCAAAGTGGAATTGAAAACAGTCCTCAACATTAGCCATTCATTAGCTTTAAATTCTACGATCCTGCTGAGATGGTAGGCTTAATATGCGGAGTCTATCCACATACGATGGCAGGCGACGCGCAACGTAATATTTTGCCAATCTAGGGGTTTTTTTTTTTTTTTTTTGGGAGGGGGGGGGGGAAGAATAGGGGGGGGGGGTTCTTAACTGAATGTTTTAATATTCCCCAAAAGAAATTCCGGACGAAAAGTTAAAGTGGGCGTGGCACATTAAAGGGTGTAAAATACTTAAAAACCAGAAAATTTTAATTTTTTTAACATACAAACCGCCATAAAAAAGGACAAAATTTTGTTCAAAAAAGTATCAGGTTAGTATTTTTTGTTTTAGTTTTAGCCAAATTAAAATATTTTTTTAAATAAAAATTTTGTTTTCAAATTGGTTACTTTTGTTAAATGCTCATGCTTGTAACTTAAAAATTTTTGGACGTGGAAATGAAAAAATAGAGGCAAGCTATCTTCGGCTCGACCGAAGTTTATATACCCTTGGTGCTTGAGATATGAAAGATTTTTTTTCAGACCTATCTTTTGTAGAGGAGCTATACTATATAGTTGTCCGATTTCGACAAATCTTGGTGAAATTATGTGAAATCGTCAAATGTGAAAAAAAAAACAAAAAAAAGCTGTAGCACTAAAAACAAAAAAGGTTTTCTTACTAAATCTTGTTTTTCAACCGATCGTTCCTATCAGTAACAAGTTTGGCTGCGATAGCATTAAAAACAAAAAACTTTTTCTCACAAAGATTTTTTTTCAGACTTATCTTTCAATATACCCTCTCCAAGGGTATAAAAATGGTTGTGTTTTAAAGGTTGTAATTGATTTATGAAAGTAAAAAGCGATTTCATATATTTCACAAATTAAATTACAAAAAGAAAACGTCTCAAAGTTAATAAAATGATTAGGCAAAATTATTTTTGGCAAATTTAATCAGAATCAGAATTTTAATCACAACTGTCACTAGATTGATCAGAAAATAGTTTTATAGCTCTTCCGATGCGGTTTGAGATTGAAGGCGCGACATCAATCGTATAAGCATGGCCTCTTATTTTGCTATGAAGTAGGCTCGTCGAAAATATTATCGATGTTTTTGCCCAAAATGACGAATATCATTATCGAATATTTTTCCGGGGCGATATATCGGAAATCGAATATTTTTTGGTGATATTTTTTGGCGACATTTTTGATTTAGCGTTCGGTCGCACTGTTGCGAATGACTGTTACTTGAGCTCTGGACATTTAAGACAAAATGTTTAAATGTTATTTAATTTTAAAGTTGACGCACAGAAATCGCAGTGCAAACTGTGCAACAAAGTTTTAGGGACCAGTGGAAGCTCAACAAAAAAGAAGCGCACTTAAAAGCAAAGCATGAAGATGTTTGCCTGAAATGCAGCTCATCAACGGTAAATCTAGCTATAAATGATTTGAATTTGGGTCCTTTGTGATTTTATGCATTTTTTCATGTTGTGGATTTTTATATCGTGAGGCACATTATAGATAGTATGTATGTTTGTAAGTCTATAAAAGGGGCATAAACAGGCTCGTTCATGTTCAATTTCCGGAAGCTTGAATGTAAATCAATTATAATTATGTTTAAAATCTTCGAATTTTTATACCCTTGGAGAGGGTATATTAAAATTGTTCAGATGTTTGTAACGTATAAAAGGAAGCATCTCCGACCACATAAAGTATATATATTCTTGATCAGCTTGACGAGATGAGTTAATATAGCCATGTCCGTCGGTCCGTCTGTCCGTCTGTTTCTATGCTATCTCCTCCGTCAGTTTAAAAGCTATCTTATCCAAACTTTGCACGAAGTCTTTTGGTACAAATACGCAGTGTACATTTGTTATAGTATAGCGGCCATAGAAACGTTCGGTCGAAAAAGTAGTTCTAGTGAGAAAAACTTTTTTGTCTTCAACGCAATCGTCCCAAAACCTTGTATTTATAAGTTTTCTATGCCTTCACACAATTTCACCAAGTTTTATGAAAATCGGACAACTAAATAGCTGTCATACAAAAGATAGTTTTAAAAAAAAGTCTTAGTAGGAAAAACTTATGCTACAATGCTATCGCTCCCAAACTTGTTACTGGTCATTATTGTATGCTAACACACAATTCTGCCAAGTTTGATTCAAATCGGATGACTATAGCATATAACTGCCATAGAAACGATCAGTCGAAAAAGTAGTTCTAGTGAGAAAAACTTTTTTGTTTTCAAAATTTTGTCAAAATTGTGGTGCCATATAACAAACTGGCAGGCAGATATCATGCTCCAAGGGTATATAAACTTCGGTCAAGCCGAAGTTAGCCTCAATGTTTTAGACTAAAAATCAACCAAAGCAGACATTAGTAGTGGATGCGATAAAGAATTTGGGAGCCTTTTAAAGTTAATATGGAAACTAAGTAAGTGAATTTTTTTGTGTGTGTATTTTCTACTTGCCAACGACAAGTGGTTATTTATTTGGATACGTAAAAATATTACAATTTATAATCGCTTCTTTGTCAGAATTGATTGAAGAAAAGTAAAAGTGATATATGTAAGAATAAAGTGAAACAGGACTTTCATCAAATCTATATTTTGGCATTCACCTGCGACGCCATTACCATTACCAAGTTCAATTTGTGAGAGTTAAAAATTAAATAAAATATTAGTAACTTTTGTTAAATTAATAATTATTTATTAAATCCTCACTTTTTAAGCGCAGTCAGATTAAAGTTCTGATTACGCGTTAAATGACGCCTTAATTACCTAAAAAGACCTGTTCATAGTTGAGATCCGTGTTTTTATTGAAAAATATCGAAAATATCGATAATATCGATGTTTTTGACAGCAATATATTTATATCGAAATGATACTTTTTCAATATCGTCAAAAATATTTTTAAAATATTCGGCAACCCTAATTGAGAACCAAAACAGTTTCTCTCACTAAAACACATTTTCGACCAATCATTTCTATGGGAGCTACAATAAGTAGTCATCCGATCCGAGCGGTTCCGCAGTGTCAGCAGCTGGCAGACAAAAGAAGCCTCGATGCAAAATTTCAGCTCGATAGCTTCCTAAAATTTGTACATGAACCAACTCAATTCGCGCTCAATTGTTGTCGTTGTCATAACAATGTTACTATCTTTCACTTAGCAGAGAGACCTACAGACAACATATTTCTACTTGGATTCCAGAGGTCAGCTCATGGGCATTTCAACATTCTCACTTCTCTACTATCTTTCATTGCAAAAAATCACATTTCATGTTTATTTAATGAAAAATTTCATAATTTGATTATGATATAGTACAAAGTTAAAAAAGATATATGTATATACTTCTGTCTGACGATTGCCTAAGCTGTGCTCATTGCCGCCTCAATCTCTTCCACGGTGCGCGGCACAAAGGTAAAGTTCTCCGCTCCGTTTTGTGTAATCAGAACATCATCTTCGATGCGTACTCCTCCAAACGTCCGGAAACGATTGAATACATCCGCATTAATAAATTTGGACATGGCCGGATTAGCCAGGGCCTGATCCATGAGACGACTAATGAAATAACATCCCGGCTCCACGGTCACGTACATGCCCGCCCTGAGAGTGCGGGCAAAACGCAGCCTACAGAGCCACGGCTCACTGGGCCGCTTTGGTTCTGTAGGCAGATAACCGCCCACATCGTGCACATCCAGGCCAAGCAGGTGACCCAAGCCATGAGGCTGGAATACACCAGACAACCCCGACTCCAACATTTCATCCACATCACCCTTAAGCATGCCACCCTCCTTGAGCCGCTGCAGCATTGTCTTGCCCGCCAGCTTGTGCATATCTACCCAGGAGACGCCATCACGGGCCGCTGCCAAAACAGCGTTGCGAGCATCGAGAACCGCATTGTAGATAAACTTTTGATCCCCCGTAAACTTGCCATTGGCCGGGAACGTGCAAGTGATGTCGGCAGCATAGCCACAGTAATTAGCTCCCATATCAAACAGACACATGTCTCCATCCTGGATGGGACGACTATTGGGTGCTCCAGCATGGCCATAATGCAAAATAGCTGAATTGGTGCCACTTCCACAGATGCAGGTGTAGGAGGCGTGCCGGCATCCCCCCACCGAATAGGCATGATGCAGAAACATCGATTCGCCCTGGAATTCCATGTGGCCAGGCCTTATGAACTTCATTACCTTGATGTGGGCATCTGAGGATACCTTGGCCACATAGCGCAGTACCTCAATTTCCTCGGCCGACTTAATGACGCGGCACTCCGACAAAATGGGATAGAGTAAGTCGCAATTGGTCACATATTTATCTTTGCCCGCAAACTCTGGTGGTTGCATGGTCAGGCCACTATCGCTATTAGTTCCACTCAACGTCAGTATCAGTTGGGGTGCAGCTTTTTCCAAATAATCAGCGATTTCATCGACATAGTGCACTTCATCCACCTCATACATAGCTTTGAACTCCTGAGGCTTCAGCAGTGGCCCCATCCAAGTCTCGTACTCCTCGGGCAAACGGGGCACAAAGAGTATGGTCTTCTGTTCCGATGTTTTCACATCGATGTTGACTATGCCATAGCAGCCGGGCTCTTTAACTCCGAACAAATACTGGAAGTAGGACTCCTGACGAAAAACATAGTCCACATCGGTATTATATACACTCAGATCCTTGCCGCCTTCCAGCAGTATAAGCAGGGTGCCTGATTTGAACTTTAAGCTATCCAGCAGTTGATCCAATATGGCCTTGCACGCGCGCTGTCTGTTGTTCCTGAACAGACTCATTGGCACTGCATGACAGGATCCCATTTGAAAAGAAGCCATGGTGTATGGACGATTTGCAGGTTTGTGAACAACTGACGATCTGGTTGCGTTAGGCAATAAGGGAACACTTGTTTTTCTTGGTACTGCCCAACCGAGATTAGCTGACCGATATCTACGCCCAACAACGGCTATAAATTAAGTGTCATTATCTGTGGTTACTTGTTATTATCAACGAGTTCCAGGCTTCCAGTTCCCACACGTACTTACATATAGCAGAAATTGCCCGCTTCATTGTCACATCTAGAGATGATTGACAATTAGAGATGAGTGCGTGCTGGACTAAGAATTCATAGCCATCTCTAGGCTGCTGTAGATATTTGTATTTATTTTTCAGCTTCAAAAAGTATTTATTTGGATTTTGGATTCAAGAGTTTTTTAGATAGATGCTCCGTATCTTCTTGAGAGAATTAGTAATGTAAAATGTTAAATTGGCTATACAGCTCCTCCAACGGGGCCAAGCCACGCTAATCAAGTTAAATACCGATTTGCCGAGAGAGATCGGATTACGGATACTCAAGTTATGAGCACAATAATACCACTTTTTGAGTGTACTTCCGGGTCTCCGGAGGGCCGAGTTCCTGAGGGCTCTGCAAATTTGGCATCGGGTTTACAACTTAAGTCGTACCTAGACTCTATAGTGTTTTTTTCGCTGAACAAGTTCACAAAGAGAACTTGTTTTCTAAGTAAGTCAACTCACTCAAATCGCTCACTTGTTCCGTTGTTCTTGTTCACTTGTTCTTGCTCATTTGTTCTTGTTGAAAACTGATAACAACAAGTGTAAGAGTGTGTATTAAGCTTTTAATCCATTGTTGGCTTATAAGTCTGAATAGCTCGACATTTTCCACATGGTCAGAGGTGCCATAAATTGACCACAAACAGTGAACTAACTGAATAGTCTGGTCACACTGAACAATTATACTGAACTAGTTATTGAACTAGAGAGACTGAACAGCTCACAGAGCAGGAGAGACTGACCATTTAACAGAGCAAGACAAAACATGTCTCTGAGCAAAAGAACAACAGAGCAAGAACAGATCAATGTGGATTGCCTGAGGGACATAAGGTCCCTATAGAAATTATTTGATCTATGATCTTGATTTTGGTGTGGGTTAATAAGGAGTGAGACAGTTTGCACGTTTAAGACCGCATTCGAAACAGATTCCAAAGTAGTTAAGAGGCAAATATCTAAACCAATGGTGTCCAATAGCCTATTCCATTGGACAGGAAGTAATAATTCTGCCGGCGTCACACACGTATAGAGCTCTCTCACGACGCGTGCTTTCGACTTTTTCTTCTTTCACGGGTCAATTATTTGTTTGCTTCTTGCTCAAATTACACGTCATGACGTTTACATTGTCTTTCGCTGCTACGCACAGTTTAGTTTTAACTTTAATACTGCATATCGGCTTAAATGTTTTTTTTTAACTTTGGCAATTTTCTCATCAAAACTTCTTCGTTCGTATCAATAGTGCGTATCGGCACAAACAATTAACTATTTTTAAACCCTTTGCAATTCTCTCATCAAAAGACTTCTTTCATATCTCACTGTCAGACGTCGACTTGCCGCATACACCCGTACATTACCTACTAATCATTAGTTTGAGTATAGTGTCACGATGTTACAACTTACAAAATCACGGTGCCAGCTCTAGCGACTTACGAAGTCACACTGCCATCGCCAGTTACCAATTTTAAAGCTGGTCACACTGGTCATTTTGCAAACCTAATTTTCGGAAAAATTGGAATTTTAAAACGAAAAAACACAATAATCGCTACAAATTGCGAGTGATAAGCATAAATACCGTGCCCGTCTTGGTTGTGCAGCTTCAGCTTTGCATACTTAAAACACTCACCCGCCGCTCCTTGCCTTACCTTTAATTTCAATGTCGAAGTCGGCGCGGCGTCACAACGCGGCGGCACAAGCGGGAGCAAACAAATGATAGGTATTCCCAAGAATTTATTAAGACAGATGCATTAAGTTTAAAAATCTGCCCTGAATCGGCGGCCCCATCATGTCCAGCTCGGTATTTACCGAGACCACAAGTGTCAGGACAGTGGCCGATGGCGATTCAAATCTAGTGGTTGTTTATGGCAAAAATGGCATTTCCTTCGACGAACGGGCCATTGAGAATATCATGGGTAAGGACTCAACTAAATGCTTTTCAATTAAGTTTTCTTACATAGTGATTTTTATAGAGGAAAAATCGATTTCCACTATAAGCGTGGTTCGGCTGACCTCGCCCACGCCTAGCATGATGGATCAAGAGGAAGCCGAGCGTCTAGAGGAGCTAGAAAGATTTCTAAGCGGTGCAACAGACGGTGATGATGAAACGGACGAGGACGAGAGCGAAGAAAATGGAAGTCAAAGCGATGATGGCGGCGAGGAAGATAACAAGAGCGAAGTGGATCACATTACCGGCGATGATGATAACAATAACAGTGGAGTCGGCGAGTATGATGATGAATCCACGGAAACAGAGACAACCGAAACACAAAAGCCTAAAAAACGACCTGGTCGTAAGCCCAAAGTGACTAAGAAACGGAAGCGGCGCAAACCAAAGGAACGTCCACAAATCGTGGGTCTAAGTGTCGAGCAATTCTATGTGGAGAGCACTGCTGATATGGTGGTTAAGAACGCCCTGAGTAAGTATCCAGTTTCCGAATCGGATTATACACAGGATCTGATCTCAAAATTCTGTTTTTCTTTCAGAGCTGGCTGGTTTGTCCGTATTCAAAAGAACTGCTGAGTCGGATGCGCTTCTGGAGATCATCAGGAATGACCACAACTACACGCCATTCACCTCACCAGAGCAAATGAAAAACCACAAAACGACCGAGAAAATTGCTATGGAGAGGCAAGTGGCCCAGAGCCGTAAGCTCATTATGCAGGCGCCGACTGGAAATATACAATTAATCAATGTGAAGAAGCGCGTGCAGGCGGCCTTGCCATTTACTCCAGTGCAGGCGAAGCTTCAACAGGTTTTGCCCAACCACAAACCGCCACAGCAGCCACAGGAGCCACTGCTGCGAAAGCAGACACTGCCTAAAGAAAAGCAAGAGATTATGGTGCGCTCAAGATCTGGACGTGGAGTGATCAAAGTTATTAGACCACCTGCTGCTGTCGAGGATTATATAGACGATGACGAGGAGGCCCAGAGCTCGGATGATTACATCGAAGAGGTCAGCGAGGAGGAGAGCGAAGACTCCCGAGACTCTGACAATGATCGGGATAGCGACATGGACTTCGATATGACACGGAATAGCCGCAGCTCAAACAAAAGAAAACGCGTTAGGCCACAGGTCAGGCGACCCAAACAAACCATAAAGTCGCTGGTTCCGCCACCAGCTCCCTCTGCGCCTACTCCTCCTGCACAACAACAACAAGTCGAGCATAAGCGACGCCCTGAGCAACAAGGTGGTACTCCACAAATTGGACAGATCATACAGCTGCCCACAACAAAAGCGCCGCCCTCTGTCATTGCTTTAGGCCGTGGCCTGCCCACCACCTCATTCCTTAAGATGCGACCAGCCCCTCAGCATTTGGCCACCATCAAGAAACCAGTTCTGTCCACTTCCACAGCTACCACAGCTATTGCCGCCAAGGGGCGGCGCACACCCATTGTCCAAGTGGGCCGGGTAATAAACAGTCCAGCGTCTCGGGTGTTCATTACACCGCAGCAGGAGGTCAAGGAGATTATCATCAACAAGAACATGGGCAGTCCCAAGGGAGTGTTTACTAATCTCAATAGCCTGCTAGGCGAAAAGTCTTCGCCAGACCCGCACAAGCAGCAGCCTCGTTCCGCCCCCAGTACCCCTAAATCAATTACAATTACAGGAGCAGGAGGAGGAACAGCAACGCCATCCAAGGGCTTTATGCCCATTGGCGTGGAAACGGCTGCCACTCACAAGTTGCCCGCTCACATTGTGATCGAGACGCATCAGAGCTCATCGGAACTGGCAGCGGAGAATGACAAACAACTTGATCTCATCAATTCCATAGTGCAGGATGAGCTGCTCAAGACGACCACACTGGTCGAGCAGCCGCCCGTCAATGTGGACGAGAATATACCCAAGCTGGTCAAGATGCTGGAGAGCACTGCGGCGGGTTTGGATGCAGAACCACAGAACTATGACCAGAATGCCAATGATCCTGTGGTGGACACCATACCGGACGAGGATGAGATTACCGCTGATTTTCTGCAGCATGTGGTGGGTCTTATAGAGGAAGATAAGCAGTTTGAGGCGGAGGTGGTGAAGCAGGTTCTGGCCAGCACCGAGCTCGATGCCATTGCCAGTGCTGTGGCACTGTCCCAGCCCGAGCCGGCGATTTCTACCATGCCCATGGCCAGTAGTACACCAGCTGCACCAGCTCCAGTTCAAGCAAGGCCCGAGGTAAAAATCGTACGCGGCAATGGGCGCGTCATTTATTTGCCGCCCATTGAAGCGCCCACCACAAGGGCCAAACGTCGTGCCCAAATAACCCCAACGTCGAGTATGACTGATCTGAGCAACATTTCAATGGGTGAATCAACGCTGGAGAGCGGCAGCGAAACTGGTCTACCCAGGAGACCAAATCCCAGGGAACCCTCTACCGCCAGACGATCGGCGGTGCCCCGAAGATCGAAAAAATTAAATACGAGTCAGTCAAATGATCCGGAGGCCTCGGAATCTCAGGAGGATGACGATGATCCCAATAAGTAAGCAAACGAATCCCAAGCGCCACTCAAATACATTCCTCATCTTTTTCCAGACTCTGGTGCATTTGCCGGCAGCCGCATAACAATAGATTCATGATCTGTTGCGATCTTTGTGAAGATTGGTATCACGGCACCTGTGTCAGTGTCACCAAAAGCATGGGCCTCGATATGGAGCAGAAGGGCATCGACTGGAAATGTCCAAAATGCGTTAAGAAGCAAGAGGAAAGGGTAAGTTGGACCAATGATGTTAAATTCTCGCTGATACTCATGCTGTCTCCGCAGACGCAGCCAAGGATAACAGACATGCTGCCCGTTCAGGCCACAGTTGAGCTGACACCGGAACCAGTGGCTCCACCAACCAGTTCTCTGATCAAGCCACCCACTAAGCGCACTTTGCCCACCACAACCAACAAAATGTTACACCAGCCGCGGCTACAGTTCATTAAACTGGGGGCCGTTGAGGCTGGAGTGTCCTGTGTGGTGTGCAAGCGTCCAGTTCGTACGAATTCGGTTTACTGCAGTGATGAATGTATACGCCGGTACGCCCAGACAGCCATTCAGACGGCGGCCAAGAGTCCGGAAAGTCCTTTGCCGACATCATCGGTGGCCACAACCGAGGTCAAAAAGAACAAAAAGAAGGACTTGTTTGAGGACATACTGCGTCAGGCAGATGCGTCCATGCCCAAGGTGGAGCGGGTAAGGCGGCAATCACCAACTCTGATTCAGCTTTCAAATTAAAATTGTGTTTCTCTTGCAGATCAGTGTGTTTGAGCGAAGGACTGGACGTGTCATCTCCGGCCATTTGGCTCCTCCTGCCCATCAATTGAAAAAATGGCTGCAGGACAATCCCACCTACGAGGTGTTGACCCTGGCAGAGCCTGAACTGAAGAGAATGAGTCCTATTGAAAAACGTCCCATCCCACTTAATCAGGCAGAGGCAACTCCAGCCCCTAAACCGGTGACACCAAAGCAGTCGCCATCTGAGCCCGCAGCCAAGACTCATCAGTCCACCAGTGTGGCAGCCAAGAAGGAGAGGGACAAACCAACTCCCACCAAGGTGGTGACCTCCAACACCACCACCACCCCGATAAGAACAAAAGCCGAACCCATACGCCTTAATGTACGGCGAACTCTGAAGGACCATCTGCTGGCGCGTATCAAAGAGGCCCAGGCCACGGAGCTGCAGCTGCCCGATGCGAACAAAGCAACGGATTGGCTCACCTGCTTGGAGGTGGAGCACTTTGCCAAGAGTGTGGAGTCGGAAATGTATAATTCGTTTGGACGGGATGTGGGTGCCAAATACAAATCCAAATATCGCTCGCTCATCTTCAATATCAAGGATCGCAAAAACAAGACGCTGTTCGAGAAGATCTGTGCCAGGCAGGTGGAGCCCAAGCAGCTGGTTAGAATGACACCCGAGCAACTGGCCAGTCAAGAGCTCGCCAAGTGGCGGGAGGAAGAGAATCGTCACCAACTCGATATGATTAAGAAATCTGAACTGGATATGTTGTCATGTGCCCAAAGCTATGTGGTCAAAACACATAAGGGCGAGGAGGTAATTGCCACCAAGGTGGATGTTACCCTGCCCGAGGAGCAGGACGAGGCCAGTGAGTCAATTTCGGATAGCAAGCAACAGTCGCAGTCCAGCGAGACGGATATGTCCAGCAAGGATAACTCAGCATCCAAGGAGAAGCGGCACAAGAGTCACAAGCATCATCACCAGCATAAGAGAAGCCGAAGCCGCAGTCGCTCGAGAAGTCGAGGCCGTAGCGGCAAAATCCACCGAAACGAGTCTGAACGTGCGGATGAGCCTGCCCCTTCACCTGTGCCCAAAAAGAAGCCAGAAGCGGTGACACCAGTGGCTTACAATTTAGTTGATCAAATCCTAGAATCCAAGAAGACTGTGGAGCAGGCAGCGAATCTTGCACAGCCAGTCAAACCGAGTATCAAAGCCACAAAACCACCTCCTCCGCCACCGCCGCTGGATAAATACGCTCGCTATGTCCAAGAACTCCCGACGACCGCCCTGTGGTCTGGCAATCTGAATATGATCGATGTCACAGACTTTCAGGTAGTCATCCATCCTGTCATGGGCGACAGTCTATCGCTGGTCAAAGTGTGGCCCCAGAAAATGGATGTCATTGGTCGCATCACCCGCGTCAATGTCTGGGACTATATAAAAAAGATCCGCAAGAGTCCCACCAAAGAGATTATCACAGTGAGTCTCTTTCCCTTAACTGCAAGTGAGACGCCCAACTACAATCACTTCTTCGAATACCTGAACTCGCGTCAGCGTCTGGGGGTGGTGGGATCAGACTCGGATCAAATACGTGACTTTTACATCTTTCCACTGGGCGCCACGGAAAAGCTGCCAAGTGCACTTCAAAGTACAGAGCGTGTACCGTTCTATGAGGATGTCCAGAGGCCCAACACGCTGTTGGGCATAATAGTGCGCTGTCTAAGCAAGCGAACGGTGGCGGTCACCACCTCCAACTGTGCCCACCAGCAGCAAGGTAGAAATCCAAAAAAATACCTCGATTAAGGATTACATTTTAATTGGGTCCCTTTTTTTTTTAGAAATCCCGCATCACCACTAGCTTTACCCCGCCAAGCAGCCCCAAGCGCAAGCGTAGCAGTAACTCCACCAGCTCCAAGGATGATGAATTTGATATTGATGCCATCATCAAGGCGCCCATTGCTAAATTAAAGAAGAGTGAGTATAAAGTCTCTATTGTTAACTCATGGTTTCTCGTAGATTGACTTATCTACAGAACAAATACTCCATTGCAAAGTCAAATTTTTTCCGACTAAACTCTGAGTGTTTTAAAAGTTACATCATACGCTGTAAAGATAACTTTCGACGCACCCCTAAGATATTTTTTTTTTTGTTAACTCCAAACGTAAATCCAATTTAACTCCCCCATCACTTATTCTAAATAATAATACAGCATTTGATGACTTGGGCCGAATTTGCTTAGTCTACCTATTCATCTTATAATTGTGACAGTGATTCTAACTACCCCTATACACTACACCTCACACAGATTCCATAAATAATCCTTTAATTCATGAGTCGCACGTTTTAAGTTTTTTTTTCAACAGTAAACTATTCGTTGTGATTCCCAGTGGTGTCCTTAAGAACTGTGTTAGCTCCCTTTCACAGCCCCTAACTAAATTATTCCGGATGTCAATTGACCAAAGCTATTTTCCATGCATTTGGAAGGAGTCTTTTATCATCCCGCTGCACAAAAAGGGCGATAGGTGTTTTTTTTTTTTTTTTAGAAGCCGAGTCTTCTACCACAAATCTTCTAGAGCTGCACAAAAGTTCAATTAGTCGCAACTTTTTTACCCATAAAATTATTTCCTTTATTATTTTATAATTGATTCGGTATTGTAATTTTTATTTTTTATTTTTGTTTTGGTTGTTTTTTCTTTTTTTCGTTTTCTCCCTCCCCTCCCATAAAAGTCTTCAAATTTACCTAAATTATCTTCAATCTGGGTGCAACGTTGATATGCTCATCTTAATCACGATAAATGCAAGTTCATGTCGACTTACCGCACTAAATCTGCCTTGAATACATACGCTATTGATCTAAGAGCTCCGGACCGTATTACTTCAGTTCAGGATCTGGGGGTATTATTTGATCACAAGCTTTTTTTAACGACCACATCTGTGTCATGTCCAACAAAGGTAAGAGTAAGGAATTTAAAGGCTTCTCTACGTGTCCCTCGTTCGACCATCGCTAGAGTATTGCTCAAGCATCTGGTCTCCTCAGTATAGCTTCTATCAGGATATAAAGGGTGATTTTTTTAAGTTTCATGCAAATGTTGAACGTGACTGCGCCTCAAATAGTCCATCCGCTTAGTCCAATTTTGGCATACTCTTTCCAACATTTCGGCCGGAATCTCACGAATAAATGCTTCAATGTTGTCTTCCAATGCGTCAACTGAAGCGGGCTTGTCTGTATAGACATGAGCTTTAACATAGCCCCACAAAAAATAGTCTAAACGCGTTGAATTGCACGATCTTGGCGGCCAATTGACCGGTCCCGAACGTGAAATAAAACGTTCACCGAACTCGCCTCTCAATAAGTCCACTGTTGCGCGTTCTGTGTGGCATGTGGCACCGCCTTGTTGAAACCACATGTCATGCCAGTCAAGCTCTTGCATTTTGGGCAAAAAAAAAGTTGGATATCATCTCACGGTAGCGCTCACCATTCACAGTTACGTTACGATTCGCAACATCTTTGAAGAAGCACGGTCCAATGATGCCACCAGCCCATAAACTGTTACTTTTTCTGGATGCATTGGTAGCTCTTGCAATGCTTCTGGCTGATATTCTCTCCAAAATCAAAAATTCTGCTAATTGAGCCAAAAATGAGCTTCGTCGCTGAGCACAATTTTTCCGTAAAAAAGTGGATCTTTGGCCAACTTTCCAAGAGCCCATTCCCCCAAAAATTTACGTTGCGGTAGGTCGTTCGGCTATAATTCTTGCACGAGCTGTATTTTGAAAGGCTTCACACCTAAATCCTTGAGGCAAAATTCATTCTTATAAAAAGAGACGAATATGCTAAAGAATTAACAGAAATGCTTTTGGCTAAAGAATCAAACATTTGCAGTGATTTTTTTAGCCTTTTTGAGCCCATTTAAAGATAGCAACTGAGAAAATAAGCTAAATTTCTTGCTTGCGAATATCATGCCACTGTCAGTATGATAGTTCCGTTCATTTCACTATTATTCAACAAAATACAGATTGGAAAAGTTGAATCTGACGTTGAGCATCCTTACTAAAGAGTCGCTTTGTAAACTATTGGAGAAAAGGTTCAAAAGGTTCAAGGTTAGTGAAATCGTCATTTCTTGATCCTACGTTTAAAAAGAGGTCCGACTAATTATATTTTAAAAGAATTGGGTACACTTACCCAAGAAAACCCGGTATGCCCAAAATTTAAGTTTGTATGTATTAACTTTAAAACCAATGATTCTTCCCAAAAATAAAGAAAAAAGAAATGCAAATTAATTTAATTAAAATTTTTACAGATTTCATATGTCGAAAATTCAGATAACCCGTGTGTTGACTTTATGGAAGCCCATAATAGGTCGATTTTGAAAGGCCTTTCAATGAAAGAAACAATAAATAGTGAGCTGAAGTTATACCTTAGGTACCCCTGGTAACACAGTGCCTTCGGAGCGACTTGCTTCTGCTATAAAATGCTTAATTTGCGACTTCCGTAGCCGTATGACAGATTTACATATAAATCAACGCGTCTTTTTAAAGTCTTTTAATCCAAATGTTGGAACTAAAAGTATTTAATATGTATAATACATAGATAACACGAATCTAATGGAAAATATTGTTATGCTTGCTTAATATAGACTATATCTTTTTATTTTGGGGCAGAGTATTAACTTTTTTGGGAAAAAAGAAAAAAAATTAAAATATCAATTATATCGAAATCAATTATATCAGAAAATATCATCGATACGATATTTTAAAAATATTCGGCAACCCTAAATAAAATTCAATAATTTGCAAGCGTTGTTCGTTTGTAAGACGATTGATGGTTAAGTTATAGACCAAACTGAGGATGTTTGACAGTGAAACAAAACACGAAGCCTGCGTGAGCTGTTTAAACCAGTGTTGCCAAAATGATAATAGCTAAAAAATCACGCTTTACTAGAGTTGGTTCAACAACAGTTTCTTCTCTTTGCACTCAGGGGCTTAAACTGGGATGCTGGTCGCCCACTCTCAAAGACCGCAGGAGCTGATTGTTGGTGATGTAGATTCGTCCCTCCTCCTAAGTCTTCTGAACTATAAGTTATAGTATAACAACCTTTACCACATATCATACATCAATTCCCGCAATCTGTTAGCTTTTTGGTCTGCACCGAATTTGCCGGCCAATCGATGTGAGCAGGGGCATATCGTAAAACAGTTCTCCTTATTTGGTCGATGCGGTAGATATGTAGCCTATTGCTTGTCTTCAAAGAAACAAATAAACCAATAAAAGCATTCCATTCCCTAAACCACATTTTATGGTTTCTTAATTTCAGCAGCAACTGCAGTCCTGCCCACGCCTGAAGATGATCCAGATGCACCCTACTCACCCGGCGGTAGCTCGGACGATGAGGGACATACCAAAAACAATGACCTCGAGCGTCAGGTGAATGAAATAAACAAGCAAATTGCTGCTCAGCAAATGGAAATTGCTGGACTGCTTAAAGTGGAACCTGCGGTGAGTAACGAGCGAGGTTTGCTTTTCCCCCACCCTTACTTACTTAAAGCTTCTTCCATAGACTCTAAACCAACCCACATCGTCAAATAATATGCTAGCTAATATATCCCTACCACCTGATCTACCCAAGATTCTGGCCAGCATTAAGGACAAATCAGAGACCGTTGAGGAATACAATCCTGAAGATGCCATTACCAGCAGCTCATATGTCCGAAGTAAGTTTGTGTTGACACCGTGCTGATGTCTTAGCTGAATTCTTTTTTGTTTTTCTCGCAGGCTCAGCAACTACCACAAAGAACCGAAGCCGTTTGGCGCAGCTAAGTGAAGCTGAGCTTCTTAGCATGGTGCCGGATAACTTGGTGGATGCCAAACGTTTCCAACCGCAGCCCGCCCCGCCGGGTCTTTGAGGGGCCACCTACAATTGCAATTATGATAAAATAGGCTACTCCTCCTCCCTTTTACCACTCCCGTAATTATTCCGCTCCTTCATTCTGCGAATTGATTACCATTTCTGTATTATATCCTAGCAATTGGAGCACAATTCTTCGTCCTTATAAGATCTTTCGCCCCACAAAAAAGAGCCATCATGTAACTAACCCTTTGAGTTTGTAAATTTCCTGGAAAATGCTAAAAAAAAATTCTATTAGGAATACGTTGCTTTTCATAGCTGGCATTCTTTATTTAATGATTATGCTCTGGGTTATTTAATTGCTAATCTCGCAGGGATCATCGAGACCATTGAAGTGGGCACAGGTCACTTTGGGTCCGTTGTGCACTCGCGGTATGGCAATGCGGAACAGTGTGCCCTGGGGCATGCATACGCAAATCTTGTACTGTACACTGCCGGTGCGTAAACCCATTTCCGAACTGACAATTGGTATCCGTTCCATATCCAAGAAAATACCAGCTCCCGCCTCCAGTATGGTGGCACCTTGGGTTGAATTGATCAGGATATGATGCTCGGCCTGCAGCTGGATGCCTGCTCCATCGAAAAAGACACCCTCAGAGCCCTTAATGGCCATGTGACCGTCGCCCTCTACGATTAGGGGCTTATCAATGGGACTGGCAATACCGCTAGCGCTCACCACCTTGGCCACCAGCTCGTTGACGCCACCTGGAATATTATACTGCGGGCGGTGGGTGGTGAACACAGTTTGCCGATCCACCTGATCCTTGACTTCAAATAAATTTGTGGCCTGTATCAGAATTCCCTGTTTATTGAGGACAATACGATCACGCTCATTGACCACGCCGTTCCCATTACGAAACACACGCACATGAACGCCTCCTTCTTCTGCCACATCGGAGATGCCGTCGCTGCTGATGGTCACTGGCACATCGGTGAAGCCGTGAATCTGGCCAATTGCATTCGTGCTCACCCGCTCCAGATCCGTGGTGCCATAGAACTTGATTACATCCACTTCGGGTATCACCTCCATGCCCTGCACACCCTTGCCCAGTCGCAGCACCCCCACAATTGTCAGCGTTAGAATCAAATTGCCCACAGTCAGAGCCAGAAGGCAAAGGACAACTGTCCAGAACGCAAAGGAGTTGCGTCCCTGTTGTCTGGGTTGCAAATGCGAGCAGCTATCGCTGTTGAATTTCTCATCAAAATAGTCCGCAGTGTCCGTTTTTGAGTCATCGCGGCAGAAGTCCAATTCCACAGCAGCCCCACCAATGGGCAAAGTCACCGACAAGGCATTCTCAGAATTGGCATCGTCCGAGTACGATGGGGAGGGACCCCGCACAAAGCTATTCTCAAACGAATACATTTTTATTTAGCCTTCTTGGGCAATTGTAGCTTCAGTTCTGTATCTGGACGAACAGATATAGAACACCCAGATAGATGTACACAAAATGTGTTAGCGCCATGCGCAGAGCAGTCAAGGCGCCAAGTTTGAATCGATAAAGGCTTACAAACAGCAATTATGGTAAGAAGTCCTAACTAAGGACTGGGTCTGTTACGTATGTAATAAAAAAGGTAATATATGTATTTAAAAAGTTTTGGCACAGTTTTTTAATCCCAACTGCCGAAATCGATATCGATTCATTTGTTGTTACATTGAACTAGTTCTTTTTTTGCAATTTACAAATTACTAGTTCATTTCGTGTGGAGACAACGAAAAACATATTCATAATTTAATTATTTCGTCCCAGTCCATTCAAAAGTGTAAGTTCTGTATGTTTACTTTTAGTTTAAGCTTGAGCTTTTATTAAGTTTATCTGATATAGTTTATCTTGCAAGCTTTGTTTTCTGTTATTTAAATTTACAAAATAATGTTCGTGCATAATAATTCCACCGTTGGGTTTGCACTTACTTGGAGACCAGGAGGTAGTTTACTAAAGCACAAAATATTTCGATACTGTTGCTCTTACAATCTATGAAAATTAGGCATTTGGCCTAATCATTTAAAGCAGGGCTGCAAACCGTTCGGACTCGACCCGCTCCGAGGAAGATCTTATAACCGTTTATATGTGGAGAAATACGCGGTAACTTATAGCGTACTTTTCCATTAAAACACTTAATCTGGGTGGGCACTACAGGTGTACACGTGACGTGAATTTGAACGTGTCACGACGTGATAGTGAGCAAAGACAGCGTTTCGTCCGTAAGCATCCGTGATCCGTGCGTGTTTCGTGAGTGAGCCAAAGTCGAACATCGTAAGATATATATAATATATGCAGAACTCAGGAAATTTTTAAGTTTATTTAACCTACAGAAAATGTTTCTGGAATTTTCGTTATTTTAACTTGCTTTCTATATCATTAATAATAAAATCCATTAAATAAAAACTGACTCGAAAATCAGTTTAGAAAAGGTTAGAGACACATTCATATTCATTGCACTACATTGCTTATTGGGCTTTCCATATTTTAGAAGAATATAAACGAGAAAGGCAAGGCTAACTTCGTTCGTGCCGAAGTTTCTATACACTTGAAATCGCTTGTCTCAACGGTTAGCGACTACGACCAAACTTCGCAGATCAGCTTAAAAACATTTAATATTACCTCTCATTAAAACCCATTTTTCGACCGATCATTTGTATGGCAGCTACAAGAAGTAGCCATCCGATCCGGTCGGTTCCGACATATTAGCAGCGTGCAGACAAAAGAAGACTCTGTGCAAAATTTCAGCTCGCTAGCTTCAAAACTCAGGGACTAGTTCGCGTAGAAACAGACAGACGGACAGACGGACGGACAAAGCTTAATCGACTCAGCTCGTCACGCTGATCAAGAATATATATACTTTATGTGGTCGGAGATGATTCCTTCTATGCGTTGCAAACTTCTGGGCAAAATTATAATACACTTTTCAAGTGTATAAAAATATAATACATCAATGGAACTATAGAGCGAGAAATAATTTTAACCCTTGGTTTTAAGCTTGCTTATGTAAGGGATAAAAGCACCTTATATAACACAGCCCAACAGTGATTTTGGTGCAGGTCTATTTTTAACAGATTATGTTAATATAGACTTCACTGAACAAAACTGTATCATTGGTTTTTCCAATCAGCCTGAATGCCAGGATATGGAGGCCACACTAGGCATAATTATCTGAATTTATGAACTAATGATAAAGTCATATCAATGCAAATTTTAAAAATCATAGCCGAATATAGGGAAAGTGTCTAAATTGGCCTCTAAAGACAGACATTTTTCGATTTATAGCATTTTTAGCATTTTTATAGCCCGTTAAAGCTCGCAGATATTGAATTTAATTTTGCCATCTGAGCCTTTAGACAAACATATGATCTAATTTTGTGATTTTTATGCGGATAAACAATTTATTTGGCAAAGTTATAGCCTCTTAAACAGAAATTACATATTTAAATTTATGGGAGGAAAACTAGATTTGTAACTCAAATTTTTATAGGAACTGTGAAAAGGCTACTTGTTTCCAAGATAATATATCATCTACATGTAAACATTTAACAATTTATGCCGAACCAAGTAGGCCCTTTTACAGTTCCTATACAGATTTAGAGTAACAATCTAGTTTTCCTCCCATAAATTTAAATATGTATTTTCGTCTTAAACGCGCCATATCTTTGCTAAATAAACTTATTTAAATGCCATAAAAATCACAAAAATTAGATCATATGTTTGGCTATACGCTCAGATGGCGAATGTATTAATCCAATTACCGCGCTTCCTTAAACGGGATGATTTATTTTGATAAAAATGCTATAATCGAAAAATGCCTCTCTTAAAGGCCAAATTAGACACTTTCGGGGCTTATAACTCTAGCGTGCCAAAAATGCAAGATTTTCGTTTTTCCGCCATATCTTGGAAAGAAAAGGTGATGGAGAAAACTGAAACCAGTTTAGGAATCAGTAAACATAAACTTATCATATTTTTAAATCAACAGGGCTGCACCTCACAAAGATGGTCATTTTGTTGGCCTGTGTAATTTATAGATAGCTGAATTTTTAGTAGATGCATTTTAATCGTGCGTGATCATTCGTGACGCCTTCTTAAGTTAAACGCTCACGCGCTGGAATCGTTCGTACAGAGCAGTGGCGTAGATAGAGGGGGATTAAGATGATCAATCCCCCCCATTGAGGTCAAAAATAGGAATTCAACAGGACAGATTCGTAGATATACAGACACAAATTCAAATAAACTTGATATCATTTTGTTAAAAAAATAACTTAATGAATAAGACAACAATAAATACAATTTTGGAGACTCACAAAAAATAATTTTTTATAAAATTCGAATTCTTCACCCCCCATTGCAAAAAGCTATCTACGCCACTGGTACAGAGTTTTGAGTTCGAGAATCGTTTGTGACGTGAGTGAAACTTATAATTTTGTTTTTCGATAACTCAAAAAATTAATATACAAATTGGAAAAGCCGTAAAAATTTAATTTATAAATATTTGAAAGTTAAAAGTCTTTATCTGCGCTAAAACAAAACATGAAAAAAATTAACATGAAATTAATTACAGTGCAACGGAAGAAGCATAGTTTAAGAAATGTCGACTTGAAATTTTTAATTGAAGAGTTTTTGGACATTCGGAAGTATATTTCTAATATAAGCAACGTCGGACAAAGACTGCTTCATACCGTGCAACATCGAATTTTTCAGATAAAACACGATTTTCATATGGGAGCTAGACGATATGGTCTCCTGATGTTAATCAAATTTTGTAAAATTGTGTAAAAGCATTTAAAATGATTAAATGCCAAGTCGCGACGTAGGCCTACTTTTGCTATCTGCCCGTAATATTTTTTTCCGTGAGACAAAGTTCTAGTCCCGTTTGCGTGACTGTGGTTTCTGTTATGGCACGTGACACATCTCTAATCTGTTATTAAACTATTTAAATTTTATTTCTTGCTGCAATGTGGTGTTGTAGCAAACGTAGAACTGTACGTTCGTTTTATTCGCTTTGTAACAAACAATTTAGCACCACAAATCATTAGTTCACTCCATCCCCTGTACTATCGAACTGGTTCAGCTCGGAACTGCTCATCTCTGGTTGCTCCCATTTGCAATTTCCAAGATGTCCTTTAAGGTAAGATTTGCGATAAAAAATCTGAAATAACTGTATAAAAAATGGATAATCTCTCTTTAGCCGATCGATCCGAAACGCGATGAGATCCGCCGTTACCTGGAACGCGGTAGCGTGCTGGACTCGCTTACGAAAATCTTCATACGAGTCATTAAAGAGCGGCCAGAGAATCCCATGGAGTACATACGCAACAATATTGGCGTAGTGCGCAATCAGCACGACAAGTACGAGCGGCTGCAGCAAGATCTGCAGTTGGCCAATGATGAAATTCAGCGCTTGCGTGGAATTATAAATAGCATTAATCCGGAAGTGCTGCAGGGCCAGCAACAGCCGCCGCTCAATCAGTCGGAGACATCATCCGATGACTCGGAACCGGTGACGGTAACCGAACAGGCTGAGGCAGTCAACGACAACCAGAGTGGCGAGGTGAAGCCGGAGGCCAATGGTGAAGCTGTACCAGCTGGTGCAGCTGCAGAGGAGGAATTGGCCGCTGCTGTTGAGCAGAAATGTCAAATTGCAGAGAAGCCAACCGCCATGCCTGATATCAAGAACGACATGGCAAACCAGCCAAGCTCATCCGTCCAAGCTGAGTCCACAGAGTAGATTTCTAGTCAGCTCCGAAATCTCACACCAAAACATCCCATTACCAAGTTTCCAAGTATTTTCATAAATGTAGTTAAATAAATGAGGAATTACACACACGAGCGAAAGCTGGTTTCAGTTGCGTGGGCGTATGTGGGGCGGGGCAGGGGGGAAACCTGATGATGGTGGGGAAAACACCTGTCGTTTTATGGATTTTCCAAATATGTATTTATTGAAATCAGTTGTACAATTCATACACGATGTTTTATATCATTTGTTTATTAATACAAAGGATTATTGATAATACATATTAATAATTGGTAATTAATTGTTTAAAAACACATCTTAAAATGATAAGAGGGAGGGGGATGATGATAAACAATCAAGTCTACATAAATGTTTGGTTGTTTTTTGTTTGTTTGGGTTGGGGAGGAAGAAAGTAGATGCAAAAATTATAATCGTTTGGGGGTCTCCTGCAAGGTGGACGAACATAAACTGATTTTTTGTATTGTTGTTGTTGTTGGTGTTCAAGGTCAAAACTTGTAGTGTTTTGTATTTTACTTTCTTGGCAAGCGTTTCTCTCTCTCTCTCGATTTTCCATTTTTGTTTGTTTGTTGTAAAGTGCTGTAATTTCTTAAGGCCAAAGTGCTTCAAAGGGCGGCCGCCCCTTCTCTTCCATATCGCACAGCTGAGTCTCGGTCGCAGCTGCTGCTGCTTTGTCCGTCTTCTCGACGAAAGTGTATTCAAATTGGACAAAACATACATACATATATGTGTGTGTGTGGGTCGGTATACGAATATGGTAGAATATGTATAATATGGTAGTTTAATCAAAATAAATGGTTCTACATAAATATATCTGTTTAATCTTTCTTTTTGTGAATGTGTTTTTGTGTATATGTGTCGCAAATCTAGCTTGGTTGTTGTCCAGGATGGGCATAGCATGCTTGTTGTAGTCTTCCCTCTGGTTTGATTTGCCCCGTCTGCCGATAAAAGTGACCAAGATAGAGATAAGAACTCGAGCCCATAGGTGACGCACAATTTTTCGGCTCTTTTGTTCTAGTGCCCACTTACGCTCAAATCCTTCCTTCGGTCTTGACTGTGTTTTAAGCTGTTTTTGTGGTTTATTTCTTGTTGGGTTTGCGTTTGATTTTGTATAGAAAAAGACTTTTGGGGTTTAGTAGTTGTAGATGGTGATATTACTTTTTACGTTTGTCGGCTGGTTTCAAAATCTGGAACGAACACATGAGTGAATCATCCACGGACATCATGGCGCCAGCGTTGTCGAATTCACCGCAGTAATTGGGCGCCGAGAAGAGCGTGACCAGCTGGCGCTTGGCAAAGAACTCGTAGCCATCCTCCACCACCTGATGGGCACGGCAGATGAGATCGAACTCGTGCTTCTCCAGGAATTTGGCCACCACCTCGGCCCCAAATGTGAAGCTCACACCGCGATCGTTCTCGCCCCAGCCCATGGTGTCCTTGTCGGGATCGGACCACAGCAGATCGCACAGCAGACCCTGGTCGGGCACGTCAGTGGGGCGCATAATGCGTCGGATCTGTTCCATGGAGGTCAAATCCGGACTGAGACCGCCATGGCAGCAGAATATCTTCTCATCCACAATGGCCGCCACGGGTAGACAGTTGAAGCAGTCCGTGAAAGTTTTCCAGAGCTTGATGCTGTAGCGGCGCTTGCACTCGTCGTAGAAGCCATAGATGCGGTTGATGCTGGCGCACTCGTGATTGCCGCGCAGCAAGAAGAAGTTCTCCGAATATTTGATTTTGTAGGCAAGCAGCAAGCAGATGGTCTCCAGCGACTGTTTGCCACGGTCCACATAGTCGCCCAGGAACAAGTAATTCGACTCCGGCGGAAAGCCCCCGTACTCAAAGAGGCGCAGCAGATCGTAGTACTGGCCGTGAATGTCGCCGCATATCTTCAGCGGGGCCTCCAGCTCCAACAGTATGGGCTGTGAGAGGAAAATCTCGCGCGACTTCAGGCAGAGGCCACGAATCTCGCTCTCCGAGAGCTGAACATTCTTGCCTGGCCGTGCCCCACGCACCTCCAGCAATCGTGATATTATGCTGTCGATATTCATAACATCGCCCATCTTGCTGTCTCAATTGCTGTCGGATTTCGCTGCGTTCTTACTGCTCTGGGAGTTGGCCACGAACAATGCGTAGTAGGTGCGCCGTATTAGCTTTGAAATGCTTAGTTTTTCCAAATTACCTTTCACAGCTATCTAGTATGAGTATGAAAAAACTGGTGGTGGCCGAACAGCGTGGCTAGAGGTGGTGGCGTGATGCTCACTTTTATGAATCACGCATGTGAGTGGGTAGCCACATCGTTAAAAAATACCGCTACAGTCGCCATTTTGACGTCATATCGATAACGAGCGGAACGCCCCAATTATCGTTTCAATTAACTGTTGATTTAAATTAATTGAAAATGTTCTGGCGCAACGACACCGTTTACATTATTGCCGAGTTGGGCCAGAATCATCAAGGCTGCATGGAGACGGCCAAAAAGATGATCTTGGAGGCCAAGAGAGCAGGATGTCATTGTGTGAAATTTCAAAAATCCGAGCTGACAGCAAAGTTTACCCGATCCGCTCTAGATCGTGAATATCGCAGCGAACATGCCTGGGGTAGGACCTATGGTGAACACAAACTATTTTTGGAGTTCTCCAAAGCGCAGTACGAGGAATTGCAGAGTTTTAGTCGGGAAGAGGGAATTGATTTCACTGCTTCCGCCATGGACGAGGTAGGCAATCGTGGGACAAAATTTTTTATTCATTTTCTATTTCTCTTATATGGCAGTGCTCCTTGGAGTTTTTGTCCTCCTTGAAGGTCCCCTTTATCAAAATTGGATCGGGTGATGCCAATAATTTTCCACTGTTGGAAAAAGCCGCTGGATTAGGCGTACCCTTGGCCATCTCAACGGGCATGCAAACCATGTCGACGGTGGAGAAGATTGTACAAATTATGCAGCTGGCTGGGCATACCGATTACGCCCTCATGCATTGTGTCTCGTCCTATCCCACAGCACCCCAGGACTGTAATTTGTGTTTGATTTCCATGCTTAAGAGTCGCTTTCCACAGGTGGTCATTGGCTATTCTGGGCACGAATTGGGTGTGGTTATTAGCCAAGCGGCTGTGTTGTTGGGCGCTCGAATTGTGGAGCGTCACTTTACTTTGGACAAGTCCCAAAAGGGTTCGGATCATCGTTGCTCCCTGGAACCCCGCGAATTCGATTGTTTGGTCAGAGGCATCGAAAGTTTTCAGCTCAACCCTAGTATTTCATATAGTTTAAAGGAAATTGTGGCCATCTTGGAGGGGGGACAGGATTTAGTGGAGGCTTTAAGAGACATACGGGTTAAGAAGATCTTAGAGTGTGAACTGCCCTGCCGCTCCAAGCTGGGCAAATCAATTGTAGCCGCTCGTAGCCTAAAGAAAGGCCACAGGCTGCAACGCCTTGATCTGGCCATCAAGGTCAGTGAACCAAATGGTCTTTCGGCTGAAAATTACTTTCAGCTCATTAACAAAGAACTGACGAGCAATGTGGATGAGGATGAGCCCATAACTGGGACAATGATTTACTGACATTTACATTATTAATAAACGTAGAAAAAGTCAATCTAGTATTCGATGTTTTACTCGGCTCCATCGTCGCTGCCCTCATCCTCATTATCGTTCTCGATCATCTCGATGTCTTCCTCCATGTCGCCTTCCTTCTTGTCGGTTGGCTTCTCATAGACAGCATTTAAAGGCGAGACGCACACCCCATTCCAAACAGACATCTCGCGCACAATGCTCGTATTGCCTTCGAGGCCAAGAATATGTTTGTAGCCACCATGGGTCAACACACGGAGCAATGTTTGGGCCGTGTAGCAGCAGACATCCTGCTGCTCCAGCGTCATGGCAGTATGTACGCGTATATGTCCTGGTTCGGTGGGATCAGTGATGCCTGCCGATCCGGGCAAAAAAAGGCCGGCCGAGAGCAACTGGAACACACGACGGAATGCCAAATTAATCGGCAAAGCCTGGCGTGATGGATTATTCATTATGGCCAAATGAGCAATCAGATCGATCATCCAGGAGGAAAGTGGTGCAAAGGCCTCAAAACGCTTGGTGAGATCCTTGAGAATGCGTATAAGCACCTTAATCGAAGAGTGATGGGCATTCTCCTCGAACCAGCGTGTGTGGCGTATAGCGGCCAGATGACTCTGCATCAGTTTTTGGTCCATGTGTATCTCTGGCTCCAGTTTTCGTAAGTTTTGCGGCAAGGTGGCAATTAATATGCGCACCTTAGCCTGCATATTGGCTATATCGAAGCCTCTTTCATGTAACTGAACAGTGTGCTGCTCTCCCTTGGTCAATACTTCGGTTTTCATGCTGTTCTTCAGATCAGCCTCCACCTTCTTGGCCAAGGCGTCGACGGCCTCCTTGGTAGGCAGAGTTTTGAGAATGACAACAATATCAGCCACATTGTTGCCTGTAATCGTGCCCTTCTTGAAGGAGCCCACCTGACGCACCTCCTCGAGTTGCTATTATAAAACAAGGAAATCATTTTAAATGTAAATTAAAGGTTCATTTCTAGTTTTGCTTACACATGTATTGAAGTCGCCCGGAGCCACCACCAGAGTATCCAAAACGGCTTGAACCTTGGTGACCAAATTTCCAATGGCAGTCTGCTCAGCAGGAGTCGGGCTTAAATCCTGGTTGCGCTTCAACAAAGCCTAAGAAGAGTCAAAATAAGTTTCAAAAACTGCATATGTATGTGTCTGTGTGTGTGGAGTGTTTATTGATTTACCGCTGTCAAGGCAGAGTCATCTGCGTTCGGCGCCACTTTCGGAAAGAAAACCTCAGCAAGGGTTAAATCAAAGGGATGCCTCGGTACAAATGTTTTCTTGAATGGTGGACGTATGCCCCCACGCATAGGACGGCCTCCCCGAAGTGCTCCACGAACCATATTCCTGCTTTTAATATCTATTTTGCAAAGCGTTTTTCACGATTTTCACACAGCGGTTGGAAAATTGGTGGTGGTTGTTCGCTCAGCCAGGGCTAGAGATGGTGCTGATGTCGATAGTTTTTTGTAGAAAAGTGTGGCCAGAATGTGTGTGTGAGACCGAAATGTGTATATTAAATGCATTTTTGGTATTTCGCATTTTTTAATCTAATTGGAATCAAATATTTAGCGTTTTGCACGTCAAATTGGTTATCAAGTAATCTATTTAAAAATTTAAAATAATCTCTAATTGTAGTGTAACTTGATAATTGTACAATACAAAAAATAAAACATTTTAGTACGTGCTGGATGGGAACATTTTTGTAAAAAATATTTGTGGAGTGAACAAGTGCCCAAATGAGCAATGAATTTTTGCTGGAATTTATTAAATGCCCCAAAATTAATGATGATTGATGAAATAATGCTCTAAGCTAATTTGTATCGCCATCTAGGTCATGACTTTGTTAGTTTCCAATGCCATATTTTCATGTTTATTCGGAGAGATTTTGAAGCAAATGATGTTCGTGAAAAATGTTCGTCAGGTTAGTGGGCAAATGAATTTTTGTTCGGTGAACAAGTTCGTCGAATAAATTTGTGTGTGGATGGCCTGCTTTACCGGACTTCAACCCAGGTCTGTTTGACTTTTAGTCTCATACTTTACCCACTACACCACAGCTACCAAGTCAGATACAACAGCTAAATGTGCTTTATAACTCAAAAGCATCTTTTATTTTAACTGAAAATTACATGTAACAAGTTAATATTTTTTCTCAGTACATTTTGTTTTTAGAGATTTAATTTTTTAAACATATAACTTGATAACCAAGTTGAGGTAAAAGCCCTAATTGTAATTGTCATTTATAATTGATCGATATATTAAATTGAGTAATTTTTCCGCACGGTCGGGCGGTCACACTGAACTGTCGGCTCAAAACCTGACAACCCTGCTTCTCAATTGCTGTGTCATTTCTGTTTCTCTGCGAAGTCGGCTTCTCTATTTTGTTTCACATCAAATTACTGTAATAAAGGCCAATAAATATGGCTACAGAACGCTACAGCTTCTCGCTGACGACTTTCAGGTGCGCAATGTCCTGATCCTTTTAAATTTTGTGCTTTTGCCGACACAAACCTAACCTTCAAGAATGACTGGGCATAAAAACAAAATTTTCTTGGTTTTTTTTGCAGTCCTTCGGGAAAGCTTGTCCAACTGGAGTATGCTCTGGCCGCGGTATCTGCTGGTGCTCCCTCTGTGGGCATCATGGGTAAGCGAATAGTCTTTTGTTCATGTTTATACAAATGCTAACCATTTAGTTTTACCCACTTGCAGCTTCCAACGGCGTCGTCATTGCCACAGAGAACAAACACAAGTCTTCGCTGTACGAGGAGCACAGTGTGCATCGTGTAGAGATTATTAACAAGCATATCGGCATGGTCTACTCGGGCATGGGTCCCGACTATCGTTTGCTGGTAAAACAGGCCCGTAAGATTGCTCAGCAATATTTCCTCACGTACAAGGAACCGATTCCGGTGGCCCAGCTGGTGCAGCGTGTGGCCACACTCATGCAAGAGTATACCCAGTCGGGGTAAGTTTGCGGGAACAATTTAAGATTTCTTTATACTTCAACTTTTATCGTAACAGTGGCGTGCGTCCGTTTGGCGTTTCCTTACTGATTTGCGGCTGGGACAATGATCGTCCCTATCTATATCAGTCTGATCCTTCAGGGGCTTACTTTGCCTGGAAGGCCACTGCCATGGGCAAGAATTCTGTCAATGGCAAAACCTTTTTGGAGAAGCGGTAAGCATAGGAGTTTGCCCAAGCATTTCTTTTTTCATTCGCTGCCTTCGCCTTTGCAGATATAGCGAAGATCTGGAGTTGGAAGATGCCGTCCACACTGCCATTCTAACGCTCAAGGAGGGTTTCGAGGGCAAAATGACGGCCGATAACATTGAGGTGGGCATTTGCGATCAGAACGGTTTCAAGCGTCTCGACCCTGCCTCCATCAAGGACTACTTGGCCAACATCCCCTAAGTCTTAAGTGCGAATTTCAAGTCCAAGCTAAGCTTTTCTATCCGCAAATAAAAATAAAATTCGGAATTGGTGTCTTATGGAAATGAATGAGAAGTGGATCTTTATTTCAGTTTTAATTGACTCCAATTGCCTCCACGTAGCCCACACAAGTGTCTGGGTCGAAGATGAATAGATTGCGATGCGGTGCTTCCATTTTAGTGACTACTTTGATTACCTCCTGGGCCACAACGCCTCCCACAACAGCCACGGCTGGCGATATCTGGGCAAAGAGTACTTCCAATGCCTCGTTACTAAGAGCCGATGTAAACAGTAGATCATCACGGATGGTCTGTAACAGTTTGAGGTCAGAGTCCCTGGTTTTGTAACTGGGATCGCGTTGATGGGAAGATCGAAATTGCTGAAGAATCCGAAGCAGAACTACGCCTGGACCATTGCGTTTCAGCTTGCGCTGGTAGCTCTTGGCAGTCACATCAAAGTCCAGCCAAGCCGAATAGGCTGGGTACTCTACTTCACGTTGCACGGGCGTGGACACCGTTTCATATTTAACCTTCTCCTTGGGTTTGGAGATTATCTTGTACTTGATGACATCCCTGAAAGGGGACAGAAGGTGGATTTAGATGGTGCAACCATCGATTGACAGCCATACTCACTCCACATATCGATGGGTCTGCAATCCAGCAAAATAGAAACCAAACATACCCCAGACATCGCTGGCGAAAAACTTAACGCCCAAATCACGACATATACCATCTATGCGCTGCAATTCCTCATTGTTCTGGCCATTCACGACCACCACATTGAACTGGCCAAAGAAGTCCTTGGTTTTCTCCTTGAGCGGTTGAGTGTCGGCCGATATGTCTACCATCGGATTCAGGGCACGGGCGCGCTCTAGAGATGCCTCGGCCCTGTTGCTCCCCAGGGTCTCGCGCGCTGCCAGGAACTGTGAGCAAAAGTCTTCCTCTGTGACCAGCTTGTCGTCGTGCAGCTTCACAGAGTTGACGCCGGACAATATGATGTTCTTGGTTATTTCGGCTCCAAGTCCGTTCAATCCGGAGATGAGTATTTTGGCGGTACGTAGGCTGGAAATGGCATTTTAAGCATCTCTTTCACGCCGCGCCGGTGAATGCCGGCAAACTTACCGCTTTTGCGATTCCAAGCCCCACAGCCGGATCTGTCTATCGTACAGCTCATTCTCAGCCTCAGTGAGCTCAATGCTGGACTCGTTTGCGTCGTGGTCCACCTCCATAACCATTTTTTTCAATTTTTAATCAAAATGGAGAAGCCTCTGACGCCGGACCAATCGAAATGACCCTCTACTCAGGGTGGCAGCTCTGTCAAGCAGACGCCATATTTCGTACTAACGCCTTGAGTCTATTTTTGAGATTTTGCTCCACAAGTGCGGTCACACTAGGACTAGCGCGAGAAGCAGTGTTTGGAGTTTCAAGTTATTCAGGTTAATATTAAAAATTACATATTGAATTTTCTCATCAAGCACCTGCAGTTGTCTATCAAATTAAAGTCATCCACATGTTGCGCAAATTTGGCCGACTGTTGGGTCACCGGGTGGCTCAGCAGGTCCGCTTTACAGCCCTCCGTTCGCTAACCACAACACAGTTTCTGGGCAAAGGTAAGGGGTTAGGACAGTATGATGAAAACTCGACCAACACCTTTCTCGTCTAGATGCTGCCGCCAAGACAGAGCCGGAGCCACCAGCCAAGACTATACTTGTGGAGAAGGATAAAAATATCACACTTATTGGCATTAATCGAGCGCAGCAGCGTAACGCCATCGATTCGCACACTGCTGCCCAGCTATGCGAGGCCTTCTCCGCATTTGAGGCGGATGACACTTCGCCGGTGGCCGTGCTGTATGGCATCGGTGGTTCCTTTTGCTCCGGTTTCGATATACTCGAAATGAGCACGGACGAAAAGGAGGAGATCAGTGTTGATATACTTATGCGCCCCGAGGGTTCCGTGGGACCGACACGCCGTCAGATTAAAAAGCCGGTAGTTTGCGGCATTAATGGCTATTGCATAGCCAATGGCCTGGAACTGGCGCTTATGTGCGATTTGCGTGTGATGGAGGAGTCGGCAGTGCTGGGTTTCTTTAATCGTCGCTTTGGTGTACCCATGCTGGATGGCGGCACAGTACGCTTGCCGGCCATGATCGGGCTATCGCGTGCCTTGGATCTAATACTCACTGGGCGTCCAGTGGGCTCGCAAGAGGCCCATGACATCGGCCTGGTAAATCGCATTGTGCCCACGGGAACTGCCCTGGGCAATGCCTTGAGGCTGGCCAGTTGTCTGGCCAAGTTTCCACAACGAGCGCTGAATCATGATCGGAATTCTGTATACTCGGCCGCGTTTGAAACTTCTTCGTTTCACCAAGCGGTGCAGAATGAGGTGATGTACACATCACGTGAGATTATTGAAGACATGCAAAACGGCATCAAGTGGTTTAATCAGAGTAAGTGAATTCTGGCTAATTAGATGACAACTTTTTATTCCTTGTCCTCGCAGCCTTCAAGGCAGACACCACACACTCGTGGCTAAAGCGTGATCGCTCCATGGCCGACTGGGATGATGAAGAAGTGGCCGCCGCAGCGGCTCAAAAAGAGAAACAAAAGCAGCAGGAAGAGGCGGCACTCGCCGAGGCTGAAAAACAAAAACAAGCCGAGAAGGCGCAAAAGAAGTCCAAGAAACCCGAAGATAAGCCAGTCGAGAAAATCAACGATTCAAAGGAAAAGCCCAAAGAAGAGAAATAGTCAACAAAATTATCTGTTACAAAAGCTTTGTACATAAATAACATCCTCGTAGACACACACACAGTTCTAAACTGAGCAGCCATTCTCGACTTCTGTTAAATTATTAAAACACATAAATCCAGCTGATACGAAAGTTGCATTATTTCAACAACAGAGCGCGTTTGGCTGAAAGCTTTTCGATTAGGTTATCAATTGAATGCATTTGCTAACATACCACTTGATGAATCACTTGTCCAGTCTAGACATATCTGATTAGGTTGATTAGTGCCTTGCCGATCACTAAGAAAGCTACACGTAATGTCCATACATGTTACCTATGGAATTACGAATTATGGCCTTAACAAATGCTGTTGAAGTGTCAAACCAAAGTTCAAGATGATTTAATGGTTATTATAGAATCGTAAATAGAAAATCTATTTATAGGGTTCACTTAAACGAATTCTTATCAATGCTTAGTACTTAAAAATTATACTTTTAAGATAGCCAAAGAATTGTTATCTATCAACTAGAACAATAAATATTTATATGCTTTCATGAAGCCTGCAGAACCGGATCGGTTCGGATGAACCAAAACAAACCTAAAAAAAAAAGTCCAGAGAAGATAAAAAGTTAAATAACAACTTGAAACACGATTTAAACCTTTTCTTCCATTTCGCAAACTCAACTACAACACTTAGCCCGTAGTAGCATCGGTTTGCAAGAGTGATTTTTCGTCGGATTTCCAGACTGATGTTGTCGCAGGTTATCGTCGTTCCGAGGTAGACAAAATCCTCTACAACTCTAAAGTTGTACTCTCCCATTGAAACAGATTGTCCAAGGCGCGTGGGTATTTCGTCTTGTCCTCGTTTACCGCTAGACCCTTTAGTTCAGACTGCTTCTCAATCTCTAAAAAAGGGCCCGCTTGCCGCCCGTTTGGTTTTGCCGATAATGTCAATGTAGCCGCGCTACTGCAGAGAAAGACGTAGCTTACAGGAGAACTCTGCAGTCGGGAGCAAGCTGGCTGTTAAGGAGCGATATCGGGAGAAGAGGAAAGAGGAGAAGCGCCTTTTTAGAAGAAACGAGAGCGTAAGTTAAAGTCGGCTCTAACCGACTTCGATATACCCGTTACTCGTGAAAAAACATGTTTAACAGTGTTCCTGCGTTCCAGAGGGTGAACATCCGAAAAGTATGCTAAATTCATTTAACTCGGCTATTGATCATCCGATTTTGCTGTAAATTTCAGGAATTATAGTTGTTGCTAATATTAATTTAATTTATAAATTTGAACAGGATATCTTAACAAGTGAGAAAGTCAGTCAAGCCCGACTATGACATACTCTGTACCTGGAGTTGGATCTGTATTGCAGTGCTGTCATCTCTGTCTCTCGCTCTCTGTTTCTCTGGTGGGAGAGGGGGTGGCGGTTGGTTTACTTTTTTGCTCATAACTTGAGAACCGCTCATCTGATCTTTATCATTTCTTCTGTTCATTCGATTCATTTTGCTAATTACTAACTATCTCTAGAAAGTACGAATCGTCTATCTTCAAAACTGTAGAAGATATAACGTTTTTTCCAAACTGCGTGGGCAGGAGGGGGCGTGGCAAAAAATAAAAATAAACTTGATCTGCCGCAAGTATATGAAGCATTTGTCCAATACATGTCAAACCTCTATCTCGTACCATCTCTGAGATCTAGGTGTTCATACAGACAGACGGACATGTCTACATCGACTCGGCTGTTGATGCTGATCAAGAAAATATATACTTTATTTCGAAATCCTTCGCCGACAGATTTTATATATAATGACGCAAAATGGTCGGAAATTTTGATTTCTTCTGCCTTGTTACTAAACTTATACGTTTTATTTGCTATTCAGAGCAATTTAATAATTTAGAATGTGACCAATACTTTTTATTGGAGCGATATTGTTTTCTAGATGCGGTATCTTATGTATTGCTTTGCTGACGAGTAACGGGTATAAAAAGAATGAGCAGGAAAGACGCACGCACGAGGAAGTCGAGAGGTTATTCGGCATGAGTGAGACTCGAAAATTCTACCAAAAAATTAAGCAATGAACAGAAGGTTTTAAGCTCAGAATAGCACAATGCAAAGAGGAACAGGGGAATCAAGTGACGCTTAACAAATGGAGAAGTTACTTCTCCAACCTACTGGGAGGTGATGACGAACATGATTCCGCCTCTATAGAAGTAACAATGCCACCAATCGACAACGTAGAGATAAACCCGCCGACCCATCAGGAAGATTGTTTAGCCATACAAAGGCTAAAAAACCACAAATCGGCTGGCGCTGATGAGCTGCCCGCTGAATTGTTCAATTTCGAAGAATTGGTGACTAAAGCATGCCCGACAATTGGAATCTAAGTGTTCTCTGTCCAATCTTTAAAAAAGGAGACCCTGCAGTTTGCGCCAACTACCGCGGGATCATTCTCCTCCCCATCGCATATAAGGTTCTGTCCCGCATTATTTGTGAACGTCTAAAGCCGTTTATTGATACACTGATTGGACCTAATAAGTGTGGCTTTAGACCTGGTAAATCCACCACAGACCAGATTTTCACACTACGACAAGACCTGGAGAAGACCTATGAAAGAGGCATCCAAACACACCACCTATTTTTAATTATAAATCAGCCTTCGAACTAAGATATTATGGATCGCATAATACACAGCGGAGTTATGGGATTTCAAAGTCGAAATTTTGAAAGTAGATTTTTTTTGCCACTTTATTGGTCCTAGCTGCGTTATTTTGTGACCTATCAAAAATATCATAGTTCACACCAGAATGGTGGGTATCAGAAGAAGTTTTAAAATAAAGAATTTAAAAATTGGTCAACAGTTGCTTTTTAAATTTTTGCAACTATTTAAAAAAAAAATGGTTCCAAGATAATCGCATTTAAAGTTTCGACAAGTGTTTTCGATAATATAAAAATTATTTTTGATAGATTTCAAACATGGATTTGGTGCATTTGGGTGTTAGCTTTTACCAACTTTTATCGAGTATTTCTTGTCTTCTGTAGGCGCGTGTGCACAGATAAGACTAATATTAAAATATTTTTCCTTAAGTCTAAGCGCGGCTAGTCGCTCGTCCACTGGTTCGAAGCTGGAGATTTTGTACCAAACCCGAAGCACTATCCATTTATATTGTATCTTGTAAGGAAGGGCGGAGTTTCGATTTAACAACTATAAATCAAAAAGCGCATCTGGTTAGGAGGTTGTCCGCATTGCTATTTCAAATGTAATATAACTTCAAGATTGGAAATCATGAGGTGACATTGAGCTATCCTAAGGGAATAGGTGGATCAGCATACAGTCCAAGAAGATTTCCTGGCGTTTGAAAATATCAAACTCAAATTTAGAAATCAAGGATCTTTGTACATAAGTCTAAGAAAAACTTTCAATGGAATAGCGACCTCATTTTTTTTTTCGAAAAAATCGTTAAAAACTATTTTGACTAAGTGACCTCTGAGCCATCATAATATCTATTTATTGGTTAGCACTGATACTGTCCAATGACTCAAGTTTTATGTTCTCTTATTCATTTTCTGGAAACCTAAATAGCTCGGTCACACTTATGATGCTTTGTTCATCTTAAAAATAATAATCACCACTCAAAGTGAATCATGTGCTTAAAAAACATATAAAAATCGAATGCCACCTCTTCAATTGATCAGTCAGTAAATCGCCTACGATGGAGTCACATCATTTTTTTTGTACTTTTCTACTGCTGCTGTTCACATGGGAATTAAGTGGATCCATTGTTCCCATTAGGATGACAAGAGAATTGTCTTTAGAAGAGAATACTGAAAACACATTCGTGGAAACGCCTTTAGAAACAGCAGGAACAGGTGTCATAAAGTTGATGAAAAGAGACGTTGATACTTTCGAAAATCCCTGTACCTCGGATTCATCAGGATGTAGAATTGTATCAACAACACCTTATCCTAACGATAATGAAAGCTTTGATGAGACTTGGGACGGCAACGAATTATGATGGATTATTTTTTAAGAATCGAAATGTAAAATATTAATTCTTGGTCTTTAAAATTCATTACATAATTTAATTAATTTAGCTCCCATACAAAAAAAAAGACATTTTTTTTATTTATTTTATTTCTTCAATAAAATCATTATATTTATTTGAAAAAATTAGGTTCGAAGTTCGAACATAGTTTTTTAGTTGTTTCCGTACTTCTACCAAGCTTAAAGCCAATCAGACATCATTAAGATCAGAGAACCCCGTAATCAGCCCAGCTAGCATTTTAAATAGTAAGCGGATTGCAAACCAAGCGTATGGTAAGATTGCTTTTGCAAGCCTTGTCTTTTGGCAGCTTCTGACATTTTCAAAACATTTGCTATTGTAAGCGGTTCGATGTCGTTTCAGCGACCGAGAGAAATTTGCTCCCTCTCACTCTCTTGGCAAATCGAGTAAGTCCAACCGAAATAACAACCGTTATTTTCACCAGTACATCCGAATCAAACAGAACCCGTTACCGAAATAAATTTTTTTCGTGACCGTAAACCGAACACGAAATGCATTTTGTTTTAGTTATCCATGACCGAACCAAAATAACTGGTTATTCGGTTTTGCTTCAGAATGCCTGTGTCGAAAATATCTTACGTAGGGGTAATTATTCATCAAAACTTATTGATGAATATATTCAGCTCGACCGCAATCGCATGGAGCGGTTGAGCCAGAGTTTTTTTGTGTTCATATTTATTCATCGAAAACTCTGCGTTGAATAAAATCAGAGTCATACCGTAAACGCATTGTGTGCATTTTCCGGATAGAAAGCCTGTTTTTAACTGCTTCAGTCGCACAAAATGTCAAACATCCCATGTTCGGAATTCTCGGAATTCGGAATTCTAAATTGACTGAATGTAAAAATTTATGTTTCACAAACTATCTTTAAAGTTATCGGCCGTCAAAGTGAGTGTCAAAAAAAAAGTTATGGTGCTGGCGGCCATGATTCCAGGTCTCCAGGATGTCTGAAATGAAAAGTAAAAACGGGTTATAATCAGAATAGATGTAATTCTGGAATGAACCTCGAAAAATTTTTTTGATTTTTTTTGACCAAATGGTGGCTATTAAAAAATGAAAAATCGATTTTGGCCTTTTTTTGTAAAAAAAAAATAGTTAAAATTTTTCTGCGTCGATTTCAGTTTTGATCATAAAAATCGGTTCAGTGTAACTGGAGATATCATGGCCGTCAGTTCGAAAAACGTGGTTTCGAGATAAACGCATATAAAGAATCAAGTTCGTTTTTTCAATAATCGAAAAATGCTGTTCTAGAATGGTGACAATTCTGCGTCGTTTACATATAACTTTATCAAAATCGGTTTAGTAGAACTGGAGAAAAGTGGCTTGGCAGTCCGAAAAGGTTGCTTTAACAATAACCAAAAATTTTACAAATATTATATACTTACAGATATAAGTCGGCGATGCCAGCTGCATACCGCGGACATTCCTCATCTTCAAAAAAGCTGTTTTCAGCAGCAGCTCTCTTCGCTCTGAGTGCTATTCTGCCTTCTTTAGATCAGGGTCCCCCAAGGGGAGAGCGCTATAACGTGACTGTGTCTCTCTCTAGCATACAATGAAGCATTACTTCGGCAAGCATTCAGCAAGAAAGTTCGTGCTCCCGGGGCTATCGCTAGGGAACTCTGCTTTAGATGCGGCCGCAGCTCTAGTTTCTTGCCTTCGATAATTATCGATTAAAAAACGATTAATGATCGATATCGACCTGGTCGACAATATTTTACCATTCAAATTCTAGAGCCAGCCGTTATATCACAGTTTTATTGACTGGAAATTTATTTACTCAAAAATTTCACGTTTTAGCGAAAAAAGGCTCCTTTAAAGGGGTGATATCCTCAAATATTTCCAATCTCAAAGAATCCTATTGAAGCAAAAAATTCTCAAATATCAAAATTATAAAAAAACAAAAAAAACCAACATCGGCAAAAATCATTTGCAGAATACCGCCTTAATTAGCTCGGGAGGGGTAAAAATTTTGATTTTTTGATTTGGTACACAAATAAGTAAACTCTAAAATGTATTTACTTTATATTCCACAAGTATTTTTGCTAATAGATCGAGAGATAAGCTGCTATTTGACCTGTGTTTTGAGCCCAATTCGGTTCACCTGTGTGTGTTGCGCACTGTTCGTTTAGGTTTATAGAAAAGCTTTGTACCATTAGTCGACATATTTACCTGGGTACCTGTATGTTAATTAGATTGCATTTAATCATGCCATTTGGCTTAGGCTATAGCCTGCCACGCTTCCGATAAGCTCAGCGTTTTCAATTTGTCATACGAGTATAAAGTGGAAGCTGATGATGTCCACGTCTCACAACTTTTCCTAAGCTTCCATTGCCAACAAGCATCAATTAAGTTCTATTAATCAGATAGACCGGTGAGTGAGATAATATATTTTAGATCTTCATTGGTGGCAACAGGACAGCGCCTCTTGGGTATAATCCTAGGAACTAACAACCAAAATAGTCTCCAACATTAAAGTTCATAAAGTGGAAATAGTTGAAGCTGAAACTTGTGCAGTTTAGAAAAATAAAAAGAAAGTACGTAAAAAGAAAAAAAGATATAAATTTCTAAAGAAATTGCTTTTAAAATCCGAAAATTTCTATTTTTATTGGATGAAAAAGACGCGTTGTGTTTACATTTGTAAATAAAATATCATAGTTACACCAGAGCAATAGTTTCACAATTAAATCTTTGGTGCCAATTTTTCATATCCAATAGCGAATGGCGTGTTCTAAAGTTAAGATATAAAGTGAAGATAAGTCTAGATCTGACTCAGAAGGATTGGCGAACTAAAAATAGTTCTAGTTCTCAACGACCCGATTCTAAAACCGCACTTCTCAAATATATGTTTATTCAAGCAATTCAATTTCCAAATACTTACGTTGTGTGTTTGGTTAACCTATTGAGTTCAAATTTTCAATACTATAGAGCCAAAATACGGGAACTGTTTACAAATTAAATAAATTCATAAAACAAATTCAACACTGCATAAAGTGAACGTAAGAATGATACAAAATAATTTAAAAACATTTCTTTATCAACTGAACTCACCATACTGATCAAGAACTAATCTAATTTATGTGGTCTTAGTCAGTTTCTCTTACACAGAAACAACAAAATTTACTACACATCTGCACTACACTACTACATCGGTCTGCAAAATTTTAGACGATGCTACCCGTGCCGTGCAGAAAAGCTGTAGCAAGTTTAAAAATGATATATGTAAACGACGAATGCAGAAAAGTTAAGTGCAAAGGCAATGTCTATACGATATTAGAAAATCAGCTTATTTCCAAATAACTTCTACCACACAATCGTTAAGGTTTTCTACATTTACGTGGGGAAATTCTAAACGAAAAATGTAGCTCTAAATCAGTATTGAATTCTTTTATTTTTCATTGTCATTTCATTTGTCCACGTGGCATGTAGGTTTCTAAATTAACGCTAATATTTATACTCTGTTTAAGAAAATTAAAAAATATTCCCTTAGATAGATGGTGAATTATGATGAATTTTCATCCAAAAAAAAAAAGCGGGGGTCTTCTATGGTTTCTAAATTTTTTGCATGGAAATTCTTCATAATTCGCGGTCCATCCAAGGGATTTTTTTTTAGAATTTTCTAAGGAAAGGTCCCTTTATTAGAGAATTATCTTAAAAATTTTACACCGAAAATCCAATCTAATTTAAAGTAAACAAAAACAAAAGCTGACTGACGTTTGCGGCTGTTTGCTACTGTTCGCTAAATGAAAGCACCCAAAAGGTCGTAGCCACTGAAAAAGTCGTACGAACGCAGTGTAAATTTGGTATTACAAATGCTGAATGCCAAATGTTGAAAAATCTACGCGAAATGTGTGCAAATTTCAGTTGCCCGTATATAAATTAGAAGAGCAATGAACTCGAACTTGAGAATAACAAGCACGTGGCATGTGGATTTTCTAAATTAACGTTAACAAGTGCTGAATGCCAAATGTAGGAAATCTACAAGAAACGTGAGTAAAGTTCAGTTGAACGTAAACAAATTAGGAATGTAATGAAATCGAACTTGAGAGTAACAAGCGCGTTTTAGCATGTAGCTTTTCTGCACGCAGCGTTTAGCTTTCTCGTTTCTACACGTGGCATGTAGCTTTTCCGCAGTTTTAAAGCTTCGGGCACAGACGATTTTGGAACAAGGTCAAACACTTGCCAGATCATAAAAATGTAACACTTTGATTTTAAAAGATTTGTAAATAGATCAGCCAATGATCAGTCCTATAAGTGATTATTCGATTTTGTTACAGACCACCAAGAATGTCCCCCAATGCCGTAAGTATGGAAAGAACAGTCAACAATGCAGCACATCATGCAAGTCTGGATGGGTCATCCAAGCAGACGGGCGTACTGTTCGAAGCGGATGAGGGGTTGGACGATATACATCTATTGAAAAAGGCCGAGGACCGACAACTGGTACTGGTCTGGCGTAACATAATACTCTTTGGGTATTTACATTTGGCCGCTTTGTATGGAGGATATTTAGTGGTTGCCCAGGCCAAATGGGCTACGATTGGCTTTGGTAAGGCTACATAAGCCCAGCCTATAGGAGGCCTATTCCCTAATTCTCAAACCATCTTTTCCATAGCATTTGGACTGCTTGTTATGGGCGTTATTGGCATCACAGGCGGGGCCCACCGATTATGGGCTCATCGCTCCTACAAGGCCAAGTGGCCGCTGCGTTTAATATTGATTGTCTTCAATACAGTCGCCTTCCAGGATGCCGCCTATCACTGGGCACGCGACCATCGTGTGCATCACAAATTCTCCGAAACCGATGCTGATCCTCACAATGCCACGCGTGGTTTTTTCTTCTCGCATGTGGGTTGGCTTCTCTGCCGCAAGCATCCCGATGTGGTGGCCAAGGGCAAGGGCTTGGACTTGTCGGATTTGCGTGCCGATCCCATCTTAATGTTTCAAAAGAAGTAAGTAAAAGGTCCCCATTGACATGATGAGTTGATAACCTAATGATTTCAGATACTATATGATTCTGATGCCGCTGGCCTGCTTTATTCTGCCAACCGTGCTGCCCGTTTTCTGTTGGAACGAGTCTCTGGTGTGTTCTTGGTTCGTGGTCGCCATGTTTCGCTGGTGCTTTCAGCTGAATAGCACCTGGCTGGTGAATAGTGCGGCGCATAAGTTTGGAAATCGACCCTATGACAAGGTCATTAGTCCCTCCCAATGCGCATTTGTGGCGGGTCTAACCTTGGGCGAGGGCTGGCACAACTACCACCATGTGTTTCCCTGGGACTACAAGACATCTGAGTGGGGCAATTACTCGCTAAATCTGACCACAGCATTTATTGACTTCTTTGCCAAGATTGGTTGGGCCTATGATCTGAAAACGGTGGCACCCGACATCATTGAGCGAAGAGTTCGTCGCACAGGCGACGGTACGCACGAACTGTGGGGCTGGGGCGATGGGGATCTCACAGCAGAGGATGCCCAGGAGGTGCTGTTTGTTAACCAGAAGACGGAATGAAGTCGGACTAATAGGGCTTAGTCCTAATCTCCCCCCATTATGTAGTTATTAAACCCTTATCGTCAAGTTTTCGTTATTAAATATACATATATGTTAAGTGATTAATGGAAAATATAATTAACAACAAGTTATCGCAGATTTTTATACTTTTATAGAGGGCACTTGGAGCGGTGCCACTGTCTGCTCGCCTCCGATAAGGCTTATCAGGTATTCTTCGGCATGGAAGCAGTATAAAAATCCTTCTTTTGCTTTACCTCTAGCACATGGAGTATGCCTGCGGCCAAAGCCTTGGCATGCACATCCTCTTCCTCCAGTAGATCGATGCACAAGTCAAACGTTGAGCTGGACATTCGTGTATTAATTAAGGACGACATGCCATGCAGGGCAATACGTAGCTGCGTCGTGCGCTTCTTTGGGGCTTCTCCTCCATCTTCTAGTTTGGAACTTGATGTAGACATTTTTACCTTTTACAATAGAGACTAAGCTATCAAAATGAATTTTATTGTGGCATCAACGTACAGGAAAGATGATGATCGAATAATCGATGGTAGAGTTGTATGAAAAAAAGATTTAAAAATATTTCAAAATGTAGTAAATATACAGTCTTAGATCAAGTATTTCGGAATTGAAATAATCGCACTTGAATGAAGATTTTTGCACTTGAATCAATTATTTTCGTACGCACCGTACTCTTGACACTGTTTGAACTTGATTCAAGTGCAAAGTTCTTAGTGTATATACAAACTTTGTGGGGTTTAGAGTGTATAATAGTCGGGCTTGGCAGAAAACGCGATTTTCTTGGAAACACTTTTTCCAAAATGACTGTTGACCGATTTTTCAATTTTTTTTTAAATTATTGCGATTGCCCACCATTTTGATGTGAACTGGGATAATTTTAAACTAGCACCAATAGAGTGGAAAAAAATTTGATTTTCGAAATTTTGACTTTGAAACCCAATAACTCGGCTATTTATGGACCGATTCAAAATATCCTAAAACCAGAATTACATCATTTCTTAACCAATCCTAGTTTTCAGTTTGACTTTCGGATAATCCGTTCTCAAAAAATTTTTGCAACCATGTGTCAATGATTTAAGCTGAACAACAAATACTAAAACCACATATTCCATGGATCTGTTATTAATATTCTTTTAAAATCCATTGGAGTCCCCAACTCGTTATTCGGCGATATCAAGATTTATAAGGAAGTCTGTATGGTCGTTTGAATGTGAATATGCAATACAAAAGTCCGCTGATGATAAGATGTGGTTATCTTTGAAAAAGCGATCGTTGTATGGACATACCAATTGCTATTCCGAATTGTTGTAATTAATCTCTGTTGATTTGTGTTGATTACATTGAATTGTAACTCTCCACCGACCTCGAGCCAGCCAAATGCAAAACGTATCAATTTATTTATAATATATTATATGTGCATAAAATATATAATACACAAAAATATCGGTAGCAAAAACATTTTTATCCTTATCATATGTTTACCGTTACATGTTAAGTATAAATGTACGGGAGGACCCTCAAACTTAACTACTTCAACTAATCTTTTTGTTCCAGTCGTAGATCTAATCTCGTAAGCTTGAAAATGATTGGCAAAATTTATGCTTTCAAATATGTGAACAATTTTAAGCAGTTAAATTCTTTCACTTAAATTAATAATAGTATAGTATCCACTTACTACTTGTATGCTTTGTCCTTAGAATTAGCGAGTTTGTATAGTCTTAAAAGTAGCTTGTTTTTATACCCTGTTCCCATTAAAAATGGGAAAAAGGGGATCATGAAGTTGTGCAAATGTATGTAACAGGGAGAAGTAAGCATCTCCGACCACATAAAATATATATATATCGGCATTAACAGCCGAGTCGATTTAGCCATGTCCGTCTGTCCGTCTGTATGAACGCTTCGATCTCAGAGACTGTAATAGATAGAGCCTCAAGTTTTGGAATGAATATAGAAGTACACTGTACCCACATCGAGTTTGTTTCAGATTTGGAAAATTCCTCCTCCTCCATCTTTTAACAGCGAAAAACTGTCGTTTTTTTTTCTGTATAAACGCGTGGATCTCACAGACTTTAAGAGTTAGAGCCACAAATTATTGTGTTATACTGTAGCCACATCGAGTTTGTTTCAGATTTGGCAAACTCCACATCCTCCATCATTTAGCAGCGAAAATCTGTCGTTTTCTCTGTATAAACGCGTTGATCTCACAGACTATAGGAAGAAGTGCCACAATTTTTTGCATGTATGTAGGTGTGCACCGTACCCAGATAAAGTTTGCTCCAGGTTTGGAAAATTCCTCCTCCATCAACCGCGAAAAACTGTCAGATCTTAAATTTGTAAGTTTTAACCTAGTGCCTTAATATATATTCAGTAATGCCCAACATCTATCTATTCTGTGTACCACAATGAGATCCGAGCAAAATCACCGAAGATGGCGCCTGCCCATTTATTGAAATAAATTTTAAAATAAATGGAATTCAAAGCTATAGGAACCACTTAACTTGGAACAGGGTATTTTGCTGTCGGGGCACTCTGTCCTTAGAATAAGTTAGTATGTAGTATGTATGAAGTAGAAGAAGTATTGGTTATTAAGGTGATCTATCAGATTTGTATTATAGGAACTCTTATAATCATGTTGAAGCGAAATTTCATACAAATATTTTTCGGACAAAGGTCCACATCAGAAGGGATTCCTTTAGGTATTTAAGGTTAAAAAGATGAAAGAACACAAAACAGCAGTCTAATGCGCTGATAAATGAATCAAATTTAAGCATACATAAAACTCACCTATAATCACTACAATAGGTTGCATGGGGATTTTGTCCATAAGACATTTTTGCAGCCTATTTTCCATCTTGTGTGCCAAATCGTTAATCGTGTGTAGTCAGCAAATGCAGCTGTTCACAGAATCCTGCTTGTCCCGCACACCTTGCGGACGTTGGCCTTCAAATAGTTCAAGTTTCGTATTCAAAACTGTGGAATGTCTGTTTTCGGCTCGAGGTCAAGTTTATAGAAAAAACGATGTTTGTTTTCTTTTTTCTCCGATATATTTTTTCAGGGCAAAAAATTTTTACATGTCTGCACCGAGTGACGTGGAGTCTTCAAGGTCGCCAAAACTGTGGAAGATATAACGTGTCTTCCAAATTGCGGGGGCGGGAGAGGGCCTGGGAAAAATTGAAAATAAACTTAAGCTGCCTGCAAGTATAAGAAGTATATGTCCATCTCTGTGATCTGTTTGTTCATACGGACGGAAAGACGGACATGGCTATATCGGCTCGGCAGTTGATGCTTATTAAGAATATATACTTTATGTAAATCGGAAATGATTCCTTTTCCCAGTTACATACTTTTGCACAAACTTAATATAATATACTAAAAAGACCGCTTCTCAATACGACTTATTGTTTTTGTGTAATATTTGACGACCCTTTAACAGTTTTGAGAAAATACTGAACTATTAGTTTAGTCCTGTGTTAGTTTTGTATTAGTTTGTCCTGAGCTTTCCTCATTAAGCTCAACTTTAACAGAAATGGATAACGCAAGTCCTTTTAATTCCGAGGTAAGCATAAACATGACCTTATAATGAGGGTCTAATAATATAAAAGCAATATTTTCAAAGAGAATGGTCTCGTTTTTTTAAAAAGACAGATTGCTAAAAAAAGAAGAATTGCCAGTTGTATGTGGTATGCAAGAAATTAAAAATGTCGGTTCAGGCTCTGAGTTTAAATCGATTCGGTACGGTTCCGTTCACCATTTTCAGAGAAAACATTACCTTTTCATAATGAATAAATCGATATCGAATATATACACATTTTTCTAAAGCCACTTTTCTTCCAAAGAAGCCATTAAGCTGTTTCAAGATCCTCCCGGCATGTAATGCTATGAAAATAAAACTAGATCTCGTGAACTACATTTATTTAGGCACTTAGGTGACCAGTTTTTTAATATGTACTGCTGTCAATAATAATCCACCCAGTGTGGACATCCTATTCCAGAAATGAAAACGCTTAAGTTCTCGCAAATTCACCGTTTGCAATCCATAGGGAAGATGCCACCAGGCATATTGGTAGTAGCTATACGAGGCTATCAATAGCATCAACATTGTGATCGACAATCTCAGGGGGATGTTCATTAGCACTAGTCCTATAATCACTTGCATTTCAATCACGCGTGGACAGTTGTGAAACTCGATATAAATGCAAGTCAAGTGAGTAATGTGAAGGAAGACGAGGTACGCGTGCTGCGGTGGCTTGAACAGGGCCAGAGGAATGGCGCTGATTAGAGCACAAATTTCCACGACGTTTTTGAAACTCCACATGGCAGGGCTCATCAAAATTCTGAGGTGGGTAATTAGACAAAGAATAACCGCCCCCTTATGTCTCTGGATACTAGAAATAATCATAAAAGAGGCCACAAACTGCATTAAGGCCATTGAAACTATGCAGCCTTCTGCTAGACGATATCCATAAAACCATTGCATGCCCTCTATTGAATTCCAGGCATCAGCCAGAAAGTTTGCCACAATGCAAATTCTTGCAAAAATCGTTAGAAACTTTTTAAAGAGGCGCTGCAATCCCTTTTCGAAGTCGATTGGATCCATTTTTGCAATGTTTTCGGAGAATGTGCTATATTTATTTATATGCACGTTGTTACTTCAATAGTATTTTCGAATCTGAAATTTTTGACTGACACTTCAGTTGTGACTACTTGGAATTGGAATAGTTTTGAAAACTTAATAAACTAGACAATTGATCATGTGATTTAAAGTCCTTCCAAGATTCTTTGATGCAAAATATTGTTTCCGAGGGAAGAAGAGTTCCAAACTTTCCTTCGAGACGGAAATCCTGGAAACAATGTTTTGTAGAGGACGAAGAATCCCAAAAGAAAAATGTGTTGTTCCAGTTAAGAACAATTGTTGAAAGCCCAAAATGTATGGTATGGCATTATCATTTTCATGTTAGTCGTAACTAAGGATTAAAATCGTAACAAATATGTGTCTCGGTTACGGTTATCTGTTGTTATTTCGGTTACCGGTTTCAATACGGTAAAAGAGTTACAATTACCAATTTGCTTCAATGCCGTACACAGAAAAAAAATCCATTCTAAATTTACTAGAAACGTGTATCTTCGTTCTGAAAAGTAGGGTAAGTTATTTTTCCTATACCGGTATACCGGGAACACCGGGCTTATTTATAAGAACGTATTTTTTGAGAAAGATTGTCTATTTCTCCGTTCTTGTTTTTGGAACTAATGAATACCGACCTGTTAAATCCAGTAAAAAAAAACAAATTTTAACCAAGTTAAGGAGTGTGGAGGTGAAGGAAGAGAGGAAAAGAGTTGGTTGGCCTGCTGTGCTCTCTTCTACACATCTTTTTTTTAAATATTCTATATTGTAATATTTTAGATTCTTTTAATCAGGGTTTCCTAAGAGGAGAGTGCAAAATATGTATGTGGGTCTCTCTAACACACAGTGAAGCATGACTTCGGCAAGCATTCGGTGTGGATTGGCGAACATTTTTGTGCCTTTAATTATGAACCAAATTGATTGCGATATCCGTCTCTAGTTTTCTGAAACTGCATATATTGAAATTTACTTATGCAAGGGTATAAAATTGCATCGTCTACATTAGCATTAAACCAACTAAACCATTTTGATAAACTTCTTACAGTTTGCCCAACTGTGTCTATTAAAACCACTAAGGCGCAATTTCCACTGTAAACATTGTTTACCTATACAAATCTTGTCTATATATCAGTCTCTAATAAATCAAGCACATAAACATCAGGATTTCTGCTCGTGTAAGCTAGATACCTACGTGACAGAACTTATCGCCCATCTCTAGTGGATAAAACCTATCGAAAGAGGAAGAATTGAACAACAACTTAAACAAATCTAATTAATTAGCATATTAACTGTATCTGCAAGTGTGGCAATAGTTTGGAGAACATTTAAACCAACCGTAAGTTGATGGGGTTCCTCAATCCAAGAATTTGACTGACTGTTTTTTCTTGTTGTTGTTGTTATTGGTGCCATGGCACCGGCTCGTCCCGCCTTCATCTCTCGCCTTTCTGATTAGGAACACGCCATAATTTACTGTGGCCAATTGCATTTGCTCAGTAATTCCCATTCGATTCAATATGCATGTACATTGTAAAATGTTTAATCTTCTAACCGAATCTAGTTTTCACGGGATGTCGGTGCGCGCACGCCTCCATGACGTCACATCGCATGGCATGACGCAGACGCTTTTAATTCTGCCCATTAGATTTAACCCTTTAAGGGGGCATTTAGCATCAGGCGTTAACTGTAACACAATCAATTAACATGTACACAAATAGATAAGAAAATGTGAAAATTTCTTGCCATTTGACGTGCAGTTGAACACAACGTGACGAGTTATCGGCAAAGATTATATTTATGAGTTTGGGACTTAGAACGGCTAATCGCTTAGCCTAATGCCATACATGCATAAATAGTTTATTGGATTCGTAATTTTCCACAGTTTCCGCTGCGCACTTAGAATATACATACTTATGTTTATAATGTATTATAATGATATCATTTATAGCCTTTGTGTTAATTTACACACACATATACATACACTCTATAAACACTTCCCGAAATTCGACTATCCATAAGTATGTAAGAAAAATATGTTTTCTGGCTTAAAAATTTTTGGCATAAGTTGGTCAACAATATGCATTAAATTTGTCAAGGCAAAATCATATATTCTTTATTTTTCATAAACTACTTTACTAATTTACAGCGTACAATTGTATCGTTTATCTAATCCTTATCATTCCTTTACGGAACTTTTTTTTGTGTCCAATTCGTTGGGCCAATTCTAACTTCTATCTATTAAACTGTGGGGGATATGATGATAGCATTTCTAATCATTTTCGTCGTATTTTAACAAAACACATTTCTTAGATCTCACATGAAATTAAACTCTTTTGAATCATCAAAAGGACTCGAAAAAGACTCATATCTAGGTGATTGTTGTTAAAATGATCTTCCAACTGCTAGGTGGGTAGAACCAGAAGGGCATTTCAAGAACAGATTCAACTTAAAATAATTCGCATTATTCATAGCACTCTTTTTTAAGCTTACATTGTAAGTCTATTCTCTACTTATTCCAAGATATACGAGCACGTTTTACTGGTGGCTGTTCTTTTGTTTGTTTTTTTTTTTACCCATTTGGAGCTTTTTTTTCTTCTGCCTTATTGCGCATCAGTGCAACATTGTTTTTGGAAGTCAAAGCTCAAAAAGGCAATTGACCAAAGATATTTCTTTCATACCTTTGGCATTACGAAAAAATGTTTTAATTAATATTCACATGTCAAAAAATAAACTTAAGTTTGGAAAAAATTGCATTCTCGTGCAGAAAATTAAAGAAAGTGTTGATCTAATCGATTGCTTGTCAAAAGTTAGGTAGAGCTGTAATATTTTTTCGTCCAATATTCGCGTGGCGCAGAACCCCCATCTTTCATAACCACACTTAATTAAAATAGTAATAAATTAAAATTTATTTATATATGCTTCTAAAAAGATTCGAAAAAATTTAGTTGAAATCGGATGACGATAGGACATAAGTAAGAAAAGTTTAGAATTTAGTGATAGCGTTTCGCATTCTTTCGTTCTAAAAATACATACATTTTGTACCCATAAAGTATATATATTCTTGATCAGCATGACGAGCTGAGTTGATATAGCCATGTCCGTCTGTACGTCCGTCCGTCTGTCCGTCCGTCCGTCTGTCCGTCTGTTTCTACGCTATCTCCTCCGTCAGTTTTAAAGCTATCTTAACCAAACTTTGCACGAAGTCTTTTGGTACAAATACGCTGCACAATTGTCGAAACCGGCCGGATCGGATTATTATAGCATATATCTGGAACGATCGGTTGAAAAACTATTTTTAGTGAGAAAACCTTTTTTCTTTTCAATGCTATCGCTTCCAACTCTCGTATTTATAGGTTTTTATTAATTTCACCAAGACTTGTCGAAATCGGGCAACTATATTGTATAGCTGCCATACAAATTAGGTCTGAAAAAAGTCCTAATGAAAAAAATTTTTTTGTTTTCAATGTTATCGCTCTTAACGCTCGTATTTTAAAGTTTTCAATGATTTCACATAATTTCACCAAAACTTGTCGAAATCGGACCACTATATAATAAAGCTGCCATACAAACTGTCAGGCATATATCAAGCTCCAAGGGTTCGGCTCGATCGAAGTTAGCTTGCCTCTTTTTTTTTCATTTGAAATTTCATATCTCCATATTATCCAAAGAAAGAGTATATCAACTTCTGTTGGACACATCAAAATTTTGTATTTGTATCGTGCATAATTCTACAATTTGTACTTCTTCTAAAGAATGAATATGCAAAACTATTCCGCTTTTGCTTATCAAATGTTTACACAAATGCTAATCTGAAATCTTTTTAAAAAAATCTCGTTTGGCCGGAGTGGTTAAATATCGAACGCAATAAACTGGTTTCAGGCGGACAAGGTGCAAAGCCCACAGAATCATCTAAACAGAGATTATGAAGCTTTGGCAAACCCTGAACCGCATTATGATTGCCCAAACGGCAAAAGGAATGCAGGTGTTGGCCGGATATTAGCCGATTAGATTAAACTGTTTTCATCCAACAACGAAGTATGGGCTCAAAGTGCGAAGGCTGTGAATGATTTAACGTGGCTAATTTTTGAAATTGCATTGTTGACATTTTCTGTGATTCTGAAATTGCTCCAATGATCGTGTAAAGATAATTCACTTAGAGTTGTTAGGGAAGTTGTTTGTGCAATTGGTAGAAATGATTCTATGGTACAAGAGGTCAGCCGCTGGCTGGACTACGTGCAGGCGACTTAAGAGTCATAACAATAATTTTGCAAATCCCGCAATCACAAAGCTTCGTGTCGCGCGTCGCTGCCGGCGTCGTGACTCTCTCACTCAACCAAGTTTTCGTTATCGTCTCTGTTTTAGTGTTGAAGTCAGTTTGAGTTGAAATCGTAAGGCGTGCGGACGTGTATTTTGTGGCTCTCTCCCACAGAAAATACACTCGAAAAGTGCAAATACCGCAAAAGCGAAAAACCACACAGATTTGGTTTTCCAACCTGTGAGGAAAGGGAAAAGCGCTAGTTAAAGAAGTTGAAACAGGTTAGTTCAGTTCGATGTGCGTGAGGGGAGGGGACATAAACGTTTGGTTATGTTTTCGGTTTCATCTATTTTTTCTGGGCAAAGCATTAGACAGCATCGCCTAAGTGAGCTTGCGCTTTAAGGTTACCAAGGTTTTCGGTGTCTTAACAGAAGGTTAAATATGTGCTTAATGGACTGGCCAAGACGTAGTCAAAATAACGTACAGTTAACGAACTTTTTATGCATATTCTGAGGCATTAACTAAATAAATATTCATAGGGTTGACACATGTATGAACTGTGAGGGAATAGTTGCTTTAAATTGGGGCCGATGTAATACAAATTTATACACATGAATTTATGTGTGACATGTTAAGTTTATTCCAGAATACGGTTAGTGAACCAAAAAAAAAAGCAAAAATGGAAATGTAACGAATTTAGTTTAATCAAATTTGCTGCTGCCTTGTTTCACGCTAATTGCATCACTAATCGAATGCTGTTTTTTCAATGTGTTGGTGTACATTTCGCACATCAGCCAAAGCATTAATAGAGAGCAGAACTCAAAGAATCACGCATTTGGAGCGTGATGCCGGTTGGTCACCTCTCTCACTCTCTCCCTCTCCCACACTAGCCAAGGGAGCGTACGAAAAACCAGCTACACGTCAACATATTTCAAGTTCATGGCGCGACTCTTGTATTGCCAAAAGCAAAAGCTGCCGGCATAGTTAGTTTGCCGGTTGTTTCTTGGCCAAAAAATGTAAAAGCTTCCTTCTGTTCAAAGAACCGAAAGCAGCTGGTTTGTTTACATGGGCGTGCAGAGCGAATGTGCTCTCTCTCTCTCCCTTTCTCTACTTAGCTCATACAAACAAACGCATTGTCTGTTGCGCCATATTAGAAAAGCTTTTCTCAGGCGATCTTCCGATATTCGTTTAAATTGCATCATTTGTGTATTGTGTAGATAATTAGACTACCTCAACTATTTCTTTTCAAACATTAGATACCATATAGTACATAGGATTGTGCATTCAGTCATTCATATGTAGATATTTTGATGTAATTTGCTCTTATTGTTGTTGTATTAGGCGGTCTCATGTTTAGCATCAGGAAATCGTATGATTTTTTTCCAAGCTCTCTCGCAGTACGTGTGAACTCATTTTTATGGTTTTGGCTGTACACTTAAATTCTCAGCAAATAATCGCAATCTTAAAGCATTATTTTTCTTCTTGTTTGAAGCAATATATGTAAAACCATATGACATTAGGGGGTCGATATTTGTTGCGAAAAGCTTATAGTAAAAACCAAATCTACAGAAAATTGAAAGAAAATTTCATTATGAAATCATTAAAGTCGCGTTTGGCCAAAGGTGAACCAAACATCTCGTCCTGACTATTTTAACTTGGAGATATTTAAATTGCCAAGTCATTTGTCATTTCGAAGGAAATCGATGCCAAAATCGATTCATTATCAACTTGTGGGCTGACAGACTTTGGTTTCAAATGCCATAAAAAAAGTATCCTTCGACTGTTCATTTATCTCTGTTAGTTCAAAGTTGCGTGTTTCAACTGAAAACATAATTATGTCAACTGTTCAATAAATTCACTTAAATTCCTCTCTATTAATTAAAAACAAACGAAAATTAAAGTGCTTAGGCATTTTGACCTAGGGGTCACGTTCAACAAGTCCCGTTATATTAAGCGTTTCATAACAAACTAAGTTGCGTCTTAATTATTTATTTAATTGTTAAAATCAAGCAAACTGAAATTTGCACCTGCTTAAAAAAAAAAAGAATTTGAAACCTGAACCATGTTTCCATACGCAATAAATTGTATCAAAAATGACCGGAAAGCTCCAAATTAATTGCCCAAATTATCTGCTTAAGTTCTCTATTTGCTTTCTGTCTAACACTTTAAAGATCAGTGCTTAGAATCACTTAACAAATATAGCCCAGCTTGTGCGGTGCAAAGTTCCACGAATCGTTTGCAAGTCTTTCCTAACGGGTGTAAATGTAAATACGTACGTATGACTCACATACGGTTGACTGACCCCAGCATCAACATTTCATCATTTGTTAAAGTCCAAGTACACGTTGCTATTAAGCGTTATACATACATACATATGAACACATGGATATGTCGAGAACAAAATCCCTGACCTGAGCAACTAATTAAAATTCAATGCCATTGATAAGCAACATTCGGCTGTTCTCATCTAACCACCACCGTGTAGCTGTACACCTGCCCCCCTGACCTAGCTTGGCCTGGCCTAAGCTTGCAAAAGCTTTCTCATAAGCTGCTGCTGCTGGTGCTGCCTCACGCGAGACTTCTTCGTGCGAATTTTGTTGTTGTTTTATATTGCCACACAGCAGCAGTTTAGAAACTTGAGCGACTCTTGTCAGTTGAAAAAAAAAATACATAGAAAACTAAAAGTATTTTTAGACACTTGGAAAAGGTAAACATAATACAAATATCGAGAAACGGAATCTTGACAATGCAATTGGATATAAATTACGCTTTTTCAAGGGCAGTGACAATTGGCAAATTGTTGTTTACTTTGTGTGTGTGCAAGAGCGAGTGTGTGTGTGTGTATATCAGAAAGCCCACGAAATTTGCTGCCAGCAAGGAATTTTCCACACGTTTGTACATATTTATTAGCATTAGGTGCCCCATTTTGGGGGCTCTCTCTCCCCGCTGTCATTTGTCAATTTAATTTTGTTTAATTAAAGTTATTTGAACCCCAAAAATTTATTGATTTTTCTTTCTACCTTTACAAAGGGTATAATGAGTTTGTGGAACTGTATGGAACAGGCAAAATGAAAACTTTAAGTTGGTCATTGAACTATACGCACAAATATGATTTCGCAATACTTAAAACAAGTGTTTTTTTGGCTAAAATCTTACGCAAAATGATTGAACCTTTCCGAGCGCGTAAAAATTGGGTTTAAACACTTGCAAGCAGAGAATAAAACCGAAACGAATAACGGTTTGGGTCCCGGTTACTGTTTTGGCCGATCGCTCTTTTTAATAATTTCCATCGTTGTAAGCCTTAGCAATGAACCCTTGAAACGAATATCTATAGTCGTTGATCTTGAAATTCTTTTTGATCCCAAATTGAGTTTCAATCCTCATATCTCCTCTACTGTTAATAGAGCAAATGGTTTACATTCATTCATTAAACGTTGCTCGAAAGAATTTAATGATCCAGCTTTTATACACTGCTCTAGTCCGTCCTGTACTTGGATACGGCTCGTCCATCTGGTGTCCGCAGTATAAAAAGCATATAGATCGCATTGAATCAGTTCACCCTAACCTTCGTCTGTCATCGTACTCTAACAACATCTTGCTTATTGACCTTCCTTCGTTAGTCAACCGTAGAACAGTATTAGGGGTTTTCTTTTCTTCATAAACTAATTATTAATGATGTAATTTTAGGTCGCCTTAACTTCTCCATTCCTTCATGGCCAACCAGAAACTATTTACCTTTAATCTTGCCTAGATGCACAACTGATTATGCCCAGCACAATCGATTTCGAGTCTTATGTCAAAATTATAATGACCTCTGTCACCTGCTCTCAACAGATCTCTCTCGAGTCTCTCTATAATTATCTATGGAGAAATCTCTGACCACTCTTGGCTGCGAATCGGGGCATAGGTGGCCGGACGGGCAAATAAAATTTTGTTAGTTTTTCTTTGTTAGGTTTCTTAGTTGATAAGCTTTTTTTTATAACGTATGTGTAGTTGTGTTGACAGCTTTTTTTGTCGACTTAATAAATAAATAAAAACTGCACTCTGCTAATATGTCGGAACCGTCTCGGTTTAATCGGATAACTATCTACCGGAAAATGGGCTTTAGAAGGAAAAATTGTTGATTTTATTGCTAGAGATCTTAAACTCTACTATTTCAAACCATTTGCTAAATGGTATAAAATCTTCGGATTGGCTTTCTCGTTTTGTTTTTTTCTTATTTTAAGCGTTCAGACTTGTAATTTTGTACTTTGTTTTCGTGCTACGGTTAATTAATCATAACAAATCCTACAAACTAAAATATTCTACTCAGTGTAAAATTGAGATTAAGATATATGCACTATTAACTCACTCACGACGGGGACTTACTTAATAATTCAAACTGTCTTGGCCATAAAAAAGCCAATGACGCGCACTACTACCGACAACTGCGCACCCTAAGCATGTCAAGTTCAGCCGGGCAATTTGCATAGTTAATTTACCAACTAACTTTTAATTGTCTGCTCTTTGTTTTGTTACAGCTGCTGCAACATGCCGCCCAATGCCCATGTCGCTGGCCAGTCCATCACGGACTCTCTGGTCGCTGCGGCCAATGCTGCCGGTGAATCGGAACCCAATTCCACTAAGCTGCAACAGGACTCCACTGGTGTGCTCTTCGAATGCGATGCCGAGACCATCGATGGCGGCCTGGTCAAGGATATTGTGACCATGAAAAAGGCCGATAAGCGTAAACTGAAATTGGTCTGGCGCAACATTATTGCTTTTGGTTATTTGCATTTGGCCGCCCTATATGGAGCCTGGTTGATCTTCACCTCGGCCAAATGGCAGACAATTGGATTTGGTATGTGTTTGTTATTTGTTTATTGGCAACAGCCCATCTTCCTGTCGCGTGCGGAGGTTATCAATGCTGTTTTTAAACGAATTTGGTGCGATGATTGATAACCTCGGTAAAGTCGTACTATATTTACATATATTATTGCTACGGGGTAGAACATGACTTGGGCTGCTGATTAGCCAGGTTTTGGACTTAACCTTCGGCATGCAATAGAATCACCTAAGTGCAAAGGTAGGGCAGATTGGGCAGTGCCTTGCTTTTATCTTTTTTGGGCAATGATAAGGAAAGTTTAACTGATTTTGAAAAATTCATTATTTTAATTATTTCGAATATTATTTAAAAACAAAATCCGACGTTTTGGCTAACTTACTAGATGGGCTATAAGAAACATAAGAGAACAGGAGGATTTCATGTGAATGTCAAATTTTGACATACAATGTCCAACATATCGGCCGGTATGATACAAATAACTTCCTAATTATTGTCATCCAAGGCGTCAGTTGTGGCGGGTTTGTCGCTATAGACATGAGCCTTAAAACATAACAGCACAAAAAATAGTCTAAGGGAGTTATACGCACGATCTAGGCTGCCAATTGACAGGCCCCAAGGGTGAATCAAACTTTTCATCAAACTCGTCTCTCAATTGTGTCATTGTTTTGCATGCTGAATGGCATGTACCAGCATCTTGTTGAAAACAATATGTCAGCCAGGTCCAGCTCCTCCATTTTGGGCAAGCAAAACCAATATTTGATCAAAATCGTACACATTTTTAAGTCACAAAAGGCACCATATATCACTTCTGGAAGGGACTGTCTTAGGCGTTACTAACCATGACGGTACAAAACCTTCATTAGCATTATCCCCGCCTTGAGTAGAAGAGATCCCAGCTCTATTCAATTTTATTCCGTCCCCATAATGGTTCAGTAGGGAATAAATATGCGCCCAAAGTGGCCCAAGTGGAAGAGTGACTTGTCGCTCTCAGCCATCGCAACCTAACCTAATCCAAGCAAAGCCATTGTCCAGACAAAGGCTTTGAAAAGGTTTCAATTAGAACAGCAACAGAATGAGCAGCAAACAAACCAGTGCTTGTATCTTGGTATTATATAGCCAGATTAAAAAAAATAAGAAAAAAGCATGGTTATTAATCCCCCGACGGTCTCTTCATAAGTACCAGTTCTCATCCAAAAAGTGACCGAGATATGACGCATTTGGGTTTTCACTTATGTATATGTGACCAGCGGTATATATTTTTCGATATTTCACTTCTTTTGATCGTGACTAAGAATTCAAGCATTATATTGAATGGATTCTTCGAACTGAGAAATCACAAATTGTTTGAAATAGTCCCAAAAACTGTGACGAGTATTCTTGAATAACACTTTTAATTTTTGGGGACAATCAGAGTATGCATAAACTCGTCGCACAATGTCTTTGAAACGGCTGAGATGATACACAAAAGAAACTTTTGTCTGTCTGCCACATAAACTAACAACTCATTGTAAGTTTATCTGACACATAAAAGCAATTTAAAAGATGAGAAATCGGCCCTAAATTGCAAATTTATCTGACACATAACAGTTACCTGGAGGAAGAGAAATTTCTTCTTACTGAGTCTTTGTGCCTGTATTAGGGTTGTCGATATTTCTCAAAATATCAATATTGGATATACCGTGTCCAGAAAACATCGATATATCGTTGTTTTCTAAAGCTTAATAAAAATGAAAAGTTTTTAAGGAACGTCCTTACCGCCAAATGACCATTTCTAGTCGCTGTGATATCTTTTTTTCTAATGGAATAACTTTATGATTTAAGTGACTTAATTTTCTGAAACTAGATTATTAAAGCTAGAGAATATAGCGGATCGCAAAAACGGAATCAAAGAAAATTCTAATCGATCTCAAATATTATAGATATTTAATGATTTTGTCTTTTTGAACGGGACTGAAAAATAATTTTTATATATTTTACTTAGAAATCGCACTTCTACGAAAAAAAAGTGCAGAATATCTCACCAAGATACCATGGGTCTAAAATGCCCGCGCAAATCCATCTCAAATATTAAAGACAAAAATTTTGTCTTTTCCAACAGAACTGAAAACAATTATTTTTATTTATTCAACTTAGAAATCGCACTTCTACGAAGAAATAACGTATAAGAAAACAAAATATATGCCGTAATTCCGTACCTGGATCAAGTTGAATGGAGGAATTCATTTTGGACCCATGGTTCGTTTTTCTATAAGCTTTGGGAGGAACAAAATCGGCAGTCTTGTTATGACAATTTGCTACTGCAATGACCATAATAATTTTTTCCGATATGTCTTTTATAAAAATATCCATAATCGCCTATATTGGTACAAACGAGAAGGCCAAGCTAACTTCGTCTTTGCCGAAGTTTAAATACCCTTGCAAATGTTTTAATACAACAGAGTTTATGTACGTCAGCGTTAAAACAAACCATTTTTCCGATAAAAGCCACTTTTCGACCGATAGTTCCTATGGCAGCTATAAGATATAGTCATCTGATTTTGACAAAAACTTCCAAATCTGCGTAAAAGCGTATAAAACTAATAATTGGCGAAGCAGAAGGCGTTTACATTAAAAACAAAAAAGTTTTCTCACAAAGACCCACTTTTCGACCGATAGTTCCTATGGCAGCTGTAAGATATAGTCATCCGATTTTGACAAAAACTTCCAAATCTGCATAAAAGCGTATAAAACTAATAATTGGCGAAGCGGAAGGCGTTTACATTAAAAACAAAAAGTTTTCTCACAAAGACCCACTTTTCGACCGATAGTTCCTATGGCAGCTGTAAGATATAGTCATCCGATTTTGACAAAAACTTCCAAATTTGCATAAAAGCGTATAAAACTAATAATTGGCGAAGCGGAAGGCGTTTACATTAAAAACAAAAAGTTTTCTCACAAAGACCCACTTTTCGACCGATAGTTCCTATGGCAGCTGTAAGATATAGTAATCCGATTTTGACAAAAACTTCCAAATCTGTGTAAAAGCGTATAAAACTAATAATTTACGAAGCGGAAGGCGTTTGCATTAAAAACAAAAAAGTTTTCTCACAAAGACAAACTTTTCGACCGATTTTTCCTATGGCAGCTATAAGATATAGTCATCCGATTTTGACAAAAACTTCCAAATCTGTGTAAAAGCGTATAAAACTAATAATTGGCGAAGCGAAAGGCGTTTACATTAAAAACAAAAAAGTTTTCTTACAAAAACCCACTTTTCGACCGATAGTTACTATGGCAGCTATAAGATATAGTCATCCGATCTGGTCGGTTCCGATATATTAGCAGTGTGCAGTAAAAAGAAGACTCTGTGCAAAGTTTCAGCTCGATAGCTTTAAAATTGAGAGACTAGTTTGCGTAGAAACAGACAGACGGACAGACAGACGGACGGACAAAGCTCAATCGACTCAGCTCGTCGCCCTGATCAAGAATATATATAGTTTATAGGGTCGGAAATGAATATTTCTATGCGTTGCAAACTTCTGGGCAAAATTATAATACCCTTTGCAAGGGTATAAAAATACCATATCAGAATAACCCTTTTGGTTCAACCAAAATATCGATATATCAATATATTGATAAAATATTGACAGTCCTAGTCTGGATTCAGACCAATTTGAAATTTCAATGAATTAATCGGGCACCTGGTCAAGTGAAGTAAGAAATGAATTTTATACAATGAAAATTAAAATTTTGTTACACATTGAATGCACGCTTCTCCCGAAATGATCAATATTGTGGTCAAATACATAATGAGAAAACTGAAACCTGCGCCGATCTCCCATATCAATTTGTCGAAGGAATGAAAAAGATTGGATAAACTATTGTAAAGTTCGATCAAATCAAGTGGAATCGCAATCTTTACATGTTCCGTCCGTCTGCGTTATTAGACTTTTAACTTCAAAATGCCAATTCCCTTCAATCGATCCTCTGGATGGCAAATAGATTCGACCGAAAGCTTCAATCGTTTCTTAGAAATCACAATCGGATTCGGAAACGGAACAGCTATAAAACTGAACTTTTTACCACTTTCTAAATTGCAGTTTTGCCCAGTTTAAAGAATTTTTTAAAATAAATCATAATAATTTCTTTCCTTTTTCAGCTTTCGCTTTGTATGTGATGTCTGGACTGGGAATTACGGCTGGTGCTCATCGTCTGTGGGCGCATCGTTCTTATAAGGCAAAGTGGCCGCTACGTGTTTTGTTGGTCCTCTTCAATACAGTCGCTTTCCAGGATGCCGCCTACCACTGGGCACGCGATCATCGTGTGCATCACAAGTACTCGGAAACCGATGCCGATCCCCACAATGCCACGCGCGGGTTCTTCTTTTCGCATATTGGCTGGCTCTTGTGCAAGAAACATCCCGAGGTGAAGGCCAAGGGCAAGGGCGTTGATTTGTCTGATTTGCGTGCCGATCGTGTATTGATGTTCCAGAAAAAGTAAGTGCCCCCCCCACACACACACACACAGACTATTCATTAATCAACATGTATAATTCAGATACTACATGCTCCTGATGCCGGTGGCCTGCTTTATTATACCCACCATGGTGCCCATGTACTACTGGGGTGAGTCCTTCTTGAATGCCTGGTTTGTGGCCACCATGTTCCGTTGGTGTTTCATTCTGAATGTGACTTGGCTGGTGAACAGTGCTGCGCACAAGTTCGGAGGACGCCCCTATGACAAGTAAGTAGTTGGCATAATGAAATCTCTTGGAAAAATCGCAGCTAAATCTATTTTATTCGTTAGATTCATCAATCCTTCGGAGAACATTTCCGTCGCTGTGCTCGCCTTTGGCGAGGGTTGGCATAACTATCACCATGTATTCCCCTGGGACTACAAGACCGCCGAGTTTGGCAGATACTCGCTAAATCTGACCACTGGCTTCATTGATTTCTTTGCCAAGATCGGCTGGGCCTACGACCTAAAGAGTGTGTCGCCCGACATTATCAAGAAGCGTGTGAAGCGTACTGGTGATGGCACCCATGCCACCTGGGGCTGGGGTGACAAGGACCAGCTGAAGGAGGAGATTGATGATGCGGTCATTACGCACAAGAAGAGCGAATAGGCAATTCCAATCAAAACTAACTAAAAACCTAATTTTCCATTAAGCACCTGGCCAAGGGACTGACAACAGTGTCCAAGGCTGCACACACAAAAAAATAAGATATACACAACCCATTTAATTAATTTTAAGAGAGAAACGTTGATGATAAATGTTTGTTGTTTATCGAAAAACTGTATACTGTCTGTGTTAAATCAGCTCTGGAAATGCTTTGGCGCTCTATGAAAATGCTTTTGGGGAGATACCCACTGGACGGATGGACACAAAGTATCTTTTTAAATTTATACGATCATTATTACATACATACAAACTTACCTACAAGCAAACATTTGTGCAAAATGCAAGTTGTATTTTATGAAATCTAATTGGAGCTACTCCCCCCTTGCCGTTATCAAATTTAGTCAAATGAAACACTAAAAAGAATGTGAACTTTCCGTTTCAAACACCTAACAAATACCTGCAAACGTTAAACAAAAGATTTTAGTATTTCTAGTAAACCAAAAAAGAGTAAAAGCGAGAGAAACGATTATATTCAATATAATAAAAACAATACAAAAAGAAAACGTTGGGAATAACCCAGTTAACATTGGAATGATCTTTTTAATTTTTATGAGGTGACCTACATCTGCTAAGACAGGAGGATGGGAACTAAGATTAACACTAACACCTGGCTCTCCGGGACTGTTCTGTTTTTTAAAATCTGGGACGAAGAGCACTTTGACTATACTCTAATATTTAACAATTACAAGGAATAGTTGATAGGGTCTGTGGAATGTTAATTTGATGCTAGATCTAACAATTTTGAAATTGAAAATGCTATTTAATTTTTAAAAATGCTTTCAACTGCAAATCTCTTCATTTTTAAACTATGCAAATTAATTTCTAATAAGTTTGTTTGAAACCTGAGCAAGAACTTCTCCTCAAATATTAATAACCGACTCCATGATTAACAATATACATACATATGGAAACTTTCGGGACCGTCTTACACATAAATAACACTATGTCACAAAATTTGAAAAGTTTTTGTATCCCGCACTTTTAGCAATTGATTCTAATATAAAATTGCACGCTGAATTCAAATCTGCTCTCAGATATGTCAAAAGTAGAAAGGTTTTTGAGATATCGCGAAATTTTCAATTTAAGTGTTTTGAAAAGATAGGTCTACTAAATGCAATTTTCTCTAATTTTAGTCCACGGATAGTAAACCGGACAAAAAATAATAATTTTTTCTTTAAACAGTTACCACCAAATGACGTTTGGCACTCAGTTGTTTTGAATTTTTTGATTTTTTATTTTTGCTGCCTTTCCTAAGTTTTTCAATCTTACCATAAAAATTGCTAGTAGATTTGACAGATTGGGTATCTTTTACAAACATTTTTGCCCTTGGTCCAACGGAGAAAAACGCTACTTCCGTAACATACTTTGGTTTTTTTTCGTTTTTCGTTAAAACACATCTTGCCAATAGAATAAACGTTTTGGGGCGAGAATTTTACGGCACTATAGCAGACGTCGAAAAGCATGGATAATTTTGCGGTGTGTCTACGGCAAGAAGAGGACACAAGAAATTGTTGATGATTTATTGGAAAACTACAAAAAATGGTATATCTCAGTCTGCTTTTCATCGAGTTAGTATATTTCCAATTTTATTCTTTTATTTTTAAAGGTGTATTGTCCTTAAAATTCACTTTCTGCACTCCCATTTCGTTTTTTCCCGGACCACCTAGGCGCGAAAGCGACGGCATGGCGAACGCTTCCACAGCAAATGCAGCAGATGGAGTTTCGCTACCAAGGCAAGTGGGATCCGGCAATGATGGGAGACTATTGCTGGTTCTTGTTGAAACACACAGTCTCACAAAAAAAAGCGGTCTACATCATTTGAGTACTTTTATCCAACCTTGAACTGCAATAAATCTCCTAATGCTCAACGTTTATTCTTATTTGGCTTGCTAAGATGTGATTTTTATACTGAAAAAACTAGCAAAAAATACTCTCAAACAGAGGTATGTTTACTTAATTGTGAATATAGCGTTTATTTTTCATCCGATTTCGATGACCAAGGGCAAAAAATGTTCGTTAAAGATTACCCAATCCTGTCAATATCTGAGACCTGAACATTTTTTATGGTAAGATTGAAAAAAACGTAATGAAGGCAGCAAAAATAAAAATTATAAAAAAATTTTCAAAAATCCGACTTTGCATTGCCATAACTTCGTCATTTATGGTTGGATTTACAAGAACTGTCGTTGTTTTAAGAAATAATTTTATTATCTTTAATTTTTGTTCCACTTTTAACATATCGGTGGACTAGAATCGAGAAAATTGCATTTTAGTGACCTACCTTTTTCAAAACATAATGTAATTTCGCGTATCTCAATTTCTAAGGATCATTTTATAAGCTTAACTTACACTTAACTGTTATCAGTTTTTCCACATCACCCTCAATTTTCCGATATAGGACAAAGTGTGAATTTTGTCTATGTAAATATTTTGAGTTAAGTGGCACACAGCATTGCTTACCACTTAGAGCGGGCTGTACAAAAAATGTTTCACCTTCTTAACATCGCCCAGATCCGCGAAATGACTGCACAAAGTTAAAATCTCAATCTTTTGGGAAAAAATGTTCACCTTAAATAAGTGATAAAAATGTCATCTTCAATTAAAGCTATTTTTAACTGCTGATCTGTTCTACGAGCCACAAATTTACAACCGAATTTACATGGGGAAACCGAAAACTCAAAACACATCGCATTCGCTCAAAATTATTCTACGGCCTTTTCTATTTTTGCTTCAGCAGCTGGTAAGCTCCAATTTTTATAAGCTATGCACTTTTGGCCAAATGTATTTATGTTTTCGCCACTGGTTGAAGTTTACGCAGACGATTAGGTGCAATCAACAATAGACCCCCGATCTGAAGCTTCCTCATTCTTGCGGGGGTACCTCAGGGAAGTGTTCTCGGACCGGTACTATACTCTCTTTTCACCTCGGATCTGCCATAGCCAGTAGTCCATCGCACCTTCATAGTCACGTTTGCTGACGGTACCGCTTTTCTTGCCTCTAGCAATAGCCGCAAAAGAGCATCTGCTAAGGTCCAACAGTTCCTGGATTGCTTTGGTCATTGGGCGAACCGCTGGAACATTGCCATTAATCGTTCAAAAAGTCAACACTTTAATTTCCATACCAGCAGGCATCATGACCGACTGGTGGCTTACACCAACAGTCTTGCTCAGAAGACGCCTTAACAGACGACATCCCTCTGACCTCTGGGTCCAGGTCCACGGAAGGCGTCCCTCGGGCCGCCTCAAAAACTTGGCTTAAGTGTCATCTTGGGACTAACCCCTTCCTATATTGCACGCTGTTGGTTCCACAACAGGAAGACAGCTTACCTCCCAGGACCTGTGCTGCGTGCTAATTATTATCCCAGGCGTTTGCCGTACTGTCTTAGCCCTGTATATATTAGTCCTTCTTGTTTACTATTTGTAAATAGATTAAGTTCTATGTACCAAATATTGCCAAAAATATAATTTAATAAAAAAAATATATTATATTATTTACAAAATAAAAGAGTAGTAGAAAACTTGTCGAAAATCACGTTGAAAAAACATGGAGAAAATCACGTTAAAAAATCTATGTACTGTATACATAATAATTTTTGTCAAGTTTACAAAAAATCGATGCTGCACAGTATGAGGAAGCAACAACCTTGAGCGAAAAATTTGCATTCTGGATCTGGCTAGCCCATGTTTTTATTTAAAATAAATAAAACTATCGAGTACGCGCGCTTCGGTTGTAAAAAACAATTGAAATCGAAGCTGAGTAGTCGATAATAAGAGCTTATCGATGCATTATCTCACGCTCTCTCTCTCTGACGCTCTGAGTGCGCTCTCATTTGTATGCGTTTTCGTATACCCTTTATTATCATTATGGAATAAGCATTATAGAATTTTCTTGCTGTTTGAGATGGAGATACTCTGCACCGCTACAAAACAGCAAACGAAACGCTGCAAATCAACAAGCAGGAGATACTGATAAAATAGATAAAATAAGGGAAAATATAAATGAAGGCGGCGCAATATAAAGGTAAAAAACAATTTCAATATACAGCGTGCAGAATAATAATATCCACTTTTGAGGATGATACGGCAACAGATGTAAGCAAAATTCAAATTGTTTTTGAGATATGGAATCGAAAGTCCTACGATGGAGCTGAATTCTTCAAAGTGCAATGAAAGACAACGGCAGTTAGTCAGAACAAATGCTAACTGGGGGTTTCTATACTTCCATCGACCCTTTCAAAATTTTATTCTCTATACGCAATCAAATTTTTTGAATTCAAAAATGTGTTAAAAATGTGTTCGAAAAATTTTCGTCATCAAAATAATTGCAAAAAAACAAGTAACAATATTTCAATGTTAATGGTGTTGATTTTCCTCAAAAATTACACAAGGCAACAGAATTCAACTTTTTCCATTTTATTGATGGTTTGGTGGTGGTACTAGATCAGAGTCCGGCACTTTTCTATTTTTTGTGTATACAATAGCAGCGAAGTCGATACACCGACAGTATACGAGCTTACACTGCTCTCTTTTGCAACAACAAACAAGTGTGAAATGAGAGCGCTCTCGCGTGACAAAGCACACACACGCATTGCCAAAATGAGCATGTGTGTTTTGCCGGCGACTGTACTAGATGATTTTCGTATTTCGCGTCGAGATTTTTAGTAATTTGAACCTAAAGTTAAAGTTAAAATTTTTAAAAAGGTTTGGAATAAGCATTTTTTCAAACTTTAAGCTCAAATTCCAAAAAATCTTGACGTGATGGACCATTTTTGAAAGAAGTTTCGTCTTCAGCACACGAAAAAAAATCATCTTGAATCACCAAACCTTAATATTCTGGAACTTGTTGTCTAGTGTACTTTATACTGTTCTAAAATTCAAATGATACACGGGCTCGAAACCCCCGAGTAAGCCCCTACCAAAAGGGCAATACCAATAGTTATTCAAATTGATATTCTTCAAAAATACTTCATCGTGTGTTAGAGAGAGACACAGTCACGTTTTAGCGCTCTCTGCTTGGGGAACCCTGGAGCGTAATAAAATATTTATTTTTCAAAATTTTTTTTTTTTTTTTTTTTTTTTTTTTTTTTTTTTTGGGGTTGGGGGGGTTTTGGGTGGTTGAGTGCGGGGGGGGGGGGGGGGGGGGTTTTTTGACAAGAGTTGTAGTGTTTATAATTTTATTTTTATTAGTTTTGAATTATCTATTCTTTGTTTTTTTGTTTGACAGCCATTCTCTTGTTCAAGCTCTTATTTCTAAAGCATTTGCGTTTCGCTACTTGCTTGGCACCTCATTTCGGCCACAAGGTTAGCAGTGACAAGCAGGGCTCCGTGGACTTTTAATTATCGCTGAGCCTTGCTTGCTCTTTGCTTCCACGTTTCGTGTGTTTGGTTACTGATTTGTGAGTTTCTCGGTCTCGGCATTTCATTTCCATTCCACTCTCAGCGCTCGTCGTAAGCACAACTTGTGCTTCGCTGTTTTGGTTTGAGTTTTTGCGTGTTTTTATTTCTTTGTTAAATCGAAAACATTTTTGCATTTAGTTATTGTATTTAGTTGAGTGTTTTATCTTAGTGATTTGTGTTGCGTCCGAGTTTAACCGTTCGCCAACTTAGAGAGGAGAATCCTATCATAAAGCCAAAGCAAACGCCCCCACACGTATCGCACCAAAAACAACGCTATTGTCCGGGTTGTGACGTCGCCAAAGCAAATGCAGTGCGCACACAAAAGAAATCACAATTAACACTTACAACAAATACTTAGACATTATATGAACGGAGCACAACGGAAACATCGTGATGGATATGAAATTTCTAATGATTTTAATACTGGGCTTCGGCTTCATGTTTGTCTTTACGGCGTTCCAGACAATGTGTAACATCGAGGTAAGAGCGAGAGTGAGTGTGTTTGTGTGCGTGTGTGCATGTATGCGTGGGCGTTGTTAATATCCTTGCCATTGGCATTTGATGTCCTTGTCCTTGTTCAATAGACATTGTAGTAGCCTTGGCCTGGCCCCCTCATTCACAGGACCAAAGAACGGGCCATTGAGTAAATTATGTTGATTTGTGAGCTGGGTTTATGACAGAGTCATACAATTACAATTGTAATCAAATTTATATAAATACACTTTGATAAGCACTGTACTATAGTATGCACTGACTCACAAATGTATCTAAACGCAGAGTCAACCTAATTAAGGCAAATGAAATACCATTTACAACTCTTGACCCCATAAAGTCAACTCTGAATTAGAGTTGATAAAGTCAACTCTCAATTAGAGTTGATTTTATACAAAAGAAAAAAGGGGCTGGGCCTAGCTCTATGTATAACTGAGATAACAGGGCACACGACCCAATGCTAATCAACCATGTTATCAAGAGAATTGCGATTAGTTAATTAGAATTGGCTCATGCATAGATGGTTAGTCCCAGATGTTACCCCCTCTGACGCATTGATGATGATGGTGACCAAATTTATGCCGGAAATGACAGACTAAATGTTTTTGACATTTTTTATTGCGAGTCAAACCGCTCCGGGGTCGGTTACCTCGGGATTTATAGAAAGTCCCAACCGAACCTTAACCGGAGTAGATAACGCCCGAGCCTGAACCGGAGCCAAAAAGATAGTTGGAAAGGGATCGGTTCAAAAATAACTTTTTCTTTGCATTTTATTATGTTTGTTGCTCGAAAGGCCTTTTTTGCCAATATATGTACGTATGTACATTGTACATACGTATATTTAGAAACTGCTCAGAAAAACATTCTCAAAATTTCATTTTAGTCCCGGATCTTTCATCCGTTTTTCTGTATCCAAGAAACCAAATATTTTTGCCAATATATGTACGTATGTACATTGTACATACGTATATTTAGAAACTGCTCAGAAAAACATTCTCAAAATTTCATTTTAGTCCCGGATCTTTCATCCGTTTTTCTGTATCCAAGAAACCAAATATTTTTGATCTTAGACCAAACTTTGCATATTTTCACTTTGTAGGCGACTTCACAGTATTACAGATCGCCATGAACACGATCAGGAAAAAGGTATAGGTCTATGAACGGTCAAAAAAAACGCTAAATTTGCAAAATTATTATAAGAATATTTAAGAAAGTGCTTTCACGCACAAAAAGGCTGAAAGGATTATGATGAAACTTTGCAAGCTGATAGTTGATATCCTGGAGTTAAACATACGTTATATAGCTTTTATTTCAATGGTCCAAAGCACAGTGAAATTTAACAAATTTTCGAGTATTTACGAAAACGAAGGCATCGGCAAATGAAAGGTGTAAATTGAACGGACTAAAAAACTTCTCATAAGACCTAAGCTGGCTTTTCAACTGTGCAAAAAAAACTTTGATCCGACTAAGAACAACTTAACTCGTTCGAAGAACATTTGGAACATTTGTTCTCAAGAATCTTGAGAACATCTTGTTCTAATTTTGAGCTGAAGGCAACTTATTTTCTGAACAGGTTTTTTCCCTCTGTGTAGGAGAAATATAAAAAAAACTATTTTGCCAAAAACATTTGCCTAAAAGGAAGTTGCTAAAAAATCACCCTTTAGTTTAAATCAGTATTCTGTGTGTTGACTCATATAATTCTATGTATCTTTTTTATCAAAGGAGTGAAGATTTCTCTTTGTTATCAAAGGAGTGAAGCAGGTCTGCAAACCTCATAAAAATCGACAGAGGTTCGCTCCGGGGTTCGAAACCTCGAAACTTTTTGGGTTCGGGTTCACGGAGCGGGTTAACAAGGTCGTTGAACCTAGGTTCTGGTTCGAACCGGGGTTCGGGAATAATTTTTTTTTAAGAAAACATGTATGTAAATTACAGATTCCAGGTCAACAAATTTACTCTGCTGAACTTTAAACGGTGTTAGGAAGTTTTCGCATAGAAAAATACAGTGGTTAGAGCGAACCGAACATATTCCCAAATGCACTCTGAGACCGTAAGTGAGATCAAACATCTGACTTATTTCTAACAGAAACGGAGTAGACTGAGGAACCGTTCACTCTATATATTCTAAATGTATGTTTCTTCATAACTTTTAAAACAAGACGCCATAAAGGGGGATGATCCACTGTACAGCTGTTTTAATAACTTTGCGGTTTTATCATCAGCAGGCCTTGCCCATCTTTTGCAAGTTGTCGGGGGCCATCTCATGCCAGCATTGCTTTGACTGTTTGGGAATTCTAAAGGCAATACAAGTGCAAAACAAACAGCTCCAAATTGACAGAACGCGTTGGGTATGCCCCCTTTCGGCCTTTCTGAATTAGTAATTTATACAGTTAACGCACTGTAAAAATTTTTCATTAGTGTGTCTTCCAGCAATCTTTTATTATTACTGATCGCTCAATTAAAGAAAAATATATGATTAGAAAAAGTGCACTAGACTTATTCTTGTGTGGCAGTAATTGCTAGTACTACAAATGCGACATTGTAAAATTCTTTAAGCCTTATACGCAGAACGACAAAAAATTCCTTTCGTCACAGTATTTCATACAATTAGAAACACGTTGGCTTTGCTTTGATGCTCATGTGCTGTTAGAAAGTGTTTCTATTCATGTGAAATACTGTAACAATGAAAATATTTACAAAACCTTAAAGAATTAAGAATCATTAATTGTTTTATTTACCATTCTTTAAGCTTTTACTTATTAGTTAAGTTTTAATACTATAAAATTTTTCTTTGCCAGCTTTTTATCCAATGCTTTAAAATTGTGGGAAATGACAAAAAGCAGCTTAAAAAATATAATAGAACATCTTTTTTGAACCGAACCCTTTTTGAACTATTTTTGGCTCCGGTTCAGGTTCGGGTTCAAGAAGAAAAAAATTTTTCTGCTCCGGTTCAGGTTCGGTTCGGACTTTCAAAAAATTCCGGAGTCTCCGGCTCCGGAGCGGTTCAACTCCGAACCGGTTTGCAGCCCTGGAGTGAAGATTGGTAATGTAGAATTTGCTCATAGTTGCAGTTCATTGAATTGCAATAATAATGATGAAATGATAATCAGGTTATCATAGCTTCATAGAGAGCAGATATGCCCCTCACTTGTTGCTGTTTGTTATATACATAAAAGCCATAAGATCAAGGTCATTGATAGTCAGCTACCTATATGCTAAAGGCACCTGCACATCACCTTCACATGCGTTGCCTTAAAAAAGAACCGTAAAATGTTTTCTGGTTTTTTATTATATTTTGCGTGCTTCTCAATCCCTCAGTGTGCGTGTGTGTGTGTGTCTCATTAGCAATTTTCAAGTGTTCTTTTGAGGTTGAGACTGAAACTGGATACGAAATGCGCATTAAAAACAAATTTATTTTAACATAAATATTTCGTTAGCTGTGGTTCAATGAACCAACCATAACCATAACAAAATGTTGGCTAAATACTCTTACTTTTGTGTAGTTTGCCCTCAAAATTAGTTTGTGGTTTTTTTTAAACAATTTGCCACGCTTACAGCCTCAACAAAAGCGAGTTTGGCATTCCAAACAATCGATTCGCTTTTAGTTGGCTATTTCTTGGCCCATTGGAGTGCTGCCTTGGTTTTGGCGCTGTCTTAAATGGCGCAATTTTGACCGAAACGAGGGCAGGCCACGAACCGGGAGAGTGTTGAAAGTGGCTTCCACCTGATTGCACAATCAAAATCAAATGCCTCGACGTCAACTCTTTCAATGTCAATGGAATTGCAGTTTCGCCTCAGTCTAAGTCTCAAGGCCACGTCAGTAAAATTAACGAGCCAAGTTGACCAACACACATGCATTAAGTATCTGCCTGCATGCATTTGTATCTATGTATGTTTGTGCAGTGCGCCTGCGTCCCCCCAAAGCATAACAAACAGCCGTTAGGCGCCGCCGCTTACACAACAACAACAACAAAAAGTGGGTGTGCAGTCGACGAGCCCACAACCCAGCAGCAACTTTTGCAGTATGCAACAAAAACAAAAACCAAAACTAGTTTTTGCATTTTCCAAGTTTTTCTAAATCGAAGTTGCACCAGTTTCCTTTACGTAATCAATAAATATCTTCCAAACGACGATCGACAGTTTTTAACTGCCTTAAGTGGCACTTTCTTTATTGCTTATTGCCACTTTCATTGAGTCCGTACGGAAACTTGACCCAATTCCGGTAAGGCGAGTAATCACAAAACCCCAAGTACTTCTGCAGATACTTTGACGCCGAACTGATTAGCTTTGTTGAATTAAGTGTTCTTATCATTATCAGTTTATGTCTTTTTATATGCTTTAGAATTTGTTTAGTGCTTATGGAAATAGTATTCTGCTAAAATGGGAAATTAGGTTAAAAGTAGTCCCTTGTCCCACTTGAAATCATTCAGCAACATTCTCAATATGTGAATGTTTACCTTATTTCAATTTCCTATTGTACATCCAAGTTACGCATAATCATAAGTCTTGGTAGTCGCTCCATGGTATAGCCAGTTTATGGAATTATCTTCTTCCTATTTTCTGTGTCGGCCTGGTCCACGAGAGTCGATAAAGCCCTGTCCGTCAGTCCGTATGAACGCAGGAACTTCTAGGTAGGGTTGTCCATATGTTATTAATAAATCGACGAGTTATTTTAATATGATATATTTTGTGTCGATATAGGCGATTATCGATATTTTTATAAACGATATATCAGAAAAAATTACTTTGGTTGCAGGAGAAAATTGTCATAACAAGACTGTCAATTTTGTTCTGCACAAAACGTATAGAAAAAACCAAATCTTCGGAAAATTTCGAACAGATACCATGGGTCTCAAATGAATTCCTCCATTTAACTTGATCCATATTTGTTATTTCTTCATAGAAGTGCGATTTCTAAGGAGAATAAATAAAAATGTGTTTTCAGTCCTGTTGAAAAAGAAAAATCGTTAAATGTCTTTATTATTTGAGTTCGATTTGTGCGGGCAAGGAATACATTTTAGATCCATGGTTTCTTGGTGAGATTTTCTTCACACTTACTTTATTTTCTTCGTAGAATTCTGCTATGTCTAAGTAGAATAAATAAAAATTGTTTATTTTACAGTCTTGTTCGAAAAAAAAATCATTAAATATCTATTTATAATTTGAGATCGATTTGCACCGGCTAAGAATTCATTTAAGACCCATGGGTTTTTGGTAAAATTTTCCGTAGCTTTCGCCTATACAAATCGAGACCCCCAAAACTGTAATCTAGATTCAGAAAATTAAATCATTTAAATCTTAAAGTTATCCCATTAAAAATATAAGATATAACGACCACTTAAAATGGTAATTTGGCAGCAAGAATGTTTCTTAAAAACTTTTCAGTTTTCTTAAGCTTTAAAAAATAACGATATATCAATATATCGATGTTTTTTGGACCCGATGTATCAAATGTCAATATTAAAAATTTTGATTTTTGGTATTATCGATATTGATATTTCGAAAAATATCGACAACCCTACTTCTAGGCAGATAACATATGAGTTAAAAGCATACACTCAATATATCCCGGGGTAATCCTATAGAAGATTAAATTGTGCAAGAAATTCGAGCACAATTTAATCCCAAAGCTGGTTCATTTTATGCCTATTCTAGATTAACTTAAGCTCGATATGTAATATTGATTTGATCTCAGGAAAGATAACTATTCCTTCCTTTCCTCCGCCATTCCATTTGCCATAGGAAATCCCTCATACATGTCAAACACCACCCACACCAGTTTTGGTTAATTTAAGACTTCTGAAAAACAAAGAAATAAATATAAAAATTTTTGGCTGCACTGGGATTCGAACACACGACGATTCGCACTGAACAGGAATGGAACGGCATCTCATCGCACACCACCATACCCATTGGTTGTTGCAGCGTGTCTGAAAGGCTACTTATATTTCTTCGTTCTCGCTCTCTAATTTATGGACGTGCAATCTCGAATGGGATTGTAGTAAGCACATTTGGAATGATACAAGTTCGAAAGGAATGGACCAATCCTTAAAAGATTGAATTGTGTAGAATATCCTGGAAATCGAGATTGAATTTTCAAGCTCGTGCCGGGCTTACTCCAAGATTTAAAAGATTGAAAATATCTTGACGTTTTTTTTTCTTTGTATTGAGTGTCCATTTGAAAAGGACTTTGGCAGCATGCACAAGTGAAAAAGCTTTGACATAAGTGTAATGCACCCGGGGAAACCTACTTTGAGGGGAATGAAACAAATTAACAAGAATAAATAAAGAATTTTTGATATATAGAAAAATCCCGGTATTTTTTTTCCCCACAACATTATATTAATCTGCATTATTTTTAGATCCTAAACGTTTGCGAATTATCAAATGGACACTAGTCTTTTTTTTAGCAGCAGTAACGTTTGAACGGCCGCAACCGTGATGCGCAAAACTTTATTTCAGTTCCTGTCGGGCCTCACTTCAAAGATATCTTGATCTATCGCTTTGCAGCATGTTTTTGAAATTAAAATAACGTTTGCTCAAGTGTAATGCATTCGGGGGAGACTACATTGAAGGAAATGAAATGAATTTACCGGAATAAGTAACATTTTTGACCGAAGAGTGAGTTTTTGATCCCAACCTGCTTGGTTCAAGAGTTTAATTGGGACTGAACTCGATACCTCGGAGACTGAAACGGGACGCATTGTGAGCTTAGAAAATGTGGAGGCAGTGGATCAAGTCTCAATGGTTATTTTTTTTTTAAATAGTTGTTTTTAACACTGTCTTTATTTGATCAAATCCTTTAATCGATTACTTTTGCACACTGGAAATTTTGAACATTTTATGAATTAACAGCCGACCGCTCACATCTGACAACGACAGACTGCGCATGCGCTCTCTCTTCTTCTCCCTCTCTGAGCTTGTCCAACGCTATTCTCTCAAAAATTGCTTCTCCTCACTCCTCTTGCCTATAAGAACCAATTCGAGAACGAATTTAGCTTGATTCCAAGAGAAAAATTCTTGAAAGTTCCAGAACGAATAGTTTTTTTAAGAGCGTTCGTACTAAAATTATAATTTGATGTAGCAAAATTTCATGCATTTTTAAGGATTTTAATACTGGAAAATATATTCAGAGTATGTCAGTTTATCCACATATTAGTGTGGGGGCCATAGTTTTGGCCAGATAGTTTCATTCCACAAGTCCAAGAACATTTCACTTAGTTTCTATTTAGATTTTGAACGAACTCTATACGGATTCAAAGTGCGATTGAATGATCTTTGGTCTTCTTATTTCCTGAATCAAATGTGCAAGGGCATTTACTTTTACTTCTCAAATCCCATATATGGCAGTTTCGTGCTTTCAGTTTTTCATGCTTGACGAGTGCGTATAAGAGGCAATTATAGTTTTGCAACTTTCACTTGCACTGTGGCATCGTCGTACGTTCCCCGTGTGCCACTTGCTTATTAAATTGATTACTGATAATGCAGGTCTCTCAATCTCAAGCTGTCTTTTCGAAATGGGCACAAGGACCAGTCAGTAGCTAATTGATGCAAATCGAAGTGGAAATAGTGTCAAGAGTCCGAGCGTTGCGATAACGTTCATATCGTTCTAAACTCCATTGAGATGAGCGTCCTTAAGTGTGGAAAATTTTCAAGAGTCAAACATGTTTCGCACATAAATACCCACTCGTTCGTGTGTATGAACGTACGTAGGCGAATTTGTAATTTTCCATTCATGAACGCAAAAAAAAAACTTGCAGCAAGAATGCAAGAATTGTCATTGCACTTGAATTTGGTTCCAAACTGGTTTCAAAATGCGCCAAGAATGGAATTTAAAGCAAATAAACGAGGGGACGAGGTTACTTAGCTTTGGCTGTGATCAAAAGCTTTGCCCAGAGTCGGAAGCATCCGGCCAGGAATTGGCAGAAATGCTAGAACTGTACTTGAAATACTGGCACGCTGCGTACATAATTAAATAAATAGTATTATTAAGCTGTTAATGGTTCGTTGACTTGCACACACAGAGAAAAAAATCCGATCTGATTATAACGAAAATTTTACTATACCTTTATGTCAGAACACACGGACGACTGCATCTGAAGCACTCACGAGAGAGAGAGCGGCCAACTATGTAATCCAGGGGTCAGACTCTCAGAATGTACAGGTCGTGGGCTCGAATACCCAGCCAATTTTTATAACTGTTACTCGTAGAGTAAAAAGGGTATACTAAAGTCGAGCAAATGTATGATTCAGGCAGAGGGCATCATTTCCCCACCACATAAAGTATATCTATTCTCTCTTCAGCAATATCTGCACGTACTGTATTAACTACAAGACCTCGGATTTTGCATATTTTGAAACAGATTGTAATCCTAGTAGGGAAGTAAACTACTATTGGGGATTAGATTTTTGAACAAGTTTTTTGTCATTTTGGTACTCTATTGATCTACTCCATTTCGAAATTGTATACACTTTAATGAGCACGGTTGTAAGTTTGAATTTGTATTGACTCACTCTGGCGAATGAGATTCTTTTTATTAAGATATTTTCCTTTCATATTCTAGTCTTTAAATGTGTATTTAAAAACAAATCGATGTATGTAAGTTGCGTGCGTATATGATAGGAATACATATTGTCCCACACGATGCAACTTAATCAGCACCCACCGGATGGTGGAGCCCTCCAAGTATCCGACCCTTGTCAATCCTTGTAAATCTAATGTTACAAATGACATTTATCATCGGTTGCGTTTTATATATATATGATTTCTGACGTCTGGCTCGACGTCTCGTCTCATGTTTATTTTTAAATATACCTGCTGGGGTTAAAATCTGTTTAAAACGAGAGCGAAAGTAAAAGTCGGCTCTAACCGACATCGATATACCCGTTACTCATGAAAAAACATGTTTAACAGTGTTCCTGCATTCCTTAGGGTGAGCATCCAAAAAGTATGCAACCTTTTTTTAGCGAAGGGAGGGGGCTTTGTTCACTTTTTTGCTCATAACTTGAGAACCGTTCATCCGATCTTTATCATTTCTTTGCCAAATCGATTCATTTTGCTAATTACTAACTATCTAGTAGGTACGAAGTCGTCTATCTTAAAACTGTAGGAGATATAACGTTTTTTCCACATAGCGGGGAGGGGCGGCCAAATTTGAAACAGACTTGATCTGCGTGCAGATAAAAGAAGCGTTTGTCCCATACATGTCAAAACTCTATCTCTTACCATCTCTGAGATCTAGGTGTTCATACAGTTAGACGGGCATGTCTATATCGACTCGGCTGTTGATGCTGATCAAGAATATATATACCTTATATGGTCGGAAATGATTCCTTCTGCCTGTTACATACATTTACACGACTTTAGTATACTCTTTTTACTCTACGAGTAAAGGGTATAAAAAGTGTTAAAGGAGAGCGCTCTCGCGTGTCTAAACACACACATGCAATGGCAAATCTAGCATGTGTGCTTTGTCGACCACTATTCTAAAACAATCGAGAACTTAAGTTAAAGTCGGCTCTAGCTATTGCCAATATAATTGAAGTTTTCGAACAAAATAGTTGAGCTATTCTTTTTGTGTACAAAACTGCCTATGAAAGAATTCGAAAGGTTTTGATTTCTTTTAGGGGTTTCGGTACGGTTCAACAATTACGAAAGGACAAAGAGTACCAATTAACCATGATAAAATTTCGAATACAAAACTGATTTAAAGTTTTGCAGTATTTTATATGTCCGAATCGAACTTACAGTAAGAATTTTGTTCTTAAACTTTGAAAATATTTACTTTACACGGACGTTGAGTACGTTCTTATTTCCCCTAATTTGATTACAAAATTCTTGATTTTATTAATACAAATTGAAAGAATTTGAAAACCTGTTAGAAGTCATTGCAATATATCTAAAATTTTACCCTAATGGACTCGTTCGCAGAAAACCATATTGACCAGCATTTCGAATGAGGATGAGAGCTTTAAGGGCGAAGGTTATACGAGTCTGGCCATTATTTATCTCTTCTTCTCTCTGTCCAATTGGCTGGCGCCTTCGTTCATCTCATTTACTGGACCGCGAGTGGCCATGGTGGTGGGAGCATTGACCTATACGTAAGTACATGCCAAAATAGTTTGATTTAAACCAAAACTCTAATTCGAATCCTCTTTTTTAGAGGTTTCATGATCACCTTTATATTCCCATCGACTGTTCTGCTGTATGTGGGCAGTGCTGTGCTGGGACTTGGCGCCTCCATCACCTGGACGGGGCAGGGTACATATCTAGCACGCTGCAGCAGCTCAACCACCATTTCCCGCAACTCGGGCATATTTTGGGCCCTGCTGCAGTGCAGCATGTTCATTGGCAATCTCTTTGTGTACTATCAGTTCCAAGATAAGACTCACATTGACAAGGAAACGCGTAATCTGGTCATTGGCGTGCTGACCGTAATTGCTGGTTTGGGAATTGTGTTTTTGGCCGCGTTGCGCTTTATGGCCGACAATGCGGAGCAGGACAATGAGCTGGAGCAGAAACACACGGGCTGTGGTCAGGCCATATATGCATTAAAATCGGCAGGCCATCTGTTTTGTACCAAGAAGATGCTACTCCTTAGTCTGGCCTTCTTTTACACGGGTAAGCCCATGGAATGGGACTCGAGGATTTGTCGCAATTCTAATTTTCCTTCTTATTGGCAGGCCTGGAGCTGTCCTTCTTCAGCGGAGTGTTTGGCTCAGCCATTGGGTTCACGTCGAAAATAGCGGAAACGCCCAAGGAAATCGTTGGTCTCGTGGGCATTTGCATTGGCGCCGGCGAGGTCTTTGGCGGCGGACTCTTCGGCATTTTGGGCAACAAGACCACGCGTTATGGCCGCGATCCCATTGTTATTGCCGGCTACATCATGCACATGATCGCCTTCTTCCTCACCTTTATCAATCTGCCAAACAGCGCTCCATTTACGGATACCACCGATATCTCCTACCTGGACCCACCAAGGGCCAGTATAGCACTGGTCTGTGCATTCCTGCTAGGCTTAGGTGATGCCTGCTTCAACACCCAGATCTACTCCATGCTGGGGGGCGAGTATGTGAATAATGCTGTGGGCGCCTTTGCGCTGTTCAAGTTCACCCAGTCGGTGGCTGCGGCGATTAGCTTTTTCTACTCCTCCCACGTCGGCCTCTATGTGCAGCTGGGCATATTGGTGGTCACCGGTACCATTGGCACCATAGCGTTTGTCTTCGTCGAGTGGGGCTTCAAGCGGCAGCATAGCGAGCAGGAGGCCCTGGAGAAGTGAAGGACCTGCAGTAGAGATTATGTATGTAATTCTAGTATTAGCTGAACAGAGTCCGTTTAAGTCCTAGCCATGATGTAAATACATACGTACGTATGTCCGCTGTTTTGTTGACATTCCTCGGGTGGGCGTTTGCTAAAGAAGCGCGTGCACCGGCGTCGTCTTCCTAGACAATAACATTGAATTGTTGTTGTGCACTAATGTTGCTATCTATGTATGTATTTTAATGTTGAATTTCCAAAACCTATTCGTAATTCTAGTTGTCTATGTTTTTTATATAAATACAAGTATGTACGTATATTGTATACTGTGCGATTATTTATGCACCATATTTTAAGCGGCAGTTGTGCAATTGTAAATTAAACAGCAAATCACAGATTTTGTGTAATTCATAAGCAAATGCAAGCGTAAATAAACCGTATATACAATGTGAACATTGAATGTTAAGAATATGAAATGCATTTCGAGTTTGAGTTTGGGAAATGGGAAAACTATGAATAGGACAACTACTTAAAATTGGCTTAGATTCGATGACGCTTTTACCAGGGACAGATGCTATAGAGATCAATCAACTTCACAACCCTAGAGGCGACATTTTTTGGAAAGCAAAAGCTGTTATCATATTACTTGATTCTATTATTGTCTACTTTGTGTATAAAGGGTGATTCATTAAGAGACTTTTTCCAATATAATTTATTTTAGATATTACGCTTGACTTCTGTCATTCTGTTATCTTATTTTGATTGAGGATTGTTTCACAAATCATCATGGAACGACTCACCCCCAAGAACGCTCAACAACGGTTCTGCAACAGCTCTATGAAGATCCGATGTTTTACTCCGAATTTTGATTTGTGACCAGGCACATTTCTGGCTAAATGGATAAGTCAACAAACTAACACAAAAATGCTCTGTTTGGTGTGGTATTTTGGGCTGCTGGAATCATCGGTCCGTATTTCATTAAAAATAAGGCCGGACAAACAATAAACGTCAATGGCGAGCCATGATAAATGATTTTATCTTTCCTGAAACTGAAGCCCAAATCGACCATAAAATATGTTTTTGTTCATAAAACAGAAGAAGTGCTACAAATTGTATGTCACACTCTTATCAAATCTTTCCGAAATTGAAAACTTGAATCCCAAAAAATCAAAGTCGATTTTTTTTACGCATACCCTTAAAATTTTTTACTTTTAAGTCAAAACAGTTATAATTAAAATTTGAAGAAGGTATAGGCATATCTCAGTTGTCCTGCAGTCGATATTGCGCAAACAGACTTCGGCTTTCAATTAAAGCATCATATTTACAAGATTGATTAATGAGCATTTTAAATGTTTTATGTTTCACTAGATTAACTCGAAACTAAAAGGCGTTATTTCACATTTTGCCTCCCTTATTCTACTTCAATATCAGAACAATATTTCGCTTGCATCACTTCTATTACCAGATAATATTGATCTCAACCCGTTCTTCTTTATCTCCCTCATAATTTTTGGATTATTAGTTCTTTCACCTTTATCATCTATTCTTTCTCAACTTATTGTAAAAGTCTTTGAAGTAAAGCATAACATTATCTGGATAGGTACAATATATTGGCATTCAATCAGCCGAGGTTGAAATAACGGCAAATTTAAAAATGTGCGGTACCATTTGAAGCAATTTTCATTTTTCTTTAAAATAAATACAAATGATTTTATTTTTATGCTGTTGCGCCTAAATCTGTGGCAATAATGAAACCAGCAGATATTTAATTGCGTTTGTGGAGTATGATTGGATTTGGATTTTTCACTAATTTCACTAATTTTCCGTGCACAAGACATAAATTAAGGGGTTACATGGGTTTCGTCGGGTAAAAAAAAGGCCTATTTTCATTAATTTTTTTCTATGTAAAAAATTAATTATTTCATTCAAACTTTTTTCTGTCTTATAGATATATATTTAAAGAATAATTTCTGAAATTAAAAAAAAATTCAAACTCCCCCATTGTGACGTCATTTCCGGTGACCCCTCGAAAAAGTCGGTTATCAAATTTTCTCGAAAACTACTCAACCGATCTTGATGAAATTTTACACAGGTGTTCGAGATACAATTTAGTCGTGCTTGAACGAAGGATTTTTTTTTACAACTATTTAAAAAAAACAAAATGTCAAGCAAATATGACCGAAATTTTCATTTTTTTGGAAAAATGTCTGCCAAAATTCCAATTTTTACTTTTTTTTCTTTCCTTTGTTCAAGCACGAGTTTGTGGTCTTAACTAAAATACTTTTTTTTTTTCATTTTCGATGATCCTGTCAGGAGTTGTGCTGACAACGCGGACGCACCTTTTTTTCAAGGTGTCACGGAAAATGACGTCACAACGGAAAAGTTTAAATTTTTTTTTTTTAATTTCAGAAATTATTCTTTAAATATGTATCTATAAGACAGAAAAAAGTTTGAGTTAAATAAATAATTTTTTACATAGAAAAAAAATTATTGAAAATAGGCCTTTTTTTACCCGACGAAACCCATGTAACCCCTTAAAATGATTACCTTTTAATTAACTTTTGTTATTTCGAGCACAAAGTGGTTTTAAAACATGAGAGGGAAATTTTAAGAGTTTCTAGAAAAAACGCCCGTGGGGCGTTATTTTAGTGAGTGAAATAAGACCCCGCGTTTTTTGCTTTTTCTCACCCGTTTAGCATCAGTGGACGGGTTCTTGGGACACTCTAACCTACATACGGAATTATATATGTCAAAACCAGTTCAGTTTTGGAATTAAACTAGGAGGACTTTTTATGTGTGACTAGATCATAAGTCAGTAAAACGGGATGCAATAATCTATTTATAAATCTACGTCGGTCTTAAATCGCTCAACTTTTGTCATCTATCTAGGGCAAGTAATTTTACTTTGAAATGCAAGTCTTTATAGCAAAATCTGTAGAGATTTCTGGAACACACCCGATAAGTTTATCAAGATATGTCGTTTCTAACTACAGTACAACTCCTCTCTCACCGATTCAAGATACCCGCACCACCCCTGCTTAGAAGCCTAAGAGTCCTGAAAACCCGCACCAATTTAGTTTCTACAAAATTTTAACTATGCCTGATTGTATGCAATCATTTTTTTGTGGCAAAATGTACCTGTCCTATTCTAAATTTCTTTAGAACTGTACCTTTTTTGGAAATACTCCCATTCACTTTGAAATTTAATATTTAATGCATAAAAGTATGTGCAATAAAACACCTTAAAATTTTAGCCCAGGCTTACTATAAGTAATTTTAACAATTTTAATTGTTTAATATTTTAAGCAATTGACAAAAGCTCCTAAGCTTCAGTGGAAAGTTTTGTTAAAAAATTTAAAAAAAATCAAAAAAATGGTTTCCGGTACATATCCGGCCTATATAAATTTATGCTCTAAGACATCATCGCAGGTTTGTAAGCAACCACCTCAGACACAATAGTAAGAAAAAAGGTAAACATTTTTCTAACTTATCCCTCCACATTAAAATTTAACAAAGAATGTGCAAAACCACTGTAAAGTGCAGAGTTTTGTTAAGTCAGTTTTTCTGGTTTGTAACATTAAAGATTAATGATCAATGATAATTTGGGCACTTCTTATGAGCTATTCAACAAAATAACATTGCAAAAGAAGAAATTTAAATTCATAACCGTGACTTAACCGCAAGTGTATATTTTATAAACTGGTCACCCTGTCAACGGTATTGTGTATTTTGCTGCTTACTATTTACGGTCACATTTTTGTTTTGTGTTTTTTCTCAACGTTGTTGAACACTGGGACTGCTGAGCGCTTACCTACACTCGGACTTGTTTTGTGTTAGTTTGTATTTTTGGGCTCAAGAAAACGGTTCGCCCACGCGTCTGCTCTCCGCCTTTAATTATCAATTGACCGTCAGCTGTGCATTAATATGCAGATATCGGTTATTATTTAAAAATTTGCATTTGCTCTGGATTACTCAGTTCCCACACCCCCGCGTTCCCCAAAAAATTCCAATTTCAAAGTGCGCGTGACGCAAAAAATAAAAAAAAGTGATTTTGTTGTTGCCAATGCCAAAGTGCATATGTGTGTGTGCGTGTGGAAAATTGAAATGCTATTAAACATTGAATTAGCATTCAACCAATAAAGATAGCGCCCATAAAAATACTTGAAGCGGGCAGTGATTAAAATACACTTTACACTCCAAGTCCAAGCTCAAAACAGCAGGCCGGGATTGTAACGCGAAGGTAACTTTCATAATTAGCGATAGAAATTTGTGTATTTGCAAAAACCTTGAGAAATTCGTTAGGCATTCTCCTCCAACCCCAATAAACAAAAGCATTTGAAATTCAAACTCAGGCAGGCGCAACAACAATAATAACACCAACAGCAGAAGCGGACCAGCTGCTAGTTGGTAGCGGCGGCGCCCCCACCCGCCAATCAGCAACAGCAACAACATTGCGGAGCGACGTCATCTCAACGCATTTCGCTTTTCATTTTCGTTTCATGTCTTGGGGAGAATATGAGGAGCAACCCAATACTTGTCTTTCCCAGACCCGCAATACAAATGTGTCATTGTGAATGAAAATGAACATGTGACCGCTCCTTGTTAGAGATGTACTTCACACAGTGATTGGACTCGCTTAAAAACAAAATTCAAAATTAATTCGCATAATTATGTGAAAGAACAGGGAAAAGATTTGGAACATGAAAATTACTATTTTTTGGAAAGTTTAACCAAGTTCGGTAAATAATTTAGTAAAGCTAATTTAGTCACGCCTTAAATCGTAGAACGCAGAAACTTTTCTGCTTCCTCTCAAAACAGTCTTATGGCTTCAATTAATATCAGTTTTCCTGATCTTGAAACTTTTATAAAATGGTGCTCAGAAAACTGTACCATAGTTTCCACATTAGTATGTTACCCTATTTAGTACCCTAATTAATGTTAAGATTTGTACACATATTAAGGTAACTTTTGACCATATTTTAATATTTTTTTACCACGATATCGCTTGATCATCCAATATTAAAATAACTTACTGACTAAAATGCGGGAATTCAAACAGCTTGAAAATAGGGACTGGTTCGGTGAAAGCTTTATTAATTAAATAAACTAAAATAATATATTTTTACAAGTAGTCAGATTAATCCATTAACATTTAATTAGGTTTTATTTAGTTATTATAATCCAACTTATTTTAAAAACCTCACATAGGACATTTAAATTCTGACAAAAGAGACAACACACAACGAAAACAAGTTGAAAATAATTTTTAAATGCTCGAAAAATCCGGAAATTTCATTCCAAAATTTTAAAGCAGCTTAAAAAGGGCCACTTGATATGGGCCTTACTATAGTATATATAGTATACTTAGTAGTAGTATAAGAATATTTTGGCATATTGCAGGCATGGCTTTTTTGCCGTGAGCCCGATGCCGATTCTTTCTCTTTTTTCGTACAAATCTTACATACAATTTTACTATTTCTCTTAGATGACAATGTTAGCATTATAAAATTCTAATTCAAATTTTCTAAAATATTAAAAAAGACATTTACTGGATTGCGACCTTATCTCCCTAAAAACTTTATACCATTATTTGTTGCCTGTACTTTTGAGCGTGGCTGACATATGCTGCTAGATTTTACCAGTTGCTTCCGTTTAACAAGTTGATGCATTCCTCCACATTCAAATACGGTGTTCCGAAGCATCCTGCCCTGATCTCTTGTAAAATGGGACATTTCCCCAAGAAGTGCACTATATCCTCGCGTTCCCTCAAGTTGCACAGTGTGCATTCATTAGTATGATTTTCCAAGTGTGGGCGGTAATTTAGGTTAAGCATCTCTAATCTTGCTCTAAAAACTTGCATTATTCTGAAGGAGCCGATATCGTTCTTTTCATTAAAGTTGTATGTTAAAAGTTTGTAAATTTGGCTCCCATAAAGTGAAATGGATTGCGTAATTAGGAGTATTTTTCGGAAGGTGGAAGACTCTTTTAATAAAATAGCGTTGACTCCGTTCGACATCTTCATAGCTATCAGAACCCCATACTTGAGCGGCGTGGCAAGTGATCGCCTTCGCTGTCGCCTGGTACATCTTATATTTTGTGCTCAAGCGAACGTTTCCGTTTCAGCAGTCCATTCCATGTACTACTAATTGCCACTTGAGTATCCTTCCTCTTGAGCTCTGCGTTCTTTTGCAAGGTCATATTGCTCGTCAGAGTGACCTCTAGGTATTTAAAAGATTTGACTGCTTCCAACTGAATACCTGCTAGGCTCCCATTTCTCGCATTCCCAACTAAAACTTATTAATTTATCAACTCCTGACATTTTGCATTTTGCTGTTCTCAATGGCGAATTGGTTCGACTCCACCTGCCACATGCGATTAAGGAGCACTCGGTCACTGCCATATAATGCGCATCTCCGCTCCTTGAATGCTTTTGCTTGGTCATCGCTTGCATGTTTTTCCATCCATGTCGCGTTTCTCCTTTCATTCATTTTCTTCAATTTATTGAATGCTCTATGCTTGGGTCAACAAACCAAATGACTCGCCTGGCTCTGCGTTTGAGTGTGTGTGTGTGTGTGTGTGTGTGTAGTCATTGATCGCGTCCGGTGATTTGGTGGTGGGGTCGCCCAACACTATCGCCATCGCTGTCGCCATCTCGACTTTGTTGTAAGTTCATTTTGCTTTGTTTTTATTAGTGTCATTAAATTTTGTTGTCTGGGAAAGGTCAATACACATTCACACACACACCAGAAGGAAATGGAGAGAAATAGAGAGAGATTGCCTTGACTATTAGAAGAAAAACCGGTTCGTTTGTTGTTTTGTTTTTGTTTTGGGTAACTTTTGTGTGGATTCCACTGATAGCTGCCTCAGACATTTTGCACAAAGTTCGAACTTCATTATCTGGCATATTTTTCCCGTAAGATATTCATCTTCATGCGCTTCTTTCTTAGTTTTGTTGGCATCGTGTCAATAGCCTAGAACTTGAACAAAAAGAGAGAGAAAAGCATTTGCCAGTAATGAATTTTGTCAAGTTTCACCTTGCCACGGAGTGTTCAGGGACGCAACTTTGTGCTTTACTTTTTGACAGCTTCTTTAGGTTGGCAGGGAATCTTTGAACAAAATATTTATTTATAGCTGTGTGTTTGCGATAGATATCAAATATATTTGCACTATCGGCAGTTTGTTGTTTTGCCTTTCTTTCTTTCTTTTTATGGCATTGTGTTTTGCCTTTCGCTTCATCAACGCCAAAGAAAAGCAAAAACTTAATTCACTTTCAACTTGATCAAGTGAAGTGCCAAGGCCCCTTCAACTAGACGGCGCTCGTTAACGTTGAACAGATACAGATACCACACAGCTTGGCTGCTGTATATCTTGTACATGGTTTCGCTCTCTCTGTCTCTGTCCCTCTTGATCTTGTTTGTTAGTTTTTAATTTGTTTTCGCCATGCACAAATTTGGCATTGGAACACCCCCCACACACACAATGAGTCTCATCTATGTATGTACACCCGTATCTTTGTATCTATTTCTCCATCTGTATCTATCTAACGAGCGTGGCAAAAGCAAAGCGTCGCTTGACTTTCGTTGCGTTTAGTTGGTACTTTGGTAGCATTTTGGGTTAAACAAGTTTTTGTCGCTGCAATCAAAAATTCCATAAACGCACTACTTGCGAGGGCAGTTTAATAGCTTAGTATGTTGAGCTTACTTTATGCATAGCCAAATTGGATCGATTTTGTTTCAAATCAATGTGAAATCTATTTAAATCTATTTAAACAGCTCTGAATAGTATTTGACGGTAATAGTTTTAGCCTCTTCAAGACAATTGATGGGAATGAACCTCGAGTATCCTAAAAAACTGTCGCCGGGACCTTGTTAACCGACAAACCAACTTAAGACCTGTTTTTGCTAATGGTAATAACGAAAGTGTAAAAAAAAGCCTGTTGTTCACTGTTAATACGTTCATCTCGAATTCATCGTTTTCTATCAATTTGCAACCCCCAATTTGATGGGGACCGCCATCACTTTTGTAAATTCACAAAATCACCAGCTAACAATGCCTCTGTGCTCAACGAAGAAAAAAATGTGTGAGCTGTGGCATTTTTAACAGCGCACGTAGCAACTTTGGTGTGAAGCCAGGTCATGAAATTGTGTTTATGCACACCCTTGCGAAGCCTATTTTAGTTGAAATGATTTTGCAAAATGAGCATTCCGACCTATAAACGTATATATATTCGTCATCTCGTCATCTTTAGCTAACCTAATTATTTGTCCGTCCATCGTCTGAATAATGTCTGTTTCTAGGCAAACTTGTCTCGCAGTTTTAAAGCTATTGAGCTGAAACTTTGTACAGAGTCTTGTTTTTACTGCAGCCTGCTAAAATGTCGAAACCGACTGGATCGGATGACTTTATCTAATAGCTGTCATAGGAACTATCGGTCGAAAAAGTGGTCTTAGCGTCTCTTAACTTAGTATTTATTAAGATGATATGCACCCACGTAATTCTAAAAAATTTTATCAAAATCATACGATTATATGATATACCTGCCATAAGAACGATCAAGGCAAAAACTAGTTCTAGTGAGAAAAACTTTTTTGTTTTCAGTGAAAACGTCGCCGAACGAAAACTATTCGCTCATAATTTGAGAGTTTGAGTCTCCCTGAAGATTGTTTTTGTGCTGTATCCGGTGAACCGTTGGGCACAGTTCTAACAGATGGCAGTTGACACCAGCACGGTCTGCAAATTAATCAAATCTCTGTCTCATCAAACTGACCTCGTTCGTATGAGTGTTTGTATTTATGTATATATATTTGCAGTGTTGTATGTCGTACCTTGTGGACGCATAATTGCCGCTAGCGAAGCGTTAAAGCGTAGCAGCGCTCTGTTAATTCTGTAGCAGAATCATCTGGGAGGCTTCCATGTAGTAGCTAACGGCCTGGCAATCATGCTGTCATAAGAGGGAAGCTACTTTACATTAAAACAAGCCAAGCATTCAAGTTTTGCTTAGGATTCCTCCCAAAGTGGCAGCATGCAAATGTAGCTGCAGCTTTCTCAACGGAATTTGACAAGCATCAGCAGCAGCAGTTGGAATCGGAGAAAGGTGGCAGTTAAAACCACTTAAGTGAAATTACGTATTTAGGCAGTTATAGTTTTAATATGCAAAGATTCCAGGTCTACAGACTCGATTAAAAAAACATTTGCAAAAACAAAATGAAATGTTTTTAATAATCATAATCAAAATCTGCAATCCAGTATGAAACATATGTACTAGAATATTTTTTTTTGTATAAATTTTAAAGTGATTTTAAAAGAGTCCAAAGCAGAAAAAAAAGAAATTTAAAAAATTAATAAAATTATAAGGCTGTCCTCACACTGTTTGACACATGACACATGATAGTCTAGTAGTCCCGCTTTTTGTTCTGTATTACATTTGAATAGCTTGTCAAATTCATAGAATTTCATGGGGATTTGCGGGCCTACTAGATATCATGGGTCATGTGTCGGACAGTGTGAAGGCAGCCTTACTTGTGTATAATGCTTATAGATTCGTTCTACGTATGATACTAAATCGGTACTAAGTTTGGAAAGTCGCAGCAGCACAAAACGATTATTGAGAAAAGTCGAACAGGCTTTTGTTCACTGCCTTAAGTCAAAGTAGCAGCACGCTTTCTAAGCTATCTTAACAAAACTTTGCACAATGTCTTTTGACTATAGCATATAGCTGCCATCGGAACGATCGGTTGAAAAAGTAGTTCTAATGAGAAAAAAATTTTTTTTTTCAATGGTAGCGTCTTTTTACTTTCCAGTTATGAATACTATCTGTTTTAACAGAATTTAGGAGAGTTTTGTTAAAACAATAACTTCCAAATTAAAAATCTGCATGACAGCATTGTACAAAAAACATGGAGTTTTTAAATGGATTGATGGCTTGAAAGGTAAAAAAATCGCCAAAATTCTTTTGGTTGACGTACCTTGCATTCATAATCTTAACAATTTCTGATTTTCCCTGCATGTAATGTTACCTTTCTCCCACCCAACTGTTTCACATTAAGTGGGCGTATGGCGCTTAGTTACCGACCAGCTGTCCCCCACATCTATGCAACTGGAACTAACATATATACTTGCATGTTTACCCACATGCCCGACTGTTTGTCTGTGAGTGCATTTCCATATACAGATATTGTTTACTTTTTATCAATAGAATGTGAGCGAGTGCCACGACTACACAAACATCAACCTAGCAACAACAACAACAAAGGCACGAAACTGTTGCTAAAGAAAATGAACAGGTGTTTTCCAGAGATGCACACGATATTCATTCTTCATTCTGTTTCTTCCCCCATCTGCAAACAAAGTGCAAACATGTATTTGTTTCATGGTCGAATGCCGGCGCACACAATGGGAAAGGCTTTTCATAAATTCTAAGTTCTTTTCCCTCTCTGTGTCTTTCCAGAAAATGACAACCACAACACAGGTGGAGATCAACACAAATGGCAGAGCCACAACTACCACCGCCGGTGTCAATGCTGGAGGCGGACAGGGAGGAACTGTGGATGTTACTAGCCCGGTGGCCACAGCGGCTGCGGCAACAAGTTCCAGCGCAGGAATTGGCAAAGTTGTTGGATTGACACAAAGAGGTGAGAGCCCGAGCACTTTGAATGCGCTTGAATGGAAGTAAAACAAATGGCAAAGTTAAATGCTGTTAATTTTCCACCCCCCTGCTCCCCCCACAGGCATCGCTTGAACGCGGCACGCGATACATTTTCTGGGTGGGAAGAGCTACTTGTTTCCTAAAGATACACGCAATTCCCTTAATGTGGCAAGCAGGCACGCCAAACAGCCGTTTCAATAATTTGTCAACGATCTCTTCCACTTGGAGTTGAAATGGTTTATAAATAGAGCAAGCACCGTTTAATTTTTGGTGACACTTTTTACATTAATTAATCCTTAAGTGGAAGGGCAGGGAGATTGAGGTATATTGGAAAAGCGCTGGGGAAATTCCAGCACAGCATGAAGTTAAAACTTTTAAAACAAACAAGCTGAAAGATTTTATCTTAATTATACTCTTCCATTTGTGGTTATATAATCTTATTCAAAAATTCATCAACAACGCCAGGTTTCCCATCGGGTTGTAAAGCTGTATTGCGAGGGTTAATTAAAAAGTGTGTGTGAAATTTAGAAAACGGAAATGATTATAAAAAAACGGAAATCGAGCATTCTCAGAAGTTCGAAGCGAAGGTCAGAAGTACACAAATTTTTCGAACCGCCCTTAGCTCAAACGCAGTCACAAGATTTTTTCTTCACACATAACTCAGCTGCGGTGTCTTCATTAAGATTCATTTCCATTCAAACATAAGTACATAAAGCATTGTATCGCCAAATCATTCGTTTCCCTTTACTTTTTGTTCATTAGCTTAATTTGCATACGGTTTACTCTTTTCCTGCAGTTTTTTTGCGGGTATTTACATTTTTAAATACAGATTTCGATTCTCTCATTGAATTTCATTATCAAAAGAGTCTGACTGCATTTTGGGGTATTGTGTGTGCATCATCTGGTTTCAATGGCGTGCCTAGTTGGGGGACTTGGTTCACGGTCAGCGATTGATTTAATTTTGGTTTGGCCTGTTATGAAATCCAAACACGCGATCTGACATTGAAATTGGGTAAGCGATGTGATTGCGATTTGAATTTGGAACAATGTACTAAACGGTAGATGTAATTGGGAGTGGGCAAAAGCGGATGGTGGCATCGGAAAGCGGAAAGTGTGGGACTTATTTAAAATGGGGAACAATTTTATTGTTAATTTGTGTATTTTATTTTGATGATGATTATATAGGAAATCATGACCTTGCCAGAGTACATGCTTACGTCCAAGCTCTAGTCCGGTGTACTAAGAATTTGTATATGGGCATTTCCATTTTGTCGAAAGTAACCGTCGAAAAAATTAAAAAATAAAAAAAATCAAATTTGTAATTCCTTTTTTACTTTATAAACCATCTGTTAGCAAGCACTTTTATTAGTGCTTAAGTGTATAGCAAATGAAATTCGCTTTCCAAAATAATGAAAAAATTGGAAACCATTCTAACGTGTCAAACACAGAAGTTGTTTTCGCAAAAAATTACTGTTATAAACGGACCCTTTGATCAAAGCGTCAGAGATGATCCGTTCAGGTCGTCTCTTGAACAGTGTTTAAATTGCTTCTGTCGAATTAGCAAAAGTCACAGAATTTTTACTTTTCACAGCTTTGACTTTTTTCAACTTTTCAATATGAGCACTTGCTTCTGCTTTTGCTTATGCAAAGTACGAAAGCGCCAGCAGCAGCCAACAGCAGAAAACGATATTTGTCCAAAAGCAAGCAGCGACTGCAGTCGTCGCTTCATGAATGTTCATTTTAATTTTGCTTCTGATTCCGTTCCGTTCATAAGTCAAAGCAAAAGCTCGTGAACGCTTTTAAAAGTCGACAGCAGCAAAAGCACCACAGAAGTCGCTTGCATTTATTTTCTGCTTTTGCATTTTGCTTTTGCACACACAACAAAGCATTTACCGTTACTCGTCTCGGCTCGGTTGAAGGCAACAACAACAACGCGCTAAAAAAATCTATGTTGTTGTTGCGTTGCGTTAAATTTTGGTGCTTCTCAATTCCAAGAAATATTTCGTGGCGCTAGCGATTTGTTGTGTGAGTTGAGAGAAATAACGCGCCGGACAAAATACAAAAAGCAAAAGAATGAAAGAGACGCTAGAACTTCTGCGGTGCTTCTGCTGCTGTCGACTTTTAAAAGCGATCACGAGCTTTTGCTTTGACTTATGAACGGAACGGAATCAGAAGCAAAATTAAAATGAACATTCATGAAGCGACGACTGCAGTCGCTGCTTGCTTTTGGACAAATATCGTTTTCTGCTGTTGGCTGCTGCTGGCGCTTTCGTACTTTGCATAAGCAAAAGCAGAAGCAAAGCGGACGAAATGAAACTTATGGCAGTTTTTTAAACACTGCTCTTGAATATATCGGTCTGCGCTCAGAGAACAACCAATTTTATTGATTCCCTTTTGATCTGCTCAATTGTAGACCTTTTGAACGCGAGCGAAGAAAATAAAAGTCATTTGCATTTGTATGCGTGTGTGTGCGAGTGGGGCGTTCGTTCGGGCATATATGTCGCTTTGAAACGACACGGCGGAGATATGACGTTTCAAACAATCTCCGCCGCGTTGCCAACGTCACTCAAAAATCTCCGCGCGGAGATATGTCGTTTGAAACGCGGCGGAGATATGACGTCGGAGCTAAGTCGTTTCCCATTCGCAAAGGTAAGTACGGTCAACAGTTATTTGCCAGCTCTGATATAAAGACAAAGTTTGGCGAACCCTAACACAATAACTAAGCCCAAATAGTTTCAATTATGGTATGAACTATGGAATTGTTGAGATCAGGAATTTTCAACATGTTTAATTGTAAAAAAACACCGTTGTCTACATGCCTGTCTATCACGGGTGCCAAAGAAATCACTTTCCTGTTCTTGAGTGATTTGCAAATCGCGCATTCTTGAGTCGGCGATTTGCTTAAATAAACCCTTAAAATGTATTTTGATAAAAAAAAATCCTTATTGATTCTTGAAGGCTGTTCCATTAGTGAATAATCTACATCAAAAAAATAGAGGCAAGCTAACTTCGGCTCGACCGAAGTTTATATACCTTGGAGCTTCATATATGCCTGACAGTTTGTATGGCAGTGTATGTATAGTGGTCCGGTTTCGACAAATCTTGTTGAAATTATGTAAAATCATTAAAAACTTATTAATACTAGCGTTGGGAGCGGTAACAATGAAAACAAAAAAATTTTCTCACTGAGACTTTTTTTCAGACCTAACTTTTGTATGGCAGCTATACTATATAATGGTCCGATTTTGACAAGTTTTGGTAAAATTATGTAAAATCGCCCAAAACTTATAAATACGAGCGTTGGGATCGATAAAATTGAAAACAAAAAGTTTTTCTCACTAAAACTAGTTTTTCAACCGATCGTTCCTATGGCAGCTATATGCTATAGTCTTCCGATCCGGCCGGTTCCGACAAATGTGCAGCGTATTTGTACCAAAAGACTTCGTGCAAAGTTTGGTTAAGATAGCTATAAAACTGACGGAGGAGACAGCATAGAAACAGACGGACGGACAGACGGACATGGCTATATCAACTCAGCTCGTCATGCTGATCAAGAATATATATACTTTATGTGGTCGGAGATGCTTCCTTCTCTGCGTTACAAACATCTGGACAATTTCAATATACCCTCTCCAAGGGTATAAAAATTAAACATTTAACATGCTAAGGGCCGATTTCTGTTCTCCCCAGGGCTCAATACCGGAACCAGAACCGGAACCGTTAACCAAAATAAACCGTTTCAAATCGCGTACCGGAACCGGAACCTGAACCGATACAAAAATTTTTTTAAGAACCGAATACTGTTTACCGTTATTATTGGAACCGATAAAACCGGAACGAAACCGAAACTTTGGTACCGGTACGGTTCCGGTTTTTTTTATACGCTGTACCTAATTATGTTAGGAGTGTGCAAAATTATGTAACTGAGAGGAATCATTTCCGACCTTATAAAGTTCTTGATTTTATGTATGTAGTAAAAAAAAACAAAAGATTGAACAGTCCAAAATATTGCAAAGTTTGGAAATGGTAATGACGGGTAAACAGAAGGTGTAGATCAAACAATTAAACACAAAAAAACAATGAAACAACTAAAATAAATGCGAAATTTGCTAAATTTTCATATTCCCAAAATTTTTATGAAGATTTGATAGACTGCAATAGTAGAGGGTAAAAATATGTGGTGTAGACCGAAAAAATAGAAAATTTACAAAATTACATGAGTTCAGAAAAGTATAAATTTGCAAAAATTCCTATATGAGTTAATGAGACGTGTTGATCAAACGGACCAAAAAATCGCAAAATATGCAAAATTTTATAACGATTTTGATTTTTATGAAGACGGGTAAATAAACGGATGGTGAATTTTGCTAGATAAAGATTTAATAGATGGTAATTGTAAGGTATGCTTCACTCCATCGCTTTGTGAGCGGCGTAGCAACGCACGTCGGGTACATATTTATTAGAATTTTTTTTTTTTGTAATTTTAAAAATAAGTAGTACTTATATCGGTGAGTACCGGTACGTACCGTTATACCGAAATAAAAATACGGGTACCGGAACCGAAAACGGAAACCGAAATTAATTGAAAACCGATAAAGAACCTTTAACCGAAACATTCATTTCGGGACGTACCGGTACTGGAACCGGAACCGAAATTCGTTTCGGGATTAAGCCCTGGTTCTCCCAGATAGCTGCTATGTGTCAGATAGTCGTCGAATTTACACTGTTATTTGTTAGTTTATGTGACAAATAGCTCTATGTAGAAGATGTGAAATAGGCCCTAAGTTTATTAAATTAGAATTTTACTAAATCGCTAATAAAATGGCTAGTTAAATCGCTAGTGAAATTGGCGGTTCACTTCAACTCGCCAAATCGCTAGTATTTCAGTAGTGCCACCTTTTAACATTTGAATTTCGAAATATATCAAACTAACTTTTAAAGTGTATAAAAACGCGATTTTTGTGTTAAAACAAAGATGCAAAAATTAGCAATAATTTTTGCGTTGATCTTTACTTTAATATTGTGCAATTAGTAATCCGATTGCAGCCAATTTCAGTTCAGCAAAGTGACAACGCCGAATCTGGGCAACATTCGATTGCTTAAATTGAATAATGCGTGCCCCAATGTTATTTTCGAGCATCGTTCGCCCGTATAATCTTGCCTACATTTATCTTCTGATTTACAAAGAAGGTCGGATGCGGATCCGAGGCGGCTGCACGGTAGGCATCTTATTACGGATTTGATTCTTTTCTTAATCGTCGATTGCCATTTTAGGTATCATTTTTGGCGGGCGGAAAATTTGAATTTTTTTATGTGCCAAATAAAAAAAATTTAACTCAATTGAAGAAAATTAAGTTTGTTATGTTTAAAAAATTAATAAACAAACGAATGAAAAGGCTTAATGTTGTTTTGACTTGCGGGGTGTCTACCCCATGCAGTCAAGTTCGAAAGGGTTCGTGAACAAGCTTAAAAAATGAAATAGCTCGAAGTTTTGTGGCATGGCGAAAATTTTCGAACGGTTTTTCAATTCGCTTTTCAATTCGCCTTTCAATTCGCTAGAAGCCAAATCGCTAGTGAATTCCGTGGCACTCCATTATAGGATTTTTTATACCCGTTACTCGTAGAGTAAAAAGGGTATACTAAAGTCGTGCAAATGTATGTAACAGGCAGAAGGAATCATCTCAGACCATATAAAATATATATTTTTTTTAACAACATCAACCGCCTCGGGGGTTTCCCCTTTTCCTCTTCTCCTCCTTTCCCCCCCCCCCCCCCCCCCCCCCCCCCCCCCCCCCCCCCTCCCTCACCCCCAAAACCCCAAAGATAGGAGGAAGTAGAGGGTTGTGGTTTGGGGGGGAATGGGTTAAATGTTTCTTTATCTACATGGAGATTAAATTTATTTTAAATTTTTCCCCCCCCCCCCCCCCCCCTAAAAAATATATTTTTTTTTTTAAATTTCAATTTTTTTACCTTCTAAAGATAGTTAGTAATTAGCAAAATTAATCGATTTGCGAAGAAACGGAAGAATCGGATGAACGGTTCTCAAGTTATGAGCAAAAAATGAAAAAAACCCCCCCCCCCCCCCCCCCCCCCCCACCATAAACAAAAAAATTTGCATACTTTTCGGATGGTCACCCTAAGGAACGCAGGAACACTGTTGAACATGTTTTTTCATGAGTAACGGGTATATCGAAGTCGGTTAGAGCCGACTTTAACTTACGCTCTCGTTTTTTAAATTTTTTTTATTTCAATATTATGCTTATAAAATGGCCGCTAAAGCATTAAAAGTCAACTGCCCAAACTTAAAATAAATGGTAGCAATGCATACGGTTGGGACTGGGGCTGTCGATACTTCTCAAAATATCAAAAACTTAAATTTTCAAAATCGGTATTTAATATATCGGGTCCCAAAAACGTCGATGTCTCGTTATTTTCGAAGGTTCTAGAAAACAGAATTTTTTAGAAACGACATAAGACTACTAATGACCATTTCTAGTATCCGATATGATATAAATTATGATAAAAGGGACCTCTGTAAGCATTACCTCATTCCCAGTTTTTCCAATTGAAGCCTCGGTTCGCGTTTAATGGGTACTTTTGTGGTTGTGGTTCACAACGACAACAATTTTAACTCAGTTTTAAATGGTCTAAGATAGAATTCTCTAAGTTCTAAAATCTCATAGAGTTCTCACAGTTTTTCTAAAAATTCATAAATGCTCCAAAATAATCTTTAGGCTAGTCGCTTGCCACCGGGTGTAAATCTGACGTAGCTTTCGCTAACTAGCTTGAGAGCATATCCACTGCAGTTGGTCTTCGAGGATGCATTGGTGAATGATCATTTCCACTTGTCTAGAAAGCATCCACCAACTGAATATCAGCAACTTCCGTATTGAGGATCTGTGGAGGGTTCGCCGCTGACATAAGCCAGCAGATTTGCTTATCTAAACTTTGTTAGCAAGGGTCAAATGCGAGAGTTCTGAGACGTTTTAAGACGCAGAATCGACGAACCTAGTTGGACATAAAAAGGAGAAGCGGGCCTAAATGACCTACTCTAAAAATTTGTTTTAAGAATCAGCCTATTACATCGATCAAAGATCCCCAGTTTGTCCTTCCATTAAAAGTATTAAGTTTCGAAGAAATAGTTTCTGGCTTTCAATTTCCGTTTGCAGCAACAACCACCACTTGAGCTTAGAGCTGCTTGTTCCTGCTCACATCCGGTTTAATGATTCGATCGAATGCTATTTATAGCACCCCCATGGCCAGCCAGCACTACCCTTCTTGGGCAATGCCCACAATTCCCACATCAACCGGCTCACTCGCTTTGGTCTGAGCTAAATTTAAACAGACTGCGCAATGCATTTGCCCGAGGAAGCAGGGCACCGGCATCAGCTTGCGCATACCTGCGAGTTCATATTCCACTCCCTCTCCCCTCCCTCCGAATTGCACCTAGTTTTGCATGGCCCGTACCGGTTTGAAAATTGTAACCAGGGTGACAAAGAGAAAACGTTTACGCTCAAATTTCCAAATCCAAATATTTACTTAACTGAAACCAAAACAAAACCGACATCTGAATGGCAGAAAGAAACTCGTTTTGAGTTTGCGGACTGGGGCTCCCGCGACATTTTTGTGGGCTGAAATAACTGAGCTTGTGAGTCATTTGCGTTTTTGCAATGCCTGGTTGCAGTTCGTCCAGGTGGGAAGTGGCCAGTCGTAAGTCTTTGCAATTAGTTGGAGTTGTCAATTAAAATGCAATGCCATTTAATTGGAATTTAATTAGCTAACTGAGTGTTCCGTTTTTCCAGCTGTCGATACCAACAAACGCAAAAAGCTTAAGTCTCGCAGTGCCACGGCCTCGACGACCACCACAACTACCACGTCATCCTCACTGAATGCCAGCAAAAATAATAACCTCGGCCCTGGTCTTAGCTATTCCAAGGATCATTTGGACGCCTGGCTGGAGAATTGCCTAAGAGATGCCACCAATGCACAGTTATCATCATCGTCGGAGTTTCTGGACTTTAATCCACCAGCAGCAACGGTGAATAAGCAAGTATTTGTGACTCAGGCAGCAGCAGTTCAGCAGCAGCAGCAACAGCAGCAGCAGCAGCAACAACAACAGCAATTCCTCATGCGCTCAAACTCGCAGCCCTTCGGCATGGGCTCGGCCGGCGCACCCTTTAGCCTGGGCATACAACGCGTGAGTTGAGACCATAAAATGGCCAGTTCGTCCCATTAAAGCTCCAATTTCAGCACTCGCAAGCTTTGAGCCACCGCTATCCCATGCTCTTTCCACCCCAGGGCAACAATGGCTATGGCCTGGGCTTCGGTGATGGTGGCCAAGAGTTTGCCAGCCTGCCGCCTCTCGTCAATATGATGGGTGGTGGCAATGCTGGTGGTGGCTATGGAACCATTAATTCCGAGCATGAACCAAACTCCACAGATGTCTTGGATGGCAGCGGCAGTAATCCCAACTTTACACGAGGGTAAGTCTCCTGGATTAGAATTCAATTTCGAAATAAACTCACCTCATTGCATCCTCCACCGCCAGCTTTCGATTCAGCGATCCCTGCTTACTAAATCCCTCGGACAACGATTCTAAATTGAGTGGCCAGCATACGCCCGAGTGTCGCAATGGCAACGCCAATGGCAATCCGGCCGCCAGCGAACTGGAGCAGCAGCAGCAGAACAAGTTCTTTGCGGCGTTGATGGAGCAGATTAATATACTGCACGAGACCAATTCCAAGATTTGTCGCAATTTGCATGAGACAAAAGGTTTGTCCGAGGCCAGCTCATCGTCCCCTATTCCTCCTTCACATGGGCCAGGCGTTGTGAAAAGGGATGCAAACTGTTTAGAAATTGGACCTTTCCAGGGATTAGGTTTATTACTCCGGTTTCCCTATTTCACGTACAAATTTTTTGAACTCCAGGTTTTGGTTTAAGGTCTCGTTCATAATTTTTAACGTTGAAGACCCTTTTGTTGCTATTTTTGAAACCTTTTCTTAGTCCTTAAAAGAAATATTTTACAAAATATTTATTTTTTAGCTAAAAAGGGAAGGCCGAGTTGAAGTTCAGTTTTGGTAGATTATTCATTTCAAGCCCGACTGTAAAATACTCTGCGCCGGGTAATAGCTGAAAGCAGCGCTTGCCCATCATAGCTCTTGAATAACTTGACTATAGTTCATCCGGTCTTTATCACCGCTTCATCAAGTCTAGATATAATGCTAACGACTAACTGCCTGCAAGTATAAGAAGTGTGTGGAATATGATGTTAAACCCTTATCTTTTAACCAGGGCTCAATTCCGGAACCGGAACCGTTAACCGAAATAAACCGATTCAAATCGAGTACCGGAACCGAAACCGATTCAAATTTATTTTTGAAAACCGAATACCGTTTACCGTTATTATTGGAATCGATAGTACCGGAACGAAACCAAAACTTTGGTACCGGTACAGTTTTATTTTTTTTTTTGATACTTTCTACCTAATTATATTAAGCTTGTTACACAAGAGGAAGGAATAATTTTCAACCATATTGAGAATATTCACATTTTCTTGATCAGCCCTTTGATGGTTACACAAGAAATTTTTTGGGCTCTAGGAAATCCCGTGCAACTGTTGATTTGTTTTTATACTTTGCACGAAGGTACACAGAGAATCTAGTAGGTTTGTGCATTTGGATGTACAAATTGGATCATAGTCGTCTTCTCTAGCAAAATCGCACTTTAACGTTTTTAAAAGCATTAAAACGTTCTTTGCTGGTGGTGGGAAGATTTCAAAAGTCGTGCTTTTTATTCCACTAAGCAGGTTCGTTTGGAACGCCTTTTTTCAGGCGTAAAATTTATAGTGAATCTGATAATTGAATGTAATTATGTTACTGCGAGCAAATCACAAGAATGCCATATAGTGGACGTATAAAATCAAGATTATAGATATACAAAGAAACTAACGGACAACTAAAGGACAAAACGCATAGTTGCACAAAAAAATTGTTGAATGTAACATTTTTCGTTTTTGGCTAAAAATTGTTGATGTAATGATTTTCTTTTTGATTTCACCAATTTTAATGTAAAACGAGAAAGGCGGTATCTCCGTTTTTAAATACACTCGCTTGCTAACGGTTCGACTTGACCAAACCGAGAACTTAAAAACATTAAATACCACGTGCCGAATTGAAATTTTCCATTAAAATCCATTTTTCGACGATCGATGGCAGCACAAGAAGTAGTTATCCGACTGCGGTTCCGACATATTAGCAGCGTGCAGAGAAATGAAGAATCTGTGCAAAATTTCAGCTCGATAGCTTCAAAACTGAGGGACTAGTTCGCGTAGAAAAAGACAGACGGACAGACGGACGGACGGACAGACGGACGGACAAAGCTTAATCGACTCAGCTCGTTACGCTGAACAAGAATATATATACTTTATGTAGTCGGAGATGATTCCTTCTATGCGTTGCAAACTTCTGGGCCAAATTATAACACAGTTTTCAAGCGTATAAACAAGACAAAAGTCATTTACAATTAATATGTGGCCCTTTGATTTCAAACTGCTAACACATTTCTTATTTTCTTCGCGAATTTCAAATACTCTATTTATATTGTCCGCGTGTGGAATTAAACCTACAGAATTACAAGCAGACAATAATGAACACAAATCGAAAATGAAACATAAAGGTTAATTTTTGCACTGAGAGTGTTGATGTTTGTCATTTTTTTTCTTTCTTATTTTTAACGCTCTTTCAAACGGTAATCGCAAAGTTTTTCTACCTCTACTCTTTCTATGCGTACACTGAAAAAACAAGGTGTTGCTCCAGAGTTTATACAAAAATCAAAAGTGCAAACATTTTTTTATTAAATGGAAAACCCTTTGGGCGAAAATCAAAGACGGAAATTGGTGGATTTACCAATGAGAAATGTTGCATTTACCAACGTTTTATTTTGTTTGTAGATGGTTGATAAGCTGCGAGATGATAAATCTTGTTTTTAAGATTTGTAGTCTCATTTCAAGGTTTATCAATCTTCTTTTTATAAGATTGCAAGATTCTAGAAAATTAGATTTTCAATGTAGATTTTAGATTGATTGTTTTTTCTCAGTGTAATTGGAGCTTACATGTTAACTACGTACAAAAATACGAAATATGAAGTCTATATAATATTACTTTAAATGTGAAATAATTCATTTTATGTTGAATTTTGATTCGTTTTATTTAACAGGAACAAAATGATTTTAGTTTTTTTCAGTATTAAAAATAAGTACTACTTATATCGGTCTGTACCGGTACGTACCAATATACCGAAATAAAAATCAGGGTACCGTGTCGAAACCGAAATTAATTGAATACCGAAATAGAACCTTTAACCGAAACATTCAATTCGGAACGTACCGGATCCGGAACCTAAATTCGTTTCAGAACTAAGCCCTACTTTTAACATATCTGAAATCTGTTTGTTTGTTTGAAAATAGAATGTTAGTACCTTCTAGATTTAGTTAAAAATTAGCATTACTTATCGATTTGCCAATTAATTGATAAAGATTGGATGAACGATTCTCAAGTGATGACCAAAAGAAAGTCACTTACCACCCCTCGGCAGTAGTGTTGTCATCTATTGGTCAGATTGGAAATCTCTCAGTGTTCAGTGCATGTAGTAGCGCTGTTTCCAACAAAACAATTTGAACTATTTGCAAGTATAAATGGACGAAACAAATTAACTGAACCGAACCGGTTTGCATCCCTGATTGTAAATATCAAAATGTCCTGATTATCTTCTCTCTCTCTCTGTTTTGTTGGCTGTTTTGTCCTTGATTTGTTGTACTTGTATTTACACGCTGTTCCCAATTGTTGTTAATCTTTTGAATTTTCTTTTCTGTTTATTTTTGTAATTGTTGCATCTTTTACCTTTTCGCTTCTTTCTATGTATTCCGGTTTCTTTTTGCACACGTAAACTACACTCACACCCACTTACAACACACACACACACACAGTCGATATCGAGGCTTTAAAGCACGCTCCCAACGGCCAGCCCTGGGCTGGGGCCGGGGGCATGCGACACCGTAGAGATAGCTTGAGCGGATTAAGCACACAAAGTCAGCCCATGGTGTTTGGCGGTGGATTCGGTGGCACGCACAGTCCAGCGCCCACCTTTCATTCAGGTACAAAACTATTTTTGGGCGTTACCCAAACAATTAAAAATTCTGTGTCCCCTTGTCCGAAATCCGAGCAACTAAAGAGAAATGATCTAATCTGTGATTTATAGGCGCCTACACGCCCGGCATGATGACGGATGTGGTGCGGGAAGTCAAGGAGGCAGCCCGCGTGCGCGAGGATGCCCTGCTTAGTCGGTAAGTGAATTGTTTGAAGGTTAACCAAGAGGATCAAGTGACAAACCCCTTTTTTTTAAATAACAAACAGGGTCAAGTCCATGGTGGAAGAGCGGCAATGGTCGCTGAATGAGGGTAATGTGCGTATATTGCGAGACATTGATGAGCTCAAGGTGAGTTGGAGCGTAGCGAGATGGAGATGTATTCGAAATTAACAAACATTTTGCAGTCCCATGTGATGCAGTTGCGCCTGGAGCGCAAGGAAACAAACAAACGCCTGTCCCATCTGGAGGCCGAGAATAAATATCTGCGTCAGGCCTTGGCCAGCTGTTTCAATCAACGCCAAACGGTTCACGACATCATCTATGAGAATGACCGTGCCCGGGGAACTCGTAAACCCTTCCCCAATGGCGGTGGAGTGGGGTCAGCGACCACACGACGTGCACAATCATTTAATCTGCACTATGGAACAATGCATCAGACGCCACATTTGCTGGATGAGGATGATGAAGTGAATGACGAGCAGCAGCAGCCACAGCAGGAGGGTCAAGCGGAGGAGGAAAACGAGTTGCAGTCGGTGACTACCAATAAGCGTCTGTCCAGCTCTAGCAATGAATCCCGCAGCAATGTTCCCAGCAGCAAGCATGCAGTACAAGGACCGCCCACATTCGCCCTGATTTCCGATCAGGTGACCCCCTCAACGCCCCCGCCATTGCTGCCGCGCAAAAAGGAGCACGCCCAACTCAAACGCGAACTTAGCGAAGCGTCCGCTGCACGTAAGGAGGCCAATCAGCGTATCATAGCGTGGGTGTAGTCTATGCTCTATTCTATTTGTTGTTACTCTAACCCAGCACCATTTCACATCGCATGTAGCAATGGCACCCCCCACTAACCCTAACACCACACACACACATACCACAAATCTCCTAGAGAAATCACAATCCAGTGACTAATCAGAAGACACTCAACGTTCTTTGCATTTCTGTTCTTCTCTTCCTACAAAAAAATGCTTTGACCATATTGTAGACTTGAAAAATTGGTTAAAGACCTAAGCGCCCAGGTGGCCAGCCAACCGGCAACTGCATCCAAATTCAGTGTGGCCGGCGGACCCATAACGGACTTATAGTTTTAGCTAAGTGCCTCCGCCGACTCCAGCGCAAAGCGTCGTCTGCCGAAGCCGGTGCGCATCACCCATTTATAGCAGCCGGAGCGATGGGCCTGCCAGAAGCACACATTTCGTTTCAAAATTATTTATAACTCATTAACCTTTGCCTAAGCTCACCTTTTTTTTTTGTTGGCAGGTATCCCCCCATATGCCAAAATTTGTAGTACACTCATCATCCTCTCCTTCTCCATAGCTAAAATGTGTCCAAAAACTCAACCATCTCTGATTACTAACAATGCAAATTACCCACTTTTATTATTAGTTGTAACTAATCTAATTGCGAGAATCGTGTACACTGTACCTATATAACTCTTGAACAAAAATCAAAAGCAACCATAAAACAATACAGTATACATAGCCACATATATATGTATAAGCAATTACTTTAAAGTGTTAATCCAAGTTGTTTGTCCCTGTCGAATAGAACTGTATTAAGTTGTATATTTTTAATTCGTAAATGTTAAGTGCCATTTGATACCACATGAAAAATACATTTGAAATTGTGTATTATATATTTTACCCGAATTATAATCCCACGGAAGTGTGCAGCAACAACGTCTGCCAAGAAAGTCAAGGGTTTAGGATCAAAGTCCATAGAACTGTGTTAGATATGACCGAAAATAAACTTGATCTGCCTGCCAGTATAAGAAGTTTATGTCCCATACATGTCAAACCTCTATCCCTTACCATCTCTGAAATCTGTGCATTAGTTCGGACAGACAGGCGAACAGGGCTATATCGATTAAGCTGTTGGTGCTGATCAAGAATAATTATGTATTCTTTATAGTGTCGAATATGCTACCTTCGTACCTTACATACATTAGTACAAACTTAATATACTCTGAGTATCAAAGTACAGAGTGTAAATAGGGTTTGTTCCTAAGTTGTTTTGTCTGTTGCTTAGAGTAGTGGCAGATCTTGATTTACTCATTTCCAAATAGAAAAAGCTATAAATATAGCTAACGCCATATGGGATGGCGCAAAGCTATCCGAATGGCTTGCAACTGAGTCTGGAGTCAAGCAAGGATGCTTTTTGAGCCCTGTTCCGTTTTCAATATTTGTAACCGATATAGTGGAATACCTTCCGAAAGGACTCGAAATAAACGGCCTGGAAATAAAAACCTTTTTATACGCAGATAATATAGTGGTCTTCGCCGAAACTCCCAAAGATATGCTTCAGAGTTAACTGTGAAAAATCAAAGATGCTAATTTTTAAGAAATATTGGAGAAGGCTTACGTCTGCTGAAAAATGGCAAATGGAAGACATTGATTTTGAGGTGGTGAAATCATATAAATACCTAGAAGTCTGGATCTATCACAATGCCGCATTCACCTTCCACCTTGGAGAAAAACTAAAAAATGCTAAAGTAGCGTTAAATAGTAGTGCCTATCAGCACTAAGTACAAGCTGTTTAATGTCGCAGTGCGGGCAATAATGTGTTATGGTGCGAGGAAGTCTTCCAAGATACTTTCTTAAGAAAATTTTTCGTCTACCTCAATACACACCAAACAGAATGCTATATCTACAGACCGGATAATTGCTTCTGCATTTATAAACAGCTAAACTGCATTTCGACTACATGCAAAAAGCTTTATCCATGGAGGAATAAAGGGTACTTAGAATGTTGGCAGAGCACCTTTTAAAAGAGCGACTACAATATTTTAGAGAGTGGGACAGTCTAGCCACGTATCACGGAGTTCGACTGAATCTTGAAGATAACGCAACATGGAAAACTTGGGCTAGGAGTATTACGGTTAAAATGGATGCAGCATTTAGGATGAAATTTGTTGAAGAATCTAGGAGAAGCTCAGAGCGTTTGATCTATAGGCAACTGCTCCACGACCTGGGAGAGTATAACTATTTCTCCGATGAGTTTCCCATTAAGGGAATAAGAAGTGTTTTTATGGCCAGAGGTGGAATATTAAAATTGAATTTTATTTCCAATGTCACGACGAATGACACAAACTGCCCACTGTTCAACTGGAGGGAGCAAGAAAATGTCATCCATTTCATTGGAGGTTGCCCTATTCTGCGGGAACTCCGAAAAATGTAACCTTATTCCGCACAAATTTGTAAACATACCTAACGGCGCGGACTGGTCAAAGCTACAGATTAAAGCCTCAGCATTTAGAAATCGAATCATAAAGGGATTATTTTAATAGGAAAATATTGTTTGTTTTTATGTATTATATTAGTTATTTATATCAATTGTAATTCATGCTAGTCCCAATTCGCAAAACCAAAGCGCATTGCTGAACAATCTGGTATCTGGGGAAGATCCGGGAAGCTACGTGTAGAAGGTGCGAGGCGGTGAGCGACAGACGGTTTTTAACCAAGTCGTCGAGTAAACATTTTATTTATACTTTTTTTGTATACCATTTCTTATGTTTACATAAATTTAAGTTACTCTATTTACAGTATAGCATACTTTTAAGGGCCAGAAGAAAATTCAGTTCATCCTAAAAGTATGCTTCGAATTTCAAAAGCTGCTGCTGACTTTTTGTTATACTTTTCCTCTATATGGACAATTAAAATCGAATTTGTTCTCATTTTGTCAGTTTAGGCAAATACCCAAGACATTGAAACGCAGTTCCCTTAATACAAATACTCGTCGGGTGCCTACTTCCATCATACATATATTACATACATATATGCGCATTTATTTAAAAACATTTCGTCAGCTGAACACTCTCTGCAGACACATTTAAGGTTTACAACTAAAATTGATTATTACATATGTATGAATGTGCCGACGCCTTCATCCCTGTTGCCAGCGACGACTGTTTGGTGTGGTGTTTAGGTGGCGGCAGGCGTCAATTGCTGCCGGTTCTGGGCAAAATTTCATAATTGAAGCATCTAGGGAGTAGAAATTGAGGATCTATATAGAATTCAAAGAGATGGCAAGGCGTGTGAAATTTCTACATACATTGTGCCGCCATGTTCGTTAAGAGTTCCGCGAGGATCTTATAAATTATTAAATGAAATGTCGCTACTGTCTATGCCCAGCATGGCCAATTCATCCAGTTCCGCCTGGCGTCGCAACTTTTCACTGTCTGTGGGCGATTCAGCTGGCTTGGGTATGTCCACAAGTTCAATAGTCTTGCTCTTGGTCTCTAACACGGCGTCGTTGTCGGCGGAAGGGTTCGCAGGTAGTGATACGGGCATGGGTATGTCCACCGCATCGGCACTGATTGTGTGCTCTGATATGTCCTCCTCCGGTTTGCCGTTAAACATTTGAGCCGATACTTGATCCTCGGTTGAGATTTGATTGGGCGACTTGCTTGGCTCTGCCTCGGCAGGGGGCGTGATCGGAGGCGGTACTGAGCTCATTGTCGTTTCATCTATCGTTACCAAATGAATTCCCTGCTTGGCCAAATCCTGCAGATTGTCATCGTTCATCACTTGTTCGTCTTCCACAATAGTTGTTATGGTTTGTGGCTCCCTGTGAGACTGGCTACTCTCATCCAAGGTCTCTCCCAACGCTCCTTCTGCAGGAAAGATGATATCAAGGGCGTCCGCTAGATCCTGTGGAAGTTGACCATCTCGTGCTTGTGTCGTACCATCTAACGGCTGCGGTTCCAGATCGGTTTCTACCTCATCTATGCCTGGCGGCAGCACATCATCATCATCACCATTATCAGCCTGTTCGGCTTCATCGCTCTCGACACCCGCATCAGAACCGCCGCCGCCAGGTGGTGGTGGCGGTGGACAATTAGTCATCAGATTGGCAAACTGAACAGGGTCTGGCATTAACTCGTCGTAATCGACCATCATTCCGGCGTCGGGGTGGAACGGAGGTGCATTGCCGTAGGCGTCCTCCATCATTGCCATTTGTATTTGAGCCGCTGTCGGTGCAGGATGGCGCACAATCGGCTGGGCCTGCGCTTGTATTGGCGGACCGCCTGAGGGTGGCGGTGGCGGCGGTGGTGGTGGTGCCTCTATGGATCCATTGGTGTAGGCAGCAGCAGGTAGAACCTCAACCACACCAGCAACTGGAACTGGTTGCTTTTTGAAGACGGGCATCTTTCCGATGAAGGGCAACTTTTTGCCTCCTGCCGGAATACTGCTATTGCCAGTCTTCGTCGTCTTGGGTTTGTTGGCCGGCTCCTTCTTGTCGCGCTTACTCTCGTTGGTTTTGCGTTCGGGCTGAGCACGAGGCCGGAACTCGGAATGCTTAATCACTGGCCGCTCCACTCGATCCTCTGAGTGTGTGCGACTGCGACGCCGTCGCGACTCCCGAGAGCGACTGCGACGACTGGACCGGATGGGCGAGCGAGAGAAACGCCTTCGGCCACGGCTGCGCGAGCGACTGCGTGAGCGACGTCTGTCCCGCTCTCGTTCCCGATCGCGACCACGATCCCTGTCTCTTCGATCGCGATCATGGCGACCACGACTGGCGCTACGGGAGCGACTACGTCGCTTCACGTTACCAGCCGGACTGCGCGTGCGGCTACGTCGCTTGCTGTTGGCAGCGGGACTGCGCGAACGACGGCCCGCTGCTGCTCCGCGCTTGGACTTATCCTCGACCGGTTTAGTATTTTCCGCATCGCGATGCGGCTTATTCTTCAGTTTTCCCTTGAGCTGCTCAAGCAACTTTTTCTCACTCTCGCTTATCACCGGCTGGACTGTGTTCCACTGTTGCAGCATGACATCGTCGCGTTTCCTTTGCTCCTCTATCTGTTGCTCGCCAGTGGCGGGCGTCCATTTTCCACGTCCACCCGAATTTAGAGCATCCTTAATAATTGGTGGCGGCGGCGGTGCCGAGGGTTGCACAAGTGCAATACAAGGGGGAGCCTCTTGCTTACGCATGGCCACACGTATGGAGGCGGGATTGATGCTTGATTTATCTACCTGTCCCATGGTATTTTCCTCCACTCGTCCCTTCTTTGGTTGCTGCGTTTTTTCATCCTCCGACGAAGAGGTGTCCGAGGAGGAGGATGTGCTGCGCTTGTGCTTCTTGCCGTGTTTACGCTTCTTCTTTTTCTTGTCACCGCTGCTTGGGAAAAGGTGAGGGGAGGTTAGCATCCAGCGATCCATATTTTGTTTAGGTATTTAGACTTACCTCTTCTTTTTGCGCTTCTTTGAGTTCTTGTCCTCATCCTTCTTGGATTTTTTGTTCTTGACCTCATCGCTTTCTTTGTGCTGCTGAAGAGCACGTTCCCGATTCGCCAGCCATTCGGATTCATAGTTTGGCGTCTTCTTCAGAAACAGCTGCAACCGGAATACAAATTGTAACAAAATAAGGGAAAAATAGATCCAACTACAATTGATCCATGGAACTGCCACCTCTCTATTTTTATGTTCTTTCATCTTATCCAACTGGAGCGGTGCCCACTAGATCAATAAAAGCCAATCTAGTTAAAGCATTTGGCATTAGTGTAAAAGTCAGTTTTGAGAATTGACCAGTCCAATGTTATGTCAGGAAGAGAAGCAATGGATTCCCTCAGCACCTCTAGGAAAATGCTTCTGGTATGGCTTAAGGCAAGTAGCTACTCTGAACAGACCTATTTCCGTACAGACGCTATACAGCAAGATGGAAGCAGAGGAAAAGTGGGCAAACACAACCGTCTACAGCTCCAAACAAGAGAATGTAGGCTGCCAATGGGCATATTAACTGGTTGTAGGTGGACACCTAAGGGGTATGTAAGGAACCTGGAACAGTAGGAAACACTGGAACACCTTATCTACAGCTGCCCAGCGATCGCACTCCCCAATCGTCAGGAGACGTTCAAGGTCCTACCAAAACCAATATTGGCATTTGATAAAAAGGTCTAAAATCTTTTTGGATTACCAACAACAACAGCACTATGTATGAATCCAACAGATGCACTTAATATAATGTTACACCTGGTACCTCTAGATCTTCTGGGTCTGAAAGAAAGCGTTTGCTGGAAAGATAGTAACTCTAGTCACTCCTCTATATTTCAGCATCAAGTGGGGCTACCGCCAATGCTTGACGACTACATACCAATAAAAACCTTTACTGTATAAAGTAACCATACCAAGTCATCTGGACTGTTCTACACTGATGGCTCCAAACTGAATGGTCAGGTAGGAGAAGGTGTATTTTTCAAAATTCGAAATACTTTCGGAGTTATAGCCATTTTCGTGAGAGAATGTTTTGCCTTAATGACGCGTTCACAAATTACTTCATTTGCCTGCAGTCATTAGGCGAAAACTTTGGCCCAACGTACGGCTTTTATTTTGCTCGGCTGCGTAAAGCGAAAAAAAGACAATAAGGGAATTTGGTGGAAAAGGTCCTGGGAAACTAACGTACAAGATCATAAGTGAACTCACAACTTATTACGGACTTGCGATTCGTCGCCATCCGGAGTCTGTAGAGGATATGAAAAAAACGATTTGGGCAACATTTTACCACAAAAGTTCAACTGACTACAATACTGAGCACATGTCTGGCCGCCTGGTCCATCTAGCTGGTGTGCGTATCAGAAATCTATAACAGAAGACACACTTGACTCCTTTCTTCATGGATACTCACGACTCAATTTAAGCTCATTTATGAGGCTTTATCGGGCGACGAGATGTACCGGAGGAGAAACTCAAAACAACAAAGAGTCTTTTAATTCCGTATTGTGGACCTTTGCTCCTAAGCACATTCACTGCTTCCAACGAAGGCTTGATTTATATCTTAAAAGTAAAAACCCTAATGGGTGTCACGATGCATTTCGATACAGACGTTCGGATGTCGAAATGGCTTCATCATCGAAAGAGGGGCGTACTGCCAGGAGAGCCGATAGAGCCGCTAATGAACGCTTTTTTCAGCAGAAGGAAGGACCAGTATATGATGGAATTATTGATTAGCATATGTAAATATTGCATCAAAATATCAATGTTTACTTTTTTTTGTTGTGTACTTACGCTTTATTGAAACCATTGAACTTAAAACTTTTGGACGCAGTATTAACTTGGCCATCGACCCTACCTTAACTTTGAGAAAAAAAGTTTTTATACACTTGAAAAGTGTATTATAATGCGAAGTTTGCAACGAGGGAAACCCGACCACGTAAAGATATATATTCGACGAGACGGCGAGTCGTTAAGCTGCGCCGTCTGTCTGTTTCTACGCGAAGTAGTTCCTCAGTTTTGAAGCTAGCGAGCTGAAACTTTGCACAGAGTCTTGTTTTGCCTGCACGCTGCTAATATGTCGGAACCGCCCGGATCGGATGACTACTTCTTGTAGCTGCTAAACAAATGATCGGTCGGAAAATGGGGTTTAGTAAGAAAAACCGTTTTTTTTTTCTCAATATTACCGCTCTCAATCACGGCCATGGGTAATATTAAATGTTCTTAAGCTGATCTGCGAAGTTTGGTCGAAGTCGCTAACCGTTGAGACGAGCGTTTTTAAGTGTATCAAAACTTCGGCACAGACGAAGTTAGCCTTGCCTTTCTCGTATGAATGATTAATATGCCAAAATCGTTACTTTTGCTTGTTTTTATAATGAATTGTACAACCAAATACAAAAAACTGAATTTCAAAATCTCTTCCCGATTTCTTCCCACGAATTTTTAAAAAACCAGAAGAGGGCCTTTAAAGCCCCTGAAGGTTGTGTTAACAACACCAAAACTCTTACGGAATGCCGCAGATTTCTAAATGAGAAATTTAATGAGAAATGAGTTTCATTTGGACCGGGTCTTTCTGAGAAAAACTTTTTTGTTTTTAGTGAGCTTAGAAAGGGTTCCATGGTAACACAATGGGCTATCATTGGCCTAAGTGAAGAAAAGGGAAACATCCATTTCAACTATTGCATCCTAACCTAACATAACAACATGTCCAAAATAACACTTCATTTCTTCCCAAAAATAACAATACGACCCGCGAAATATTTTTTTTATATTCCTCCTCTTACCTCGTATCGATTGGAATGCAGCCTGGACTTTAGATGCGCCGAAGCACAGTGCAAATCGCCAATCCAAACGCTGCAGAGTTTGCAGTACCAGGCACTTGCAGGCACCAAAAATTGCATACCACGCACTGGCACACGCTTGGCTGGCGCATTCTCGTGCGTGGGAAAAGGATCATGATCGATGCCCACATGCCAGGGTGTCTCAATGGTGTCTCGGTTCATATGCTCTTCCGCATGCAGGTGCTTTAGATAATCGCGCGCCGTCTTCGGGAACACGCCACAGCTCTCGCACCAATGCTGTTCCGGATCGAAAAAGACCAAATTATAGTTTTGTGCTGGGGTGGGGGGGATTGGTTTCGTTGTAGCAACAGAAGCTTCTACGTGTCGCTGCTTGGCCTTCATGGATTTAATGGCGCGATGTTTTAGTCGATTTGTGGGTGTGCCATCCCCATTCCGATCCTCATCATCTTCGCCCTCGGACTCGGAAGAGTCGGATGAGCTGCTGGACGATGAACTCGAGTCGGAGCTATCGGCCGAGCTATCGCTGGATGTTGAGGCCGCAGCTGCCTGTTTGGTGTTTGGCTGATTGGGCGTTACTTTGACGCGGGGCTGCTGCTCGTCGTCGTGGTCCTCGTCACCAATGATGCCGTTGAGCATGTCTATGACATTTTCGATGGTGTCCAGTTTCTTTTTGATTTGCCCCTGCACAAGCAGACATTGTTATAAAATGATTCCTAGGGGATCGATTTCAAATTATGCTTACCTGCAGGCGATCGTTCTCTTCAATGAAATTCTTGGTGGTCGGCGATGGTGGAGCCTCGCCAGCGGCCAAATCCTCACGCTGCTCCTTCAGCACTTTCATTTCCTTCTTCAGCAGCGACACCTTCTTCACATAGTTGGCGCGTTGCTTCTTCAGCTCGTCCTTTTGATTTTCCGCCTCCTGCGCCACAGCTGCTATTTGGGAGGCAGAGAAGAGAGAACACGATTAACACACACGCCCCGTCAGATGAATAAAAGTTCAAATTTCATTTACAAAATGCATTCTCGAGTGCATTTCACCCGGCTAGGTCACACACACAGATGCGGTCGCCTGATCAGGATCGGGTCTGACCGCGTCCTGATTGCTTGTTCTGCTGTCCTCGACGGGGGGTTGGAGTAGTAGTGCATGTTGTGGGGTGACGACGTTGAGCGTCCAGTCGACTATACAAAAAAACGCCACAAGTGTGCGCTCTTTCTGTTCGAATTGGAATTTTTCGAGCCCTCGCCCGGATGGGTCGGTGTGAGCTCGCGCCGCGCGTTTATGGCTAGATTCTGATTAACTTTACAATGATTTGGTTTTTGGGTATTGCGGGTCATAGTTACAGTTACAAGTTTTGGTTGGGTTTGGATTGATTGTTGTTGTTGTTAGGGACGTAATCATGACAACAATAATATAAAACATAATGTGAGAGGTTTGCATGTGAATTTTCGTAATCGACAAGATCAAAATTCATTTCCAACACTTACCATCCTGTGGTGGCAAACCTGCGCCCTCGAGCGCCGGCGTCTTCTGTATGTCCTCGTCCGGCTGCTGCAGCTGCTCTTGTTGCGTCGTTGTGGCGGCTAGCACCTCTGGTCCAGCTGGTGGCTGGGGTATCCAAACTTGTTGATTATATTCTAAATGTAGAAAATCAACTTCAATGGAGAACGCATTAGGGGAAAGTGATTGCCTTACCATTGACTCCCCATGCTCCCGTTGGCGGCGGTCCATATCCCCCTGCAAAGTTAGCCTGCGTTGGCGGCGGTCCTGGCATACCATAGCCTGGCGGCGGTCCTTGTGCTGCAAACGCATTTGGCGGCGGCATACCATACTGATGATACACATCAGGTGGGGCACCATACGGTCCCTGACCGTACATTTGGGGCGGTATGACTCCATAGCCGGGAGCCATTTGGGCTTGCTGTTGCGGAGGCGGCGGCATAGGCGGTGAAGCTGGCTTTTTCTTCGGTGACCAACGACCACGTCGTGGTGGTGGCGAATTGCTGCGAGACCGTGACCTGCCATAACGTTCACGTCGGCCACGGCGTGGTGGTGGTGGTGACCGACGACGATCTGGCGAGCGTCGTCGATCGCGATCGAAGCGACGCCGTGGTTGATAGCGTCCATAGTCTGGCGGTGAATCATAGCGGCCACGGCGAGGCGGCGTGGGCGATCGAGACAGGGACCGTCTGTTGGCGTTTCTAGAATTGGAACGGCGACGAGATGACGAACGACGTCTCGATGTCGAGCGGCGGCGTGAGCTTGATTTACTGCTCTTACTGGATGCTGCTGTTGCACTTGTGTGTTTTTCCTCAGACTTTTCATTGCCGTTGTCGACACCGGGCGGACCGGGGGGCAGCTCAACGGCAGCAGCCCGTGGCTGCTTCAACACCATTTCTTCATCCATAACTAATCCTTGGGCTATGGTCCACCAGCGAAGCGATTTGAGTTCTTGATTAACTATCAAATTGCCTATTTAATTGATATTGGTTTGCGTCATGCAACCGTGAGAAATTTTTTTTATCTATTGAAAACTAGAGATGAGCGTACTTCTCGATATGTCGGAAATGTATCGCAGCAAAAAATGAGTGTTGGATAGCGACATACTCGAGAGTGGCTTCGATAATTCACCTATCGATATTCATCGTCAAACCTATTGTCTCATATTGAAAGATTGATGTAGGTGGTCATCTCTAGCCAGGAGCTATAACTCATACACCTAAGATTGTTTTGCATTAGTTTTGTTAAAAAAGTCGAGAGAAATCAAGTTAACTTTCAGTTGTGCTAAACAAATATACAAAATTTACCAAAGTCAACGGCTTTGCACAAAAAAAAAGCGCTAACGATATCATTGACGGGATCGAAACTCAATTGCAGCCAGCGACGTTGCGCTTTGGACTGAGATTAACATAAAAATAAAATATACATACAATATATGTACACGAAGGCGAAGGTGTAACATTTTGCAGCAGTATGGATGACATTGACAAAGTTGCAGCAGCGCCCAGTGCAGCGGCTGCAACGGCATCTGGTGATGGCCACACTACGCTCACACTGCAGTCTGAAGCGAGTCCCGTTAGGACATCTGTTGCAGTAGACAAATCAACGGCAGTTACAGCGAATGCCACCACATCCACAACAGTTTCCGTGACCGAAGAGCCCACGGAGCCGGAACGCTGCTGCTGGATTTGCTTTGCCACAGACGAGGACAATCGTCTGGCCGCCTGGGTAAAGCCATGCCAGTGTCGCGGCACCACCAAGTGGGTCCATCAAAGCTGCCTTTATCGCTGGATCGATGAGAAGACACAAAAGGGCAATGCCCTGCGCTCCGTGTCGTGTCCTCAGTGCCAGACGGAGTACATCATAGTGTTTCCGCAAATGGGGAAACTCGGTGGTGCATTGGAAGCCATGGATAATCTTATTAAGCGTCTGAGTCCGTTCCTGGCGGCCGGATTCTTTGTCGGCTCACTCTACTGGACGGCTGTGACCTACGGAGCGGTGACATTTTTGCAGATTGTGGGTCACGAGCATGGCATGTCCATAATGGAGGCCGGTGACCCACTTATATTGCTTATAGGCCTGCCGGCCATACCAGTTGGACTGGTGCTGGGCCGCCTGATTCGCTGGGAGGATGCCTTATTACGTTTGATTCGCAATCGAGGCGCGGTGGTGCGCAAGTTTCCCTTTGTTAGCTTGATTTACCCGAGCCTGTAAGTGACCCTCAAGAGAAACCTTAGCCTTGACTTATCCTTATTGATGCCTTTGCAGCAACCACGAGGAGGAGCAGCCGAGCACTAGCAATCCAGCCACACCTGCCCTCTCCGACCCCGTGTCGGCAACTCGCGTCTTTTGCGGGGCCTTGCTTCTGCCTACAATATCCTCCATTGTGGGTCGCATTCTCTTTGACTCTGTGGACAATACGCTGCATCGCACTTTGCTCGGTGGTCTGACCTTCATTACTGTCAAGGGCATACTGAAGATCTATTTGAAACAGAAGCAATATGCCCGGCGCAAGAAGCGCCGCATTGTGGACTACACCGAAGAGAACATACGTAACTTTATGCATCGGAACACTAATAATGCTCCCGGTGGAGCAGGTGGCGTTGGTGGAGGGGCACGTCAGCAACAGCCGCATCAACCCCCAGCTCGTGCAGTACCCGTTGCAGTACCCATGTCCCGTCTGGCCGCTACTGCGCCACATGAGCGGGAGCTTCAGCATGAGGTCAACGGAGGTAGTGTCGTCTAGGGAAGAGCCACATGTGTTGTTCCCCCAACTGCTATGATTCTGGTTAGCTTTTGTTTTAAGTTAATTGTTTTAGCACTGGCACACACCTACACTCTCAAACACACACACACACATACACAGAGAGAGGGAGAGAGAGAAGAGAGCGAGCTGAAAATTTCTGTTGAATTACATCAAAGCAAAATTTATTGTTAAAATGCGTCAGGGCCAAAATGTGTCTGTTACCAATAAAACAAAACGGGTCAGGTCCCCCTTTTTAAGCTATATAAGCGATTTATATGCTTCCACACATTTTGAATTTATATACTAAATTTAATCATATTTGTAAATTACAAAGTTGCCTATGTAAATAAAAGCAAACCCCTTGGCTGTGGGTGAATTATAATGATATAAAATCTAGCCAGTATTGGCCTTTGGTACTGTGCCTCCAATCGAGTGGGTAGTGAAGTGCAGTGTGCCAAGATTAGACAAGCCACACGGGCCGGGCCTGATCAATGCAGGTACAACAAACGGCAAGAGGTGGAGCTAAAGATTTCCATTGGGGCAAAGAAAGTGTGAATAATTTGTTTATATTATTAAAGACCTGCTGCCTTGCGCTGCTGAGTCACCAGATATTCAACTCGCAATGCCACCACTGACCGCCCGGCTCTAGCTAGGCGCACACGCACACATGCACACACGACTCGCAACAAATCCAGCTTGGCTGGGAGAGCAGAGCCACAATCCATCTGTCATACGTATGTGCGTGTCTGTATGTACACCAAAGATACTGTTAAAGACCCGTCCCCGAAGCAAAATGAATGCTCCAAAAAGCGATCTAATCATTTATAATTGTTAGCAAGTTGTGTGTTTGTCTTGTCTATTTGCGCTTATCATCGAAACAACAACACCTCACACGGTTGGGAGCAGTCGCAAGATGTTCGTATCTGTTGTGTGCATATAGAAAATTGGATGAACAATCCAATTGGCTTCAATTTGGGTGGCTATTTGAATGCGCTAACAATCTAGGATAAGGCTGTACAAAAGTGTTTAACATTCAAATGGAAAGATCAGCTTAGATGATTCGCTTAAAAATCCATGTAAAAATATTATTTCTAGGGATGCTTTCTCTTTTAAGAGATGATTTGATAGTTACAAGCTTTTGCAACAGCGATGAAACATCGATGTACATACATTTTTACAGTTATTTAAAATAATTTTTATTTCATCGAAAACAGATGTCAAAACTTTAAATGCGATTATATCGGAAACACTTTTTCCAAAATGGTTGCAAAGATTTAAAGAGTACCTGTTGACCGATTTTCAAATTCTTTTTTTTAATTGCTCCTAATACCCACCATTCTGGTGGTAACTAGGATATTTTTGATCTCTCGTTTCCAAAGAACGAATATACTATACGATTTTAAACAGGGCTTAATACCGGAACCGAAACCGGAACCGTTAACCGAAATAAACCGTTTCAAATCGCGTACCGGAACCGGAACCTGAACCGATACAAAATTTGTTTTGAGAACCGAATACCGTTTACCGTTATTATTGGAACCGATAAAAGGGCTTAATACCGGAACCGAAACCGGAACCGTTAACCGAAATAAACCGTTTCAAATCGCGTACCGGAACCGGAACCTGAACCGATACAAAATTTGTTTTGAGAACCGAATACCGTTTACCGTTATTATTGGAACCGATAAAACCGGAACGAAACCGAAACTTTAGTACCGGTACGGTTTCGGTTTTTTTATATGTATTTAAAAACATTAAAACGTACTTAACTGGTGGTCAGATTCCTCCAATAGGAGTTGTAGATCAAATGGTCAAACTAATCGTCAAAATTCTAAAATTTTCATAGGACCTAAGATTATTATGTATGTAGACAAAAAAAACAAAAGTTTGAACAGTCCAAAATATTGCGAAGTTTGGAAATGGCAATGTAGACGGGTAAACAGTAGGTGTAGATCAAACAACTAAACACCAAAAAACAATTAAGCAACTAAAATATATAGGTATGAAATTTGGTTAATTTTCTTACTCCCAAAATTATTATGAAGATTTGATAGACTGCAATACATAGTAGAGGGTGAAATAATGTGTAGTACTGTCCCAAAAATCGAATATTTACAAAATTGCATGAGTTCAGATTATCATAAAGATATGATAGGTGTCGGTCAATCGGTTAATGAGACGTGTTGATCAAACGGACCAAAAATTCGCAAAATTCGAAAATTTTATAACGATTTTGATTCTTATGAAGACGGGTAAATAGACGGATGGTGAATTTTGCTAGATGAAGATTTGATAGATGGTAATTGTCAAGTATGCTTCACTTCTTCGCTTTGTGAGCGGTGTAACAACGCACCTGCGTCGGGTACCTGCTAGAAATCATTAGTTTTTACATAATAACTACGTAAAAAAAATACGATATATTAAGGCGATATAATTTTGAAATGTGAAACCATTCATTTTGTGTTGATTTTTGATTCGTTTTATTAAACAGGAATAAAATGATTTAGATTTATCTTAAATTTTTTTTTTTTCAGTATTAAAAATAAGTAGTACATATATCGGTGAGTACCGGTACGTACCGGTATACCGAAATAAAAATCCGGGTACCGTAACCGAAACCGAAAACCAAAATTAATTGAAAACCGAAATAGAACCTTTAACCGAAACATTCATTTCGGCACGTACCGGTACTGGAACCGGAACAGAAATTCGTTTCGGGATTAAGCCCTGATTTTAAAGTTCAAAGTCCCAATTAGATCTTTAATAATTTCTTAGAAATCACAACTCTTTCCGACTCTGACTAATCGGATTCGGATATGGGAACCTGAAAGATTTAAAAAGAAACCACGGCTGACCGCCGAGACTTTATTGCATGTTAGGTCTTGATAGTTCGCGGTTCAGCAAAGGAATTTTTGAGCTAAGGGGGACTTATACTGGGCAATTACCTTATATTCTTGGAGTATTTCGTTTAAATCAGCGGTGTCACAGAAATCTCTTCCAACCAGGGAATCAAACCGAAACGATTTTCGGTTCTGGTTCCGGTTCCGGTACGTACCGAAACTAACGTTTCGGTAAATGGTTCTGTTTTGGTTCTGCTACTGTTTCGGTATTCGGTTCCGGTTCCGGTACCCTTTTATTTCGGTATCGTACCGGTATGGACCGGTAAAACTAACAGAAATTTTAAAACTAAAGTTTAATCAAAGTGGGTAAGCAACAGTACACATGTATACATAAATTATCAATTTACTTTAAACTTCTTTAAAATTAGTTTGCAAAGAAGGTAAATTAATGATTATTTCTTAGAAGCATGATAGCGGTCAATGTATTTCCGTCCATCTGATTTCTAGCGGAGTTATAATAAACCGGAAACTAAAATGTTCTACGCAGCAAGAATAACTTTTGATAGTTAATACAGTTCCGGAAACATTGTCGAATTTTCTGACCACCATTTAAGTACATTATCTTTATTTTGTAAACGTTTTAAGCTCAGGAAAACCTTGATCAGGCATCATACGTTAAACTGTCTTGTGAAAATACTAAACTATTTGTATTGTCCTAATTCTTTTCTTAGAAATTTATATATAAACCGTCTTCATCTCCACTTTCAGAAGAATTAGTTGGGTCAGAGCTGCTTTCCTCATTTAGTTTCAATTAAACAGAAGTGGATTAAATTCTTGAAAATATACATATCAGTCGAATCAGTTACACATGTACTTTTTTTCTGTTCAGAGGTTAGCCTAACATTATAACAAGGGTCTAAGAAAATACCACATAGAAATGCATTATTTTCAAAGGGACTGATCTCGCGATTTTGTATTTCACTGACCAAAAGTTTTGCCAAGCTAGAATCTTTTTTATTTGAAAATAACAATTCAGCCAAATTGAGTGAAAATCCGCCAAATCTAACTGCTCGTTTCGCTGTTTAGTGGTTGCACTCAGAACCGAAACCGTACCGGTACAACGTTTAGGTTCTTTTCGGTCTTTTTCGGTTCTAAAATATTTATCGGTTCTCGGTTACCGGTATACAAAAAATTAAGAATATCGGTTCCGGTTCCGGTACCGGTTCTGAGTTTCAATCGGTTCTTTTCGGTATACGGTTCCGGTTCCGGTTTGATTCCCTGCTTCCAACCAAATGCCAACCCAAAACCAATTCTCGGTGTCACAGAAATCTTTTTCGGTTGGTTTTAAAACTCTCGTGTTTTGTTGGTGTTCACCACTAAAACAATTTTGATAAATAAAATTGGTATTGGAAATGTAATCAACATTAATATTTTGCAATAGACTGCATCAAATGAATTAAATTTTTTAATTGTTTTAATATTAAAATTTGCGTTTCAATAATTGTTTGCAAAACCAACCGCATGTTGACAAATAACTCTCTAATTAACTTATTTTGTGACCTCTACACATTGTGGCGCTCTCTGGTTACCAAAAAACCTCTCTGGGTAACAAAAAACTATTGGTTGTGAGTAGATTTAATGATTGGCGCAAAATTTTTTTTAATTTTTCATTTTATTTTTGAAGAATATGACTTGAATTTGAAATATAATTTTAAACTGCATCGTAAAACATGTAACACAATCAAAAAATTCCATTTAAACATCAAATTAACTCAAAACTAGAAGATGGGAAATTTGTTTTGCAAGAAAGGACAACCCTGTTTATAGATTTGATTGAAAAATACCATTAGCATGGACACAACCCTTCCAACTAGATTTTTAAATAAGGAAATGAAATCTCTCGAAGTTCTGGGACACCGACGGATTTTTCGAGCGATTTGCAAACCAACCGAGGTAAAAATCTGTAGAGATTTCTGTGACACCGCCGAATATTTATTTCTCATTATTTATTTGACATTTGGCATTTTTTAAAATTCTGGTAAAAAGAAACCATAGAATGAAAATTTTTAATAATTCGCGGTCTATCGAAAGATTTTAAACTTTCTGATTGAAGGCCGTAATACCAAACAACAGAGATTAATTACAACAATTTGGAATAGCAATTGGTATGTCCGTACAACGATCGCTGTTTCAAAGATAACCACATCTTATCATCAGCGGACTTATGTATTGCATATTCACACTCAAACGACCACACAGTTTTCCTTAAAGAAATTAATTACAACAATTGGAAAGCAAATGCAACACGTTCAAAAAACATAGCAGAATTCCAGTCTGAAATGTGGTTTCGACACTTAGTACATTGGAGTCCCCAATGCGTTATTTGGCGAAATCAAGGTTTATAAAGGAAAACTGTGTGGTGTTGGGATGGTGTGATAGCTTGTTAAGGTCAGGCAGACTGCTTATTGATAATATCTCCAACTATAGGAACCCAAAGCTGAGCTTGAGAGAAGCTTTGGCAGGCCCCGTTGGAGGAGCTGTATAGCCAACATTTACATTTTACATTTACATAGGAACTCCAAGGTCTTTTTCAATATCCCCGGTACCATTCACCTCCCGTAATGCGCTTAAGAATATTCGCCTGGACCATTCTAATCTTTGTCAGGTGAGACTTTGGCACGATTCCATAGAGGAAGAAAGGAAAGGGAGTATAGCGTGTGGCCCAAAACGCTACCCTGCAGAACGCCGCAGGGATGTCGCTCCGTCCTGTGTTGCCTCAAAGGTTCTGTCCGTCAAAAAGCTCTTGTTTAGCAGATAGAGTTGGGGCGGGGGGAGTTTCTTTATCTTCGAGAACAGACACTCTATCTAAATTCTCTAAAATTTTCATTAATATCGAATAATATATATCTGACTTTACAAAAAGTTGCATACTTTAAACATTTCTTCCCCGGACTAACTGGTATATCGAATTCGGGCAGGGCTGACTTTTACTTACGCTCTCGTTTTGGTTTAAACAGAGATTTAAATTTCCAGTTCTTGGTTGTTTTACACAATATGAAACACGACGAGGATTCACTCTATTTCAGGGGCTTAATTAAAGCCAACAAGATCGTGATGCCCAAGGCAGGGCATCGATCAAGTCTGTGCAGTAAGCATCAAGTCGAGCACAAACTCCCTTACACAGTTAAGCTCAACAGAGCCGACGACTCACAGCTCAAGCCAGATGACTTACGTACATACATACATATGTACATATTTCTGTGTGTGACTGTGCGTGTGAGAGTGTAGCCCACCTGTTTGGGTTTTCAGGAGCAATCACACGCTCAGTTGAAAGTTTCTGGCTGCTTTCTTCTTTCTTTCGTTGCCTCCGGCTGACTCTGGCGACGGCAACAGCTCCAACGGGTTGCGTTTGTTCTTTGTGACTGACTGCCAGGCCAGGCCAGGCCAAGCACCAGCACATAACGTAAACGTAACGAATCGCCGTCGACGTCGGCATTGCTGTTGTTGTTGTCATTTGTTTGCGACTGCGAGAAGTTAATATCAGTTTGGGCCGCAGTCAGTTTTAGCACGCACAGCGACCACGACGCAACGTCTCTCTTTCAGTCTGCTCTGTGGATTTGCCAGAAACAATCAAACCAAACAAAAAACCTACGTAAATACGAATGTACTGTATCTGAATCTGTATGTAGGGCTGCTCCCCTATCGCTTCACACTTGCCACTCGGCGGGTTCTATTATCAATATCAACGAAAGATGAACTGATGCCGAATTGCAGCTAGTTCAATCAGTTTACCACAAGAAAAAACCCCCAAACACCACCCACACCATGAGCAACACAATGACAGCCGCCCACGAGCCGACCATGCACTATCTGGACAGTGTACTGAACGAGGAGGAGAAGCGTTGCGAGTACAGCCACCAGTGGCGCAATTTCACAATCTCCCGTTCCGGCCGCTTTAGATCGAAGAACAAGAAGCGCGATGTCGTCGATGGCAAACTATTTGACGCAGACAAATCAGGAGGCGCTGCCAAGGAAAATAACGAAAAGGTGCGTCCCCGTTCCGTTCCGTTTCTTATCAGCAGACACTCTAAAAATACGCACAGCAATCCCCCTGCCATTTGTCCGACCCATATGTATTGTCAATTGTGTGCGTGAACGTGATTTATGGGTAATCGTTATCTATAGATAGAAATGGGTCTTAACCAAGTGTAGTTTGCGAAAGTCACCTCCTCTCGGTATTATTAATTTAGAGAAATGTCCCACAACAACAACAACAACAAAACAGCAGCGAAAGAAAACGGAAATGCTCGTTAACGAAAAGGAAGTTGGGTTTTGATAAGACCTCAAGTGCATTGGATACGAGTATTTTGTAAGATTTCGAATTTAAAAAATTAATTTCACTTGAGGCCACAAGTGAAATCTGGATCTTGAGTTCATCAGAAAAGCAATTAGTTAAAATGATCTAAAAAGAAAACTTTTCACAAACTCAGACCTAAAAGCCAATCAAAGCACCAGTCTATACTTTGCCCTTGACTAAGCAGATATACAAATATGTGTACGAGTATATGTATATATGTATGTGTGTTTCTGTATACGTACGCTAAAAGATTAGATTGAAAAGGGAACTTTTGGCTATCACCTTGTGACAAGTTCAATAGAACTCATCCGAACGAGCTGCCCGCTCTCAGATTGGCCGAAACAAAAGATTTCACACAAAGTAAAGTCCTTTATTAACGTATAATCCCCACACACACTCACACACACAAAAGGGTCGTATACTTTGCAACAACTCAAGAAGAAGAAAGAGTTGCAATAAAAAAGAACCATAAAATGTACTGGAAACATTGCACTCAATTTGTATACCCTAACAGAGAGTTGTTGAATTTTCGCAATCACACAAAGTCGTGCTGATTCATTAAGCTCATGTATACGCGCACAAATTTAAGAATATTGAGCTGCTTTTTTCAAGGAACTCAGCACCAGCAAAACCATTTTTGTAACCAAGAGTAATTTGTGAAATGAAAATAACATTTATTTTCTGTTTAAAATATTTTATTGGTTTTCATTAAACTACTTAAATTTGAATTAGAGTTGTTAGGCAATTTTTCTTTATTTTATAGCTCCTTAGCTAAAGATTGCATTTCACGTTTATAAGAATATGAACTTGGTAAAGAATTATTTATGATTTTTTTTAAATTAATTCCTTTTGACGATTATACAATTTACCAATTTGTCCTTTTGCAAGCAGTTTTCTTCTAAGGACCACAAAGTAAGTTTCTAGAATACTTTTGTATTGTAAAAATATGTAAGAATTGGGATTGAATGCAAATTGAAGTATAGAAACGTTTTTCTATGAACTTTCTACATAACTTAAAACACCAACACAAAAACTTTTATGTTTGCAATTACGTATTTTGATCGCAAAATAGAAAAATTTACATTTATAGCAGATAGAAAAAGGGTAATCGGCCTTGATCTCAATTCCACAAAAGTTTTTCGAATGTGAAATTTATTCCTATTCTGGTAAAAGTAAATCGAAAGACTTTTTCGGATTCAAGCTTCTCGCCTTTTGGTTAGTAAAATTAAAAGTATATTGCAAATTTGGGATTTGAAAATTTAAGCTACCCACGAAATGAAAATAAATCATAATTCTTTGGTGAATTTAAGATATTTTGTTTATCCCAAAATATAAAAGACAGTTCGATAGGCATTTCTCAATCAATAGTCGTTGATTAAAGGGTCGTCAGTTCATTAAATAGGCATTATTAATTACAAAATCGAGTTTATTTCGCATGTGACCAATAACTATAATGAGATGGTAACTCGAAAGATATAATTTGAATAGAAAAGAAAAAGAATATTAGGTATAATTTAATTACTTACTTGTTAGTGGTACAAACGCTTGCAATTTCGAGATGCGTTTTTGTTTATTGCTGTAGTAATTTTCTTTTTCTGAACCGAGCCCTTCTTAACTTTTTTTCGCGTAAAATATTATTCTGTTCCGGTGCAGGTTCGGTTCGGATTTCGATTTGCTGCCTTGATTTGTATAAATGTCAGAAAATGCTTAAGAAATCATACACTTTGAAATGAAAAATTTAGGTTTTTTTAAGGTGGGGCATTGCAAGGTTTTTTAACTTTCTTAACATTTTCTAAATTTAGCAACGCATGAACAAAAAAAAAACATGTACATGCAATTTATCACAATACAGTGATACCCTTCCAGGGTTAAGGGTACATTTTGGTGAGTCGAAGTAAGCTTTTCGCTATTTATTTGTTCTGGATTTTTTTTTGTTGCAATAAAAAAAAGAAAAATGCTTTTATTAACAAAATGTCAATTGCAAGTACACAAAGTAAACAAAGCCAAACAGAATTCGTGTGCCAGCACGATCAATACGTGTTCTTAATATTTCTTTCTCACCTGACACCGACCGACAAACACACCTTTATACATTTGTCGGCCGCTGAAAGATGAGTAAAAGTGACAAAAATTAGGCATAATGTCATATAATACGATAAAGTGTATAAAAACAGAAATGTAATGCAGGGTGCGAGTAAAAATAACACTCCACGAAATTCGGTGACACGCGAATGTTGTAAATTTAGCAATCGGTCAGCATTTGTAGCCAGGAGTTGGAGGAGCAGACAGCGGGTGTGTCGGTTGTGTTGTGGTCGAGGTGTTGGATTGCGCAACACGAATAATGCAGTGACTACTCGATGAATTAGCCGGGCAACTTTGTTTCGCTTGCTGCGTCATTCTTTGTCTGTGCATTGAACTTGAGGGGAAATGAGTTTTTTTTTTATTTACTGCCTGGTGTTGTGGTTTATGGGGGATGGGCTTGATTAAGACTGCCAGATGAAGTACGGAGGTAGGTGTTAAGTGCGGTACTTAATTATTTAGAAACCATAATGAAATTTATTAAGAGTAGTATAATAATTTTAAAACTGATTCCAAAAGAAATTGAGTCTCAGAACTACAGCTTGACTTGCAACCGCTTTGAACTTGCCAATCTGCAGGTTCCGCCATGTGTTCAAAGAACTTCACATGTGAAAAAAAGGGAATGTGAAGAAAAAAGGGAAAAGTTCGGTCTAATGTACAATGAACATTTATTGCCTTTTCAAGTTACTCTCTATATGTAAATGAAATATAAAACCTTAAACATGCTTATGCTAAAAATGACCCATTTATAAGGCGTCCGATCTGGGTAAAGTTCAAATTTTCAAAAAACTTGACAAAATTTCAATTTTTTTTTTAGTTGAAACATCTTTAAATTCGGTATGAAAGATTTTAGTAGGAGTAAAATATGATTTCAGTGTCACGTGACGTAGTGGAAAGTGACTTAAAAGTGACTAAACACTGACTGAGCAATGACTTCACAGTGACTAAACAGTGACATGACAGTGAATTGAAAATACCTATCCAGTGACTTGAAAGTGACTAAACAATGACTTGACATTGTCTAAAAAGTGACTTAACAGTGCCTAAAAAGTCACTTGACAGTGATTTAGCAATGACTTCACAGTAACTAAAAGTGACTAATCAAAGACTTGAAAGTGACTAAACAATGACTTAACAGTGACTTCACAGTGATTAGACAGGTACATGTCATTGATTAAACAGTGACTAAACAGTGAATTGACAGTGACTTGACAGTGGCTTGACTGTGACTGCAAAGTAACTTGACAGTGACTTAATAGTGACCAAACAATGAGTAAATAGTGTATTTACAGTTATTTGACAGTGACTTGACACTGACTAATCAGTGACCAAAGAATGACTTAACAGTGTCTTGACAGTTATTTAACAGTGACTTAGAACAATTACAGAAAAGAAAGAAAAACACAGAAGCCTGTGACTTTGATGTTGGTATTTCTATTTCCAGTTTTCATCTTTTAAAATATTGTCATTGCCGATTTATAGCCATTGAGAGAGCTTGTCATTTTGAAATTGAGCCCTTAAATTAAGCATCATATTTCACATAAAAGTCTTGTGAGTATTAAAGACATTCACACCTATTTTTTTTTACCCATGCTCAGTTTCAATCAAATAGCTTTACAACTGACTAAGGGAGAAAATGTTCTTTAATGGCATATTTTTCTTTGTTTTTCTATATCTATCTAAAGCCAAAACTGCTTATTCTACAAATCTATGATTTGGCCTAGACCTTTGTTTCGTTATGCAGGAGCGCACAAAGAAAGAATAATTGCAAAAATTGTTCGCGTGGTGGGTGAAAAGGCAAAAAAAAAGTTTGTATGGGCCACATAAATTTCTGTGGCGCTTAGGCAAAATTGTGGACAAAGCTTTTGCTAAGCGCGGGTATTAATGAATATAGAAGGGTGCTTGACATGCGGTAGTTAGGAAAGGGGAACCCCACTGCACAACTTTTGGAAATAGCTTAATTGTATACTTGAAGTAGTGGTTGATTATGATCATTTTTGGAACCGGCCGGATCGGATGCCACGTATAACAATTTGGCAAGTGACAAAGGGCAGTAGCGAAATCGCATTCGGTGATAAACGAACAGTTTAAATGTCCATTTTAATAAAAGTGAGAAAAGAAAAACTTGTTTGTTTACACGAAAACGCTTCTCAACGGTTAGCCTTCGACCAAACTTCGCGGATCTTAAAAAAGTTAATATTACCCATAACAAAAAACTACTCATTAAAACCGACGAAGAGACCAACACACCGCGGTTCCACCAATATTATAACAAAAAATCGGACAACTAGCTTAAAAGTACTAGCTGCCATACCGACAAGATAAGTTTGAAAAAGCTCGTTACGTAAGAATAACATTTTTGTTTTCGGAATGACTATCGACTTCGCAAATTTATAATACACTTTTGACTGTATAAAATAAATATTTATATGCTACCACAAATAATTTGCGGTCTGCACAAAAATTTTTGTAACTTATTAAAATTTCAAAATCGTCAAAATGGAAAAAAGGGTTTAAAAACACGATATCTCATTTGGTTGTCGGAAACAAGTTGTTTTAGTGGAAGATTTTTTTTTATTTTATTTTTTTTTTTTTGTTGTAAAATTTTTATTAAAAAATGTATAATTTTTTCTCAGTGTTCACCACCATGATATAGCTTCTAAGGATACATAATTTATCGCACTAAGCATAACTTAAATTTTGGTGTTTTCAAAAGGATGGAAACTTTTATAGTTTACAAGATATTAATAAATTAATAAAGTTATAAACAAATAAAAATATGCCCTTAAAGAAAGCTTTTAAAAACTCATTTTTTTCCATTCTTTTATTTTTATACACTTGAAAAGTATATTATCAAGTTTGCCCAGAAGTTTGCAACGCAATATTTTGGGGGAACGAGATTAATTGCGATAACGAAATAGGAAAAAATTTTAAACGTTCGTAAAAAGAATGACCCAAAACCAAAATTTTCAATTGTTTTATTTTTTATCAATTTATATTTTTTTCGAACAAAATACACACAAATTTCACCATGTTAAACTTTTTTTTACGTCCACGGTTTTTTGTGTGCTTTGTTGATCATATTCAATGTCTTATCAATAGGTATATTTAAATAGATAACCATATTTTTTACATTTTACAACAAAAACTTCAAAACTTCGTGTGCAGTTTAATGTCCAAAAATCTTTTCAGCAAACAAAAATACATATGGAAACTTTGCTATCTTTTCTTTTGGTATCTAGCGCTATTTCTAGTAATTGTATAATGTTCAAAAAACGATTTATAGTTCTGCTTAAATGGAGATCTTATTCATTATCATACTGACAGGCCGTGATAGACTGATTTTGCGTGTATTTTAAACTATCTGATAAATTGTATATTGTCTAACAAATTATTATCAGTTGATAAAATCAAAGCAAACTTATTTTACCATAGCTAACAGTTGGTTTATATGTCTGCGAGCATATATGTAGCATTCGCGCATACTTATCTATGATTTGATATAGGTATATTATATTTAATTGCATTTATACTAGGTGTATTTATATTGATAATAATTTAGTGCGCATTGGGACCAAGGTTTTTCTAGTTCATTAATAGAAATACAACTAGTCAACTTTGTCGACCCATATCAGAGATACGGCCAATCTTGGCAAAAACCAACCGAAATCACACACACAGATACTTTATCAACCAGTGGGCAAAAACAAAAATGAGCAATAAAAGACACACTGGACTGACTGCAACTAAATGCACACATACTTACTTATTTCCGAACTTACATTTGAAAGAATTAAGATTTCACTTTGTTTGCTTAAATAGATAATATTAAATGTTAATTTCTCCTTTCAGATCTCATCACGCAACTCGAACTCTGCCAACAACATGACCAAATCCTCCGCCACAATAGCGTCAGGTGCCGCGTCAACTGTAGCAGGAACCGCGGCGCGAAGTCAACGTGACAAAACGGAAAGCTATAAAAGTTTTTATGAAACGAATTTATAGATAGTGGGAAATGGTGACGTGCAGCAAGCAGTTGGGTATATACACCACACACATTTAGAAAATTATATGACGCTTTATTAAAACAAACTGCGAGTTCGAGAGAGTTGGAGTTTATTGCACAAGCTTTTCGGGACTAAACATACTATTCTAAGACGCAAGGGAAGACTAATTTCTGGGCAGGCAGCTTGAAGAAGCTTTGAGCATATGTGGGACGTGTTTGATTGCTGATCCAATTGAATATATCTAACAAGGCGCTTCCCTACTAACAAGTAGAGCATTTCCAAAGGAAGCATTTTAGTCTTAGCTCGATTGTACTTAAATGAAGCAAATGTATGTCTGTCTGTGGGTACAATACATTATTATCTCTTGCTTGCTTAGATTATACAAGTATTAAAACGTGATAATTGCACTATTTAAGTTTTATATGGGTAGCGCTAAGTATATAACTAAATAAATGTATGTAATTGTATTTCTTAAAGTTAATTACAAGGATTACATTCAAAATCTTACCAAAATAAAGCACAAGGTTCGATTTTAAGTCGGTCAGTGGTTACAGATTCTCTTTAATCACAAGGCCCCATCACTGGGCGCTTCTGTTTCTGTTGACGGCGCTGGCGTCCTTAGGTAGCTCACATCCAGCACACAAAACTTGGCCCGACACATGGGGCAAGTGCACTTCTGCTGCAGCCACACCTCGCGATCCACATCGCTTTGGCGGGCAGCAAACCAGCGTGCCAGACATTCTACACACCACATGGGACGACAATAGCAATTGGAACAGCTGGCTTCATCTGTCAGCGGGACACCAAGTCGGTCCACATCCAAACATTGTTTGTTGATCTTGATGTTTGGTTCGGAGAGCATGCAGGCAAAGCATTTGTCCGTGATGGGCTCCGAGCTAAAGATGGGATTGAGAGCAACCTGCGCCTTGAACACATCCACAAAACGATCGATCACGCTGCGATGGAATTGTATGTTCGAGGGTATGGCAATCGGACGCCGGACGCGATCCTCTAGATTGCGAAACTCCAAGGCATTGATGCGAATGTGAAAGTCTGCCACTCCCTGTCGCATGGGACGCACTATAATGCTGATCATTTGCAGAGTATCGTTCTGATCGTGCTGCGAGATGTTGTAGGTCTCCGCCTGCAAATAGAGGATTAGCCAAGAGATGATGGTATTTAATGTAATCTGACCTTGGCCACGCTGAGCGTTGTGTTGCTCTGGTGGGCGAAGTGGACATTGTACAGCGTTGTTTTTATAACCCAGTTCTCTGTGGCTATGACCGTACTTATGGAGTTCAGTTTCTTCTTGTAAATATCCTGACGACGAAACTCAGTGCTAATATCACTGGCCACCGCACTGTAGTTGCCAGGCGTGTTGGCATATTTTGACAGGGTTTTGTTAATGGGATGACGTCGGCAGTTCTGCTGGTGCCAATTGAATATCAAAGCCGGCAGGGCGAGCACTGCGAGCACACTGAATCGTTGCGCTGTTTTCCAGGTCAGCGTCTTGAAGGCTACAGCTTCCTGTGGCATTGGGAAGTCCGGATCCAGTTCAGAGTCCTCGAGCGGTTCTTGCGTGGCAAAGACGGAGAATTTTAATCGGTGTATAAGAAAGTAGGAGAACGGTAGGCATGAATGCACAAAGAGATTGAGCGAGGTCCGACGCACATGGTACCCAACAAAGTCCATGTACTCCTCGCCTAGCAGTTTGTGAAACATCTGCTCCACCGTAAATCCCAAGCGCTGGAACTCTTCCGGCGGGTATATGATGAGCATGCAGAGCAGGAAATAGAATAGATTGAAAAGGAGTTCAGACTCGTCCATATTGCGAATAATTTTGATAAGATGCTTCGACTACCACGAAGTACTTGTTATTTTAGATATGGCTTTGCTCGCGTGCACAGCCCTTACAACTGCTATCGGTATGTGGCGATAAGTTTGTTTCGATAACTTTTTTTTTTGCAGGCGCCAAATTAAAAATACATTCGGCGAGTTATGAAAGTTCTTTAAGTATCACAAATAAATCACAATTTTACTAAAGGTTTAGTTATAAGTGATTGGAAGTCGCTGGAATTGAGTTCTAGAAAAAATATTTTGGGAGATACATTTTTTTTAAATTTTTTAAGTTAAGAACAGGTTCTATCTGAGGAGTTAATTTTAAAATTTATCGCTAAAAATAAGTTTAATAAGATAATTGATTTGCTCAAACGGGTTTTCTATGTAATAGAAAACATATAATATTAACTATAAATGTACAAATGATGGAAAAAGAGGCAAGGCATTACGACCACCACTAAAATATGACGACCGACCAGATCAGAGAAGGCATTTCCAAGCTTGGTGTGAACAACTGGAGCCAGAGCGAAGCAGAGACGACTGTCGGGCATTAGTGGAGCGGTTTAGCATTACATAAAGTTGTAGAGGACTTTGTCTACCTCGGAACGACGATAACCAGTGACAACAACATCAGCCTGAAAATCCGAAAAAGAACCACGCTCGGGCTCAGTAGGGAGTTCAAGAGCAGAGACCTCGCTCAAAGAACGAATATAGCGCTACACACGTCGCTTGTCATCCCAGTTCTACAAAGAACTGGGACAAGAAAAAGGTGGGACCACCAGGTGTGGAAAGACATTTCCAAGCTTGGTGTGAAAAACTGGTGCAGAAGCGACTGGCGGGAATTAGTAGCAGAGTCCGTGACCGTCAAACGGTAGTAATGGACAATAAAGAACAAGATTCAGGCTCCGGTATGGAGATAGCGCCTACAAAGAATAGGGAAAAGTTTAAAGAAGACGCAGAATCCAAGGAGAACTTCAAAGGAGAAGGTTAACCGACTACACCAGAAGATGGCCTTAAACCTTAAAGACGTTGTTTAATATGGGATTTGTTGTTGTTCTCTTCAGGGATCTTGTATATCCCTGTGAACACTGTTCCATGAACAGCACCATTTGGGTGTTCTGTGGGTTAAATCCCTAGTCCGTTCTCTTGTGCCCACATATTCTGCTAGCTCACAGATTGTGGACATAACTTATCCTTTACCACTATGATATTACCCAACAACCGCTAAAAACTATGGTAAGATGTTCGTTGAGAACCAGGTTCCATAGAAAGGGGAAAATTTGTGGAGTGCCTCTCGTTGCGTGAGTTTACTTTTAGGGGCAATTATGTTAAAACAAAGTTGAAAATGCCAGATCTGTGAGCCGCATTCTTCAGCCATCGCGTTAAATTAGTCGAACCATTGATTATAATGTATTAGATTCCTCTCGTCACTATCGGAATTGATAAGGATATGAACAATCAGACGGTATTTAATTGCGGTAAAATAGCAAAAAGCGGTAAGTAAGGGAAGGGGCTATACTCGACTAGCCCAACAATATGTACTGGGTCCCGTGACAAGTATGTGCAGATTTTTTTTTTGTAACGCTGTGTAATCATGGGCTTTCTTCAAGTGCCTAACTGGTTTGTGGGTCGGCGGTCCCGAATTCCAGGCAACCAGTATAATGTATGTGTCGTCATTAGCAGTTCAAGAGATTCTGCGCTGTTTTCCAAAACATAGTAAGCAACGTATCTACTTGGTGAGCCATGCTCCAGTAAAAATAAATTCACACCACTCCCCGTCGATGATGATTGCTTTGTCAGCACAATTACCATGTTGCTGGCAAACCGCTTAGGTATAATAATAAAAACCCCAAATGTTTGTCTGTAGAATGTCAGTCAGCCAGAAAATAAGACCGATCAACACAATCAATGTTAATAATGAAGATTTTGGTGACTATTCGAAGAAACTCCACTAAATCTAGACTGACAAAAAAGCAGACTTATTTGGTTTTTTTCCAAGCGTAATATTCCTTTAGCATGGAATTGTAATTAATATAAATTATTTTAGAAACAACATTTTCCAACAACATGTCTTCAACAAACTCGATCATTCTGAATCATCGTAGGTACGTATCATTTCCTGCATCTTTGCATTTGTGTATTGCTCGAGACGATCAAACTGTTCCATGGAAGCGGTGAGCTCGGATTCCAATCGGTCGGTCAGACGACAAATGCGCGACATTCTTAATGCTATCATCACAACTGGCACCATTGGACAAAAATAAAGCAGCATGCCCAGCGAATCAATGATATTCATTTTCCCCAGAGTTGGTAGTACATATGTATATATATATTGTATGTATGTATTTTTGCCTTGAAAAACAATGCACACTGTTTGTTGCTTGGATTTGGTTAAGGCGAAAAGTACTTGTCATGGAAACTGATTTGGAAAACAGGGTTACATGTTAAAAGCTTGCCTCGAATCTTAAACTCTACTTTGGACCTTACGCGATATAAATACATGCCCATTGTGTGTAAACTTAAAGCTAATACGATTAACGGAATGCTAAATATGGACGGCCCCACCTCTACTTTCTACGGCTGCGGCTGCAATTCACTCAGATTCGGAATGTTGTTGGCGTAATCTTCATTGGAGGCTGAGCTGGAATCGTTGGTTAGTTCGAAGCTATTATCACCGCTGGTGCCAGTAACTGTGGTCAGACTGGAGTCATTGTTGGAGTTCTGATGCTCCGAGTTGCTCAGGTTGGGCAAGGAGACATCTGCATCGTCCTCCTCATCGCTGAGGCTGCTTGTGCTGCTGTGGCTGCTGTCGGGGTGAGAGTCTTGGCCATTGCCCGAGTTTAAATTCAAAGCGCTTATCTCCGGTAAATTGGTGCTCTTTGTTGATGAGCTTATCTCGCCCGAGTTCTCAATTAGTAGAGTGATTCTGGGCACATTCGGAATTTCGGATGAACTGTGGCCGTTGCTGGACGACTCCAGCGACGTGGAGGCAGTTTGCATCGATTGCGCTGCTGAGCTGGCAATGAGTATGGACAGGTTTGGCATGTTTGGTTGCTGCACTGGCTGCTCCTGCTGTATTTGTTCGCTGTGATTGAGAATTGTTAGATTGGGTACATTCGGTAAACTGGAGGAGATGGCGGTAGCTGCCGTTGTTGGTGTCAAGGGTTGATTTGAAGGGCTGGCAGTGGCATTGAGTTTCTGTTGACGCGACGCACGGGGCGGCGCGATGGGTGGCTGTAGGACACTTTTGTCCCGCGGCACCATATGCTTGTCAAAGTAATCCATATTCCTCGCCATGCTGCCCTGAGCTGCCGCATTCAACGCAGACGTATTGGGCTGGTCCACATCCATATCCTCAGCCAAATCATCTTCGGATAGATCCAGGCTGAAATGAGCCGCCGGCCCATCGACTGGACGATTCGGTTTCGGTTCTGAAATAAAACCCGACATAAAATGTTAGAAACCTTCAACACACGACGTTAGTTTCTTGTACCATTCAGAAAATCCAAGGCCACAAAATCAGCCGCGCTAAAGAGCTCGGCCTGGACGAGCAGCAGCAGCAGAACACCCACTGTGGGGCGTTCGTTCAGCTTGCCCGATGTTTTCCACTCGTCAATCATCACCTGTGATATGCTTTGATCGGGCGGCAATCTCTCCGCAACGCCATCAATCAGACTTATGTCTTGGGCGGTGTACTTAAGCCCGCCATTGGCAGCGATTTCCTGATAATTAAGCGCACCGGCCGCACTGCATGCCTGCACGTCCAGACGCTTGGGTATAATGGACATCAGCTTGCGCCAGCAGGCATTCACATCCAATATGGTGGCCAGTCGATAAATGTCATTTTCCTCGACGCGCCGCAATTCTGTGCTGCGCGTGTATTTGGAGGAGTGCCTGGCGGAGGCGACGACGACACTGCCAGCGTTTCCTTGCTGCACTCCCATGCCCGCTCCAGTATGCCAACCGTTTGCCTTGGCCATTTCATCCACACTCTCTCACTCTAGGGGGAAGGGGTTTCTGCTTGTGCGTGGGCTTGCGTCTTGGGTGGGTCGTTATAAAACCATCTTAGCCAATTGTCTTCGGCTTTATCTGTCGAGCTTTGTGTTTTTTTGTCTGTTGCGTTTCACCTACTGGCAGCACCAGTGTGACCGCAGGTGTACAAAGGCAAAAATGCTAAATGCAGTAAATGTATCGATAGACGATAAACCTACGCGGCAGTATTTAAATTCAAACAAGTTGGAAAAAATGGGTTTATTTTGTTAAATTGGACGGAATTACATTGCAGATGTGAAAATGGACAACTTACACTAAACGCGTTTCGAAAAATATGCATCAAAAAAAGATTCGATTGGTTTTAACTACTATGGTACTTACTTTCATATAAGGTCACTTTCTTAAATACGGAATGTTTGCTCTGACTTGACTAAAATCTAAGAACATCGAGACTGTGCGCTGCCGATTTGTGCTACCCGCTAGTAATCTAAATAGAAGAAGTGGCTGATGAACAGCAACAGGCTCATGATTAGGGCCGTATTAATGTTGTGGCCATGGCGTGTGTTGGCCGCATTGCGTGTGGTCTTGCCCATTTGGAAGCGCAAAGTGGGACTGGACATGCGACCGTCGCCGCCATTGCTAAAGGCAAGCACACGCATGTTATAGCTCTTGCCCGGCGTCAGGGTGTTAATGAAAGACTCGAGTTTCTGTCCAATGGGGACTATGGTGTTGTTGGCAGTGATCATGTTCTGGTCCGTTTCCCAAATGCGTACCTATAAAAGTGCGAGACATTAGAGCAGCAGCTCTTGCAAAGGAAGTGCACAACACCTGCCTTATAGCCCTCAATGGGTTCCTCATCCTGCGAGGGTGATACATAACGCCACACAACACGAACCGTGGAAGGATTGATGCCATAGACATGCACAGATGAAGGCGGCTTCTGCGGCGCCTTGCGATATGTGCGTTCTGTCAATGAAATCGGAATTAGTTATGAGCGGGATTAGCCCAAAATCATTTTGTGGCACCTTCAAAACGCTCGCTCTCGGGACCTTCGCCTGCTGCATTGTACGCCATCACCTTGACAAAGTAATAGGTGTCCGGTTGCAGACCCACAATCAAAGCCCAATTGCGTGTGGTACGCGACAAATAGTAGACGGCATCTTCCTCCTGATGCGTGGTCTTCCAGTACTTCAACTAAAAGAGGAGAGATTGCATTTCCAATTGTTTCGCTTTCCTAGGGGGATTAACTTACCCTGTGTCCTATCAGCTTGCCGCGTATATTCTCGCGTGACATATCAATGGGCTGCCAGGTGACATTGAAGCAGGTGGAATTGAAGGCCAGGGCGAAAGGTTTCTGAGGAGCCACCTGTGGCATATCCTCGGCCGAGTGAATGACCACCACTTCGCTTTCCGGTCCCTTGCCAATGCTATTGATGGCCTGCACCTTCACCTCGTACTCCGTGTAGTAATTATTCAGTGGAATATTGACCACAGCCATGCCCACATTCTCCTGCTTTTTGATTATATCGGACGCCCATTCAATGGCTCCTTTGAGCTTCCAAAACACTTTGTAGTGTATGCCATGGCTGTGCTGTTGCTCCGGCAGCAGCGGCTCCCAGCTAATGGTCAGATCACCGATCTTGCCGCCGCCACCACCCACTTTCTTGGGCGCCACATACGGCTTGTCCTCGTACGTGCTGTAAATCGGCGAGGGAGTGGAGGGTACGCCTATGCCCAGATCGTTGACAGCCGTCACACTGAACTCGTACGAGGACCAGGGAGTCAAATTGGTCACCTCGGCCTGTTGACGCGATGTATAGCGATCCACCTCACGGGCCTGGACATGCGTCGAGACATTCACCCAGGTGCGATTCCAGTTGGTGCGGCCCAGGATATTATAGTAGCGTATGGGCCGTCCATTGTTCGCACCATCCACCCACTCGATAATGGCCTTGGTCTTGCTAATCTGTATAACCTGAACGCCGCCCGGGGCACCGGGTGCTCCCTCGATGATAACATTGGTTTTGGTGCTGATCTCATTGACGGCAGATTTAACCACGCATTCGTAGTCGCCGGCGTCGCGCATGGTGGTATTGTGCACTGTCAAGCTGTTCCAGTCCACAATCTGGCATATAAAAGAACGGATTAGGAGAGGACAGCAGAGGGGTATGATATATGAAAGTGGCTCACAATACGCTCGGTGCCATCGTGATTGTTCTTCAGAATCTCTCCATTGTGCTTCCACACATAGGCTATGTCCAGCAGTTCATCGTAGGCCGCCTCGCAGTGCAGATAAATGAGGTCATGCTCCTTGGACACAATGCGTTGCGGTGGCGTTTGAATAAAGCGAACTTCCTCTGCAAGGAGAAGGGGAACATGAAAATTTAGAGGAATGCATTTTACGGCACAAATCACCCCGATAGTAAAGCTGGTTCATCCTAATGAACTTGCACAATCTCTTACCCTGCAATTAACGCATTCTCGCCTCGGAAGGAAAGACCTACCAACCCTGCGACTGAATAAAAGGGTCGCGGAAAATAAACTACCCCAATAGGGGACGGTTTTATAGTAGTTTCTAGATTAAGATTTGAAAACTTATTGTTAGTCTCATTAAGAGAAGATTCAATAAATTAAAAAAAAAAGCTAAAAAAAAAGAAAATTTAAAGGAATCCCTCAAGCCACACACTTACGCAGAACTATAACACGGGCATGCGACTCATCTGTGCCCGCCTGGTTGGAGGCAATGCACGTATACATGCCCTCATCGTCACGCGATGTGGGTGCTATGATCAACGTGCCGCTGGGCAAAATACGACGATGACCGCCCGAACCCAAGAGTTGACCATCCTTCTTCCATTGGAATTTGGGTCGCGGTGCTGCCTCGGGATCGCAGACAATGGTGGTGTTGCCATTATAGACCGCATAAATCTCCGACTCCAGGGGATGCTTCTTGAACGATGGTTTCATGGTCAACACACGCAGCTGGGCTGAGGAGAAGGCGGTCTTCAGCTGATTTTGGGCACCGCACTGATACATGCCCTCGTCCTTGTCCTTCTCCAGGAACTTAATGGTCAACACATTGTCCTGAATGACATAGCGATCGCGGTTAATGGTACGCGGATCGAGGCGCTCGGCATTCTTGTACCAGGTGTAGTTGGCATCGGGGATGGCAAAGGCCTCACAAATGAAGGTCACATCGCTGTTGTAGTCCTTGATCATGTCCCTCAGGGGAATGGTAAACTCGGGACGCATCTGTATGTTGATGAAGATGCTCTTCTCCAGCGTTTTGCGCGGATTGGTGATGATGCAGGAGTACTCGCCGTTGTCATTGGTGGTGGCATTCTGTATGATTAGAACACGGCCATAATTGGTGGTGTAGGCATTCCGCTGCAAAGGCTGGCCCTTGCGCGTCCAATTGTAAGCGGGTATGGGATAGCCAAAGGCCACGCACTCCAAACGAATCTCGTCACCGGCCACTGGAGCCTCGGGGAACACCTTGGGGAAGGTATTGGCAAAGATCAGAGCCTGATAGTTGCTATTGGGAGTGACGCGCAAGGGGAAGAAGGGACCATTGCGGCCCGTATCGGAGACGAGAGTTTGCACCGTGCACGAGTAGTTGGCCCGGTCCACCGTCTCAATAAACGAGAAGTACAAGGCTCCGTCATGGGACACAAACACCCGCTGATCCTCCTCCACAAAGTTGGGGAAATAGTCGCGTGCCCAGTAATAACGTACACCTGGATAATGCTGCGGCGGATCACAGAAAATGGATTTGCCCCAGTTCATTTCGCTCGTCTCCACCGACCGCTTCAGATTGAACTCCATGATGAAGCCGAAATTGAGGTAGGCACTCGCGGAGCGCACACGCCCGAACTTGTTCTCCGCCACGCAATGGTAGGCACCCTGATCCAAGGCCTGCTTGGGGTCATAGATAATGAGATTGCCACCCGAGATGGTGAAGCGATCCTGCACCAGCGGATCAATTCTGCGATACTCCAGCGTGTCATTTACATACACCTCGCGATACCACTGATACGAGGGTGTGGGATATCCGCCGGCCAGGCAGCTTAAAGTGATGTCGTTGATCAGGCGATTCTTGTTCACGTCGAAGGTAGTGTCATTCGGCTGCTTCACAAAGTAGGGGCCACGTGGTATGCGCTCCAGGTCGCGTATATCCTGACCATAGTGATAGGGACGCTTGTCGTCCAGCTTGATGTTGACATTGTCCGGACTGTAGAGTGTCTTGGACTCGCAGATGAAGAGATTCAGTTCGAATTCGTAGGCGGGCATAAACATCCAGCGATCGCGTTTCTTGGAGTAGGCGTAGACCACACGATCGCGCACATAACCATTATCGCCAAAGGGCTGATTGGGACCTGTGTGTGAAGGAGACTGATTAACGAAATCCGCTGATCCGCTTGAACTTACCAATGAAGCCCCTCAAATTCTGCTGATTCCGCTGATTCACATTTCCGGGCAACGCATTGTAGAACTGATTCGGATTATTGCTGTTCGGATTGCGACTGTTCAGTTCGTTTTGTACCAAAAAGCGATTGTCATGCAGATCCTCGTTCTCGAGCGGTTGTCGTTCGTCAAAGGTAAACGAGTCCTCAATCTGCACCAGCTGGGTATTGTCGTCGTTCACCCAGTTGGAGGGCCCCGTTTGGCGAGCCGAGATTAAGTATCGATGCTGGCGATGATTCTGCAGAATGAGATTCTTCAATATGAAGGCATGTTTCTCCACATTGTCCACATTCAAAAGATCCGCGTTGTAAGCCTTGCAGATCTTCTTGGCCTCGGCCCAATTGCGCTTGGGCGAGCGAATGAAGCGGAAGCAAGTCTGTCGGAATGATACCCAATACTCGGGGCAAAAGTTATCCTCATCACTGAACATATCCCGATAGCCCAGGCCGGGTCCACCGGCCGTGTTGAGGCTATTTCGATTAAAGGAATCATATTGCGGGCCTAGACCTCCGAGGCCACCGAGGCCGCCCAAATTCTGTCCGGGTCCGCCCACATTGCCTGCTCCGAGACCGCCTCCCAACTGCCGATTGCCATCGTAATATCCATTGCTGTTGTAGTTGCTGTTCTGATTGGAACCCACACCATAATTCTGACTCGTGTTGTCCTGCAGCGTATTATCGTAGGGTGTGACATCAGGATTTTGCTGCTGGCCAGTGTACAGGGGATTGTAGCGCGGCGAGTACTCCTTGTTGTAGGTGGGCTGATATGTTTGTGGTTGCAGTGGCTGACCCAGCTGTGGCTGAGGCAGCTCCCCAGGCAACTGGGCTGTTGTTATTAGACACAGTTGTAGAAGCAAGTAGGCCAAGAGCCTCCTTCTCCTGCCTCCTTGTGACATACTGACTTGGTTTTTGTGTTTTGTGTGTGAACTGCTGCAGATGGCTTTTCTCTCCAAACTAAAGGCACATTTTTATATAAAATTCGTTTGGGGTCTATAAACAGGCATAAAGAAAAACATAAATTTGTTTATTTTCAACAACTAATGGCATAAACAAATGGTAAACAAACAAATGTCTTGCATTAGTAATCGTAATAAGTGCGTGTATGTGTGTGTGTGTGTTTGTATGTGACTAATAGGTGTGGTCTTTGAGCTGGCTTGGGCTGGCATTACCAATTAATTAATTAAACTTCAGCACCTGTTTGTTATCCACAGCACTCGAAGAGTTCGTTATTATTGTCAGCTTACATTTCCACTTTGAATTTAAAATCGTAATAAGGCATATATTTAGTAAGCCTCCGCCCTAAGCTGAGCTTAGTCAAACACAACCAAAAACCACACCTTAAATTCTGTTGGCGTTTTGATTGAGACTCATTTTCTCCATCCACTGCCAAGCTTTAGATGAAGTAACGTTTGTATCCAAGTGTATTTAAGTTATACTAACCAATTGTATGCGAATTAATTCATAAACACTTTAAAAATATAGTTTAATAAAACAAATTAAAAAGAACTAAGCATAGCTCTAAACACGGTGTTTTCGTATGATTGGCTCAAGGTACTCGATACAAATACTCGATATACAAGCTTGATTTTTTCGACTTCGATTGACAACGATAGACCACAGCCGGAACTAGTTCAAAAGTCAAAGTCACATTTAATATTAAAACATTTAAGTTGCGTTATGTCAAAAAACTAACAGCTAAGCTACGACACTTACAATTTTAGTAGAGAAAATATACAATATACAATTTTAAGAAAATAAAAGAATGCACCTATATTTTATACTAAATTTAGCTTAGCATATAAATTTTTGGAAAGCAATTTAGGAGCATTCTTTTTAGTGTAAAAGCTGAGAGTCTAACCAGTTTCTAAGATAGAGACAAAAGAACGTACGCAAAGTGACAGATTTCGGAAGTGTGTTTTGTCTTATTTCAAAAAGGAGGAAAACGTTTTTTAAAGCCACTGATATTTTCATGATCTGCAATAAATTTATATTGTTATTATGATTTATTAATAATAAATTATTATAAATTTATACTGATTCGTTAAAAAAAGTTGATTTCTTATACTTACCTCATTATTATACGCAACGTGATGTTCTTTACGTGACAAGACATTCTCCAACGCCGTACTTCTGATGCTTTTTAGGAACTTATATCTCTATAAATATAAAAGAGAGTGTCCTGATTCACTGACTGACATCGCACAGCCTAAACGGTAAGAGATAGAGGGCTGTAATTTGGACAGGAGTTTCTGCAAGTGGTGAAAGTGCGTACAAAGACGGGGCTTGGAAAATTCCAACCGGAAAAGTCGGAAAAGTTTGTATGGGAAAAATGTAATTTTTCATCCGATTGACTTGAAACTTGGTTTGTAAGCATAGTGCGCGAAATAATTCGACACGTGTTTTCCCGATTTTGGAAAATCCGCTCACGAGGAAAACGGCCGGAAAATTCTTCATGCAAAAAACTATTTTTCATCCAATTGGCTTCAATCTCGGTTTGTAAGGATGGAATACGAAATAGTTTGAAATGGGATTTTCCGATAATGGAAAATTTGACCTGACGGTCGGAAATTCCCGGAAAATTCTGCATGAAGAAAACTATTTTTAGTCCGATTGCCTTGAAATTCGGTTTGTAGAGAAGACGGAATACGAAATAATTTGAAATGTGATTTTTTAATGTCGGACGGGTTTTATACTGTTGACGGCGCAGCGAAGCGCGAAGGGTTATTTGCTAGTTGACATACATAATTAAGTTAGCTGCATATAATGAATAGGTGTTTCGGATTTCGGTTGACTTTTCTGTGGAAATGCCCATATATGTATGTGGGTATTTCCTTGATGTCGAACGCGACAGTCGTACGCATTTAAGTGGTATAAAAGTCAAACTAAAATATTTATTTTTTCTTAAAGCACTTTCGAAGCACTTATTTTAGTGGTAAAGTAGAGAGCACACCTAGAGCTGGTTCCAAGATAAAGCTAATTAAAAAGCGATTCCCACGCGACAAAAAATGGAAGTGGTCTTTTTGGCCATCACTATAAGAGCAAAACTTAGCGAAATCTGTTAAAACTATATGGTGCTACTTAAAATGTTGTTGAATAATTTTACTGTATATTAGAATTTTTTTGGTTGAAAATTTTTCTTTATATTTCTTACTTCAAAATAAGTCATTTTATCCGGCCGATTCCGACAAATGTACTGCGCATTTGTACCAAAAGACTTCGTGCAAAGTTTGGTTAAGATTGCTTTAAAACTGACGGAGGAGATAGCATAGAAACAGACGGACAGACTGACGGACGGACAGACGGGCATGGCTATATCAACTCAGCTCGTCATGCTGATCAAGAATATATATACTTTATGTGGTCGGAGATGCTTCCTTCTTTGCGTTACAAACATCCGGACAATTTCAATATACCCTCTCCAAGGGTATAAAAAGGGCAATATTTATGTCCAAATGAGAAAAAATGCTCTAGCGAGGTCGTTAAAAGGTTAGCTAACATTGTTTTCCCTTGAACATATGATAGACAGAGTGTTTTTTAGCACTTTTAAGATATTGGTATTGGGATATCTGCGCTCTTGTTATTAGTGAGTGAAGTGCAAAATCAAAATCAAGCGTGCGTTTTTAAAAGTGAAAAATTTGATCTTTAATTCTTAAGGATTGCGATTTTTCCGGTCAAACAAGTCTACAATCGATGACGTATATTTGTGGGAAATGCTTAAATTAATACAATATTTCACGCCCAAAATCTTAATTTAAAAAAATTTATATATAGCTACATTATGTTTACCCTATACTCTAAGTCGGCACTTGTTATGGTTTAGGTGTGGGCAAAAATATTGTTCTGCTCCGGTTTAGATTCGGAATCGAAGAGTCTTTAACTGCTGGGTGTTTCCATTCTGAGCCGGTTTACAGCCCTGTTTAAAACAGCGTTGGCCAACGAGAGCGAAGCCTAAAATAAGCTTCGATCTAATCGCTTTAAACTGTTTTCTGTGCTCGTTCTTGGTCTCAGAGTCGGCAAGCGTTTGGTTCGTATATGTGTAAGTATTGAAATGTTTTCTCCCACTGGGGGGAACCAGAGACCATCGCTGGTTAAAAAACTTTATTAATATGAACTATACAAAGTGCAGAAATATATATACATACACAGAGAAAAATATCCGTTCGAATTGTAACGAAATCATGAACTAGTCGATATTCATGAACATTCGTGCTTATTATGCTTTGAACATTTTGTTCTCACACATAAACTGCTTGGGACTTGTCTTGTAAGCATTATGTGCTGGTTTAAAGAAAATTTTTCTCGCTTTGGTCGCCGTCATGATCCAGAAAAATAAAATGAATTCTTAACATATTTTATGATAGGCGCATATACCACGGTTCTCGGGAAGGGCGTGGGAAGAAAGGAAGGGAGGACCACACACACCTTCTAGAATTTATTACATAGGTCTGGGACTTGAAACTTCCTGAGTTTCCTCGAAGACTCGGAGACAGCAATTAAGTCATAGTAAAAAAATAATCGCTGAGGAATAAAGTGCTTAACCTACCATTACGATACTCTTCTGGTAACAAGTCCGTCGGCAAGACATTCGGGGGTTCATAATCCTGTCAAGGCATGAAATTGCTAAAATGTTCTTTTTTCATGACCATTTGATAATGATTTTTGAACGTGATATTTTTCTCTCTGTACTTCAGCTGAAGTCAACTTTCCTCCACTTTTTAATAAATGAAAAGCAAACCATCGGTATATATAATGCCATACCAAGTCACTTGGTTCGCAAAGCATCTAAATTATAATTTCGTCAGTTGAATGTATGCACAAAGAATATATATATTGGAAATATAGTTTGCAATTAGAGCCTTGTACAGCAAGTGGAAAAATAGCCGGTTTGGATGGTTGTAAATTCTATTCAAAAACATTATCCTAGAAGCAGGATACGAAGTAGTTCGCTTACAAAGCTTATCGATGTACAATGGTTGTTGTTGTTGTAACGGCAATCTGACTCAAGCTTCTAAAGCAAATCAGTTACAAATGACACTGAATACAAACAAAAAATGACATAAATTATGCGATACTTTCGCAAAATCCATAGACAACACGAAAAACAAAGTGTCAACAATAGCGAATTTTTTGTACGCTTTAATGTTTATCGAAAATCATAGTGAGCAAGGTGTGTTCAAAGACATTTGAAATTTCTACTTTTGTTGTGTTGGTAAAATTGTCTGCAAGAGAGCTCCAATTTTGTATATGACAATGTAGTGTGACCAATTGTTGTTTTTTTACGAAATAGGGTTGCTCCCGGAATGGTTTGAATTGAGCCCGTCAGGGATCAACATTTTGGTCCCGGGTTTTGCGTTGCCGAGCTTAAACTGATCCTTTTGCGATCGGTATTCGGGATTAATTTGATTCCTTTAATAAATTGATTCCGATCAATATAGGTGACCGGATGTGTTAAAGCTATTTTCTTAAATAAGAAAGGAAGCTATTTTATAAGATGTTCCGAGACGGGATCGAGCCCAGCACAGCACACTGGCGCAATCTGGAAAATATGTATAAAGATTTATTTATTTCGGAACTCAAAAATCAAAATATAGGCAGAACGATTAGAGAAGCAAAGAGAGACAATCAGCATAGGTTGCACCGGGAGCACCGGAAGCTACTTCAGTAAGCCTACGGAGGCTTGGAATTGGTGGTGTGCACACATTGGGCAAATGGCACTTCAACCATATCAACGGGAGAGCCTAGCGAAAGAAAAATTTCTGCCACAAGTGATGCAGCTGCCGGTATCGAAGGCTTCTTCGCCACTTTGTGTGGTTTCTAACTTAAATTAATAAAATACAGACAAACTTTGTGGGCTTGTCCGACTTTCTTACTTGTTTTATTTGCAGTCAGTTCCTAACTTATCAAACTGCCCTTGTGCTTTTTCCCTCCAAAGAAAAAAAAAGACTGGAAACCCATCCGGCAAATCTGCCAGTTGCAGACAAAAACTAATCAGATCTAACAACCAGCTGACCTACCCAATCCATTTATTCACAAAAAACTTGTGTTATTGTTAATTTAGCTTTTTACCTTCCGTCAAGGTGCAGCCAACTGGGAACTGTTGGTCGGTTCGGTGCTGCCGATTCGTTGAAGTATAAATTATTATTTTTTAATTAGACAACACAAATTACTTCATGCATTTTGTGCCTCAGAGGTCGTTGCGATTAGCCAACTGCCCAGCAAGATTCCGAGTCGAATGTTGTGCGCTTCCAATTAAACTACCTCACCCTCACCTGCCTGCCCCTACCCTAGACAAAATGTCGCGTGCCGGCTGCGTGAGCAAGTGTATGTATGTGTGTAAGTATGTATGTATGTGATAGGTCATCTCGCTCGCACTCACGCCCAAGCTGCGTGCATTCGCATTCTCCGTTTTCTAACAAGTGGCCAAAGCAAAGCCGCGTTTTTGACTTTTGATTCAGTTTCATTCGGGTAAGAGTTGATTAAACAGCCACAAAGCGCGAGTGCTAGCCACCAAAATAAATAACACACAACAAACTAAAGTGCAAAAACAGTTAAAGCCATCGCTTCTTGTGTACAGTTCCCAGACCAAAAATAACTTATTCGATTTCCATAGTTTCTTGACAATTTTCGGTGTGTGTTGTAATTAGCGAATTTGTTTTGTCAGAGTTAATTAAAAGTAACACAAAAATGGGTAATTCCAGTTCCATTTGTGCCGACCGCAATGCCATAAGAAATTGTGATGAAAATGGGTAAGAAAGGCACGGCTTGAAATGAGAGGATACGAGAGTTGTGCGAGAAGTTTCGACTAACGGTTAACACGATAAATGCCTAACGCAGCAGTCAATGCTCAGTTTAAGTTAACATGCTCTTTTATAGAACGGTAAATATTGAAAGTTTTTAATTCAGAATCTTTTTATGTAAACAGTAAAAGAGTTTAACCTGACTGACTGACTCACTGCTGACTACCGCACAGCCTAAACCATAAAAGTAACAACATGAATTACAAATTTTGGAAAATGTAACCCAAAAGTCGAAAAATTCGCGAAAAACTGTTGTATGAAACTTTATTGCTATAGCGTTCTTAAATTCTGATATTTTGAAACATTTGCAAGGGATAAAATCTTAAGCAAACACGAAGTTAGCTTGGCCTTCTCGTTTTACTGTTTTTTAGCCCACACATTTAGCAAAATTTATCTTCACACTTGATTAGAAAAAGCGTATGGTATTTTCTAAAAGGAACACGCAGATTATAAATATAACCAAATATAACTAAAAAGTTAAGTTACCCCCTGGAGCATTATGGCAGCTATACGATATATTCATGCGATTTTTATTAAACTCTCCAAAATTGTAATGGAAATACAATACCCTTCGAGTAATTCGTTGAATGGTGTCACCATTCGTCAAACCATGCTGCCGTTTTAACAATGGAGCATCCTTCGTCGTTGGACACAATAAGTTGTACTTTAGTTGGGATCTGTTAAACGCTGCGCAAACCATTAAAAACTTCATCATTTTCTATTAAGCTTCAAAAACTGTTGCGGCTTTCCTAGTTTCCTCTCATATAGTGCTTAGAACGACACTCGACCAGATTTGGCAGCATGAATTGCTTTACAAAGCTGCGAAAACTCCAAAGTTATATACTCCGGGGTTAACTATTTTTGATTGTTTCCATCAACGCTGTCTTACCACTTTTCTTTGGCACATTCCGGAATTAATTAAATTGTTTTCTTATTATTTAATTATTCGTTCCGGCAAAGTGATCTGATTTTGATTTTGTGTGACAGTTTTTTCGTCATTTTCTTAAAGTTATCTGGTCACAACGAAATTGAAATCTCAATCTGAATCAAAATCACTTGCAGGAACACCCCTAATATTCATAAATGGAAAGTATAAACACAATACCATTAAAAACAAAAAAGTTTTTCTCACTAGAAGTACTTTTTCCTATGGTATCTATATGCAATAGTCATCCGATTTGAATTACACTTGACAGAATTGTCTGGTAGCATGTAACATTAATCAGTAACAAGTTTGGGAGCTATAGCATTGAGAATAATAATTTTTTCTAACTTATTTTTTCAGACCTACCTTTTCTACGGCAGCTATACTATATAGTAGTCCGATTTCGACAACTATTAGTGAAATTATGTGAAATTATTAAAAGCGTATAAATACGAGTGTTGGGAGCGATAACATTGAAAACAAAATAGTTTTTCTCACTGAAACTAGTTTTTCGACCGATCGTTCCTATGGCAGCTATATGATATAGCAAAGACACTACATATATAGATACCGCATCTCATACAAACTTTTTTTTTTGGATCCAATGTCAGATCCCAAGACAATACGTTTTTGGCGTCACATGTGACATCTATAATATCTATAAATTTTTGCTTTCAGTCGTATAGCTCACATGTGACATCTATAATATCTATAAATTTTTGCTTTCAGTCGTATAGCTAATTTAGAAAACGTAAAGGCGGCTAGAACCAAAAATTGGGATCCAATGTCAGCTTCCAAAAACAGTAGTTTTTTGTTTCACATGCGTCATCTATAATATCTATAAATCTTTGGCTATAGTCATCCGATCCGGCCGGTTCCGACAAATGTGCAGCGTATTTGTACCAAAAGACTTGGAGCAAAGTTTGGTTAAAATAGCTTTAAAATTTACGGAGGAAATAGCATAGAAGCAGACGGACAGACAGACATGTCAGCACGTCATGATGATCAAGAATATATATAGGTACTTTTTGTGATCGGAGATACTTTCTTCTGTGCGTTACAAACGTTCGGACAATTTTAGTATATCCCCTTCAAGGGTATAAAAATAAGAACGTCCCGACAATTGGACGGCCTATTTGATGGTAGAAATACCAACCCATTCACTAGCTCAAAGTCAGGCCCAAATTTATATATTAACTTATATATGCATACCCCAAGTTGTAATTAGTATTTACCGATACTATTAACTAGCGTTTTATCAATGATTAAAGCTGGATTTATGACCACAAAGTAGACGGCGACAACAACAAACGTCATCTATAACTCAGTTGGACAGGTTGAAAGGGGAAAACGTGTCCTGGGTAATTCCAAGTTGAGCTAAATCGCTTTAACAATCGAACATTAACCAATCGAAAGTAAGCTTGCACCTTGGTCGTGAAATCATTTAATAGCATGAAATAAAAACTCTATTAATATTTATGAAGGTTGCAGCAAGTGTCTAATATATAAATTTACTTTCAGTTTTGTGTAATTGAAGCAACAGTACTTTGATGGGGGCTTAAAGGGCGTATGATTGGTTCAAGTGCAAAGTCATATCAAAAGAGGGTCGTAGCAATCAGCCACAAAATTGTGATGTTTAAGGTTAAGATAAAACGAAAGATTATGCTCTAGGCAGAAGAGTAGTCTGATGCTATGAAATAAAAAAATATTATGTGAGCTTTAGTGATTTAACACAATAATAATAATTAGACAGCGGATAATATGCAACTTTTTAAATGAAGACGGATTGAGGTGAAAATTTGGATTTGGACTAATTAAATAGCCCACTTTTCATTGAAAACTGCATATTCAATATACATATGCATATGCAAAATATGCAAAATTTGCAAAAAAATATGCAAAATATGCAAAAAAAATATGCAAAATATGCAAAAAAATATGCAAAATATGCAGAAAATATGCAAAATATGTAAAATGTATATAAAGTAAAAATTACTATAAAAAATAGATAAATTTCCAATATAGACGGTTAAATAGAAGTTGAAGACCGAACGATCAAAAAATCTCGAAAGATGAACATTTTTCATACAAGCTTATAATGGTCCAACACCGCAAAATTTGCCAAAATTTCATTTGAGTATTTAAAAAACGCAGACGTTGGCAAATGCAAGGTGTACAGTGAACGTTCTGAAATATTGAGAAATTTTTAAATTTTTCATAAAACCTACTAATCTTAGGTTGAAGATTAAATAGACGGCAAGAGTACACGAGTAAACAAATTCACATTTGAGTTTAGGTTATCATAAAAAAGCGTAAGCCGGTACTTAAAAAGGAGGAGTAGATCAAAGGGTCAAAAAAATCAAAGGACCTAAGATAATTATGAAGATTGGATAGATAGCAATTAAAGACGCGTATACAAGAGGTTAGTCCAAAAGCCGCGAAATTTGTCAAATTTTGCTTTTGCGTATCTCCGAAAGAGCAGGCTTTAACAAATAAGAGGCGTAGATTGAATAATCCGAAATTTGCCAATTTTTCGTATGACCTAAGATTATTATGAAGATTCAATGGATGGCAATGTAGACGGGCAAAAAGGAGGTGTAGATGGAACGGCTCAAGGAACCGACCAAAGATAATTTTGAAGTTTAAATAGACGAGTAAATATAGAAAGTGTTAGACGTACTGCCAAAAATTAATATTTGAGGTTGAATTTTTCGCAAAATTGTCAAAATTTTATAAGTTTCGGGAAGTATCAAGATTTGATAGATGGCGATTGTAGACGCGTAAATGTCTCGATACTACGGTCCAAAAAATCGCGAAATTTTATATATAATGTGGATCAAGATCGATAGACTGTCAAAAAGATTTAATAGTTGGCAACTAAAGACGGCTAAAAAGGAAGTGATTGTCGATCGCCTTAAAGAATATTTGTTATACCCTTGGAGAGGGTATATTAAAATTGTCCGGATGTTTGTAACGCATAGAAGGAAGCATCTCCGACCACATAAAGTATATATATTCTTGATCAGCATGACGAGCTGAGTTGATATAGCCATGTCCGTCTGTCCGTCTGTTTCTTCTTAACCAAACTTTGCACGAAGTCTTTTGGTATAAATACGCCGCACATTTGTCGGAACCGGCCGGATCGGATGACTATAGCATATAGCTCCCATAGGAACGATCGGTTGAAAAACTAGTTTTAGTGAGAAAAACTTTTTTGTTTTCAATGCTATCGTTCCCAACGCTCGTATTTATAAGTTTTTAATGATTTCACATAATTTCACCAAGCCTTGTAAAAATCGGACATTTATATAGTATAGCTGCCATACAAAAGTTAGGTCTGAAAAAAAGTCTTAGTGAGAAAAACTTTTTTGTTTTTAATGTTATCGCTCCCAACGCTCGTATTTATAAGTTTTTAATAATTTTACATAATTTCACCAAGCCTTGTCAAAATCGGACAACTATATAGTATAGCTGCCATACAAAAGTTAGGTCTGAAAAAAAGTCTTAGTGGGAAAAACTTTTTTGTTTTCAATGTTATCGCTCCCAACGCTCGTATTTATAAGTTTTTAATAATTTTACATAATTTCATTAAGCCTTGTCGAAATCGGATTACTATATAGTATAGCTGCCATACAAACTATCAGGCATATATCAAGCTCCAAGGGTATATAAACTTCGGTCGAGCCGAAGTTAGCTGGGCTCTATTTTTTAATTTTAATATGAGTTTAGATTGACACGAAGACGTGTAAGCCGACTGCTAATAGAAGATAGATCATACAGACCAAAAAATCGCGTGGTTTCGGACAAAAATTTTATAAGCTTCGTTTTGTGTTTTAAATTCTTAAGGGTGTGTACCTCATATGGAAATATGTATTTCCAAACAGTTTGATGGCAAATCTTTTAGCCGTTTTTAAATCAAACGCGATTTTTATCACTGATTTTCTGTTGTTGACTTTTAATAACCATAGCCTAGTAGGATAATAATTGATCTGAAATATGTAAATTCATATAAAATAGGTTTTTACATATTTTGCATATTTGCATAATTTAATATGCAAATATGCAATTTATGCAAAAATGTTTTTAGCGGACTTAGATCATATTTCAATAAAAATAAGATGTGTGCAATCAGAATTTAAATCGGACATGCGGTTCAATATATGCAAATATGCAAAATCCGCTGTCTAATAATAATATATCCCTCACTTCAGCCATTATTCATATTAAACACTTTTACACAGATTCGGAAGTATTGGTCAAAATGGGATGACTATTTCTATAGCTATCGGAACTATCGGTCGAAAAGTGGGTTTTATTTACGAAAATGATTTGTTTTAATGCTGACGTTCGAAAACTCTGATGTATTAAAACATTTGCAAGCGTATAAAAACTTGGGCAAAGACGAAGTTAGCTTGGCCTTCTCGTTTTTAGAGTGTTTCTTGTCTGAGTGGCTGATTTTCAAAAATCGGAAAATACGTGTGCAACTATTTTAAGTTCTATGGTTACAAACCGAGTTTCAAGTCAATCGGATGAAAAAAAACCATTTTTTTCCTTACAAATTTTTTTGGCGCTTTTATACCTCCTGGGTGTGGATTTTTCCGAGTCCCCATCTAAGTGTTCGAGCTCTGAGTAAATTGTCAATCAATGTCAGTATGACATTTTTTTTATTTATTCTTCTTCTTACATTTCTTACTCGAACCAAAGAAATCAGAAAAAGTATTTTTGAAATTATTTGAACGGCAAGAAAGGCTGCCTTCACCCTGTTCTACACTAGTAGGCCTGCATTGCCCCATGAAATTCTATGAATTTTACAAGCTATTCAAATTTTAAACAAAACAAAAAGCAGGACTACTGGACTATCTATCATGGGTCATGTGTCGAAAAGTGTGAACTTCACTGTGAAGGCAACCTAAGGTTTCAAGGTTAATTTATAAGACTTGCTTTTTACATCACATTATTTTTTGAGGTATTGAAGAATTAAAATAGTATTGCCTTTTGGAAAGTTTACACGCTCGAGCCCAATGTGTGCCTGCCCTGATTGATTGTCTTGGACAGGCGAATCGCTGTTATTATGGTACATGTGTACAAATGCCGCCCCTATCAGTTCAATGTACACAGTCAGCTGGTACCTACCCCCCCACACTCACACCCCTCCCCTCACCAAACATCCTAAGCCATTCTAATCAGAAGCATGAAAAACATCAACAAAAATGGCAAAGTGGAAAATGAAAATGAAAAATGTAATAGCAGAAAGGCCCACGACAAATCACTTGCAAGTGCCGTTCTCAGTTCAATTTTGCTGTCGTTACGTTGCGGTCAAAAGTGAAGCGGAAAGGGAGAAATCACAAATTTATTTGCCTGTAGAGACGTTTTATATAAGAGGCAGCTCAACATGTACTCGGTTCTGCAACGTTGTTTCGCATACAAAACCTTTGGACGGCTCAAGCTGCTGTGGGTTGAGTGTCTCTGATTGTGTCTTATCGGACTCAAGCATCACCTGTTCCTTTTTTGTTTCTCCCCCACAGCTCACCGGTTTACCCGACTGCAAATAATTCCAACAGTCCTTCCAATGGCCAACTAACACCTTATCATCAGCAGCTGCAACCGCCAGAGCACGGTTTCTATAAGACCACAATTCCCGTTGGGAGTGGGCAGAGCAGCAACAGCTGTTCCTCTTGTCAAGCAGCTGATTTGCGCTCACGCGCGGTGCCATCGAGCAACAACAACAACCGAGCAAATCCCAATATAACCTCTGAGTGTACATGTGACGGCAGCGCCGCTGCCGGAGCGAAGTCGGCGCAAAAGTGGCGCAGTAGTAGTAGTCGTGTGTGTAATAATCATACGACTACAACGACAACAACTCTCTCGTACGAACTTTCCAATTTTGCAAAACTAACAACACAAATCAGTACTCAACGCGACGTCGGTGAGGCAACAGCAACAGCTGACAAACCAGTCGGTGATCCAATTGAAACACAAGTCGAAGACTTGCCACCACCACCTCCTGGTCCTTTGATATCGTCCTCGCCATATCATTGGCAGCAATTGCAGCGGAGTCTACACGCTCTTCACCAGCAACATCTTGATAGCAGCAGCTACAACTTGCAACAGCAACGTTCTTACGGCAGCAGCAGCAACATGAGCAAAGCTGTCAGCATTGAGCAGTATGCACCACGCGACCGCTTGGGATTATGGGGCACCGGCGACAATGAAGTCGTTGGCAGTGTCTCTGGACTTGAGCGTCTGCACGACAAACGCTATTCAAAGGTAAGTCTAAGTCTCTTTGGAGTGGAAAAGTACCCGCAAATGAAAGGGTGGGTTTCACATTAGAAGTGCCTGCCTGCCTGCTGCTTTCCTTCTGGAAAAAGTTGCTTGCTATTTTTATAAATATAAATAAATAACTATTGGGCAGCTGACAGCTTGAAAAAAGAAAAGAATTCCGTCTTTCGTGCTTCGGGTGACCTTTAGATGTCACAGCCGGACTAGACACTCGTTCACTCGCCACACTGGAAGACCAAAGCTCATGTTAGAAGTACTTTTCTGCGTTGTTGTTGTTGTTTTTATATAGTTGATGTCATAAAAAATCGATTGAACCAGGCGCAAAGTGTCCAATTAAAATTTTATAACTTTATTGCGGGGAAGAGTATTTGGATAAAAACATTTTTGGTTGAACCCTGTTCTTAAATCAAGTTCAATGCCAAATTGCAGATGCTTTTTGTGTACATTTTCAATTGTTTTTATTGTTTGATTTTTGGGAAATGGGGAAAATGCGCATGAGAGTATGAGGAAAACCGCCTAAAAGAGAGAGAGAGATTACGGATACAAAGTGCGCATGGTTTTTGAGTGTTTTTTTGAATGGGACTTGACAAAGTCGTAGAAATGAATGTAATAATTATTAAGCGGGCGGAATGCAGGAGGATTTACCAATCGCAAAGCATTACTTTAATAAGCTGCAAAATTACTTTTTGTTCTGCGAAATTAGCTGGAAAATGACCCGATTACCCAACTGCGAATAATATTAAATTAAAGGTACAAATTGGAAAATAATTTGCTAGCATTGATAGTGAGAAACATTTTGAACTCGTCTAATTACAATTTTTTTTAACAATATTCCGAAACCAATCGGATTGGTTTATTCACATACATACACTGAGTGTAGAGTGTATTACACTCATCGAAATTTAATTAATTTTTTTCAGTAAAAAATGTTTTAAGCATGTTATAATTTTTTTGACGGAAATAGTTTAAACATTCTTAGTTTACGATACATAAACAATATTAAATATTTTTTAAAGTAAAAGCATAATTTCTGCATTTTTTCTAAAAAAGTTCAATTTTTACTGCGAAATTTTATTGAAGCCAGTCTCGAAAAAAATAAAAAGGATACAGAATAAGGCTAATGGGAAATCAATAAATAATGGATTCAACCTCCAGGCTTGTTTATGAGCTGGAAAATACCTAAGCGGATGGCGCTAATCATGAATTCGACCTCTGAATCCGGTATTTTGGCCCATTCCTCAGTAACGGTATTTCGAAGCTCTTTAGTCGAGTTGAATTTTATTTAATTGTTTCACTTTTTTGCTCATAACTTGAGAAGCGTTTATCCGATCTTTACCATTTCTTCGGAAAATTTATTTTGCTAATTACTAACTATCTCTAGAAGGTACAAAATGTCTATCTTCAAAACTGTAGGAGATATAACGTTTTTTTCCAAATTGCGGGGGCGGGAGGGGGCGTGGCCAAAATTTGAAACAAACTTGATCTGCGTGCATATAAAAGAAGCATTTGTCCCATACATGTCAAACCTCAATCTCTTACCATCTCTGAGATCTCGGTGTTCATACAGACGGACGGACAGACGGACATGTCTATATCGACTCGGCTGTTGATGCTGATGAAGAATATATACTTTATATGGTCGGAAATGATTCCTTCTGCCTGTTACATACATTTGCACGACTTTAGTATACCCTTTTTACTCTACGAGTAACGGGTATAAAAAGAACCACTATTAAACAACTAATGAGCATCAAAGCGAAGCAAAAGTGTTTCTATTTACATGTATTTAAGTTGGTAGGAAAACTAGGCTTAAACCATACATAGAATTCATGCAAGCACCAACTTAATGTTTCTAAATCAGCCTCTAAACGCCAAAATAATTTGGTTTGTTTCAAAGCTTGGAACACTATCTACAGAAGCAATTATAATTAAATTGAACACTGTAGTCTCGTCACGACATGACGGTTTCTTTTTGAACATGGATATATATATAGTATAGACGACGCTCGTCATGCTTATCAATATCACAAGCTAACTGCCATTAGCCGGATGCGTTGTTTATAATTTTCCATAACTGGTCTTGGTTGCAGTCATTTCCAATATTTGACTTAAAAACTAGCGTTTAGTATTATTTCTTTCCATTATTTTTGAAGGTCACACGTTAGGAATACATTTTTTAAAATATATATACATACCTAATTGTGCGGTTGTAGGGATTCTGTTCAAATCTCCTTGTCATTTAGATAATCAATGTAATCTTTGCAATTAGAACTAGATGTAATATGATAGTCGACATATATTACAAAATTCTATTACTCTAGGCCCGTCGCACATATAGAGAGAGCGCACATCAACAGCTTTTGTGTGTAATTTTCATAAGCTCAGCTAGCTCTGTTCCGCTTTGCTGTCTACACTCGGAAAAAATAGACAGGCTGAGTTCTAGGTCGATCGGCATAGAATTTATACCATTTTGGACAGGAAATTTCAATACTTTGTTCTTGGATGAACTTAAATTAAGTACGAATCATTCTTGAGTCGAACAAATATTAATGATAACAAGGCCAAGTAACAAATAGTGAATCAAGTCCGCTTCGTACTTACAGTGATCTGAAAAATGTTCTAAGTAAAATATCTTTGATTGAGACTAAAGTTTTGTTGCTTCTTACAGCGTCGGCTCAAGGTCAATGGTAAATTTGATTGGATTGAGGTCAAAATAAAGTTGCAATGCTAGTGTGCAACGCAAGTTGAGAATTATCTGAAATCGAATCTGTTCTTAAAATTCCCTTCTGGTTCTAACACTTTGGTTTTGGAGATTTCTAATGTGAAGTAAATCCATCTCGTTCTTTAAATAGTTAACTTCCTTTGAATTATCCATCCAAAGCTGAACTTTATTTAACTCACTTTTTGCTCACTTTTATTTTTGCTTGGAGAATGTATTGGTAATGTCACAAGAATTTATTTTAAAGAAAATCGGGTTGTTCTTAAGACCCTTACAAATTAAAAGTATTTTCAAAAATTTTGTTTAAATAGTTCGAAGTCTACTTAATATGTCCCGAAGCAGTCTTAAATAAAGTATTTCGGTATTTATATACTCAGATAAGATACATTTTTAGTTTGCTACGATATTTCACATGAATAGAAACCTTTTCATAATCATTCAGATTTCAAAGTTATTTAAAACTGTCTACTACTATAGACACAGTTTCTACTTGACTCAAGCACAAAGCTGGTTTTTTTCTAAGGTTAGTTTCAAGATGTTTATATAGATAAGCGATGGTCTCTGGTTCTAATACAACAATTAAAAAATGTTATAATTGATGAAATTCTCGTCTTAATGATGTCTGCAATTTTTTTCCAACTAAAATTTTATTAAACAAGATAATGCAAAACATTTGACTACTAAGCTAAACTTGTACAAGAACATTTACTTCAATTTTAAAAAGTACCTCCGCTTGCAGGTCTCGGTCCCTTTATATGAACTATTCTTTTACCGAATGCCTTTTCTAAGACCTAGTTCTTTTCAGTATTATTCCATTAGATCGATTACCACAAAATAAATATTGAAATTGTATATAAGTACATACCATCACGTATACCAATCAAAGGGCATTCTCTTATTTCACACACTTCGACTAATGTTTACATTTACATTGGCAGTGTTATTCATTTCCCTTTTTAATGCAGAATGGAAAGTATTATAACTCTTATCGCACTTTGCCAAACAATAATAGCAAACGAAGCAAAAGCATCGCAAACCGACAAAAACTGACCTACATTCAGCCATAAATTAAAAAGTGGTTAAATGGCGATAATATTTCGAAATCAGCTAAACCTTTGTGCGAAACAAAATCAATGTTTTTCTAGAAACGAGTGCGTAAGTCAAAGTCGGCACTGCCCGACTTCGGGATACCTGTTACTCAGCGTAGGAAATGATTAATAGCCCTCCTGTGTTCTTGAGACGGGGAATGTCGATTAGTATGCAATATGTTTTTAACTGAGCTATTTATCTGACGATCCTTATGAAAATTGGAGGGATTGAAAATATTAGAAACATAAATGTAAGTTTCAAATAAGAAATCGATTTTTTTTAAATGTGCGAGTTACAGTGTCAAAAATTTGAAACAAACTTTAAACTATTTGAAATTTGGTTCTGCCTTTTCCAGTCTCTGAGATCTAGGTGTTCATACGGGCGGACGGACATGGCGATATCGATTTGGGAATATTTCCTCTTGCCTGTTACATACATTTGCACGACTTTAGTATACCTTTTTAATCAACCAGTAACAGGTAAAAAAAACAGCGGAAAGCACGTTTTAGATAAGTAAAACATTTGCATTTGGGGACTTTGTTAGTCTGCTGTTTTGTATTGCTGTTGAAACTTGATTATTGAAATTGACTCATAGGAAGTTCAAACATTTTACATATGTAGTTCAAGTGGTTAATGTTGCTGAATCACAATTTATTTTGTGAATTCAATCAAGGCTGCAAGCTGTTTCAGAGCCGAGCCCCTTAGATTTAGTTAAGGTTGATGAGCTTTTAAATGATAGACAAAAATCACACAACTACCCAAGGTTTCTACATCTATTTCTTGTAGTTGTTGTTGTTTTACAAATAATTTTATGTGTTCGTGTTTGCACTGTCATAAGCATAAAGTGGGCACTCCGTATCAAAAATGATACTTTGGTTCGAATAATTTTATTTTACAAAATCGAGAACGGTAAAAATGTACTAACTAAAAGATAAGTTTATAAATTCTCACAGATTTATAGGTATGTCTTCAGCTTTCACGTGCAGTCCACAACCCAGGTTCCACGAGTAAGCACATTTTGTTTGAGAAAAGTTTATAAATTGATTTCAAACAAGGTTTCACGTTTCAAAAACCGGTCCACGAACCTCCCAACCTTAAACTTAAACTTTTAAATCAAATTTTTTTTTAATTTCATGGGTAAGGCTTCCATTTTTACTAGTTTCTGTATTAGTAGTTCGAATGTTCCAGAGGCGAATAATTAGCTAAAAAAAATTTAATAAAAATTTGACTAAATGGGCCAAAATAAAATTATTTGCTTGTGGAACCATAGTTTTAGTTTTAGTTTAAAGCAGAGATTAAAACAGCAACGAATAACGGTTAGGATTACGGTTACTGTTGCGCTCAATTGCTTTTTTCCGGTTACGGTTTTATTACGGTTGTGGCCTTTAACCTTTGACAAATCATGCAGACAAAAGCGGCTCCATTTGGAATCTCATTTCTTAATACTAAATGCTAAAGTAAAGCGCTGTGACACTTTGCGACTCAATGTAATTTCAGCATAAAGGCACACGATACAGAAAAATGTGCCAGAAACATTGTTCTCTCACAAATATCCCTGTTAGTTTTCTACTTTTGACAAACTGCCATTGCTCATTTACCTTATACAAACTTTCTTTTATTAGGCATTTTCACCCACTTCACGGTCAAATTTTCCAAATTTTCTTTCAAAGTGCGCCCCTACATAACTAAACGAAGGTCCATTTTTTGGCCTCTTAGATCTTTAGGATTGATATCAATCAGTCAGTCGGGCGTAGAGATTTATACATATAAAGATGCATGTAAAAGGCTTTTTATACCCTTGGAGAGGGTATATTAAAATTGTCCGGATGTTTGTAACGCAGGGAAGGAAGCATCTCCGACCACATAAAGTATATATATTCTTGATCAGCATGACGAGCTGAGTTGATATAGCCATGTCCGTCTGTCCGTCCGTCTGTCCGTCTGTTTCTATGCTATCTCCTCCGTCAGTTTTAAAGCTATCTTAACCAAACTTTGCACAAAGTCTTTTGGTATAAATACGCTGCACATTTGTCGGAACCGGCCGGATCGGCTGACTATAGCATATAGCTGCCATAGGAACGATCGGTTGAAAAACTATTTTTAGTGAAAAAAACTTTTTTGTTCTCAACGCTATCGCTCCCAACGCTCGTATTTATAAGTTTTTAATGATTTCACATAATTTCACCAAGGCTTGTCGAAATCGGACAACTGTATAGTATAGCTGCCATACAAAAGTTAGGGCTGAAAAATAGTCTTAGTGAGAAAAACTTTTTTGTTTTCAATGTTATCGCTCCCAACGCTCGTATTTATAAGTTTTCAATGATTTCACATAATTTCACCAAATCTTTTCGAAATCGGACTACTATATAGTATAGCTGCCATACAAAAGTTAGGTCTGGAAAAAAGTCTTAGTGAGAAAAACTTTTTTGTTTTCAAAGATATCGCTCCCAACGCTCGTATTTATAAGTTTTCAATGATTTTACATAATTTCAACAAAGTTTGTCAAAATCGGACCACTATATAGTATAGCTGCCATAGGAACTGTCAAGCTCCAAGGGTATATAAACTTCGGTCGAGCCGAAGTTAACTTGCCTCTATTTTTTTTCATTGACATGAATGAGAGTGAATTGAAGATGGCTATCGCGCATTGAACAACAACAATTGCCGAATATACGTTTTCATACAAACTACGATGAAAAGAAAGAGACAACCCAGCTAACTAAAATCTTTACCTTTTTCATCTTTCCTTTTATATGTTTATCAAATAAATTTACGTATATCTAAAGTTTAACTAGTAGAGGAGAACCCTGAATATATTTGTTTCTGTTTCGGTATTGATAACCAGTTATGTTAATAAAGATTATAGGCTTACGGTTATACGTATGATAAATTTTTTTTTGGGTATCGGTTGCGGTTTCGGTTACAAATTTTTAAGTTTTTTTAGCGGTTAAAGGTTACGGTTTTGGTTACGGATTTATTTTCAGGTTTTAAGTCCTGCAAAATCTGCAATCATGGCAATTTAGCAGAATTTGAGCAATTTATTCGACTGTAGGACCTTAGCTTTAGGATTTCACTAGTTCACTTTTGTGATGGCTCTGACCACACTATCCATCGTTATCACGCGTTGAGGCCAGCCTGAGCCCTCCTAAAAGTCCTCAACAATAGGCACCAAGAAAGTTCTTAACGAGTGTGCACCACAAAAGTATTCGAGGCACCGGCTTTTCGAAAAATGTTTGCATCACAGCGATACACAGTTTTTCTTCCATATTGGCACTTGTCGAAATCGTGTAGATCTTGAATCACGCGTTATCAGGCTTCAGTTTGGCCTCAAAGTCTGCTGGCAGACTTAGGTATTACAATAGGTATTTCAAATAACTAAACTTTAATTTTGAAAGACTATCTTCTGCGATTGGCATCCAGTGAACAGTTGAGCCCTCGACGCCCTGGCCGTTATTCCCCTCAAAACGCTATTTAATGCAAACAAACACACCGCGACTCTGTGAAGCAAAATTTTAGTTAAAAATTCAAGGCTAATTGTTGCTGTAACGCCCTTTCGTTAAATTTTTGTAGTTTGGATTATTAATTAAGCTACCTATGGAACGACCGATTGTGCATTTGCAATGTTGAATAAGCCTTCTTCCTCTGAATGCATTTCCAGCTCAGTTCACCGAGATATGACAAGCCCCTCTGTAAGTTCTCAACGCCCGTACAATAGTATTATACAAACTCAACGTAAGAGCTCCTCACAAAAGACCTTTCATCTCGTCACCTTTGGCAGTGAAAACAATTTGCGTGAAATTGTTTTGTCTGTCCCTTCACACTGATTAAGACGCTTTCGTCATCAGTATGTTTCACAGCTAGACTTCCACTTGATTATCATTTGCCGTTATCCCCAAGATTCATCAACTTTGCCGCACCAGACGACTCAAACATCAGCTGAGCGGCAAACTTGTTTGGTATTTTGCTTTGTAAGCTTTTTGATTTATTTTTACTTTTTGCAAATTAGCTTGAAATTGTATGCGTAATACCAGTGTGTGGCTTATTACGTATGCAGAGTGGGGCAAGCTGTGGGTAATTGTTCGATGAATAGGCCACAGATGCCTGAACTGGTTGCCAGGCAGAGAAAGCAAACAATTTGCCTGCTTATCGGACGGTGAGGAGGATTTTCAATGTCAACGGTGTCGTTTTCCATTATGGCTTACTCTCGTATTTCACCATTCCAACGGCGTTGACGATGACGTAGCAGGCCATCGCCACTTCTTTATAAGTGTTCATGGGGCTTACTCGAGTGGGCGACGTGCCCTCCACTTTGTGTTCAATTAACACCACTTTTATACACGCACTAGACGCATGAGCTGACCATTTTTTTTTGGGCTTGTATTTGAATTGTTTTTATATTTTTTGATTAGATTAAATTTAATGTGTCGTCCCCTTATTTTGGCTTATGATACTTTCGTCAGATGAATACGAGTTTGAGTTCTAGAAGGTAGAATGATAAAAACGGTTTTACCCCGCATGAGTTGGGAAAAGACAAACACTAAGCATGACACAGCTTTCGATGGGATTATACATAAATTTTTGGTAGTGTTCGGTTGTGAGAAACATATTCCAAGTAATCTAAAAATGACTAATCTAAAAATTAATTCAAGTTTTATTAATCTAAACAAATCCGTTTCAATACTTTTATTTAGTAGTGTTTAATATTAAAAAATTTCGAATTTGTCTACCTTTTTAACTGGTATTTAATGTAAGCGGGCTCAAGGTCAGCTATATAGAAAAGTAATGTTATGTTTATTTTCTTCCTATATATTTTGTTTACACTAAAAATGATTCAAATCAAAATAGAAGAGAACTTCATGAAGCTTCATGATTTCAAAAAATTTTTCATGGCTCCGTTTTTGAAATATGAATTTTTTTCATTATTTCGGTAGGTGCTCTTACATTTTAAGCCATATCTCACTTCATAATGGTCAGATAGAGTCTATATTATATTTATATATTAAAAGGTTTTCTATTAAAAATTAGTTTTGTTTTCATTAAATTTTCGGAATTATGCAAAAAATCGGCCATTGGGACCAACGCTAAACGGAATTGAAATAAAAACCAAGAACTCAATTTTATGCCGATGTAAATGTAACTTGGTCTAAAAGCTTTGTAGACCAAATTCTCCAGAAAAGGGGTCGATACTAGAGTTGCCGAATATTTTTAAAATATCGTATTGATGATATTTTCTGATTTGGAAAAATATCAAATGATATTTGATATACCACTTTGAAAATATCTATATAATTGATATTTTAATTTTTTCTTTTTTTTGTTTTACTCTGCCCCAAAATAATAAGATATAGTCTGTTATATCAAGCATAACAATATTTTCTTTGAGATTCCTAGTCTTGTTTGTATTTTATATTAAATACTTTTATTTCCATTATTTGGATTTAAAAGATTTTAAAAACACGCGTTGCGTTATATTATAAGTAAATTCGTCATACGGCTAGGGGAGTCGCAAATGACGCATTTTATAGCAGAAGCAAGTCGCTCCAAAGGCTCTGAGCTACCAGGGGGAATAAGGATAGACCTTAGGGCCTTATACGAATTCCATAAGATTAAGGGATTACTTTCCTATGATGTTTGTGGCATCCTAAAGTAAAACTCCGGCGCACTATTTTTTTGCGTCTATTGCATTGATAGGTCTTTCCTAAAATCGCAATCGAAAATGGGCATCCATAAGGTCAACACACGGGTTACTTGGTAGTGTTAACTCTTGTTTTAATTACTTTTCCGCACAAATTTCACTTGGCTGAGCCCTTTTTTTTATCTCGCTGTAATTAGCTTTTATGAAATTTGAAATCATGCAATTCTCTTTGCGTCTCGTAAAAGCGTTTGCGCTCGCTACCCAGATCATAGAGTTACCAACGCACACATATCATAAAATATCCCAAAAAATATCGATGTTCGATATTTGGACAAAACCCAGCGGCGCAGAGGTGAATGAGGCTGGTCCACAATATGCATCGCAGTAGGTGCCCACGTAATGGGAATTTCTCGCTACGTTTCGAAAACACAGTTGTGTGTTGAGAAGTTTAACTTCAAGTCGAGTTGTTGTTCGTGTATATATAACAGTTGTGTTATGTTTGTGTCAATCGACTTTTGAAAAAAGTTAATTCGGTCAGCAAAGTGCCAACTGCCTACATTCTTAATTATGATTTTGTCGCGAGTTCTCCCATATGCTTAATAGTCAAGTGAGCTAACGTGCCGTCGTCCATGTGTTTCTGTGTTATGGGTACCAAGTTCAATTCCTTCTTATTCTCATACAACATTTTTTTTTGTAAGTTTTTTAATTTTCATCCCCATTACAGTCCGATACACCTAGTGTGTGGACGCGCGCACAGCTAGTCCACAAGTCCACACACAAGTTTCAGAATGGTGTATCGTTTTGTGTACTGAACGCATACTTACTCGCCAACATTTTCTCAAATGGTATATTGAGTTGTAATCTAAAGCCGAAGTGTTTTCTGTTATACGCCCACTTTTCCGATTACATAGTATTCTGCTTTGTATGCAGTATGCCAACGAAAACGGCCAAGCTTACGTAAATGTATACAGAGTAGTAACCGATACTTGAAGGCTGCCAGCCTTCAAAGTGTTTAAGAGAACATCAAACTTGTAATGGGCTTTTGCGCCGCTGGGAATAAATATGACGAATAAGTATATCAGTTTTAAAATATATATTTGATATTTTGATATATTTTCGACAACCCTAGTCTGGACCAAGGCGGCAAACCATTTTAAAATTAATTTGGGTTGGAATTAAATAGATTTTCTAAAATTTCCGTGTCCACTAAAAATTTGGTTTGGTCCCGTGGGAAGGTACGGAATATAATTCTTAAATGTGGGAATGGGATTCAATTTTCTTCTCTGCGTCGAACTCTAGTACATGTCACTGCAAAACTAAATTACACTAAATTATCAGAATCCTCTCTAAAGGCATTTTCATTACATTAATTTCAAATAAGCCTTGACCTTTTAATAATATGTATAACTATTTTATGAGTTTCTCATTAGTGTGTGTCCGGTCACGATTCAATGTAATGAGTGCATATAAGCAGGTTCGTCCGTGATCTTCTCACATAGTACAAAGTAAAGGAAATTGCGATATGTGCACGTACGAATATCGCTAACACTATGACCTAGTCCAGGGCTTTAGCAACTCCCACAAACGTTCACAAATGTTGCCAATTATTTTGGAGTCGCAAAAAAAAAGGTGAATTAAAATGTGCGAACTTTCAAATACGCAACATGTTTGAAAAACGAGGCCATTGCTGTGCTGAGTCATGCCGCGATCCGACTCCTAGCTTGTGTACTTTCAAAATGCGTGTCCCATTGCATTTGAATACCGGTTCCAATTTGATGATATTGATTAACCGAGAATTTGACTTTGAACTTGACGTAACATTACGCGACTTGGGCGTTCGCGTATGGGTACATGCCAAGGTCAGGCGGAGATGTAAATGTCTAGGTAGGTAGTCACTCTTGCTCTCAGCAATTGCTTTGTGGAAAGCAACAATTACCTACAACAAAGAGATGGAGGAAAACGTTTAGTGCCATGTGTCTTGACTCATAATTTCCTTTAACTTTTCTCACCCAGTTATTGCATCATGCGGCGCGTGCTCAAGCGATAAGCAAATATTTAATCTCTTCCCCTTTCTCTCTTTATAGGGATTAGCCTTCACCCACGAGGAACGTCAGCAGCTGGGCATTCATGGTCTTTTGCCTTATGTGGTGCGCAACGAGCAGGAGCAAATCAACCATTGTCGCACTCTGCTCGATCGTTTGGAGAATGATCTGGACAAGTATATGTATCTGATTAGCCTGTCGGAGCGCAACGAGCGTCTGTTTTACAAGGTACTCAGCTCGGACATTGCCCACATGATGCCGCTGGTGTACACACCCACTGTCGGATTGGCCTGCCAGAAATACAGCTTGGTCTATCAGCATCCCAAGGGCATGTACATATCCATCAAGGACAAGGGCCATGTCTATGACGTGCTCAAGAATTGGCCCGAGACGGATGTACGTGCCATTGTGGTAACCGATGGAGAGCGTATTTTGGGACTGGGCGATCTGGGTGCCAACGGCATGGGTATTCCTGTGGGCAAGTTGTCGCTATACACCGCCTTGGCTGGCATTAAGCCGCACCAATGTCTGCCCATCACGCTGGATGTGGGAACCAATACGGAATCAATTCTCAATGATCCCCTGTATGTGGGTCTGCGAGAGGAGCGCACCACCGGCGCCATGTACGATGACTTTCTCGAGGAGTTCATGTGCGCCTGTGTGCAGCGCTTTGGGCAAAACTGTTTAATCCAGTTCGAGGACTTTGCCAACGCCAATGCGTTCCGCCTGCTGTCCAAGTATCGCCACAATTATTGCACCTTCAACGACGACATCCAGGGTACTGCTTCGGTGGCCGTTGGCGGCCTGCTGGCCTCGCTTAAGATCAAGAAGACCCAGCTGAAGGACAATGTTTTGCTGTTCCTGGGAGCTGGCGAAGCTGCTTTGGGCATTGCCGGACTCTGCACCATGGCCATGAAGGCCGAGGGTCTCAGCGAGGAGGAGGCCAAGTCACGCATCTGGATGGTGGACAGGTAAGTGCTGGAAACGGGCTGCAGTTAAGCATTTTTTAATATTATTCTCCTTTCGTAGTCGTGGAGTTATTGTCAAAGATCGTCCCAAGGGTGGCCTGACCGAACACAAGCTCCACTTTGCCCAAAACCATGATCCCATCGACACTCTGGAGGAAGCTGTGCGTCGTGTGCGTCCAAATGTGCTGATTGGAGCTGCTGCTCAGGGCGGTGCCTTCAATAAGGAGATTTTAGAGCAAATGGCCGAAATCAATGAGACACCCATCATCTTCGCCCTGTCGAACCCCACCAGCAAGGCCGAATGCACCGCTGAGGAGGCCTATACACACACCAAGGGCAGGTGCATCTTTGCCTCTGGTTCGCCCTTCCCCCCAGTAACGTACAACAACCGCAAGTTCTATCCAGGCCAGGGCAACAACTCTTACATCTTTCCGGGCGTGGCTTTGGGCGTACTCTGTGCCGGCATGCTGACCATTCCAGAGGAGGTGTTCCTTGTGTCCGCCGAGCGTCTGGCCGAGCTGGTCTCGAAGGAGGATCTGAACAAGGGCAGCCTGTACCCGCCCCTAAACTCCATTGTCAACTGTTCCATAGCCATTGCGGAAAGGATTGTGGACTATGCTTATAAGAACGGCTTGGCCACAGTTAGGCCCGAGCCCGTCAACAAAGTGGCCTTCATCAAGGCGCAAATGTACGATTTGGGATACCCACGTGCAGTGCCCGCCACCTACCATCTGTAAATGGAACCAAGTACTCAATGTGTGATTCTCGTTGTCGGTCGCCGCGTACTTTCCATTCCACTTGCTTCTATGATTTTTAAATATCCCTCAATATTCAGCGAACACGAGGTGTAACTCATGTTATTTATTTTATAATGTCGCGCATCCGTGTACCGCACCTAATCCACATCCCATTAGGAAAGGAAAACTGCAAGCTTTTTGGAAAATGTTTGTATCAACTTTAACCACTTTGATGCTGTTAATAATACTTTGATGTAAACGGGATATTAATATGCTAAGGAGATAAATTTTTATGTATACAAATTCTATGTGAACCTGAACACAAACTATCATAAGTAAATACAAATAAATCAAATATAAATATATATGTGTGAATAAAACTACAGAAAAATAATGGCTTATATATTAATAATATTAGACATACCCTGTAATCTAATCATTTTGTAACTTTTGAAGAAACTTGAATTCATCACCAGAGACCAAAGAACAGTTTCGCAAAGTATTCTCAGAAAGGATCCACACCCATCGTATTCTTTAGAAACATTTATCCAAGTGACTGTATTATTTTTCTAAAGTTGAAGAACAATCCAGTCAAATCATAAGGTTATTACGGCTTTTTTTTAAATTATTTTATTGGGCCAACAAAATTTGTTAAGAAATACAGGTCTGTCGCCGATTCGATAAGATTCCAATAAGATCCAACAAGATAAATTTTCATGACTCCTAGCAGTCTCTGTTCTTCACTAGTAAAGACCGATGCGCGATGAACAGATCGGTAACCACGTAGAAAATGAGTACTTAACCTTTTTTTAAGAAATATGTACATTAGGTTGGACCCAGATAAGGTACAATGCGAAAACTTAACAGATAACATAATATGTGATTCTTTTAAGCGTGTGTAGGTTAGGTTAAGTTGCAATAATTGAAATGGGAGATTCCCATATCTTAACTTAGGCCAATAAAGGCCCATTGTGTTATTATATAACCCTTTCTACGATGTGCTCGTAGAGGGAGGGTATTCCCCGTTAAACTACTTAGAAAGTAGCACGAATTTAAGTAGTGAGTTAATTTTTTTTCAGAAATGTCTGACAGATCGGTTAGAAATAGTCGACCCAAAGTTGTGAGTCGTCTTCTACTGAGGGCTGGACAGTAACAGAAAAGGTGTTTTACACTCTCCTTTTCATACACGGATTTGCAACTTCTACAGAAGTCATTGTGTCCGTCGCCGAGCCTAGCAGCGTGTCATCCTATAAGGCAGGGTCCAGTTAGGGACAGTAAGGTTTTGCTCTTTCTTGACGGAGCAACGCCCTAGATTTTTTGATGTTAAGTGTAGGCCATGTAAGCTTGGATACTTTACATGTGTGAGTCGTTTGCCATCGATTCATGGTTATTTGATACGTTGATTGCTTTGTTTGAAGCTTGAAGGTCGCAAGCGGCACCCCTATGTTGCTCTTATCCGGTAGGAGCTGAGTTGTAGGGTCAAACCTGGCGAGGTGGTCAGCCCGTTGCCTTCAATGTTGCAGTGTCCAGGCACCCAAAGAATGAATTAGAAAATCCATCAATTTCAATTTTTAACCCACCAAAAAGACCTCAAAATTTCCACAACTATTACGTATACGACCCGTACACCGTAACGAAATTTCGTCAACGAATTCTCTGTATCATTTTAGAAGTAGTCAAAATCAACAACAACAAACCAATGTGGACTAGGAAACGAATGTATTTTTGGTCTGTTAACTAATAGCCTATTTCCATTATTATTACATATTTCGAAACGTACATTAATTTTTTTTTGAAGCGTTTCCATAGCATTTGTACATACATATTTTGTTAAAAATAAAAGAAAAAACAATTTTTTTCATGCTCTTATCGAGATTTGAGCTCGGGTCTTGTGTATTTCTAGTCCCAGGTCTTAACCTGTACTCCATTTCTGTTAATATAGAGCAGGCAGCTAATTGTGCTATAGAACTCTTAATTATCTTTTCTGCCTTCCATGAACTTCAAATGACATACATAAAAAAAAATGTGAAAACCTTCGGGGTGAATGGACAAATATTTGAAATATTTACATTTTTTCCTAAGTAGAATATGTATGTATGTTGAAAATATGTACATATTTGCTGTAGTGGAAATAGGCTATAAGATCCACGCTCTATATAGGACTAAAAACTTCGGAAAGTGCGAATAATGTGGCTTGCCGGTTGGTCCACGGTCCACGAGCAAGGTTCATGATCAGACCAGTCGATACAATCATGTCCGCTAGACCAACATTTCTGACATATTAGTAAAAACCATTTTAGATGACCATTTAGGCTAACATTGGCTACTCGCTTACCCCAAGAAATCGCTTCGTGGACTCCGTTTTAAATCGATAGAAGAGATTTAAACCGATTCAAAGAAGGAGTTGAAGACTATACCGGAAGAGGACTTTGAAAATTGTTTCCAATTTCCACGTTGGCATAATGGGTAGGCTACTTTAAGGGGGATGAAATGGATGGATTTCAAAATAAATTTGCTTGAAAGTTTGCCGTCACCAATTTTTGTATATTTTTTGTTCGTTTTTATTATATGGCGAATATTTAATTTGGTTTTTTTTTCGCACAAAACAAGACACCCTTTATCCACCGATTCATGGTATCGATAAGTAATCGATTGTCCCACTACTATCGATTTTTTTTGGAGCCCTGATTGTTATTGGTAGCAGCAAAAGAACTGTGGCTAAAATTAATGAACAAAATGGAAATGCTCAAGGTAGATTAATTCCGCATTACTTAATCAAAGACTTTTATTCACATTCCACCCTCAAATCTCCATAGCAACGTTTTGAGCATCGCCAACTGGCGGACGAGCTGAAGCAGAAACAGGTGAGTTGGTGCCGTCCTGCTTTTGTTACCCAAAATTGGCTAATATTCAATTCGTAGGTCATAACAGATCGTCTGCTGCAAAAGATTCTCTACTCCAAACGACTGTTGGTTGACCACGTTGAAGCTTTGGAACAATGCATGCAAGAATTAAAAACAGTGTCCGGCCGGCAATTATTGACGACGCGGAATGCCTGCCTGCTGCTGGGTGGGACAGTGCTAGAGCACTTGGTTACGCCACGCGCTCTGCGCCTGTCCTTGTTGCCTTCAATCCTGGTGTCGAGCACCTTTGGTGCTCTCTATGCCGTCAAGAGTGTCTTCGTGTGCAGGAACAAAATGATGGAGCGCAAACTGGAGCAGTTGATCAGGACCATTGATGAGTTTGGCAATTGTATTCGACGCAATATGACTTATTTTCAAGAGATTATCATCATGAAGCAGGCCGAGCTCATTGAGTAAGCAAGAAAGGCCTGAAAACATGTGTGGGAATTTCATTTTTATGCCCGCAGATCGCGTCAGATTGAGCGCGCCTGGGATTGTATTACCGCAGCCAAGGAAGTTACCGAAATACTCTATGATGCCACGAGAAAACTGGAGACGGACTATCCCCTGCCCGCGAAATATGGCTCATACTATGCACCAATGGAGGAGCTGCGCGACTGCGAGTACTTTAAGAACAATGTGACGGACTACAGTCCAAAACATATAAAGGTAGGACTGGATAGAATAAAGTCTAGAGCCCTTTAAAAACATTTTCCCAATATGTGCAGGATTTTCACAACATCTTTGCCTATGTCCAGTCGCAATATCTGTTCCGGCTGGCCCTGACCATCACCACGAGGCCCTCGATTTCCCAGCTTAGTGAGGAGCTAATGAAAATTGATTCACTGGTGCGTCAGCTTGTACAGGAAGAGGAGCAACACTTCAAAAACCTGGCCTTGGCCATGCAAAACCGCAAACAACTTGAATTGGACGAGTTGCATGCGGCTAAAGCGCAACAGCAGCGCAGTGGCCCCATAGCCGTACTGCAACACTCGTCACTGAAGCTCAGCGCCTGCATGGTAGCCGTGGCCGGGGAGTGTCAGGCTCTGGACGTCACACTGCAGCAGCTAACGGCTACGGAAGCGGCTCACAAGAACAATGCCAAGCAACTGGTTGCTGTGGCCAACAATATGCGCGGCATTGAGAACGCACTTGCCGTTTGTTGTGATGATTTCCAGCGATTGATGCTGGTGTACAATAAGTTTTTACACAGCAAGCTGGATCTGGAGACGACATCGCCGCCAGGCACCAAAAACCAAGTTGAAGAATTCCCCGAAAGCATACTGCGAGTGGAGTTCTCGCAGAGTCTCAGCGAGCCCCAGCAAAAGGATGATTTCTATGCCTATATGTATGATGAAAACGAGGCGCAATCATATGAGGCCGAACAGCAGGCACCCTATCCCACGCCCGAAAAGGAGCTGCTGAACTTTGAGAAGCGCATCACTAAAGGCAAATTCAAACCAGTGCTGAAGCAGCTCAAGAATCGCATTGATCCCATCCGACAGGTAATGTTGGAGAAGGAGCGAGAGGTGCTTGCTTCCAAGGGCATCAATGTGGACGAGTTGTTTGGAAAAGTAGAGCCGCAGCACCAGCAGCTGCAAGAGGACAACCGACTGACTGATGCTGGCAACTCTCAGCACAGCGATTACGATGGCTCTGGCTCCGAATCCGACTCTGCAGACGATACGGCCTATAAGCAGCGCAGCAAACAACTCAAGGAGCGTGATAACTTTGCAGAAATGCGTCAGTTTCTGGCGCAAAAACAGTCCATCAATCTGTTTAAGCTAGACGCAACGCAGCTGCCCCGGCCGCCCGTAGCCGTTGATGAAGAAGTGCTAGAGAGCGAATGCTAGTTTTGTTGGCCACATTAGTCACTGTTATCTCCATAGCCTGCGTAATATGGGTTATGAGTTTTATCTAAACAATTTGCATAGCTGCGCGTTAAGCGTTTCCTCCACTAAATAATCATCCATTTAGTTTGTTCCTTTTATGAGCGTTTTTATCAAAAATAAAAATACGCAAGCAAATCAATAAACATTCTCCAGTAGAGAGATAAAGAATGAAAATGAGTTTTGAAATTGAACACAAAGGAAAAGACCGTAAGTATCACGATAAATATTCAGATTACAAAAGGTTACAAAAAAATGAAATGAAATTGGCATTGGTTGTTTGGCAAAACGCTAGAAAAATCCGTCGGTGTCAGAGAACTTCAAGTGATTTAATTTTCTTATTTGAAAATTTAGTTGGATGGCTTTTATCCGAGACAATGGTCCATCTCTAACTCATCCCTAAGCAGGGTGGGAATCTCTCGCAAAAAAATTTCACATTTTCTACTTTTGAGTGAATTTGATGCTTAAATTAAATTTTTTGATGTTATCCAATATAATGCAAAATTTAAAGGGCGTTCTCCATTTTTTTTTTTTTCTTATTTTGAAATATTTTGAGAATATCGCCTTGCATATTTGAGAATATCGCCGCAAAAGAATTTTTTTAAGCATTTATCTCGAAACCACGTTTTTTGAACTGACGGCCATACTATTTCCATTTACACTAAACCGATTTTGATGATTCAAAGCAGAGATCTGCTCGAGAGCACTGCAACCACAAGTGTACCGCATTCTTACGTGAAATTTTTCACACTCAAGTGTCTCCAACCACTGCAAAATATGTACGAAGTGTTTAAATCACTCACGATAACAATAACAAACAACTGCTTTTACAGACACACACTCCCAGACACCCAGTCCCAAAACCCAGCACCAATAACAGAAAAAGTGTGTGTTTGACTCGACTGAAAAGTTATGAGTGTCAGTCATACTGCATACGCATTTAAAGCGGGTATTGATGCAGTCAAAAAAACAGGCACACTTGCAGTTCTCTGATTCAAAGTGAAATCGACGCAGAATTGTCACTATTCTGGTCTGACTCTCAATCATAATTTAAAAAAAAATATTACTATATTTATTACCAGGGCTACAAACCGGTTCGGAGTTGAACAGCTCCGGAGTCGGAGACTCCGGAATTTTTTGGTAGTCTGAACCGAACCTGAACCGGAGCAGAAAAATATTTTTCTTCGCGAACCCGATCCTGAACCTGAACAAAAAAAAAGTAGAAAAGGGTTCGGTTCAAAATACATGTTCTATTAAATTTTTTCTAGATGCTATTAATGTCAAGATTGCCTTAAAATAAAAACAGCTTACAAAGAAACCTTTTCCTTCATTGTAATATTCAACTAATAACACTAGTTTACAGCATTTCCGATCCCGACCATCTGGCAGTCGTTTCGTATGTAAATCTATTTGCTGAGTCCAAATCTGCAGTCCAAATATTTTTTTGTGGGGCCGTTTTCGAGAAATCGCGGAAAAGCAATTTTTTTTTATTGGTAAAAATGCGTATATCTTTGGTACCGGTTCTTTCATTATGAAAAGGTACTGCTTTCTTGGAAGGTAATTGAACGCCCTATCATTCATTGATACACCACTTCTTAATCCGGTGGTGGACTTCGGCGTTATAAAAAAAACCCCAAAAATTTATTTTTTAAGACTAATCATAAGGCTGGAATGACACTTTCAATTTTTAGAGACAATTATTGTCGCAAGCAAGTCTGTTAAATGTTAAGTTGGAGCCTTCGTGTGCGTTTCTGTCCCCATTTCGTTGAGATTTTTGGCAGGAGCCTTAGAGTTTCCTACTTCCACGCTTAAGGGCCAGTTTTATAAATGTTGAACGTTTTTTTTGTTTTATTTAAAATATTTTTTTTACAAACTAATTATGCGAACTTAAGTACATTACAAGAATTATGGAAAGCACTATGCCCTAAGGATGTGGGGAAAAAGGTCTCCACCTGGCAAACATAAATATGTACAAGATAGCAAGCACACAAAGTCTTTTCGGTTTAAGTGGGCGAAACACTTTCGTGGACATTATCTTTGGCTCAGAATTGGTTCAGCTAGCATAAATTAAAATCGATGCTTCGGCTCAGGCATTAGCTGCTCCTGTGGTGACGGCGGCATTGTTAAACTTTGTGGCCACTGACACTGGCTGTAGCTGGGAGAGGGCTGACAAGTTGCTACCCCTGACGCTGGTGTATCGTATGGGCTGGACACCGTAGTCGCTGCCCTTCAGGCGACGACGCACACAGACCGCAATGAAGCCAATGATTAGACCCAGGACCACCACCACGCTGCCAATGATGGCGGTGAGTATGATATAGCGACGACGCAAAAATCGTGGCGGTTCTTCATCCACGGCACGGTATTTCTTGGGTATGACCATGTTACAAATCTGTTGGGCCGTCAAATTGGAGAGCTGTGCTCCAGCCAGCAAGTACGGTGTGTCGCAACGAGCGATCTCCACTGACGATTGGGTCTGGGCTTTACCAGCCAGTTCTATGGCCTGCAGCAGCTCGCACGAGCAGTACCAGGGATTCCCAGCAAGAGATAAGCTACGCAGACGGGGCCAAGTTGTGCTATTGCTGGTTACATTCAGGGACAAAGTGCTGAGCGCATTCTGGGACAAGTCCAACTGGGTTAGATTCCGGCTTTCCACTAAATCCGTCAGCTCCAGTCGCTGCAGTTTGGGATTATGCGAACAGTCAAGTTGCTCCAAGGCGGGCAGCTTCAGGGAACTGCGTTCGATAATTCTCAGCAACGGCATTTCACTGATGTTGAGGCGACGCAGTGCCTCCATTTTGGCAAAACTTTGTGCATTCAGTTCTTGAAAACGGTTGCCAGCCAGATTTAAATGTATTAATGAGGTTCCCATTAGATGAAGACCGGGCGGAACCACGGTGAACTCATTCCCGGAAACATCTAGAACGCTTAGTTTATCCAAATGAGCAAAGAGTTCGGCGGGCAATGTCAGCAGGCCATTGTGAGACAAGTCCAGGCGCTGTAGTGTTGCGACCGAAGCTAGAGACGCCGTGGTGGCTGCATCCAAGATGCTCAAACGATTGTAGGCAAGATTGAGCTTGGCCAGTTGGGGTGTATGCTCAAAGAGTTTACGATCCAGGCGGGCAATGCGATTGTGACTCAGATCTAAGTCCTTCAGGCCGATGGGCTCATATTTGGTACTTTTGAAGGGACCACGAAACAAGTCCGGCTTGAGAGCCTCATCCGTAATTTCGTTCCAGCTCAGGTATAGAGCTTCTATGTTTGGCACATCCATGAAGAGGGGAGCCTGCAACTGTTGCATGCCGCAGTGGCGGCAAGATAAACTGAGTGCGGCATCTGTGGCAGGAAGTTGCTGTAGCAGGCGAATGCGGTTGCCGGAATAAGAGACCACAATCTCTGTACCCGCGGACACGGTGCCAAATTCTGGGGGCCAACGCGGCAAAATGTGTTCGAAATTTAACATGGCACAGTTAAGAGTCTGGTGAACTCGATGGTTGCTGTCCTGCGAAGTAAGACAAGTGCAAGTCTGACAGATATTGGCTACACGCTGATAGGGTATGTCCTCCTGCTGGCCAAGGACACGGCTGAGGTTAAGTAGAAGCAGCAAGTGAGGAAGCTGAAAGAAAGGAAAAAACAATTAATTAATTACTTTGTTTAATATTGGGCATAAGAATACACACCTGTAAAGGATTAGGTAAAATTAAATTGAATAAAAACAATTGAACAAAACTCTCAATAAATTTAAAAAACGCTTTCCCCACATTTTACGACAAGCGCCGTCGTTTGGCTGGCGGACATCCCAAGCTGGTTTCACTGTTCACCGGAGTCCACAACTTGAGAGCATACCCCATCTTGTAATTACCAAACAAGGCTTTAACTGTAACATCGGGCAATGAGCTCGTGCGAACAGTTAGCTCCTCCAGTTTGCGCTTCCGCGGCAAGCCCTGCCTGAGTAGGTATTCTCCACTGCCTAAATAGTACGCTCCCTCAGCGTTCTTTCTTACTGTTCCCAACTCAATCATTAATTTTAAAGAGGATATAATTGCATCGTCAATTTTGGGAACTGGATTTCGATTCTTCAGTGAGAATTTTACTTCATTGTTAATTTCTTCGAGTTCCGCTATATCCCGACCATTTTGGGTAAGTGTCAGCAATGCCTTCCACACATGCCTATTTACTTTTGTGGGCACCTTGCACTTTTCCATGCTTCTGTGTTGTAATGTATAGATTTTTTAAGCAGTATTTATATGTAGGAGTTGTGTTTCCAATTTAATTGAATGAATTCAGATATAATTTAGTAGATGAAAAGCGAGAAATGTAGTCAAAAGGTAACTTAGGTTAGGAAAGAGAGAAAACTTTTTTTTATCCGATTTGTAAGGATAAAGTACGAATTAGTTTCAAATAAGATTTTCCGATGCTGAAAAATTTGACCCATTGCACTTTGGTTGGACTTGTACGGAGCCGCGGTCATAAATATTTCCCGTTGAGATATCGTTATGAAATTTTCCTTAAAAATCTAAAAAAATATTTTAGATATAGATGTATTGTTTCCGGCTTTCTTTTTTCTCCGATATATTTCGGTTGCTCTTCGGCATCCGCCTTCAGGGCAAAACTACAAAAATTTTTATACATCAAAATTAAACATTCATACTTTAACAAAATTCACAAAAAAGAGTTTACGTACAATTTTTACACGTCTGCACCGTGTGACCATGGAGCAATAAGTATTAGAGAGGAACATTGCTCAGTCGACACCGCTTCTGTCAAAAAATTGTCAGCTGTTCGCTCTCATTTACGCTCTCTAGATCAGAGGCGGCCAAATGGAGAGAAGAAAAAAGTGCGCTTGTGTTGGTGAACAAGAGAGCTCTCTCCAGACAACACGCGTTTTACTTGCATTGCAGTGCTCACCGATTCACACAACCATAACGTGGGCTCGCGTTTGCTTAAGAATACGACAGACTTCGGCTCGTGCGAGCCTTAGGTGGACGGGTCTGCTCTAGATCAGCGTCCGGCAAAACACACATGCTTATTTTGCCTTTGAATGTGTGCGTTCAGACACGCGAGAGCGCTCTCAGTTAGCACATGTTTGTTAGTGCAAAAGAGAGCAGTGTACGCTCGTATAGTGTCTGTGTACCGACGCCGCTGCTACAGAGGATGGACGTCGCTACTTCTATACACAGAACATTGAACGGTGCCGGACACTGCTCTAGATACATTTTAATCAGCTGTTCGCTCTCTCTAGATCAGCGATGGCCAGCGACAGCGAGGCCAAAAAGTGAGAGTGTATTAGTGTGCGAAAAAAAATCTCCGTGAATTTGCTTCGACCTAATCGCTTCGAACTCTGTCAAGCGACTGACACTGTCTTGCTCTCTTGAGGTCAGCTTCGGCAAGCGTTCGGGTCATGTATGTGTGAATAGCGAAATGTGGTCGCCCCCGGGATGGAACCGAGGGCCAACGCTGCTCTAGATACATTTGGGTTATGGTCGTCTCGATCTAATCACAGTGATTTCCTACTGGCACTTTGAAGTACCTTTTTGGGCACTATCGTTTAGCACCAGCAAAATTGAGCGACAGCGCAAAGTGCCTCTCTAATATTTTTTGCTCCATGGTGTGACGTGGAGTCTTCAACTAATTGTCAGTAAGTAAGTGTCTGTATAAATGCGCGCAGTTCTCAGTATCACTCTTAAAATTCAGTCTCCTGTCAGTTGAAACGCTTGACATGTGCAACATTTCTTTTGTGAAGCATTTGTTGTAAAGCTGCTCTTGTTATAGTATTGTCGCTCCGTCAAAATTTGGCGCTTTGCTTTGGACCAAAGCAAAAATAGACAAATCGGATGTCAAGAATGTCATCTACAAAATACCATGTGAAGGATCTAATGACGATATTTGCAACAAAGTCTACATAGGAACGACAAAATCCAAGTTAAAAACCCGAATAGCCCAACATAAATCTGACTACAAGCTACGACATCAAACACACATACAAAAAACTGCGCTGGCAGCACATTGCGTAGAAAGCGGATTAAAAGTAGGATTTATATGAATTTTAATTTGAATGCAAGTCATTCTAGTTTTCCAATGACGGAAAATCCGCCCCCGGGAGTGAAAATTCCCGAAAAATTCCGCATGCAAAAAAACGGAGGGATGTGGGCTGATATTGGTTCTTTACTGCTGAAGGAACAGCGAAGTGCGACGGGATATATATATGCTAGTTATATGTATATAGGGTTTTTGTTTTACTGTTTTAGTGAAAGCACACACATGTGTAAGAAACGCCAGGCACGGCGTTGTTGCTGAAACTAAACATAAATAGTTTCAATTAAAGCAACAAAATAAAATAGAGGCAGGCTAACTTCGGCTCGACCGAAGTTTATATACCCTTGGAGCTTGATATATGCCTGACAGTTTGTATGGCAGCTATACTATACAGTGGTCCGATTTCGACAAATCTTGTTGAAATTATGTAAAATCATTGAAAACTTTTTAATACGAGCGTTGGGAGCGATAACATTGAAAACAAAATAAAACTAGTTTTTCAACCGATCGTTCCTATGGCAGCTACATGCTATAGTCATCCGATCCGGCCGGTTCCGACAAATGTGCAGCGTATTTATACCAAAAGACTTCGTGCAAAGTTTGGTTAAGATAGCTTTAAAACTGACGGAGGAGATAGCATAGAAACAGACGGACATGGCTATATCAACTCAGCTCGTCATGCTGATCAATACCCTCTCCAAGGGTATGAAAAAACGAGAAGGCCAAGCTAACTTCGTCTTTGTCGAAGTTTTAATACCCTTGCAAATGTTTTAATACAACAGAGTTTACGAACGTCAGCATTAAAACAAACCATTTTTCTGATAAAAGCCACTTTTTGACCGATAGTTTCTATGGCAGCTATAAGATATAGTCATCCGATTTTGACAAAAACTTCCAAATCTGTGTAAAAGCGTATAAAACTAATAATTGTCGAAGCGGAAGGCGTTTACATTAAAAACAAAAAAGTTTTCTCACAAAAACCCACTTTTCGACTGATAGTTCCTATGGCAGCTATAAGATATAGTCATCCGATTTTAACAAAAACTTCCAAATCTGTGTAAAAGCGTATAAAACTAATAATTGTCGAAGCGGAAGGCGTTTACATTAAAAACAAAAAAGTTTTCTCACAAAAACCCACTTTTCGACTGATAGTTCCTATGGCAGCTATAAGATATAGTCATCCGATTTTAACAAAAACTTCAAAATCTGTGTAAAAGCGTATAAAACTAATAATTGTCGAAGCGGAAGGCGTTTACATTAAAAACAAAAAAGTTTTCTTACAAAAACCCACTTTTTGACTGATAGTTCCTATGGCAGCTATAAGATATAGTCATCCGATTTTAACAAAAACTTCCAAATCTGTGTAAAAGCGTATAAAACTAATAATTGTCGAAGCGGAAGGCGTTTACATTAAAAACAAAAAAGTTTTCTCACAAAAACCCACTTTTCGACTGATAGTTCCTATGGCAGCTATACGATATAGTCGTCCGATCCGGTCGGTTCCGACATATTATCAGTGTGCAGTAAAAAGAAGACTCTGTGCAAAGTTTCAGCCCGATAGCTTTAAAACTGAGAGACTAGTTTGCGTAGAAACAGACAGACAGACGGACAGACGGACAGACAGACGGACGGACAAAGCTCAATCGACTCAGCTCGTCGCCCTGATCAAGAATATATCGCTCACTTACTTCAATACTGGCATAACTCAAAAAATACGATTTTTGACTTAATGATGCAGAAATGTGCGCGCTCTTCTGTACTATTTTATGCAAAAATTTTCGTATTGCTATCTCTTCTACTTTCCATGTGAGATGATAATATGTCGCAATATCATTTTTCAGGTTCATTTTCATGTTGATGCAAGAACCGCCATATCTCAGTTGTCCTGCTGTCGATATTGACCAAACATACTTCGTCTTTCAGTTAAAACATCATATTTTCAATGTTTATTAATAAGCATTCTAAATGAATAATATTTTACTTAATTAAGTTGAAACTAAAAGAACAAATTTTTTAGGTTAAATCCATTGAGAACTTCAAACGTGTTTTTCTCAAAATGGATTATTTTGAGTTATGCCAGTATTGAAGTAAGTGAGCGATATATAGTTTATAGGGTCGGAAATGAATATTTCTATGCGTTGCAAACTTCTGGGCAAAATTATAATACCCTTTGCAAGGGTATAACAATCTTGCACATGGAGAATACCCCCTTAAGCTATATCCAAGTGATACATTTCTTAAGGTTTTTCTTCAATAATTTGCTCCTCTGTCCCATTTTACAAAATCTTCACATTACTTATTTCACCTTCTTATAAACAAATCAATGAACTTTTATTGCAGAAATTTATGGTAATCATAGAATGCAAATGTAGGATATAAATATTATATGGTATTTCTTAAAGATTTTCGATACGGAATGAGTCAGTTTCTTTTGCATCGAATATATATGCACTTGCCTACACCCCATTGTAAAAAGGTCAGCCCACAAACATATTGACACCCATTGGAATGGTCACATACATAAAACTCTTTTTTTCAGTTCTTCTTTTCAGTTGTCCCCCAACCAACATTCACCCATATCTGACTCCAAATAACAATGAACCAAAATATATGTATAAGATAAGATAACGATAAGGCCGAAGAAATTCATTTTAGCTTTACTCACCAATAGCAAAAATTTGTGCTTCATTTTGGTTTAAGTTCTGTCCTTAGTGTTCCCTAGATGCGGCTGGGTGTTAATCCTTGTTTAGATAGGTTTTTGTAGTGACCTTTTTGCAGGCTTTTAAATGTTTTTAATTGCAATAATTTGTGCACTTTACGTATTGCAATTTTCCCGAGCGTACCACAAAAGCAACAGACCGATTCGATGACTGCGGGAAAATAGAACTAAATTAATGAATCAAGCCGACATGGGCCGTTGGCAGTATTTGTTTTGATTAGATATCAGAGCAGCGAAGAGAGCGATGCGTGTGAGATAGAGAGCGGCTCCGTTATGCGTCTCTCTATCAAAATCTCTTTGAAGTAAAAGTGAATTTCTACACTTTATCATTCCCCCTCTTCACAGCAAGGTCGTCGCTGTCGCTGATTTTGATGCGTTCTTTGCTTGCTCAGCTACGAGTAACTCGAATAACACTGACTATGCGGTGCAGCTGCTGGTGTCTGCCCCACACACTCTGAAAACTGATATTCTTATTTTGTAAGGGGCTTAAAGACTGATAAGATAACCCGACTGACTACTCGCTTCTTTTGTGTTTCATTCCCAAGAGAAAATGACCAATTTCGGATGCACCAGCAAGTGTCACTTAGTTCCATTGAACTTTTTGTTACACTAACACAAAGAACGAATTGAGCTGTTCGCTCGCCGTACATGCAAATTGAAGCTGCAAGCAGCTGCTGGAAAGAAAAACAAAAACAAATGTTTGTGGTGGCTGACTCTTGATCTGGAAATTGGTTGCATAAACATTACGGCCAGACATGGCCCAGGCCTCGCCGAGTCACAATTATGGGTGTGAGTGTGTGTGTGAGTGCTTAAACAGACACTTGTGAGTCATTCGTTTTCTTTGAACAGAAGTACAAAGGTTTCTGTGACTACACTTTGAAAAACAAACACCAAACGAGATGAAAACCCCTTAAAACCGGTTCAATTCAAACGTTTTGGGACTCTTTAGGGGGACCATGGACCAACTCAGGCATAGGCTGGGCATACGAATAAACATATAACAAACCTGATCCCGAATTTGTAGGGGAGAGTGGGGGGTTGTGAGCCGCTGGGGAATATTGGCCACACAAAAAAAATTATAACTTTTTGTATATGTCAAGTGTCTTCCCTCTTATTAACTAACTTTTGACAATTTTTCTATCAGTCAACACGTTCTTTAACGCAGAACTCGATTTTTTTAGTCTTGACTTGTGAATATAAATCAAAATTTTTTTCGTAATGCCAAAAGGAAGTATGAAGGTCAATTGGTCAATTGACTTTTTGGTAGAAATATGAATTTCAACAAAAAAGCCACTTTGCCAAAAAGTCGGTTTTGACTTCCAATGAGAATCAGGCATGATCTCAATTTCACTACTTTTTGAAAAGTAAATCGAACGCAATTCCGCTAGGGTTTTGTTTTTGTGTTCTCAATTTCGGAATGGAATTGCTCGCTTTTTACTTTTCGCAATTCACTGAACCAAGCGGGAATAAGACTAGATCAGAGATGGGCATGCACACATACCGTCACACTTTTCACACGCATACAAGCACGCAAATATAATAGCTGTCATGCTTAACGTGTGATTTTTGCAGTCGGCCGCGGCAGAACCCTAATGCACGCGCTGCTTTGTGTGTGCATTGGAACATCGCGAAGCGCCCATCTCTGGACTAGATACACAAGAGAGAAATCAGATTTCCAAGCGAAACGATCGAAAATGGAACAGTCGGAAATGAGAGAGGCTATCTTTTAGGTTTTACTTTTCAGTTTGGCTGGGCAATGCCCAATTCTGGACACATTAAACAAAAAAATATTTATAAATCAATTAATGACTAGAATGTCAATTAAATTTCACTAAAAATTTCTAAATTGATCACAGAACTAAGAAAAATTAACTTTATGTACATCTAGCAACTGTAAGAGTGCGTTATTTGGCGATTACTTTTCATTCCACCGAATAACAAGCATTACTTTTCAAAACGAAAAACTCTTTCGTTTTGGTGTTGCCAGATAATGAATCAATTTCACTTTCAAAAGGTTGCAGTGGAAGTGGAAATGAGAAAATGCCTGCGCAATTAAACAGAGGAAAAACTCTCCAAAGAAGTAAAAAAAACAGGGCTGCAAACCGGTTTGGAGTTGAACCGCTCCGGAGTTAAAGTCTCCGTCATTTCTGGGAAGCCCGCACCGAACCTGAACCGGAGCAGAACAAATTTTTCTGTGCGAACCTGAACCCGAACCGGAGTGAAAACAAAATCAGAAAGGGTTCGGTTCAAAAATATGTTTCTACAATTTTTTTTTAGAATTTATAAATTTCCAATACACGTTAATGCACTCGTGAAGGTTTTTGTAAGTTTAAACCAGGGCTGCGAACCGGTTCGGCCCTTTAACCGACGATTGACGACTATTCATTGAGAAATGCCTGGTCGGAAATTTAAACACGAAATATTCACGATTAACTTCTCGCTTTTGTTAGCGTCTAAGAATTTGAAAGTGTTCGCAAAATGTATTATTTATAAAAATAAAATTCTTCTGTTATGTTTTGGGATATCAAAACATCTTAAATTAACCAAAGATTTATAATTTATTTTCATTTCTTGGATAGCTTAAATTTTTAAATTCCAAATTTGCAATATACTTTTAATTTTACTAACCAAAAAGCGACAAGCTTGAATCCGAAAAAGTCTTTCGATTTACTTTTACCAGAATAGGAATAAATTTCACATTCGAAAAACTTTTTGGAATTGAGAACATGGCCTATTACTCTTTTTCTATCTGCTATAAATGTAAATTTTGCTATTTTGCGATCAAAATACGTAATTGCAAACATACAGGTTTTTGTATTGGTATTTTAAGTTTTGATTGATATGATATTCGTACATATTTATAAAGTGCTTGGAAAACCGTTTTCACAAAAATTATCCATTATATTTTATTTTCCTTTGTGCGGGGTGCATAGTTATGGCCGCACTTCACTAAACTAAATATGGTATAGAGAAATGTTAGCTAAATAATTTATTTTTATTCACTTTAATAATGAGTGTAATCCCTGTTAGCAATAATTAATAGAACCTATTTGGCTTACTGTCTACGAAATTTTTTAAATCGCCAAGTTACAGTTCTTTCCATGCCTTAATAACTGCCAATTTGAGCTCCTTAACCATTGTACCTAAGGTTTTGACCATAAATCCTTCGGATTCTTGTCCGGGGAGCACTCGGGCCACTCCAAAAACCAAACATCCATTGACCAATATATCTCTTAGAAGAGTACAGAGGTTCCTTCCTCAAATCCGTCCAAGATGCGAAAACCCATCAGGACTGTACAAATTATCTCTGGCGAATTTCATCCAGGCTTCTTTATGGCGGTCCAGTAACCTTGCTGCGTCCTATGATTTTTGTCGCACGAGGTTTTCAGATTTCTTTAGGCCATAATCAGCCGCTAACTCATTAGCGGTCTCTAATGAATTTCTTGCAGCACTCACTAATCGGCGCTGGTCACTCTGACTTATCTTCGGCTAACATCCTACGGGTTTTATTTATCTTGGTTTTCCAAAAAATTTGCAACATCGACCAATTTTTCTAAGCATTTTCATTTTTGAGCGCCAGGATATGGCCTTTCTCGACATCTGACAGCACTGGCCCACTTGGCATATTTACAAATTGTTACTCAACCTTGTGTGTTTCGACAAATGTTGTTTTAAAAGACTTTGTGCAAAGTTTGGTTAAGCCTCAAAATTGGCCACTAATTTGACGATTATACAGTTCATCAATACATTTATTTTCAAGCTACATATATTTGTTCTAAGTTAAAAATATTTGATTTCTTGGATTCCAAGATTCAGATGGGATTGAGATATGTGTGAAATGGATAATTCTCACATAATTTATCATCTAGTTTCTCTCACTTTTAACACTCTTTTAAACAATAAATGCAAAGTTTTTTGAGCTTCACTGTTTCTGAGAACTGAAAATCCAAGGTGCGGCCATATTGAGTTTATCAGAGTTCGACTGTCGAGTCGAATTTAGCTTCCCTCTATTTTTGTTTGTAAGCCCCTCTTATATTTTGACATATTAAGATCTAACTACGAAAGCAAAGGTCATGGCCTAAAGGAGTAAAAATCTTACGGCAAATTGATGGAAAAAAATTTGAAAAGCAAGAGTGTTGTATGCATTTTCTTAAAACCCACATTTGGGAATTTAAAGACCGCACATAAAATTTTTCGTGTACTGCAGAGCATCGAATTGTTCAAAAACTTAAACTCACATTGTTCAGCTTTGAAAATTAATTCAAAACTACTTTAAATGAAAGTGTCGATACGGTGCGGAGATTTGTACGTAAAGCTCAACATCTAGAAGATTAAAACTAAAAAAGCCCACCACTAATATCCAACGTAAAGATCTTCGTCAAGTTATTGCTCGAAATAATAATAAAATAAAATATAAAATATAAGATGGCACGTCGCGGCGCGCCATACCATAACACCTTTCTTACGGCTATGGTGACGGAGAGAAAGTGTTCTTCTTATCGAATATCATGCAAATAACACAAAAACACACTCTCCATACAATTGGAAGCGTTTTTTAACGGATAATTCCACGGTACCATTCCTTCTTCCGAGTCATATAATTTCGAGCAAAAACTTGACGAGGATCTTACCGTTGGGTATTAAGTGGGGTTTACTTTTGTTTTAATCTTTTGTGTTCGCTTTTACACTCTCCGTACCGTATCGACACTTTCTTTAATAGTGTTTTGAACAATTTTCAAATCTGAAAATGTAAATTAAAGGCTTTTTGAACAATTCGATGCTCTGTACACGAAAAATTTTTTGTGCGGCCTTTATGTTATTCCCTTTATTTGTGGATTTTTAGAAAATCTCACCGCTTTTTCAAATTTTTTTCATAAATTTGCCTGTAGTAAATTTTTACTCCTTTTAGGCCATTATTTTGCATTTTTTACGTCGTTTGTGACGCCCACCGAATTTAGTTTTTATGTTTAAAACTTTTATATGATGTCAAAATATAAGCTTCATTGAGCGGGTTTTACCGTGATTGTCCCTTTCAAGTGCATCTAAAGATATGCCTTTTTGAAGAGCTCGTTGAAAAAAATTTTTACAAAAGACTGCGTTAATTTGAAAAGCTTTTTTGTTTAATTCAATAAAGATTAAGTACTAAATGCTAAAAATATTTGCTTTTTGTCAAATAGTTGTATATTCGCTTAAACATCAGTTATATTCGAACTTCACAGAGTATATGTATATGTAACTATCAAACACGTACTCAGCCTGGACTCGATAAAAATCTTGATTTGCAGTTTCGGACTGAAATATGGGAACAAATGAATTATATATTTTAGATATCTATTCAATTTAGTTGAATAAGATTGTACAAATTGACTGTCATGTGCTACAAAACTGTTTTTTGAAAGACCCGTTAAATTGGAATCTTCTTCTATGTATACAACGGTGGAGATTTATTAACCGATTCGTAGCGTGAGCAGAAGATGGCTTCAAAAATTAATTTCGGCTAATGGTTTTGATTACATGATTATTTCCCGATTTAAATATTTTGTATTTTATAAACATATTGGAATATGGTTTGGCGTCAAGACTTTTGTTTCGTGTCTTGTTTGTAAACAAGTTGTATATTAATTGGAAGTATTTAAGCTATTTGTTTTTTGTTTATTTTTCCCCGAGTGTACACGATTTCCATTTGTGAGCCGCCGTGCCAGTGAAATAAACATTAGGCTTAGTTCTATGTTTTGGGTTTGGAATTTAATTTTCAGTTTAAACTGCACAAACACAACGAAATCGTTTGCCTTTCAACTTGCAAATGAAACCCGTTTCGTGTTGTTGCTTTTGCACTTTTGCAGCTGCCACAACGATGCTCATCCTCATTCTCTCTGGGCACACACACTTCTCGTCTTAAATCAACGCCGCGTTGAAATTGAAACTGAACAGAACTGAGCGGGGAACGTTACCTGCCTGTTGCTCAAAATGAACTGAAACTGGAAATTTGTTGTGGCTGGATATCGATTCCCGTTCCCACAACAAGCTGGACACTGCTAAAAAAAACCGGTCGGTCGCTGGCCGAATTTGAAACCGAGACACAAGACTGTAGCACAGAAATGGTGTGCTTTTTGTGGGGGATTAAAATTAATGGGTGGCAGTTGCAACGGAAATGTTGATCGTGGCCTGCTTACTTCCTGTGCGGTAACATTAAAGTAAAACCCTGGTTGGTAATTAAGAACAAGCATTTATATTACTAAGCAACGATTTTCCATTTATCTATGGTGCATATAATAGTCAATGGCAGTGGAGAAGGCCGCAAAACCCAGGCCGCCAATAATTCCAGCCTTGATGCCAGCACGCAGGCCAATTAAGCCGCCGGTAATGCCGCCCGCATAGGTTCCATTACGCCAATCGGTGACACCACGTTTCTAAATGGAGTGGAATCGGATAATTACCAAAATCGTTCTTAAATCAACTTCTCTGCACACTTACACTCTCAATGGTGCACTCAACTACAGAGAATACAGCACCAATTAAGGCGAAATTTTTGGCATAAGAATGTGTTGTGGCTCGCATCTCACGGAAAACCTCACGAGCGGTTTGTTTCTTTTCATTGGCAAATGGATCGGCCATATTAGGATTAACGGAAGCACTGAACAGACCCAAAGCCGCACCCAGACCATATCCTATAAAAAAAACGAAAATCGGATTATTTAATGAAATTAGCCAGGGGGAAAATGCAAATCCTGCTCACCCATAACACACGCCATGGCACACTTGAAGCCGCAACTTTCCACCGCCGTTTCGATTAACTTCTCCTCGTTGGTTTTGATCTTCACCGGGCCGTTGGTTTTAGGTATCACTATATTCTCACGATATCTCTGCAAGTTGCCCACAAAATGCATGGCCATCTTGTCGAGGTCGGCATTATCAAAAATACGCGTCTTGCCCGTCTCCGCGGATGGGTCTTTTGGATTGGGCAATATAGACATGTTGAGTGTGTTGTAAATGCGGTCAGTTTTATACAGAATTTAATTTAATTGAGGAAAATATTATAACAATTGAAATTGTTATCACATCGTCGAGACAAAACAGCTGTTACAATCAGCAGCTGACTCGCTGAGACCGTAGTGTGCCCGTATTACATGTAGTCAGACAGAAACTTGGGCGCCAAATTTAAATTATTTTTATTAACATGGTTCATTTAATATTCTAAGGTTTTCAACCTTTTTGTTTGTATCTCATGAATGGAGCACTATCATCGGTACTGTCATACCTGAAGATGTGCCCAGGAACTTATAGTAAACAATGCCACATTAAATTCCACTGAAGCCTTCTGTAATTTTAATGAAAATATTTTACAAGGTATGAACCCTTACGCAGGGTATGTCGTATGCATTTCCAGAACTCTATATTGATAATTTTCTGAAAAGTGAAATCTTGAAGTGTTTATAGATTTGGTCTAAAAAGACAACATTTTTTTAACGGTTTTTTACTTGATAAAAATTTAAAAATTTTGTATAGATTTTTGACATCAAAAAAAAAAAAAGAAAATTATGGTTTTAAATGATTTTTATTCAACAATTTTATTTTCGCTTTGAACATTTTTGCCATTGCTCTCAAAATGAGCAATAGATGGCACCACTCTTTGACCATTTGGCTGACAAGTTTGCAAACAATTCTCATATGGCAGAAGTACAATCTCTATAAATATAAAAGAGATTGTCCTGATTCACTGACTGACTGATTGACAACCATCGCACAGCATAAACGGTAAGAGATAGAAAGCTGAAATTTGGACAGGAGTTTCTTTTAGTGGCGAAAGTGCGTACTAAGACGGGGTTTTGGAAAATTCCACCCGGAAAAGTCGAAAAAGCGTGGTGTTTTCCGATGTTGGAAATACCGCTGGGATGCCCTCTGGGAAGTGGATGGGAAGTGGGCGGGAAGTGAGCGGGATGTGGGCGGTCCGATTAGTCCAATTTTGGCATACTCTTTCCAACATTTCGGCCGGTATCTCACGAATAAGTGCTTCAATGTTGTCTTCCAATGCCCAATTGCTGCGAACGGCGACGAATCGATAATTGATGGTCATCATTGACACTGGCCGATACAGCTGCGATATTTTCTTCAGTTCGCACTCTACGTGAGCGTGTTGGGGGTTTAATGTCCAACAATGTAAATTTGGTGCGAAATTTAGTCACAATAGCCCGAATAGCCGCTTCAGTGGGTCGATTAAACTGACCATAAAATGGAAGAAGCGCGCGATGAACTTTCTTATTAGAGCTTGCATTTTGATTGCTTTTGATTGATTCATGGTTTAATTATAGACCAAACTGAAGATGTTTGACAGTGAAACAAAACACGAAACGTGCGAGAGCTGTTTAAACCAGTGTTGTCAAAAAGATAATAGCTAAAAAATCACTCTTTATGTGTTAGTCTCTGGCAGTCAAGTGTATGTTGAATACATACCTCTCCCTCATGACCACAAAGTGAATTTTGGGTCTAGAAATATTATATGACGCATGTAAGTAAGTGAAATAAAATCACGGCACACATACTGTCACTCAGGTAGTCGATCACTCCCTCTCGAGCTCTTAGCAAAACAGCTTAGCATGTCATGTGCTCCATAAAAACATTTCTTTGGCTTTTTGACCCACTTAGCGGAAACATTTTCCAAATTTTTGTTTCAACATGAAGGCCTTCAAGATATTGAAATATTTCTAAGCTCAGAACTTGTCCCTTCAGTTGCGTTTCCGACCATACCGAATCCGACTTACCTGATGTTTCCATTACAAGTTTACATTTGGTGTTTGGGTTAGGAGCCCGTTTGAGACTTACACAATGTTTACATGAGGTGTACCTTATCCAGTTTGCCTATCCATTTGAAATGATCCTTCCCATCCATCCTCTCTTACTGTTTACTGTCTGCTCCACGTCACATTTGCACAAATGTCTTAAATATTAAATTTTATTTCTATCACAAGTTAATTATACACATATACCAAGAGAAGGCTAAAAGTAAACGATTATTGCCGATGTCAGAGGTGGTTGAGTCGAGCTTCATCTTTGGATTGCCCTTGGACACGGACATGGTTTTAGTTGAAAGCATACAGCAATAACAAAATGACACAAAACCCTATGACGGCACCCAGGATAAGAGAGTCGCGTCGCTTTTTGATATTAATGCGCTGAATGAGACTGCGAGAAATGGAAGATGTCATAAAAATTAATCGTCTTTTTGATATGGTTGAATCTCACCTGGAAATCAATGGAAATCGATTGGATATGTCATTGAAGCGAGTCTGTAGCCGCTTAAAGGCCTGACGCTGGGCATGCAGATTGTCTCGCGTCTCGATGGCAATGTTAATCTGATCGTTGACCATTTGGCTGGAACTGCTCAGGTGTCCGCTTTCCTTCATGTACATTTCCCGACGACTAAGCCCCGAAATTGAGGGACTGCCGGTGCTGGTGGCCAGTCCCGAACCGCGCAGCAGCTCCTCTCTTTCAATTCGCATGGTGTGATTGGCGGAAATTTTGTTAAACTCCTGCCGGTAGCCCTGAAGTATCTCCCTGTGCCGCTGCAGTGTGTGCATGGCAGCTGCACCTGTTGCTGGCAGATCCGACATGGACTCATTGAGCGCCGATAACTGAAAAGTGGGGATTCACCAGTCATCCGCGACTTGGGTTTGATGGTGCTTACCTTTTCCAGCATCTGCTCGATTTCCGCGGAAAGTGAGTCAAAGACATGTTCGCCCAACAGAGGTGATGTGTCAGCGGCGGAACTGCTTACACTGATACTGCTACTGCCCACTTTGGAGAAGGCCACCAGCTTCAGGTCGATTTCGTTCTCCAATGAGCGGGCCTGCTTGCGCAGCACTGTACAAATTAGGGGTATATAATTGTAATAAGGCCAAGACAATATGTAAAGTGAAATGGATTTACCATCATAATTAGAGCCAACCATAACAATAACGAAAAAAATTTGGGGGAAGGTGTTGTGTACACACTTGGGTTTGGAGCAGTTGAACTAATGCGGAACTAGTTCTCTGAACACATTTATTAGAACCAGGGCTGCGGGCTTTTTAACATTTTTCACATCCACTGAGCGGTTTGAGCTCGCAACGTGCATTTGCTTCTAAATTCTCTCGAATTAAGACTCAGATAATAAAGATCTTTGAATTACGCCCTGTTTATGACACATCTACCACTTCCAAATTGTCCCGCAGCCCTGAATATTACATTTCCAATACGGCCACACTAATAGCATCGCCACAAAACAAAACATTTGAAGTCGAACGAAATTGCATCGAAATTGAATTGTTGTTCTGAATGCATTTGACAAAATGAACAATAACAGTAATTACGCACTGCAAGTCGCCCTGAACACAATTAAGGAGCGTTGCATTCAGTTGCAACGACGTGTGTCGACGTTGGAGGATGACAACGCACGTCTACGTTCGTCTGAGGGCACAAATACAAGCAAATCAAATGGCGTTCAGACAGACAGCGGCAATGAGCTGTCCCTGCTTACACAAGTGACCGAATTGCAACGCCAGAAGGAGCAGCTCGAAGAGCACATTACCATGGTCTCCAATGAGAATCGGCGACTATGGTCACGCCTTTCACAGATCTCAAAGGATTCACAGACCCCTGTAAAAGCCGAGGAGGCATCCACAGACTCGCGTGCCAATCAAAATCTTATACGGTCCAAAACCTTCACACAGCACTCACCAAACCCTCACCTTCGCCAGAAAATGATCTCTGATGGCTTGCGCGACGTCAGTCTCGAGGAGATTGCACTCGATGAATTCGGAGCAGGCCACACAGAGCTGGGCTATCCTTTTGGCCTGCAGGCGGAGGAATCAGATGCCAATATGGAGGCCAAAAGTTGCATGGACGGCTTGCAGGAGTTGCGACGCGAAGTTATGAAGCAAGAACAGGAACTCGCTTCGGCAGTCACACTGCTGGAGACGCGCATTGGTAAGCCTGTGAGGCTTACTTTCTATGGGACAAGCGTCTAATATGCTTTTTCTTATCTTATCCAGCGCTGCAGTCCTGCCCAGAGTGCACTCGGAAGGCTGCCCACAAGCCGGAAATGGCCGATAAGAGTCTGGAGACAGATGAGAGCCTTAATAATGAGCTGAAGCGATATTATGATAACGAGCAGAATGGTTATGCAGCCGCAACACCGCCTGCTTCGAGGCCAAACATTGTCCAGGAGAAAATAAAGGCAGATGCCGATGCCATGGAAAAGACTTGTCCCATGTGCGGCAAGCAGTATTCGAGTCAAATCTCGTTCAATGCCTTCCGGGAGCATGTGGAAATGCATTTCATTGACGATTCGCTGGAGGTGGAGAACAGCGTTGACAGGCAGTTCGAACTCGTCTCCCATCCCGTGGGTGACTTCTGACAGAACAAGTGCATCTATTTTGCCACAGAACTGTAACTAAAACTATCTGCCTTCTGTGTTAAACTGTGTGCTAATTTTTATACCCCAAAACTGTTGAATATCCAAATTAATATTTTACCTTAGTTTTTATAGAGAGGAATGCAAAATACAATTTACATTTATCAACAAACACTGACTGTAATTTGCATAATAATGGTCAAGAGCAAAATTTGTTAGTCGAAAAGTGAAACTTCAGTGTAGCTGTTCCTTTTTGTTATGTCCAAGAAATGGTCATGCCCAATCATAATTGGTCAAGGCTGATTGAAATCAAAGAAAAATGATGTCAGAAACCAGTTTCAGCGATAAAGAAGATGTTGATTGATATTGAATAAAATATATGCCAATAATTTACAGTTATGATTATTAATATATGAGACACATTTAAGGATTTGTTCACAAGCGAGGGAGCGAATTTACATATATTTTTACAACCTTAACATTAGCGGAATAACGAATCGTTTTATATTAATTATATGTAATATCTATGTAAATATGCAGAATTTGATAGTAAGCTAATCAAAAAGCGAAACTTTGTGGAAAAAAACGGAATTTTGAAGACTTAAGTCGAGCTTTGTAATACTTAAATCTCTGACGCAAAAAATATTCCAGTTTTACCAACGAAAGTTAATTTAGTTTTATGGTTTTTATACCCTTGCAAAGAGTATTTTCATTTTGTTCAGAAGTTTGTAACGCGTATAAATTATAATTTCCGACCCTATAAGCTGTACATATTCTTTATCAGGGTGAGCTGAGTCGATTTAGCTTGGTGGGTCCGTCAGTCAGTCTGTCTGTTTCTAAGCAAACTAGTCTCTTAGGTTTAAAGCTATCGAGCTGAAACTTTGCACAGAGTCTTCTTTTTACTACACGTTACTAATATGTTCGAACCGACAGGAACGGATTACTAAATCTTATAGCTGTCATAGGAACATTTGGTCGCAAAAAATTCTGTTTTAATGTTACATCGAACATCGCGGTTATTGAATATTACATACTTTTACCCAGATTTGCACCGATCAGTCGAAAAGCGAGTCATCGTAAGAGTTTTTTTTTTGTCTTTCAGTTTATCGTTCTTAATCTTGGCGATTGATAATTTGATAAGTTTTCAACTGAATAGGTTTGACTTTTTTTTAGGTTTGAAAGGTTGTATCTCTGTAACAAACACTCCGATTTAAGAGAAATAAATTTTGTTGTATAAAGAAATCAGTCATTTGTGAAAACGCAAAGTTTCTGTTCTGTTAGTTTTGTTTTTATAACATTTTTATTCTTTTTTAAAAACATAACAAAAAAATCTAAATTTTTGTTGGCTCAACTGAATAGTTTTGACACTTTAGACCAGGGTTCCCCAAGGGGAGAGCGCTTAAACGTGACAATGTCTCTCTCTAACACACAATGAAGTATGACTTCGGCAAACATTCGGCAAGTAAGTTCGTGCTCCCGGGGCTATCGCTGGGGAACTCTGCTTTAGACTTCACTTTTTGATTGACTGCTTGAAAGAGTTGAATTCTTTTGTATTCCAAAATTTAAAGCAACTGCTATAAGTTTTTTTGTAAAATGGGCCGCGGAAAATCCTGAACCGATTTGGAAAAAGGTCAATTAAAAGGCTATAGTAAATCTGGTTCAAAACACTAAGCCGAGAAAATTGGTCGAAGTCCGCAGACTATAGAAAAAAATTAATGGAGGAAAAAATATGCAATAAACGAACTGCCTCAAATTCCCACCTGGTAAAATTAGGAAAGTAATCGATTTATTTGAAGCGCCAAACACTTGAAATGATTGAAAGGAAGCACTACTTCGATTTGCCCGAAGACACATGAAGTGGAACAAGGAGTGTAAGACGGTGGTCTTCTCCGACGAAACGAAGTTCAACCTTGATGGACCGGATGGCTATAATTACTATTTCCACGATATGCGAAAGGAAGAATGTTTTTTAAGTCGTTTCGTTTTCGTTTATGGAACATGATCCAGTTTGTCGACTCGAAGATGAACGCAAATGTGTACAAGACTGTGCGCCAAATGGATTCCATGGACGTATCAACATGACAACGTTCCCATCCATACCGTTCGTGTTGTAAAACAGTGGATTAAAGATCAAATCGTCAAATTGCTCGAGTGGCTGCCTTACTTTCCTGACATTAACCTAACCGCGAACATTTAGGGACTTTTGACCAGGACCGGCTCGACCGAAGTTTATATACGCTTGGAGCTTGATATGTGGCTGACAGTTTGTAATACAAACTTTGTATGGCAGCTATACTATATAGTGGTCCGATTTCGACAAGTTTTGGTGAAATTATGTGAAATCATTGAAAACTTATTAATACGAGCGTTGGGAGCGATAACATTGAAAACTAAAAAGTTTTTCTCACTAAAGCTAGGTTTTCAACCGATCGTTCCTATGGCAGCTATATGCTATAGTCATCCGATCCGGCCGGTTCCGACAAATGTGCAGCGTATTTATACCAAAAGACTTCGTGCAAAGTTTGGTTAAGATAGCTTTAAAACTGCATAGGAGATAGCATAGAAACATACGGACGGACAGACGGACATGGCTATATCAACTCAGCTTGTCATGCTGATCAAGAATATATATACTTTATGTGGTCGGAGATGCTTCCTTCTATGCGTTACAAACATCCGGACAATTTTAATATACCCTCTCCAAGGGTATAAAAATATTATGATTCCTTTCCAAACCGTATGTTTTAAATAATTAAGAACAAGGGTGGTCATTAGGGCGGGTCAATTTGTATGGAGCTAAAAAAACGTGGTAAGCGTATAGCAGATCGGAATCTGCGATGAATTCTAAGAAAATTTCACGAATACTCACAAAATACTAAGTCAGTGTTTTTCAATTAATTGTACCGAAAATCTACAAAAATCATACAATCAAAATGGGACAGAATTTCTTTGTCCTTTTATGCTTACGGAAAGCAAAAGCCGATTATAACCGATTATAGCCAATTATAATGTTATAACTTTTCCAAACTGGCTTTCCAGAACTGTCACCATTTTTATAGTTTGAATTTACTGAAACTTTTTATGCAATGACAAGTAAATGCATACAAAATAGTTTTAAAAACATAGTTCAATAATTATTGAATAATAAACAAATAAATTAAAGACACATTTTTAAATTAAGTTTTTACTTTCAAACATTTATTTGAATGGCTTAAATATCCATTATTTTGTTTCCGCCGATTCCACATCATAACTTTTAAAAACGACCAATTTTGACATACATCAACTCAAAACTGTGACGATTGCATTGGACAAAAGCCTGAATATATTTCCTTTAAACTTAACTTAGAAACGCCCTATTCATTTTGTTTCTCAGTTTGATAAGGTTTATAGTTTTGCCACCCATTAACAGAAATTGCTTAAATTTGCGAAAATAACAAGATAAAAAATAATTAGAAGCAGTAAAAACAAGTAACAAGCTAGAGGGGTACATCTTTTTTAACCTAGTTGAACAATTCAGAATAGTAAGAAATTTATTATTGACTCAGTTTCGCCCTGGAACTGACATCATATATTTCCATTCGGCTACAAATAACAACTTCCACTGCATTTTCGGCTTGCCCCACTTACAGAAACACGTCGCGCGAAAATGCCTGTCCTGACTCTCCAGGTGCTCTTAGACAACTGACCAGCCGCTCGTTTGTTAGCTAGGAATGCCTTCTACCGAATCCAGTCGGTGCGCGCACTCTCCGAAGTACACTCGCGGCGGAAGAAAATCAGTCCTATTAATTTTCGGACTAAACCTGTATTAGGTAAATTTACATTGCAGCTAAAACTTTCTTAAAACTGAGTTTTCAAGGACGTTGACCACGAAAACGGCTAAACCGATCGATTTTGATTTAAACACAACCCTCTCGGATAAATTTCTCGAAAATTATTTAAATATATATATATATAATCGGCGGCTCGATTTTCGTGTAAACTTTAGTATTTTGCAGTCGAATTTAAAAACGCTGCATAGAAGATGACAAATATACCAGCGGTTACTAGATTAGATACAACAAAAGTCGGAATTGTCTGAGGAGCTGAAACCGTCACAAGTGAATTTAATTCGAGAGAAAATTGCGACGGGATCTAGTAACCACAAATTGGATTGTCTTTTACGTATAAATTTATACAAATTCAATTCGAAATACAAATGTTTACACGAAAATCGACTCGGAATTCGGAACAGGCCCCAATGTGTTGGTTTTAGCGACCTGGTCGTCTTAACTCCAAATGTTTGATTTTACTGGCTCAAGGTCGTCCGTCCCATCCAAGGAATGAAAAGGTAGTTTTTCGATTTTAGTTTCCCAATATATTTCGGGCCCACTTGGGGTCCGTCTTCAGGGGGATATTAACCGGACAATATATTATATATATATTTTTTTTAAAAGACGAAATATCGAAAATAACTCAATATTAAATTAGGACATCAAAGCCAAAGCCATTGCAAAGCAACACACTTATTTGTTATACTCTGGTACATAGAGTATATTAAGTTTGTGCAAAAGTATGTAACAGGGAGAAGGAATCATTTCAGACTATGTAAAGTATATATATTCTCGATCAGCATCAACAGCCGAGTCGATATAGCCATGCCCGTCTGTCCGTCTGTCTGTCCGTCCGTCCGTATGAACAAACAGATCTCAGAGATGGTAAGAGATAGAGGTTTGACATGTATGGGACAAATGCTTCTTATACTTGCAGGCAGATCAAGTTTATTTTAAATTTTTGCCACGCCCCCTTCCGCCCCCGCAATTTTGAAAAACGTTAAATCTCCTACAGTTTTGAAGATAGACGTTTCGTACCTTCTAGAGATAGTTGGTAATTAGCAAAATGTATCGATTTACCGAAGAAATGATAAAGATCGGATCAGCGGTTCTTAAGTTATGACCAAAAAAGTACATCGCCCTCACCCCACCCCCTCCCATCCTTTCACAACTAACACCACACAATCTTAGAGAGAGAGAGAGAGGAGAGAGAGACTTTGAGATGAGCGCAGCACCAGCATTGAGTTTTTACTCCAGGTACAGAGTATGTTATAGTCGGGCTTGACCGACTTTCTCCTTGTTTTATTTATTCAATCTGCTCTGTTTTCTTTCCACAAAAAAGTTTTTTTTAATCTTGTAACTGCGTATAACCAAAGATTTATAGATATTAGATATTATAGATGATGTAAGTGACGCAAAAAACGATTGTTCTTGGAAGCTGACATTGGATCCAAAAAAAAAGAGTTTGTATGAGATGCGGTATCTGTGTCTTCGGTATAACCGCTTATGTAAAATGTAATGGAACAATTAAAATTTTCCATATCCCATAAATCCTAGATTTACGGCTTTGACTTAAAATGTGCAGAACATTTTTTTCGCCTAAAATTAGTTTGCAGCGGATGCGTCGCACTGTTGTTCGGTACAAAACTCTAATTAATTTTTTAATGAAAAGTTAAACTATTTTTAAATAGTAATTAGTAATTTGGCCGTATGTGGCCCAGTGGTTAGTGTGCTGGACTGCTGGGCGGGAGGTCGTGGGTTCGATCCCGCCTCTGAACATCTAGTAATAAAAGTTTTTTTCTTTCTTTAGAAAATGGCTTTTACACATACGGTCACCTTCACCAGCTATTGGCGCCAGCTGTGAAGTAACTAGCCATGAAAAAGCAAATTCTCAAACTTTGCCGTTCGGATCCGGCGTTAAACTGTAGGTCCCTTTCTCTTGTGCGAAAAATTTAAAAGAACACACGCCAAGAGATCGTGAGAAGCTTGGCTTGGCCCCGTTGTAGGAGCTGTACAGCCAACATTTACATTTACAATTAGTAATTTAAAACCTAAATTACACAACTAAATATGATTTTAAGGAGCAGAAAACCAATATTTCTATATATTCAGAATAAGAAACGCTTTTCTTTTTTAATTAATCGTTAATAGCTTTACTTAAATCTTCCACAAACCAAAACCAACATATTTTTTTTGTTCTAGTTCTTTTCCGCATTTCCACAGACCCTGCAGATTATTTACCTTCGTTCTTTCCTCATCCATTTGAACACTTTACCAATGCGACACCAATTCATCATTTGGAAAACTCGCAACTCACAATTAAACTGTCGGGTGATTGCTTCTGTTTGACTTTTGCTTTGCCAACACGCCCCACTTCAATTTCAAATCCATTTCCATTTGAATTGCCAGCAACATAGCCGGCTGCTGCTGCCGCTGCTTAGACCGAGAGAGACCGCTATAAAAGTTATCGGGCGGTTTGTGAACCGTTTCAGTTGTGCGTCGGTCGCAGCCACCGTTATTCCGCGGAGTCTAATTTGAATTTATGTAAAAGCTGCCCGCCAAAGCAAAATAATTGCTCGTACTTCTAATTTTTCGCAACAATTAAACAATCATAAACAATTGTAAAAAGAACAATCACAAATTATAATAATGCCAACGAATGTGTTCCAAAAGCTAATTCTACTGCTGCCCCTCGCCTATCAACATACAACCAACAACAATGGTAATGAAAGTGATGGAGCTGGAACTGAGACCGAGACTCTCTATGAGATAATATGGAAATTTAATCAAGCGTCGATATTTCTTTTGTCTGGGCCTGGAACGGGGGACATAATTAATCTTCGATAAGTTGTGCCAACAAATGTAACCAATTTAGACAGAACGGTCACGCTTTGGGATTAATGGTATTATCAGTCGAAAGAAAGTCTATTGAATATTGTATATTGTAGGTGTCAACCAACAATCCAACAGTGGGTGGAATCATGATCAACTTGGCGAGGATTGGGTCGGTACCTGCCAGTCGGGAGTTCGACAATCGCCTATACAATTGGCTTTTTATAAAGTAAGTTTTACACGAAATACTGCAGTTCTCAAACCAGCTGCATAGAGTAAAGGTATTTTAAAGAATTCGTTGTAAAAATGTAAAATTTTAGATAAATTATATTTGTCACTTTTGCTTTTGAACGAGGGTTGACTGATTTATTTCTAAATAGTGAAAGAATAATATTCCATCATTATCAGGCTAGTCGATTTAGCCATGTCCGGTTGCCGCTCCGTTTGTCTGTCTTTATTAAAAAACAGATATCAAAGATAGTAATATTATAATAATAAAAAAAACAGAAAATGTGGTAAATTAGAGGAATCAAAAAACTGCACAAGAGAAAAACCGAGATCTATGTAAATACAGTGCATGAATGATTTTTCCTATTTATGGTACAACTAGACGTCCGGTCCATTTTGTGTGGATGTGCGGGGTCATTCTTAAGAGAGCGTTTTCATTGAGGTTGGAACGGTCTAAATGTTGATATAAACTTCTGAACCTGTTTAAACTAGGGTTGTCAATATTTCACAAAATATCAGTATCGACAATATCAAAAATCGTGTTTTTTAAGCTGAAGAAAACTGAAAAGGTTTTAATAAACGTCTTCACGTTTTGTATAAGTAATGCCGCAGTTCTAAATTGTTTTGATTTCAAAGCTGTTCAAAACTGTTTCTTTTAATGTGAAGTATTGTAAAAATGTATTCTATCTGTTGCTAATAATGTGAAATGTGTTCCACAGTCAGTTTACTAGATTGCTTGCGGAAGCTTTCCCTTTTGATGGTACTTAACTTCCAGGACCAATGAAGTATCGAAATGCAATTTCAGACAGTATATACATATATATCGTTTATAAAAATCATAATAATCGCCTATATCGGCATACAAAATATCAAATCGGAATAACCCCTATCGTCCAACAAAAATATCTATATATCGATATATAAATAAAATGTTGACAACCCATATCATATTTCCAGTTCTTAGCTTAAACACAATCTTAATTAAATGACTTCATAGTAGGTATCAGAGTACTCAACATGCATCCAATTCATAAATTTATATATGAGATAAGGCTGAGAAACACTTTTATACCGGTTTGTAACTGTAGGTTATACCACGGATATCAAATTGTTAACCTCTGAAATATGGCTCTACAGCCCTTTGAACCGGTACAAACCCGGCTTGGAACCGGTCCTGATCTAGTGCAACTGATCCTGATATCAAGTCTATAACCTCTGAGATTTGGCTCTGAACCACTTGTTAATCGGTTTGCAACCAGTCCTGATCTAGTAAAACATCCAACTTTCTATTACTATTCTACAGATCAAATTTCAACTTTATAGCTTTAATATGGCTTTATCCCGTTTTAAGCAAATTCCACTACTTTTTGTGACGTAAATCGATCGTTTTCAATTCCGAGATTGCTCTCTTTTTACTTTTTGCAAGCCACTGAACCAAGCGAGAATGGCGCTGGATACTCAAGAGAGAAACCAGAATTCCAAGCGAAATAATTGAAAATGGAACAGTCGGTAATAAGAGAGGCGAACTTTTAAGTTTCCTTATAAATCACTTAAAGACTAGAATGCAAATTAAATTTCACAAACAATTTCTAAATTTATTAGAGAACTTAGAAAAATTTACTTTATGTACATCCGTAATTTGGCAATTATTTTTCATTTCACCGACTAACAAGCATTACTTTTCATAACGGAAAAAAAAATTAAGTGAGGGTTGGATATGTCACTTCAACCTAAATTTTTTGAAAACGCTAAAAATTGATTTGAGTTGATTTGTATTTTTATTTTTCCGCTTTAAAGAAGTTGCTTTAAGAATATTTCAAACTTAACTGGGAACAAAATTTGATTTTATTTAGTTGAGGTTTGTAAGCGAATGCTGACATTTTTTGGTTTCGGAAGAATAGAGAACGGAACATAACTCTTTGGATTGGAAGGGAGGCACTTTTATTTATAAGCGCCCATTTTCTATAAAATGAGAGGTTTTTCCCTCTGTGTATCAGGTATTATTTTTTGAGATTTTTATTTATTTTAACCTTTTTTGACCTCGAGCCAGCTAAAAACCCAAATAAAGAACAAAGGTCGCTATCCATAACAACACAAAAAATCATATTAAAATTAAGTTGATCCTCTCGTTTCTGGTCAAGTCATTGTAAGATAGAGAGATTTTTGCTGAAAAGTGCCTAACTTTTTAGTTCAAGTGACAAACAATACTTACTTATTTTCTAAAGCCAGGGCTAAAAATGTTAAGGTTCACCCTCGCAAACAGAAAGTCAAAACTGTCAAAACTAAAAATGAAAACAAATAAGTAAGAAAATAATACTGATTACCACATAAGTACTTGAACATTTTTCTCACTGTGTTGAGTTCCGTTTGCAACCAGTTTGCAGTTAAAATTGTTTTGGATTGGCCCAATTTGAAGGTCTCTTCACGCCACTTTTCTTTAATGAGTTACATGGCAAATTAGAGTGCGTTGTGGTGGTGGTTGGGGGAAGGTATAATACGGAAACTGAACGATAATATTTATTTGAAAAGCTTTAATTTATTGTCATGCTTTCTAACTAGTCGATTGTAATGCCTTTGCCGCGTCTCGCATTTGGAAATTATGACGTGAAGCTGCGGCAACCATTGACACTGGTAAATGATGGCCATTCGGGTAAGACATGTTGATGACTTCCTTAGCTCTGCTACAATTATTCTCGTTGCTTGTTTTGATAAACAGTTAATATGAACATCCCAGTGACGCAGAATGGACAAAAACCCTACATAACAGGTGGCTTGCTTAAAGGACGCTACGAAGCGGAAGGCGTTCACTTCCATTGGGGTTCCAGAGCTTCACGAGGATCCGAACATGTGATAAACAAAGAACGTTACGATGTGGAAATGCACATTGTGCATCGGAATACTAGATATGCTACCGTAGCAGAAGCCATAAGGCAAAAGGATGGCTTAGCAGTGCTGGGAATTATGATCAACATTGCCCGGGTAAGTATTTATTGATTGGGTTAGAAACTGTGAAGAAATGTTAAATGTGTTATGAAGAAATTATTAAAACAATAAATAGAGTAAAAATAGAGTATCCAAACTAAAATCAGTCCCAAACGCTGTCAGAAGACGGTCAATCATGGATTTTCTGAAATCAAGTAAGAAAAAATTGACTTAAGTATGGATTTGACAATCCCGACAAATGTCGGACAAAAGTCTTGATCCCAATTTAAGGTCGGGACATCTAGACTTTTAACCGATTAATTTTTTTCTTGTTATTCGAGCTCCCTCAGACGGATCCCATCAAAAATATCTCTTAAGCTCGGCTTAAATCAGATTGTTGCAAGAATACTCTATATAGAGCTCGATGTTAACACTTATTTAATACAAATAAGGATTGCTGCAAAGATGCCTGAGATAGACTTGTGCTCTATATATAAGCTCGTTTTAAACCAAAAATCCCCCGATCCCACAAAACCCTCTAGCCACTTTTTTAACGACCTTTTAGCTCGGGGTTATTAGTGCTATTGTTATAGCACTATCGATACTATCGATGGTTGTATTTATATTTGGCCAACCATATTGTTATGGTTCGCTATCGATTTATCGAAGCAAACTTCAAATTGTAATATTGAATGAATGAATTTCTTTATTTGCAATTCTTTGGATAATATGGAAATCAAAATATTTGTTTTTTTTTGTTGTTCACTTAATCAAAATAAAGTATTTCCGACAATACTATCGCTACTAGATCGAGTACTACCAATGTAAAACTATCGATGGCGCCCACTATCGATATTTTAACTATCGATGATGGCCACTTTCGATGTTTTCACAACACTAGTCATTCGTGGTTAAAACAGAACACAAACAACACCACAACTGACCCATCAGCTACAAATCAACAACTACCTTTTTGTGTAGAAAGTTCAATACCTGGTACAATAAATGTCTAAAAAACACAGTCCGCAAAAAATTCCCTAAGTTTGACCAAAATATTTAGGTATGTAATACTTCTTCAGTTCTCGTCACCAATGAATCACCAATGATTCACCGATGAATTGGCCTAGGGCATCGATGAATCATTGGTGAATTCCTATGGAAAAATGTGGTGAATTTAACATGGGCATTTTCTAGGCGGTCACGCATGACTGCTCATTGGTGAATTACTAATGAATTCACGTATAGATTCATAGATGATTCACCCATGATTTATTTGCAAAATTCGTTAATGAATTCACCAATAAATTCATTTATGGTTCACCTATGATGCCTGCTTGACTTTTTCAACCCCTGAATTATCGATGAATTTGAAACAGAATTCATCATAAATTAAAATTAGATTCGCCTCGGTTGCAAAATTAACTGATGAGTTCATACTAAATGGATTATAAATTAAATAATTTTATAAAATAATAAACCAAAAACTTTTCCCCCCTTTCGCAATCACGCAACATTTTAGATATGGTATATTCACTCATTTTTATTAATAAACAATTAACTAATATATATTGGAAACTTAAAATAGAATTGAATGAAAAAGAATACATAAAAGAAGTAACTCACAACACAACAGCTTGCGTCTCAGATTTTTCAACGCGTTTGACTCAGAGTATGGAAAGGCATATACTACTACTATATATATTTATCAGCGGTGTCACAGAAATCTCTTCCAACCCAAAACCAATCGAGCAGCCGTTATCACATACGTCCCTATAGCACCAATAATGCACGTACCCTTTCAAAAATTGTTCACTCAACATTAATCCATTAATATTTGTTATTTTCTTTGACAGAATCCAAATCGCCTATATCCTGGCTATACCAAAGTGTTTTCCCAATTACCAAATGTAATTCAATACAACTCCACTGCGAGATTAACTGGCTCCCTAAGTGTGGGTCAGTTGTTGGGTGATTTAAAGACCCGAGAGTTCTTCACCTACAAAGGATCGTTGACCACGCCAGAATGTGATGAGGCGGTGACGTGGATAGTGTTCCCGAAACCCCTGTATCTATCCATTGCACAAATCAAGAAACTGTGGCAACTTCGAGACTCGAGAAGCAATTATTTAGTCAACAATTATCGCCAGACGCAGCCTCGCAATGACCGACCGGTGTTCTATCGCTTTAGCAAGGATATAAGCGGTGTTTTTCTGGGCAAATGATTAAAGAATGTGACCAAAGGACGTGAAATGAAAATATTTATTCTATGATTAAATTATTTATTTGAAATTAGTTGAATAATGCAATAAATGTAGCCAAATGATGTGAAATAAAGCACCTTGCTTTATATATATGGACATTGACGTACCATGCGCAGTACGTTCAAGTGGCCCATGCGACACCAAGCCAGGGCCTGTTACGCGCGAACCGCAGGCAAAATAGTAGCCCAAAATAGTAGCCGAACCGACCGAAAGGCGGAGACACAACGTATGACACGTAATCGCGAAGAAAAACGAAAAGTAATGTCAACTACGGTATAAATATGTTAAAATAGTTATTTTTAAAGCAGGAAGAGAAGCTTCCGAGTTGATTACACGGTAGAGTTTATTGTAATCAGCACAGAGAACTCGAAACGGTTCATGCAAAGCATTGTTAGTGGTACAACGATTTAGTGATAGGGGTATAAAATTGCGAGTCGGTCTGTTAGGAACGTTGAGGTTAATTTGGCCAACCAACTCAGCTGAGTCGATTTCACCATTAATCAATCTAAAAATTACACCAAGCATAACTCTAACTCAATATCTCCGATGAATATTCATCATTCATATTTCAGTCATCAATTCTGGAGCCTAAAGTATTCACGGAAAGAGTAAAATAATTTATTACAAAAATTGAATTTTAGTATGTATTAAAGTCTAACCCTTGTTAGGATAATTACCTTCGATAACATTTGGCACTCGTATTGAGGTGCAGTATTTTAATTGGGTTTTGTTTTGATACCGATTTAACACAAATTTATATTGCATTACATACGGACACTTTAGTTTTATAAGAAAATTTTTTCAATTCGCAAAAATGTACTCTCAAAATCATCTAATTTTGTCATCTAAATTCAAACCGATGATTTCAGCAGCCCATAAACCACACAAAACAGCTACTTTTTCTGGAAGTAATGGTAGTTTGAGAGTCTTTTCGGGTTGATCATCAGCCCAAATACGACAATTTTGTTTATTTTCCATTCCATTAGACAGAATTATGCCTCATCACTGAACAAAATTGTGCGCGAGAACAGCGGATCTTCACTTCGCAGTAGCAGAGCCCATTGCAGAAAATGTTACAGTGTGTGTCTTTTCATGATGATTGACCAAACAATCCTTAAAAAATACAAGATGACAGAATGACACCAATCACGCTAGACATCTAAAAAAAATAATATTGAAAAACCTTTTAATGAACAACCCTTTAGTTCTTAAGGTTAACCCAACCCCTACTGTTTTGTGTTTTTCTTTTATTTCCTACGATGTAAGCATATGATTTTTATGTTTATCTAAATCGGAGATGGCATCATGCCCTCCACCCCGTTCATATGGCAAAGCGTGCATGCACAATATAATATGCAATAGGCAATGTTTGGCTTGTTTAGGCAATAAGTTTCTATTTGGAGTACGAAGTTAATACTTGGACACGGGGTTTCTTTTATGGCAAAGAGTGGACTGAGAATCCTTTGGCTAAAAAAATTTGCGCTGACTTATGTTTTTATGATATCTGCGGAATAAAAATATTAATCTTGTTGTAATGATTAAGCGGATTTGAATAGGTATTAAATTGGAAAAACGGGTCTAACTGTGGTAGAACGATTCTACAGACTTGGCCATGTAACTTTTTATACTTTGTACCGAAGGTATATAGAGTATATTAGGTTTGTGCAAAAGTATGTAACAGGGATTAGGAATCAATTCCGACCCTATAAAGTATATATATTCTTGATCAGCATCAACAGCCGAGTCGATATAGCCTTTTCCGTGGCCCGGCGCGCGAATTAATCGGCGCGCCGCTTGCCGAAGCCCGTATGCCCGTAAGCCCGACGAAATCAATTTTTAATTTTTCGCGTTTTGTTTATGTTTGATAGAACCGCATAGATTATTTTATCGATACTACTTCGTTTGCTTTTTATTGTTTGTCACACTAATTCAAATTGGCGTCTATTAATTGATAAAACTTTGATATTTGATTGTGGTTAAATTATGTAAATTGAGATAACCTTGATTCCCAATAATGGTTTAAAAATACTATTATTTCTTCCGTCGTCTTTGTTGGCTTTTCTTAACTCCTTTATTTCCTCATTTTTACTACTAAGCTCTCCGAATTATAGGATCATGAATGTATATGAGATATAACTATAACATAAACCCAAATTTCCGAAAATAATTTTGCTGATTTTTAGACTTAATTATATAAATAACGAAGTTGAAACGCTATCGAATAGACTTGACAAATATTTGCCTATCCAGCTCCTCTCACTATTTTAGAATTCTGAAAATGAGACTTAAAATACCTTTTACTCGGACCATTCTGCTATTCCCGCAGTTCGTCTACGAGAAATTTTTCAAATCGGATGTTTTAATGAAAAACCTAGTAAAAAGCAATTTAGAAAAATTATCCCGGCCGGCCGGCCCTGGTAAAGTTTCGTGTTGGGCCGCCCTCTCAAAAATCGTTCGTGCGCCCGGGCCTCAAAATACAGTCCGCCCGCTCTGTCCGTCCGTCCGTCCGTATGAACAAACAGATCTCAGAGATGGTAAGAGATGGAGGTTTGACATGTATGGGACAAATGCTTCTTATACTTGCAGGCAGATCAAGTTTATTTTCAATTTTTGCCACGCCCCCTTCCGCCCCCGTAATTTTGAAAAAACCTCATATCTCCCGCAGTTTTGTAGATAGATGATTCATTTCTTCTAGAGATAGTTAGTCTTTCGTAATATGTATCGATTTGCCGAAGAAATGATAAAGATCGGATGAGCGGTTCTCAAGTTATGACCAAAAAATAAATTCCCCCCTCCTTTCATTCAACAACGTGTGAGTGAAAGAGAGAGGGAGAGAGAGAGAGAAACTTAGAGATGAGCGCAGCAGAAGCGTTGCATTCAGCTCCTGCTCTTGGTACAGAGTATGACATAGTCGGGCTTGACCGACTTTCTCACTTGTTTTAATATGGTTACAGCTAGCGGGTTGAAATCGGTCTAACGGGGTTAATTTTCAACATTTGTCCTCAATGGAGTGAAGAATTATCGGGTTTTCTATTTTTAATAATTCCAGGAATTAATACTACAAGTATGTGGGTTTAAAAACTGCATGATCATGGTCATGTTGAGAACAAACTTGTCATAAATAGTTTTCCAAATTGCTATGTGCTAAAATGCAACGGTCATAAAATACCAATTTCAACTCGATGATTGCAACCAAATCAAGTCATGAGATAATTAAAAGTTGATCAGTTATATGAATATCATGTCCGAAGCATAGAGTTTTAGAAAATTGTTCCTAGACTTTAGGCTTACCATAGCCTAAAATTGTTTGCCTTAATTTTGACGTTTTAGTCAAGATTAGATCTGTTTAGGTAAAAATTTACCTTTATGTATTTTAAATACAGTTCATAGGTATATTTGTGGCCATGTTCCTTCCCCGTCTCTGTGGTTAGAACATATGGTGTGCTTTCTAATATAGATTGAGCAAGTCTACTTCGTCAAAGCAAGAGTTGCCCTCCAGTTGGGCGCCGTAAGTTCGAAACCCCTTTAACACACCGCCTTGAACAGTTGCTTCTATTTGCCAGCAAATTTGTTCACATAGAAATAATGGCTTCTTCGGTTTCCTTTTTTGTTTTACATTTTCTATAGTTTCTCTTAATTCAACCATAGTTTTCCGCTTCCGATTTCCTATTTTGGCACTCATAATATCCAAGATATTCTCTTGACTATTGATATTGAGTTTTCGACTGTTATCTGGCCAATCTAAGGTCGTAATACCCAACCCAATTATTGCATTGATTCTCACTATATGTGAATATGAATCTATAATAATCGATAACGAATTTCTCCTTGAACTTGAAGTAGACATCGTCTTTTTTGTTAATGAGTTTTTATAACAATCCAATGATTGTTATCATCATAATAAAATATTCTTCAAACATTGAAAAAATTGTTTGTTCATTAGTTCATCGTTATTCATTGAGACAATTTGAAATGTTTGCGTATTGAACAATAAACCAATTCTTTATAATTTTGATTTTGCTACCCTTGCAGAGGGTATATATATATTCTTGATCAGCATGACAAGCTGAGTCCGTCAGTTTTAAGTCTCTTATCTAAGCCAAACTTAGCAAGAAGTCTTTTCGTACAAATGGGCCGCGCATAGGCTGAATACAACTTACTTTGCTTCAGAATAAATGTATTTGAAAGTGTCTATAAGGCAGTTTTCAAAAATTGATTAAAAAGCCATTATCAAATTGTACTCTTTGAATCGTATACATCTGATTTCTATTGATTTCTCGAAAACTTGATGTGATAGAAATAATTGGAAAATTTAGATTGAAAACCTCCTTCACACAGTATCAATTCAACCCAATATTTGTTGAACTGAGTATCAGTTGAGTTAAATGAATTAAGATTTGATACCACAGAAGGAAAAAAATGACCATGGTCACGTTTTTAGCTAATTGGTATTTCATTTCTACCAGACACGTGCCGCGCTCTGCTTTGAGCAATTGAATGAGTACTCAACCCTGTGGACTCTGGAAACGACATTTTAAAGTACACCAAATTTAATTGATTGGATTTTGTGTAATTGTACTTTGCAAAGCAAGTTTATCATTTCAATTTAGTCAACTTCAAGTCGAAGTCATGAAATGATGCTTTGGACATTTTTGTCCTACTCGTGGCGTGCTTAATCAGAATCAGTTCCTGTTTAAAATAATCCGACTTGATCAAAACTTAGTTGATTGGTTTCCAAATTTACTCCAAGTGGCTAATGTGTTTTCTTTAGCGCAGTGTAGTTTCGAATCACTTAAAATAAGACTGCAAATCGGTCAAGCCTGACTGTAATTTACATACAGAATCTTAAATCTATTCTTTTCGGTACCGCTTTGATTCCTTTTACTCTACACAGAGAATAAAACTATAATTTTTATTTCAATTTTACTCCTGTATGAAAATATATAAAATTGATACGTTACAATTTTCAAATCGATATTTTTCAACATATCATTACTCAATTTCTTAGTATCATTTTGAAACTATTTAATATCAATTTTAGTGAATGGTCAGAAATATATTTAAAAATTAATATTTTCTGCTAAGTTGTAGTTTAAAATGCTATCATTAAGCCAAATTTTGTCCGGAACTTTTTTAAAACAAGATGCACACAACACCACAGAAGGAGGCTGACGTCGTATAACGCTATTTCATGAATACCAGTTCAATCTTCAGCAGTCTGCGCCTGACTTTAATGAGCTGGCAGAAGGTATCTCATGACAGAATTTCTATGACCGCTTGGGAATCCCAAAGGCAGGCTTATAGCAAAATCATCAAAATTAATCAGGTAAATATCAAAATGAACTTGATCGTTTTTTTCTCTGTATACGAAAGTGTATGCTTAGTAACGGCAACGAACTTTCGTTTGTACATAACTTAACTATAGTTTACCAATCCTTTGATGGATTGATTCTGATTACTTTGTAAATGGTACAAATCATCTATCTTTAAAACTATGGGAGATATGAGGGGGTTTTTCAAAATACGGTGGAGGCAGAAGTCGAGGCAAAAATTTAATTTGAACATGCATGCATAAATATAGCTGGAATGACACTATTATTTTTAAGCGACAATTTTAGTCAAATTTGTTCTGCTATGGGGAAAAGTCATTGGTGTAAGCCAGTGCCGGCAAAAACACTATTTTGTTGTTGCACTGAGAGCAGAATTAGCTTGTCGCTGAGCAGTATTGAATACACAAAAGATACGGGCGTGCCGGACACTGGTGTAAGCCAGGGTTCCCCTAGCAGAGTGTCTCTCTATCTAACTTACAGAGATGCTTGAGTTCGGCGGTCGCCAGGGGCCATGGCTGTGGATCTCTGGTGAAGGCGAAACAGAGTATGCTTAAATTCTTCGCACAATGTATTATCACAATGTAATGTTATAACGAGACTGAGATATACACACCAGCACCATTTTCAGAAAAAACGCCTTAAAGCTTACAAAAAGTTTTTTTATTTAAGAAAAAATTTCCTGAATTTTTTTAAAGTTGAATTTTATAGAAAAAACTTTCTAAAATTTAGAAAAATATGTTCTTATCGTATCGTACAGCTGCCATATACAAAGAGGTAACCTTATTTAATTAAAATATTAATTATTTAAAATATTATTCGGCGATGACGAAATTCTGGAAACTCTAGTGGCGTATCATCGATAGCTTGCTGCAACTCGATCTCCAGCCGTCCGGATGAACAAACAGATCCCAGAGATGGTAAGAGATAGAGGTTTGAAATGTATGGGACTGAAAATTCTTATTTTTGCAGGCACATTTGTAATATTTGTAAGTTTTGTAGATACAAGAATTGTACCTTCGAGAGATAGTTAGTAATTATGTATCGATTTTGTTAAGAAATGATATAGATCGGATGAGCGGTTTTAACCAAAATAAATGCCTCGACCTTAATTACGACGTAAATAATTAGTTTTATTGTGTGAATTTTTGACCTTTGTGCGATTTCCAGTATAGGTTCTAAAACTTGAGTTCTTCAATACCAATAAATGTAAGATAGTACCTTTATGACAACCAGAACTATACCAACAGTGGCCATATAAACTAATCGATATATTAACCAATCCAATGAACCAACTAAATGTCTTTATGCAATCTATGGCCAATCGGTTCTCTGTCATAAAAAAATCTGTCACAAAACTTTATTACTTAATTTCCCTTCTTTGTTTTAAAAACTGAATCAGAGCAATCATTGAAGCTTCAATATCTTTTTATATTTATAATGCCGTCGTATTTACAATATATTTATAACGAAAGTCAATCCCAAAGTCCAGCTGGTCGGTGCAAGAAGTTTACAGTGGACTCCAATTACCAGCTCAGTGGATGCGCCAAAGATAATTATTGATCAGGTTTGGTAACTGTAAAAGCGCCTTGCAATTTCTATGTAAATTTTGCACTAGGCCTACAAGGTGGCCTGGGCAGGGACTGCAACAGAGGGCGCTGGCTCTTATCAGCCGCGTATAAAGCCATTATAACAAGTTGTTGAGGTGGGGTTTGGTTGTATTTTCTTTTTTTCTACTCTCTTTTTATGACTAGTGTCTGGTGCAATTGGTATAAATGGTCCTGTTCTGCATTGAGAAAGTCACAGTCTTGTTGCACACTTCAACGGGAACAGAACACAAACGTAAGAGAAGATTTCAAGTGAGAATGCGTTCCTCAAGTCTTTGGTGTTTATTGGCTATCCTGGGCGGCACTTATGCCTTGATAGGTACGGGTATTCTGCTGACTTGTTGAAAAATGATTTTACTTAAAATGTGGGTTTGATTTAAGCAGAGATACCCGAAGATTATTTGAATGCCATACGGCTAGATCAGGCTGAGGATAGGGCAGCTGGGGAGTACAACTATGATCAGCAGGGCGCTGATTGGACGGGAACATGTGAAGAAGGATCGAGACAGTCGCCCATCGACCTGGTCAGTGAAGAGGTGAGTAGATACCCACTCAGTAAGCGGAAGAGGAGTTCATTATTTTTCCTTCTCAAGCTCACGACCGCCTCCATACCACGCATACGCTTCAATTACTACGACCAAACTCTGCGTTCCCCGTTGGTACTCATGAACAATGGACATTCAGGTTGGCTACCAAGTGGTGGTTGTGATTCTTTTTCCTTTCATTCCTTGCATTTCCTTTAGCCAACATCGTTATCCCGCAGACCCGGACTGGGCAGCGTCCATCTATCACTGGCGGCTTACTGCCCGGTGAGTTTGAGATCCAAAGCGTTCACTTTCATTGGGGCTCGCCAAATACCAAAGGATCGGAACATACTGTCGAATCTGAGCGCTATGATGTAGAGATGCATATTGTGCACAAAAACAAGCGCTACCCCGACATGGATCAAGCTACTCGGAATTGGGATGGTCTAGCCGTATTGGGAGTTTTTATCGAGGCTGTACCCCGACGCCCAATGAACTCTCGCCTCAGTTTGCTTAATAGGATCTTCAATCAATTGCCGCGCATTACGCAGTACAATTCTAATGCCACCATTTCGGGCCAGTTTCGGGCCAATCAGCTGCTGGGCGATGTGGTAACTGGTGCATTTTACTCGTATAACGGTAAGTTTTAAGACCCAGCTCGATACCAACACTAAAACATGCGTTTTTCTAGGCTCTCTTACCACACCCGATTGTGCCGAGGCTGTGACCTGGACTGTTTTCAGTGATGTACTTAAATTTCCCCGCTATCAGATTGAAAAACTCTTTAGTCTTAGGGATTCACGTAGCCGTCCTTTGATTAACAACTATCGTGAGGTTCAGGACTTGAACGAGAGGCCCATCTACTATCGAGAATTGTAAAATGCTTGAATGGTTTTTTTATTTCAAATAAACTTTATACTTACGAGTATTAACAAAGGCTGGACCATAATAAGTCGGCCTGATGCAGAAATAACGATTTTTATTTAAAAGGAAGAAAATATGCAAAATATTTGCCAAATATGCAAACCATATGCAAGGTATGTTAAAATTTCCTTTGTTAAACATATTAAAAAATAATATAAAACCGATTCAAACGGTGGTATATATAGTCAAATTTAATTAATTATTGCCAGATATTAAAGTAGAGAGAATGATACTTATACCTACTAGATTTTATTGGTTTAATAATTATTTAAAATAATTGCAATTACAATAAACAATCATAATTTTCCAAAAACCATCTTGTAAGCGGAAAAGCTTCGCTTAAAATATACTTAATGATATTTTCATTTGTGGCAGGTTCAAGTCCAAACAAATCTTCAGCATTCAGATTTAAAATATTATTAATTTTGGAAATGATTGGAAAATCTGGATTTCTTTTCAAAATATCTTCAAATTTCTCTTTAAATCCTTTCCGAAATCACCAGTAATGTTATTGACAATATTTTCAGCTTCCATAAATAAATTCATTGACTTTGCCAATGGTAGACCCTTCGCTTCCAAGGAAGTTATGATTTCGGACACTCTCTCGAAATTTGATTTTATATATATAAAATCCCGATACAGTTGGAGATTTTGTATCAGCTCTTTTGCCAGTGTTTTAAGTGTTTTAAGAACCTAAAATGCAAATTTAGAAGTAAAAAAACTGTAAGAACAAACAAAGTAAAATAAAGTGTCCAAAATGTTAAAAAAGCTTTTATGAAAATTTTTGTAACACAACATGTGAACGAGTTAGCGAGAGGAAACGATGTTCTTATTTAAACCGGATATAAATCTTTTAAATGTTTGACAGCTTTAATCATATAAGCCGCAGCATCCGTTAAGAGCAACAATATTTTAGATTCATTCCCGTGTGGCCACATTACAAGAATGATGTCGTTCACAAATCGAGAAACAGTTGCATTTTTTACTTCTTCCAACTGTTTACACAATAATAAAAATGAGCATGAAGATTCTTTTTCAAAGATTCATTTTTTCTCAGGGATATTCGATTGCAATTATTTTGCATAATTTTGCATATTTGGCCTATTTTTGGCATATTTGTTTGCATATCTTTTGTGCATTAAAATTTGTTATATTTGAACGATAAAAGGTCTAAATACAAAGTTTAGTACCAATCTGATGGAAATGATGTAATAATGCAAAATCCGAGGTCTCCTAATTAATAACACAGTGTTACAGTGAAAATATACTTTCGAAATGTGCAATTGGATCAAGCTCGTCGGCGTCAGCCCGCATAAAGCAGACAGCGCAGCAAGTGTAAAGTGGGCGACCGAGACTCGCTTATAAGGGTTGTTTTTTTACTGTTTCTACAAAATAGCGTAACTTGGCTCACTAGGTAACACTATTGGAGAGCGTTAAGTAAAAAAAACCAGATTGTTTTTTCCCCAAAAAACATTTTTAAATGCTCCAATTAGTTGAGGAGATATAGCCCTTTAAGTGACGCAAGGTTTTCCTAAAATTGTGTGATTCACTACAACAGCGCTATACTACAAATGCTGCTATAAAACTAATATACGAAGCCTTATCGTCAGAGGAATTACTTTAAAAATGTCTCGGGAAGGAAACGCAGAACCTTCAACTTCTTTTAATGGACTTTGCTCCCAAGGATACACATTCAGCTTTACGTGTTGCTGAAACTGCAAGTTCCCTAGCAACTGCGATCTTCAATGACCCAGACCTTACCCAGATCCCACACAGTTCCTAACAAGATCCCAGTAGGGTTGTCGATATTTCTCAAACAATTAAGATCGATAATATCAAAAATCAAAATTTTCAATATCGATATTTCATATATCGGGTCCAAAAAACATAAATATATCGTTATTTTCTAAAGCTTAATAAAACTGAAAAGATTTTAAGAACGGTCCTCACCGCCTAAGGACCATTTCTAATCGCCGTTATATTTTATCTATATATTTAAGGATATTGTCTTGTTAAATATATTTTAAAATATGGTATAAGTGCAGAAAATATTACCAAAAACCATGGGTCTAAAATAAATTCCTTGCCCGCGCAAATCGACCTTAAATATTAAGGACAACTTTCCTACAGGACTGAAAAAGCTATTTTTATTAAATCTACTTAGAAATCGTACTTTGACTAACAAATAAGGTATAAGAGAAGGAAATATATGCTGATATACCATAACTGGATCAATTTGAATGGAGGAATTCATTTTAGACCCATGGTTTCTGTTCGAAATTTTGCGCTCTTGCAATTAACATTGTAATTTTTTCTGATGTATCGTTTTAAAAATATCGATAACCGCCTATATCGGTACAAGAAATATCATACCGGAATAACCCTTAACGTCCAAATCGATAAAATATTGACAACCCTAGATCCCACCCTTCCAGGTTCCACCCAGATCCCATCCAGATCCTACCTAGATCTCAACAAGATCCCACCCATATCCTTCTCAGATCCTAGCCAGATACCGCCGTTTTTTTTTTTGTAACACTGAAATTCAAAAAAAACAAAGTTTAGTTTTTGTTTTTTGTCACAATATCAATATTATATTGCAAAAGGCCATGTTGTTCTATTCTTTAAAAAATTTATAGTATGCCTGGTGTAGTTAGATACTTTACCAAGGCGGTCGATCAAAATCCTTCAAGTTTTAACTATGATTTGCAGGGCAAGGATTGGAATGTTGATAAACGCCAGAAGTTGCAGTCACCCATTGCGCTGGTGAAAAGTGAAGTGAGGATTTTGAACTGTTAGCCTTATCCCATATTTCACTTCATCCCTTAAAGGCAATCATGTGCAGGGCACCCAAATTGACATTTCTTAACTACCATAAGACTTCATGCGGTCCATTCGCTGTCTCCAATAACGGCAAAACTGTGCGTATGGATATAGCCCCAGCTTATGATGGCACCCAACCATCCATTTGCGGTTATAAGTTGACATCTATATATAAGGCAGAACAATTGCATTTTCACTGGGGTTCAGCGAAGAGTCTAGGCTCTGAGCATACCATAGATTCACAGCGGTTTGATGGCGAGGTCCATATTGTTCACAAGAAATTCGCTTATCCTTCCAGAGAAGAGGCCTTGTGTAGTCCGGATTTTGTCGTTTTAGCACTTCCTGTGAGCTGTACAGAGGTAAGAGAACTTTAACTAAAAAGTGTAAGTCGTTGATCGAAATTCGTATATATTTATTTAGTGTCCGAAAGTGGAGTCGAAATATCTGATTCAAATATGCAGAGAAGTTGAATTTATTCCAAACTATAACGAGCTGTCAACTTTTAAGGGGCCCTTTGTGTTGAAAGACATATTTTCTGGCATAGATCGGAGGCAATTCTTTACCTACACAGGCTAGTAGAAAGGATTTCTACTTTTTATTAAAAAATATAATTAAACTGCGACATCTTTAGGTTCACTTACAATTCCACCTTGCTCCGAGGCAGTCTATTGGTTTGTCTTTCCTACTCCCATTGAGATATCTAAAAAATATGTAAGTACCCAATGATTTTTTTTAAGATAACACAAATGGGTCGAATCATAAGTTTGTAGAATTCTTAGGAACTTGGAATTAATCTAGTAAATACAAAGTTGGGAGACGCTTTTTATTGAAATCGAACAAGTATTTCTCTCTAAAACTAGTTTTCAACCGATCGTTTCTACGGCAGCTAAGTCGTAGTAAGGTTAGCTTCAAGACCATTTGATCTATCGAACTAAACCAAACCAAATTAGCAATCGGCTTGCACCTGCCTTACATCAAAGATTTATAAATATTATAGATGAAACATGTAAAACAAAAAACGATCGTTCTTGGGAGCTGACATTGGATCCCGACAAAAAAGTTAGTATGAAATGCGGTATCTATATATGTATGTACAGTGTACATTGTACACAGAGGTAAAAAACCGAGAAAGCTATGCAAGAACGATTCTGGATCCGGTTAGATTCCTTGATTTAGACTGAACCATTGCTCAGTCGACACCTCTTCTCGTAGTAATTAGTCACCTGCTCGTTCTCATTTACGCTCTCAAGATACATTTGGGTCAGCAGTTCGCTATCACCTACGCTCTCTGAATACATGTGGGAATATGTCCGTCTCGCATTAACCACTGTAATTTCCTACTGGCACTATAAAGTAGTATTCCCGAAGAAGACAGAGTGAAAATGTGACTGTGGCTCTCTCTAACATACAGTGAAGTATTGCTTTGGCAAACATTTGTAAAATTTCAAAAGATAATTTAAGGGAAAATAGGAAATTTTAAAGCCTTGTCGAGACCATTAAACCTTAAAATATCTGATTTTGGATATTTGATCAATTGTTTATAAGATGTAGTTAATTTTTTGAGCCATATGCAAAGCACTTCACTAGTTGATAATCGTATGGAGAAAAGTCTGGTTTAATGTGCAGTACAAGCCAAGAAGACAGGTTTTTTTACTGGAAGTGCCTGCTGTGCGAGAGACCAGGAGTGTGATCACCCTTTGGAATATGTAATTGTTTTGAGGGTAAGCTTGGCCAAAATCATATCAAAAGGGCTATTTTTTCGAAATTTTTTTTTGGTATTTTTTTCGAAAAATTCTTAATATATGGGCATTTCCGCCAAATGGTAAGCCTGAACCGAAAAATAAAATTTAATGACATTTTTATATTTAATTATTTAACATGCAAAACATTTGCTATGTTTACAAAATCTCTTCATTGCAATCAATTAAGAAGAAATGCATGGAGACCAAAAAAGTTCGGTTAATTTTAATCTTGCTTTTTCTAACCGTACGTTCGCGACCGGTAATTAATTCAATTTTAAAAAAACCAATCGAGATATTTTTCTGTGTAAACACTCGATAGAAAGCAATATTAATCCTCTTTTATAATAAATTAATAGCTTTAAATTATTCCGTTCCATTTCGCAGAATTTTCCATTTCACTAGATTAAGCCAAAGTCGACTTCTATTCCGCGTACATTCGCGACCTAATGTTTATTGCTATTATTACGAAATCTAAGACTCGATAAACTCTGTGTTTTGCACTAAACACAGAGCTAACAATATGCTATCAAATCGCATAAAAAAAAAGTGGGGATAAATATTTGTTTTCTGTCTTTTTTAGTCTTTTTATAAACTTGAAGAGGGTATATTAAAATTGTCCGGATATTTATAACGCATAGAAGGAAGCATCTCCGACCACATAAAGTATATATATTCTTGATCAGCATGACGAGCTGAGTTGATATAGCCATGTCCGTCTGTCCGTCCGTCCGTCTGTTCTATCTCCTCCGTCAGTTTTAAAGCTATTTTAACCAAACTTTGCACGAAGTCTTTTGGTATAAATACGCTGCACATTTGTCGGAACCGGCCCGATCGGATGACTATAGCATATAGCTGTTAGGAACGATGGGTTGAAAAACTAGTTTTAGTGAGAAAAACTTTTTTGTTTTCAATGCTATCGCTCCCAACGCTCGTATTTATAAGTTTTTAGCGACTTCACCTAGTTTCACCAAAACTTGTCGAAATCGGACCACTATATAGTATAGCTGCCATACAAACTGTCAGGCATATATCAAGCTCCAAGGGTATATAAACTTCGGTCGAGCCGAAGTTAGCTTGCCTCTATTTTTTTTACATCAAAAGCGTACGAACGTACGTTCGCGACCCGCGGAAATGCCCATATATTAAATTTTGATTTTTGTCTTTGCCCGGGCGGCAAAACTATCGTTTTAGTAAGATGAGTTTCGATTTTGAGGGCGAGCGCGCGTCCACTAAATGAAGTCTAATTGCTGCCAAACTTTTTACTATATCCATTGGGACTAAAACGAAGCTTTTTCCGCCCGGTATTTTGAAATCTATTTTTAAGGCGCACTAATATATTTTAGTAAACAAAATTCACTTGCAAAATGAATAATTATTTAAATTCAGTCGTTTCTCTGTATTTTATTGAAAAGCATACTAAAATGAATTTAACAACATCAAAGATCTTCACTTGAAAATGAATCATCGTTCATTTCTCATGAGCAACTAATGAATAACAACATCAAAGATTCTTTACTATGATCATCTTCAATAAGAATACCGCTTTTGCCCCACCCTGAATATGGTAGATAGGAGCCGGTATTAAAGTCTGGCTGAGCAGAAATTCATTCTTAGTTTACCAGAAAATGTTTGAACTTGTTTTTAATGAATGCTTTCGAAATTATTGATCTAGACCTTTTCTATTCCAAAACCTTTATGTATTAACTAGAGTTCTACAGCCTTACCTATCGACCTCCACCGATGTTTGATATTAATGATATAATGTATAATCCTTTACCCAGTGGCAAAATTTTTGGCGTCTAATCGATTTCCGTGGTAAACCTCTTATAAATAATTTTCGGGAATTGCAGTGTCGTCATGGTCGTCCCGTTTATTTTCGAACTATTAATCAATAAATAAAAACATAATTGTAACGGCTGTTATTTTCATTGTCATGGTGGGGTCGCACCATTTCGTAGCAATTAGCTTTTACACATGTCCCATAACTAAGCAACTGTTAGATTGCGTCGAACGGGAGCGATGAAATTTGGAACATAGGAGCGTTTTTTTGTTTTATCTTAAAATTGAACATTAAATGTAAATTATTAAAGAAGTGCAGAAACTATTGTTTTATTTGGCTAGTTGTCGTTTTGATGCTTGCAGGTGATACAAAAAAAATTTTTAAAAATCGACTTAACTCATTTTGGAAGAAAAAAAAGTCTAAAATGTAAGTATATAAAAAATTTTTTTACAACTTTAAGCTCAAAGTACTAAAAACCTCGACGTGATGAATCTTTTCTGAATACAAATTCGTGCACAGCAAACGAAAACCATTTAGAAACATCACTAACCCTTTAATATACTGGAAAAAGTTTAGTAAGTTTAAAACTCTCCTAGCAGCCATTTTTTCTGTAAAAAGTTCCGGATTTTCGTGTGTTATAGGTTACTGATATTGTTTGTCCGCTTGGTGGCAAGGAGTCCACCTTGGAACGTTTGTCCCCGATGGGAGATGCCCCTTTTGATCAGAGATAGAAATTGATCAGAAATTGAGTAGAAATAGAAATTGATCAGAAAGTGGGTAGAATTGTCATCCAGAGGGAATGGTCTTTCTTCGTTCACATATTTTTCCTTACCGCAGGAGTTTGTTAAGGGCCCCGTGCTGTGTCTCGCATCTCTAACGAGGCCTGAATGCTCCCGGAACATCTGCCTATTCTCAAACTGTCTCGAGACAGCGGTTGCAAGGATATCCTGTTTATATTTAAATAAATTACTTTTCTTCATGCTTGAAGGTCCTTCTGTTAGAGCTTCAAGATGGTCGACCACCGGCCGAGGTCGCCACTTGCCTGAGCCTACCGTTGGAGACTGTACTTTATGTTACCCGGTATTGCAGCTAGGCTCACTGTCGGCACGCTCCTAATGATACCTTAGGTATTGTGTGGGAATTGGGAAAATCTGCTAAAATGAACGGACCCTTTTATATATTCATCGTGACATTAAGATCAGCGCTGAAGACATACTGAATTGGCTCGGTATGGAGCAACGGAGATTAGAGGTTGATATTAAATAAGTGGGTAGATATAACTTAAGTCAAAAATGTAAAATACAATATACAGAATGTAACTTACTTTCAATAAAAAGAAATAAATTAAAAAACGGTCGTGTTTCAAATTCTATTGTTCCAAGCCGGCGCTAACTTTTCGACGCTTTTTTGACGCACAACTTTTATCCTGTTTTCTGGTCCTGGCGGCTTTCAACTGCAATGCAACTTAAAGTTACCAGAAATTGCACGAATTATGAAAAAACTCACTGAAAAAGTTCATACCCAAAAGGATATTAAAGAGGAGGAGGTCTGGGTAAGACGGGAGGATGCCCGGGCATCCAATAAACTTCCTATTGTCTATTCAAAAAACTATGCGGTTCGCTTTCTTGGTGGCCTTGAACGTTTGCATCCCTTCGATTCGGCCAAGGGCAAGCATATACAACAGGTATGTACCCCATCCCACTCCCGCCTAGCGCCCAAGCCTGCTTCCATAAATAGAACCTTTATCTTTGATAGATTTTGTGCGCAGAACTTTTATTGGGCAATGGCGACTTCTACGAGCCCACCGAGCTAACCAAGGAGCAACTACGTCGCATTCATACCAGAAGTTATCTGAGATCTCTCGAGTGGAGCGTAAATGTGGCGTTCATTGCTGAGGTGCCGGTGCTGGCTTTTGTGCCCAATTTCTATCTCCAATCAGCATACTTGCGTCCAATGCGCTTCCAAGCGGCTGGATCCATATTGGCTGGCAAACTGGCCTTGGAATATGGTTGGGCCATTAATTTGGGTGGCGGATTTCATCATTGCTGTTCGTACAAAGACGGCGGCTTCTGTCCCTATGCGGACATTTCCATGTTGGTGGTGCGCCTCTTTGAACAGGAGCCGTTTAGGGTACGACGCATAATGATTGTGGATCTGGATGCCCATCAGGGAAATGGGCACGAGCGCGACTTTCATAACGTGGCAGCTGTCTATATAATGGACATGTACAATGCCTTCATTTATCCCAAGGATCAAATCGCCAAACAGAGCATACACTGTGCAGTAGAGCTCAGGAGGTTGACCGAGGATGACTACTATTTGAGGATGCTCAGTTCATGTCTGAATCGCTCACTTCGAGAATTTCGTCCCGATGTGGTAATTTACAATGCCGGTACCGACATTCTCAAGGGTGATCCATTAGGCAACTTGTCCATTACGCCAGATGGTGTAATGGAGCGGGATCGTATGGTGTTTAGCACATTTCGTACTTTGGGTATACCTGTGGTCATGCTGCTCAGTGGAGGTTATTTGAAGAAATCGGCTGGTGTTATAGCCGCATCCATTGTCAATCTAAGACGACAAGGCTTGTTGAACTAAATGTGAAGAGGATTAAAAGCTCGTGTTATTGTGCATGTAAGTATGTGAAACAGCTGGGATTCAAATGGGATGGTAACTTCTTGGGTTTATTTTTTGATGTCTCTGTCACACAGGGGAAAAAACAAAAACTATTTGTTATATTTTGTCCAGATGTTCCAAGAAGATAAGATAGTTTCGTTCAGATAGTTTAGAAACCGAAGAACGGTCCAGGAACGTTGGACTGTAGTCTCCCAAACATTAGTTTCGAATTGCTATAGTTTTCTCCCCTCCTAATATATACCAGACATCGAATTAATTCGACGAAATAATCACTAGATAATGGTTAGTTTTTCGAGGGATTTTCGACAAGGGAAAAATAAATGTTCAATTAGAGTAAAGCAGGGATCGGCAAAAAAACAGGTACCGAATATAAGTCTTATTTTTATATTTTTGATCTACAAAATCATTCGTAAAGAATAATCGGAAATGCTTTTGGAACATACCAAAATGATGTTTAGCCAAAGTGGATATCTTATTTGCTTTATATATTTAAATAAAACACAGTTTGTTTATTGTCTCCAATATATTTCGATATGCCGTCGGCATTCGTCATCAGGGCTGTATAACAATAACATAAGAAAGCAAGAATTTGTACACTTGATACAAAACAAAAAGTTTACAAAATGTTTACATACAGAAAGCAACAGTGTCCAATCAGTCATCTACGGAGTTTGAAACTGAGTCTATATTCTTATTGCTAAGGTCAAGTAGGTGTCTGTATATGTGCGCACAATTTTCTGTGTCCGTTTTTAAATTCATCCTAGCGGGCGTGCTTATTATGTACAACATTTCTAAAGTGAACCGTTGTTCCTGGTGCAATATGCTCACATTTGAGAAATCAGCTGTATGCTTGCTCTCAGCACAGTGGGCCGCAAGTGCTGTTTTTTGAATTGGTGTCTCGTCTCTCCTTTTTTATTTCAGACTTGTGTTCTGATAGTCCAGTTTTTAATTTAGATTTTGTCGTGCCAGTACAGTGGTTCCGTATCCGGCACATGGGATTTTTTAGATCAAATTACTTCTTTCCAGCGTCGCTATTTTGCTCTTGGCATTACTAAAAAATATTTTATTTGTGTGTATCAATTTATGAGCTATGAAAACTCTGTCTTCGTTGTAGCAATCGGAACGAACTAGACGATTAGACTTCCATGCCGGCGATCCCACAGGAAGTCCTTTAAGCTAAGTATAAATCTTCTCGTCAAACTTAAAATACCTGTTTTGGTGATGCAGAAGGTCATTATATCCATGAATAACTTTTTTGGTATACTGGTGTGTTCACCATCCTTTCGTCGTCAAATTACTTAATTTGTTCGTCATGTATTTGCATAGGTGGTAAGAAGTTGAGTTATTCATAGATCAAATCGGTTGTTGTAAAAGTTTGTCTTTATGTATTGTATGTATGTTATGTATTGTGTACCAGGAACAACAATACAACAAACGGTTCACTTTAGAAATGCTGTACATAATAAGCACGCCCACTATTATGAATTTTAAAAAGGGACACTACTTGACCTTAGCAATAAGAAAATATACTACGTTTATACACACAAAATTTATGGTGATTAATGCTTTTAAAAGTATGCTATGCTTTTAAAAAGACTTAATTGAGAAAAATATTTATTCTTTTTTGGCTAAACACTAAATTATGTTTTATACCTTTAACTGGTCCGACAATTTGGGTGAATATTCTGTGTAGATTCTGCATCACACTGCCAAATCTGACTACAATTGTCTACGTTGAATTGATAATTATAAAAGGATATAAAGTTTGCATACTTTAAAGGGCATTACTTACAATAAATTTTGTGTTTATAAACGTAGTAATAGACTCAGTTTCAAAAATCCGCAGCTGACTGATTGGACACTGTTGTTTTCTGTATGTAAACATTTTGTAAACCTTTTGTTTTGTATTAAGTGTAAAATTTGTTGTTTTCTTGTGTTATTGTTGTACAGCCCTGATGACGAATGCCGACGGCATATCGAAATATATTGGAGACAATAACTAAATTGTGTTTTATTTAAATATGGGCATTTCCAAAAAAAAGTTCCCCAAAGGTTTAAAAACCCTTTATTTGATTGAATTTTCATAGGAAAACAATCAATTGGATAAATTCGGTTTAACGGCCGTGCTAGCGCGATTTTTCTCATTTTGACATTAAATTTGATTAATTTTTTGGAAAATAGTGACTATAGATTACATGTACTTTTGCTATCTAAAATCTTTCTGATGGTGAATGCAATTATCTATAAGTATTTGATTCACATTATAGCAGAAACCACATAAATATGATGATGGAAAAAAATGTCACGTTCGACATGTCACGTATCGACAGAGATAAATATTTTTTTGCAAAAAATTTTCAAATCAAATAATACCCATTTTAAAGAACTATTAATTCATAAGACTAACTATTTGGGCTTAGTAATTGTGTTAGGTTTCGTTAAACGTTGTCTTTATATAGCTGCACATAAAATATTCACGACCTTGTGTCTGTCATCAACTATTTCTTAAATTGTTATAGATAATTAATTGGCATTCTATGCTTTAATTGATTTATTAAGAATTTGTTTGCTTAATGTGTCCAGGTTTTGGTCCAGGTTTGGTCAAAGCAACAAAATGTCGTGTCACGTATGCACTGTGGTCCTGTAGTCTCCTCTTTTTTCGAGCGAAGGTTTTGTAGCTGGCGCGTTCGGACCTGCAATAACAACTTCACATTTGCCTCTCCTCTGTCTCTGGCAAATTCGAACGCAACAACAATGTCGCATAGGCGTTGACAGCGTGGGTTATCGATTGACCTCGCTCGCAGTGGCGCGTCTAACCTCAAGTTCCGCTATGAATTGTGTGTGGTTGCGTGTTATATGTCTTTTCCAGTGAGTTCCATTCCCTTTTATTAGTTTTGTGCAGTGAAGTTCCTGTTTAAGAGGAAAGAGGAGGATTGAATGATTCTAGGACTGTGCTTCTCCAACTGTTAAAAATGTCGTAGGTTTACTGTGTAGTTTTTGCTTACTCCCTGACCTTTATTCCTTTTCCATTTTGCAGCAACCTAGATAGATTGAAGCTTATCGCACTTAAATACCTCCTATTTCGATCCCAGCAGCTGAGCCTGAGCGGCTTAAAAATAAAGTATTTATAAATGTTAATTGTGATTTGGAACTATGTGAAATACTTCTAGTACTTAATGAATTTTTGGCTTTTGGATAAGTAACTGAGTGCTGTGAAAGGATTATGGTAAATGGTTTGCAAAAATACTCTTTTATCTAATCAAATTATATAACCACATACATATTTCTAAATATACTAACTTTTATAGATGTAAAGACACCCCCTTTTCCTTGTACCACATTATAGTTAAAATTTGCTTAGATTTCAAATTAAATTTGTCTTCTATAAAGTATTTTAAAATATATATTTTCTGAATTCCTTGTCGTTTCGTGATCTCTTTTCGTTTATAATTTATTATAATACAATTTAGAAGCAACACAGAATATGGAGAATATGTTAAGTATATAATGATGTGTAATGCTGTTAATTAATAAATTCCTAGGTATGGTACAAAAAGGAGTCCCGGGGGACTATAAATATTACTTGTTTAAAATACAAAAATACATACAAATAAACGTTTGCTTACATGTTTAAATTAGACGTATTAGAATATCAGTTATAGAGTGTCTTTTGTGTTAGAGGTTGGAACTTGATCCATTTTCGCAGTCTGGCCTTGGCAGGGACAGTTGTGGTGTTCCACTAACAAGCTGTTGGCGGCGGCAATCTAAAAATATCATTTTGAAGTTTAGCAATCAAATGAATGATGATGGACACCTCGTCGCTGTGACATCAACCAAATAATCTAAAAAACAAAAACTCAAAATAAAAAGTTCTACCGTAAATGGATGACAATCACAGAGACTTACGCCGCATTGCTAGCCGGCAGATCTTCGAACAGAACCTCCGATCTGGAACTGATGATGTACACCAAACAGAAGGAGATGATAAGCACCACAATGCCAATGCTCAGGGTGGTGACTTCATGTACATTGGACGGACGCAGAAAGATGCGTGCACTAAACTGCGACCAGGTGGATTCGGTCCAAGTGGAGTATTGCCCCGAACTCCAATTGTAGTCTGCAAACGAAAGGCCATGAGAGTGGAGGTAAACTGTTTAAAGTGTTCCAGGGCAACTTACTTTCTATGAGGAAGGCTGGACTCAACGCATAGCTATAGTTCTGAGTGGTTAGGCGGCATTCGCCCGTGCCATTAAAGCCGGCAAAATAATGTAAGGGCAAGTTCGAGCATTGCTCTTTGGTTACATTTGGTTGGGGTTGTGAGAGCAGATAGCCTAGCAGTCGATAGGTCCAACCGGAAGATTCCTGAGAACCGCCCAAAACGCTTACATAGCTGGAAATACACAGAAGGATTTCTTAGAAAGAAGCCAACTGTTTGGACCAGCTTAACTTACCGCATGGGTGGCAAAGGCAAGCCACTGGGACTACCTGGATACGAGGCAGCCCTAAAGAGAGGACAATCCGCAGACTGCAGAAAACAATAGAAGAACTCATCGGACAGCAAAGGATTGGCCACCTTAATGCCTGTGTAAGGTTTACCCGTCAGCGTTTCGTACAGCGCCATGGCCACAATGGATGACACATTGCGCACTTTCATTTGCAGCGAACCGGCCGGGAAATTCTTGCTGTCACCCGCATCGGCCAGCTGCGTATAATCTTGGCTGGTATTGGCGTATCTGTAGGCCACATTTATTATGTCATCGTAGATAGAATGATAGAACTTATTGTCTGGCTTGGCGTTCAGGATCACAGCCGGGAAATTGACATCGCGTCGCAGGAAAGATTGCGCCGAGGTGGGAGGAATTTGGTAGCTAACATCCGATTGTATATTCAGTCCGAAGCCATAACGAGGTGACTGAGCATAGCTATTCAGTTGCTTCAGCAGCTGCTGGGCCAGCGAGTTGCCGTTGAGGGTGTGCAGCTTGATGTTGGCTATGTCATCTAGCGTGCCAATGTCCAGCATGAATTCAATGTTCTTCAGTGAGATGGGTGTACTGCCAGTGGATCGTGTGGGAAAGGCCAAGTGCTCCAGATCATAGACAAACCGCTGGGAGCCTATGTAGTCATAGGACTCGCCATTGAAGGTGACAAACAGCACGTTGCGACGCGGATCGGGCAAGGAAGCCTGCGGCGGCAGTAACTGGCTGAGCAAATGCGCCACTTGAGTCAAGGTGGCCAAGCCCATTAACGAGTCCATCGCCCCGAGACCTAAAATATTCAATTTCAGTTCAAGTTGGACCACGGCCGATGCTTCACTTACCCACACCATCAAACATGCTGGCCGTGTCCAGGCGACACGTGACCAGTATGAACTTTTCACTCTCATTCACCTTTCTGGCCAGGCCCGGCTCCAAGTTTTCAGGGGAATTGCGTGGATACACGGTGGCATAAACATTGCGACCCTCCAGCGGATCACAATACTTGCTGCCGCCCAGATTGTTTATGAAATTGGTGCGCCGCATGCACACCTCCGTGTTGACGGCAGCCGACATAAACGACTTGACCTCCACGGCGCACAGACTGCGCAGAGCATGCGTCTTATAGTCAAAATTGTTGAACTTCTCGAAGCAATCCTTCAGCTTAGTGATTTCCTCCTGATCGGCTATGTAGTAGATGGGAAAGGGAAAATCCTCATGCAGCAGACCCGTTCCCCAGGGATTCCAGCTATTGGCCGCATTTGAGGTATCACAAGTGGCAGTCTCTCCACTGTTGTTAAGCATTAAACCACTATACTGATTGGGACAGTTTAGTTCGTGGGAGAATTGCTTCAAGTTGTCCGGTTTGTTGACCAGCAAAACCACCGAAATGTTACCAGCTCCCGCCTCCTTCAGGCGCAGCAAATTGGGTCTGGTGAACAGATTCGGCGGTATCATTGGAGCGTAAGGCGGTGAGGGTGGACTGGCAAGCAGGAAATCTAAATCCCTATTACTGCTAATCCAATGTAAAACACCCACTGAACCGGAATATGTGGCTACAAAGTAGGATTGATGTTTACAAAGAACATAAAATCAATGTTTACTTACAGGAGCAGCCAGTCTGATGGGTTCCATTTAAACGACGAAAACAGCTGGCGCCCAGTATGGGCTGGTACATCTTGTCTCTCGTGCGCTCGCCTTGAACCACTGGGGGAAAAATGGAGTCAGTATATGGAATAAATGAGTCAGACTTAAGGTAGACTCGATAAGCTCGACTGTAGGTGGATCTTCGTAGGTGCCGGTCCCTGTCCATTTCTTACCAATCAGAGCGCCATGTAGCAGCACCAGAAGCCATATTAAAGCAGCATTGGTAAGCTTATCCATTGGATAATCCTAAAACTCTTTAATATGCTGACTTCACAAGTCGTTTGCGGCAGCGAAATATGTTTTAAATCCAAATATATTAAAACAAAAGCATTTCAGCACTTTCTTAAAACAGTGTGACCAGATTAAAGCAAACAAAAAAAAAACAAACTTGGCCAGGGCTGCAGAAATACATATTAGTGGTATTGTTTATTGACATTTTAAACCACATTTTTGTGGTCAAAAATTAGAAATTTGATCATTAGAAAGTTTAACAATGTTTCTTCTTTCCATTCACTTAGGCCGGCTTACATTGGGGCACAGCGGGGCTTGTTTGAGTGTCACAGCGCAATGTGAACGGCAAATGGCTTGTCACAGAAATTGTGTCACCACAAAGTCACAGTATCTTCCATCCCTTACAGGGCTGCAAAGGCTAAACAAAAATTCAACTGTAAGCGGGATTTTTAAAAATGCTTGTATTATATTTTATCAAAATTTTAATCTTAATATCTTAACCAACACTTAAAAGAGTGAATCCTCGGCTCGTATATACTCGCCAATGTCTGATTGATGGAAACAAACTGTCGTCAGCGGATCAGCGGTCTTGCAGTCGGTGGTGGAGCGTGCCAAGACTCCAAAACCCAGCGGCAAATCGTTCATTGAGTACACCACAACACCCTGATATTGTCCAGCATTCTCGGTGATGCGACCCAGGCCGGATTTGGGTATGTGATTGCCATAAAGAAATTGCTGCTCAAAAGAGGGCTTCACCCACACCTTGTACTGGGCATAGGGCGCCAGGTAGTAGAGAGCCGTGATATGAAACTTCAGTTTGTTGGTCTTGGAGAATTTGCCAAAGCAAGTGCCCACACACACAATCTGTTTGTAACCAAAGCATTCACTCAGTTTGAGTATGCGTTCGGATACATAGTAGACGCGTTCGCGATGCTCACGGAAGCAGTAGGTTCCATCTGGACGATCAATTAGTTGCTTTACATTTGTGCCAATGCTGCAAGTGGACGAGAAGGTCAATATTCTACAGAAACTGAAGAAAAAAGGTAAATTCGCAGAACTTACTATTTGGATAGATGCTCGAAGAGAATTTTGGCACGTTCGTCGCTTAGGCGCTTCATTTTTATTTAATTCTAAGTGAAAATAAGGAAATACAATTTATACACGTGAGAAATATGGCCAGTGTGACCTTACATTGGAAACAAATAATATACCGATTTTTGGTTAACCAAATTTTCGATAAATTTCAAAGCCGCCTTACCAGAGGGCGCCAGCGAGCAGATCAGCTGATTACGTTTATTTTAAAGAAAGGTAATCGTGCATCTATTTATTACCTCTTACCTCCTTTTACCTAAATCCCATTTATACGCTCTGGGTGCGATTTAAAGACTTTGTGAAATCCTTAAGGCAATCATAGGCTCTCCAGCAGTGAACACACTTTTGTGTACTTATCATGATAACTTAATAATTGTTCAATATAAATATAAAAAAAAATAGAGGCCAGCTAACTTCGGCTCGACCGAAGTTTATATACCCTTGGAGCTTGATATATGCCTGACAGTTTGTATGGCAGTTATACTATATAGTGGTCCGATTCCGACAAGGCTTAATGAAATTATGTAAAATTATTAAAAACTTATAAATACGAGCGTTGGGAGCGATAACATTAAAAACAAAAAAGTTTTTCCCACTAAGACTTTTTTTCAGACCTAACTTTTGTATGGCAGCTATACTATATAGTTGTCCGATTTTGACAAGGCTTAATGAAATTATGTAAAATTATTAAAAACTTATAAATACGAGCGTTGGGAGCGATAACATTAAAAACAAAAAAGTTTTTCCCACTAAGACTTTTTTTCAGACCTAACTTTTGTATGGCAGCTATACTATATAGTTGTCCGATTTTGACAAGGGAGTTGATAGCATAGAAACAGACGGACGGACAGATGGACGGACGGACAGACGGACGGACAGACGGACAGACAGACATGGCTATATCAACTCAGCTCGTCAAGCTGATCAAGAATATATATACTTTATGTGGTCGGAGATGCTTCCTTCTATGCGTTACAAACATCCGGACAATTTTAATATACCCTCTCCAAGGGTATAAAAACATTTTTGTACGTAACTTGAACCCAGGTCTGTTTGACTTTCAGTCTCATACCTTAACCCCTAAACCACAGCTACCAAGCTAGAGAGAGCAGCTAAATGTGCTATATAACTCAAAAGTATCTTCTCTATTTTTATTTTATCTTTTCAAGAAGATAACGAAAATTATATTCATCCACTTAATCTCATGACCTGGGACTTGGCTGGTGATGTCAGTTTATTTTTTCCCAGTACACTTTGTTGTTGTAGATTTAATTTTTAAACAGATTACTTGATAACCATGTTGACGTGAAAACCCTAACAATTTTTTAAAATAAAGATACTATTACCCTCTTATTGATGTGTGTTCAACTTGGAACAAGTCAGTTAGGTTCTTCAAACCAAGAAACAAATTGAATTCACAATTTTATGGCATATTTGGTTTTTTTTTATTTTATTGTTTGAATTAAATTTATATTTTCTTTACAATTTTTGAACCTTGAGAAATCATTGATTAAAATGATTTCTAGTTTTAAAATGAACTTCTCTTTAGTTCCGATTTTTTCAGTATGTCCTGGGCTCATCTACAAATTTAGTTTTGGTTTTTGTTTTGTTTCCTTAACTCAGCTAATAGGTTTGTCTCTTGTGCTCTGGCTCAAGGTGAAATTACTATAAAGATCAGCACATATGCTCTGTTTTGAGGGGGCCTTATTAATTGCTATCTCTTTCTAGCACATATATCTCAGAGCACCTTTTTAGTAAATTCACCTTGCTCTGGCTAATACTACATATGCGAAATTGTTTACTTACTTTACATTATAAATAATTAAACCAACATTTAACTAGCTTTATCACGTATTTCGGAGCCTACTATGCCGTCTCCAAGCGTTTCTGTGTGTACTGCCGTTCCTTGAGCAAAACATCCAGTTGCTCTTCCTGATAGTAAACCACAAATTGGGCCGCCGACACTTGCTCGAAGATGGAGCAAATACTTGGTTTAAGATTATAGAAGAAGAGGAATTGCTGGCGCTGATTGAAGTCACTGATGAGCGAGTCCATGACGGTGGCTGTGGTGAAATCCGCCCCATATACATGAGAGGCATCAATGACCACGGGCATGGCCAGCAAACGCCTTGACTGTTTGTTGACCAGATTTCGTACATAGTCCACAGAGGGAAAGATAAGGCAACGATCGGGTGTGATCATCAGATATTCAGTGCCCGCAGGGGTGGTCAGGAGTTCTGTGCTAAGCTTGGGACGGGCGGCATGGTAGAGTATAAAGATGACATTGAGGCCAACACCAATCAGAATGCCCCATTGCAAAGGTAACACCAGGCAGGCTAAAAATGTGCCCACACCAGGCACCAGGTCGCTTTCTAGAAAAGATAAGTTGATCTTTAGATGGTTGGATGCTGATAGTCGGCACTTTGCTTACTTTTCGATCTCCACATGGGTTTGACCACCTTGACTTCGACCATAAACACCACAGCTGATATAATAATGGCCGCCAAGGTGGGTCGTGGTATAAAGTAAAAGTAAGGAGTAAGAAATAGCAAAGCAATCATGACCAGACCCCCGGAGTAAATGTTACTGAGCGGGGTGCGCACTCCACTGGCATTGTTGACCGCTCCACGACTGAGAGCCCCGGTGCCCGGAAAGCCCTGGACGAACGAGTTGAAGATATTGGCCGTGCCAATGGCTATGAGTTCCTGAGAAGCATCCACAGGCTTGCCATTGGCTGGAAAGGAGTAAATGAAGGGATTAACTTTGTGGCTCATCGACTGAATAGCTTTAGCTCTACTCACCGAAAGCCTTGCATATGGCTATATTTTCCATCAGCGAGATCAGTGGCACCACAATCAGTCCGGAGCCCATACTGTGCACCATTTCCACGAATCCCTCGGCTATGCCATTCTCAGTTTCATTGGCACTCAGCGAAGTGGGAGGCCATTGTAGACTGGGCAGACCAGGCGGTATATCACCTACCACTCGAAAGGGTATACCATGCTCTTCACTATGCAGCAAATAACCCATCAGGCAGCACACAACCACCAGGATGGCATTCCGCGCTGTGCCCACAATCCATAAAAGTTTATTAACCACACGCTGAAAGCGGGTGCATTCCTCCTCCTCCTGGGGTCCAATGCGGCAAGAGGAGAGACTTCGCATTAGCAGCAACACCACAATACAGGTAAGACCCAGTACCGTATCGCCAGCTTGAGTATGCTTAATGTTGTTAAACACCTGCGTCCAGATCTCCACAAAGGTATTTCCCTTGGCCGTAATGCCCAGGACACTTTGAATTTGTGAGGTCAATATAATCAGCGAGACGGCTGAGGTGAAGCCCGAGGATACGGGTCCAGAAACAAAGTCTATGAGGAAGCCCAGACCAAAGAGACCCATCAATAGCTCCACAATTCCACAGAGAAGGCAAAGTAAAACCGATTTTTGCCACGAACCCTGAGCAGACTGAAATGTCAGTAAGGCCACTATGGCAGAGGGACCCATGGGCACATCCTTGCAGCTGCCCAGAAAGATGTAGACAAAGCTGCCTAGAAAGGAGGCGTAGAGACCATACTGCAAGAGGGATGAAAGAATTGGAAAAATTAAAAACAAAAACAAAGTAAAATGTGTGTTATTTTCTAAATCAAAAGTTTAATGTTCTTCAAAAATAACTCAACTTTCTCTTCCTAGCACAGGTCATATTAACTGTACCCGCTGGTCCCTTTCTTGTGGGGTCCAAAGTCTATCCTCCTCTCTCTCACCAAAAAGAAAGTTTGGAGATAGTTTAAGAAAAGAGTTTGCTGATAGTTTGACGATTTATACAAACAAAAAACATAAGGTATCACTCTTTTCCCGCCTGTTTTTATCCCTTTGGTATGTTGGCGAAATATCGCTTCATAATTGTCTTGAAGACATAAACATGGTTCTTTTTAAGGGGTCTCCCATTTTTATCATGAAATCTGCGAATTTAAGTGCTCTCTCGTGATCTGAATAGTCTGTGGGTTAAGATGATGTCGTCCGTGTCTTCAGTCCACGAGGTCTGGAGTTCAAGTCCCAGACAAGGTAAAGTAAATAAAATTTTTAAATTGTAACAAAATCTATCTAAGCTTAGAAAAGAGGTGATGCGGTTCAGAAAATTATTATTTTTTTTATATTTAAGATAATCGTCTTAATAGTTAAAAAAATTTCTATATATAAGAAAATTTTTCTTAATTTTAGAAAAATTGAAAACTAACTTGATCTGCCTGAAGCGTATGTCCCATACATGTCAAACCGGTATCTATTACCATAACCATATCTATTACTATCTGTGCGTAGACAGACACAGGGACAGACGGACTAGCTGTATCGTCTCAGTTGTTGAAGCTGATTAAGAATTTAAATGCTTTATAAGGTCGGAAATAATTCCTTCTTCCTTACTGAGAAAAAATCCAGATTTTTCGATGCTAAATCAAGAAGGTTCAGTTTTAAGACTTTAATAAGCCAGAAAATGTCGTGATATTATTATTATTTATTATTTAAAAGAATCGGTACACAATTGCAAATTGTGTCCAATTGGAATGGCAACTTGCGCCTTAGGCTCAAAATTTCGTGATATAACTATGGAATTTCAAGATTCAAGAGCGTTTTCAAAAATTCCTAAATTCTTGATTTTAAGAACGTTTTGGATAGGTTAAGCACGATTCGGGACTTTTTAAGAGCTTTTAGATCTCAAAATAAGCTTGATCTAAACTTATTTATGTTAGCTAAGAGCGATTTGTACTTGAAATAAGAGCTCGTTTTTTCATCAAAACCGAAATGATCTTGAATTAAATATTTTTTCTCTTGAATGAAGAATACTATTTCCATTTTTTAAATTTTAACTGTCAGTTTCGAATTGAAGAACGATTCGTATTCAAAAATTCTTTAAAAGCGAATCGTTCCTACCAAATTCTAGACCGAAACAGGATCATTCTGTTTTTTTTTTGAGTGTACAGAGTATAAAAAATATGTAGAAAGAGTTTGGCCAAAATCTCTCCTTACTCCATTTCAACATCGACTCACCACTATTAAAAGACCCCGTAGATTTATTAGGCTAGGATTTTTGGCTTTGTTAATTTATTGAAACTACTAAGATTCAGTTTTTGCTCTAAAGCTGGCTTGGCGTTCTCAATCTCTTTTAACAATTCCGAACTGAAAAGGCAGTTGTTGGCCCCTATTGAACTTAGAACTAAGAAGTTTTTTCAAACAGCAGTACTTCTTTGAGTTATTTGACCCGATCCAAACCTTACCTTGACTAAAATTTACATTATTGTTGCTACTCATAAAAGAAAGAATGTCTTAGATGTATTTTTGCAGTTACTTACAGCCACTGGAAGTCCTGCTATACCTGCATAGGCCAAGGCTTGTGGTATAACTGTTAGACCCACTGTTATACCCGCCACCAGATCACCAATGGCATCCTCACTGCTATAACGTGGCAGCCATTGAACTATGGGCAGTCTTTTATGAAGGGTTTTGCGATTGAAGGTGCGTCGACTGCAATCCCTTAGCCAGCTTCTCGTGCAGTTTACAGTGCTCAGCGTCGGCTTCACCTTTTTGCCATCTTCTGTTACTGTAATTAACAACAATCATAAAGAAAATTAATTTCGTTAAAAACTTCACAATGAAATTGTTTAAATGCCAACGATAACGGTCAACGATTTGTACGTATGTACGTACTATAATTGCACCTCATTTGGGTTCTCGTTTTTTGGTTGGTTGTGATTCATCATCACGTACTGGGCCCATTTATGTATTGCGATTACGTTTGTTTGTTGTTATTGTTATTAAGAATTGTAATTGCTTTAGCTTTTTATTGCGCTTTTTTTTGCAACTACTGTGAGATCTACGTGAATTTCATTGTCAAGGTTTTTAGTTTTATCTGCTGAGAAATAATTTATAACAATTGGAGCTAAATTCTTGCTATGCATTAGTGAAATGCACAAAGTGGGAAGTACAAAACTTCTACCGCATGAAGTGATTTAGGAGTCTGATAATACTTAGCAATTATATATTTTGAAATACAAATCAAATCTTCTTACTTTCTTATTATTTGGGAGTCATGGAGTTTTTTGTTTTCGGAATGTTTTAAAAGTTTTTACAAATTAAGGAAAACTCTATACAAAGACTATTTTTCTACAAATCGCTTTCGTCCTAAGAGCGACGCAAATCGTTTTTTTTTTTTGGTCTAGATCAGGGGTTGTCAAAACACAAATGCGTGTGAAGCAGTATAAGCTCATATACTGTCCGTGTGTTGTATACACAGAAGATAGGAAAATGCCGGACTCTGGCTTAGATTCAATACTAAAGAATTATTTTTTCGGCGTAAAAAAAATCAAGCTTTAAATAACGAATTGCTAATCATTCGCCAACTTGCTTAGACTCGAGTGTTTAAGGGGCGTTTATGATGCACTTCGAAAATAAAGCCATTCTGAATTTGAGTATGTGCGTTTTGTTCTTAAAGTTTGAACGAAAATTTTGTTCTTTTTTAAGAGTACGAATAAAAAATAACAAAAATGAAACCGCTGTTTCAATTTAAAGGGATTTAATAATCCCAAACTTGCTATAAGAATTTTGTTCTTTGTTCTAAGTCAGCATTGAAGATTTGAACGATTTTTAAAAGGTTCATAAATTTCAATTCTGAGAATAAAAAATGTCATTTTCAATTCGACTTTTTATTAGTTAGGTACCCGGTATGCGTTGCCATAACACCTTTAGTATTTTAAACACTACGCAAAGAAGTGACTCTTACTCGACTATGGACTATTGCTATATCTCAAGCATGTGAATTGTCCAAAAATCCGCGGAACTTGCTAAATTAATATTAGAGTAAAAAAGATTCTGATGGAACTTTTCACTTAGATAGTTCATAACCTGAAATTGTACATCGGTTATATAGCTTTTATTTAAATGGTTAAAATCTGCATAATTTTCCAAATTTTCATTTGAGTGTTTACGAAAGATTGTACAGTCCAAAGTATTGCAAAGTTTGGAAATGGCAATGTAGACGGGTAAATAGAAGGTCAAACAATATCCATTATTGGATAACCATATGTGCTGTAGACAAAACTGTCCCAAAAATAGCGAAACTTACAAAATTGTATACTGAGTTCAGATCAGGGCTGCAAGCCTCATTCAAATCGGGAGCGGTTTACTCCGGGGTTAGAACCCTTTAAACTTTTTGGGTTTAGGTTCGCGGAGCGGGTTCAGCAGGTCGCTGAACCTAGGTTCAGGTTCGAACCGGGGTTTAGGAATAATTTTGTTTTCGCTGACTCAAAAAAAAAATGTATGGTAATTGGAAAAACCTTAGACATGACATACATATTTGGAAGTTCAGAGTCTTGATATTTGGAATATTATACTTAAACTCCCCTAATTCCACCAAAAAAATTAAACTTTGTTTTTTGAAATGTGATTGAAAATGATAACAATTGCCCCGAAAAAAAAGGTAAAAAGTTGGCGCATGTTCGCTTAAAATATAAGTAGGTAGAAATAAGTTGTGTATTTACATATCTGCTGATGCTTCAGGGTGAGTGATTTTGAGAGGTATATCTTTTCTTTATGCCAAATATTCCAAAAAGTCCTTGTAAGTTTGAAAGTGCCTCCTGTTATTTAAAGCAAACCAACAACGTGTCAAAAATATGTCGAGTTGTCAATGGAAACGGCAAAAGATTCAGAAATGAATATGACATAAAATATTGCCAGTGGAAATGGGCTTTTGGATTAAGGGATATTTTACTTGAAAATCAAACGTAAATTTTGATCGAATTTAAGAAAGTGACTAGAAAAGTTTGACCTAACTACACTGGTTTACAAGCTTTTGCAACAGAGTAGATATCAAACTTTCCATATGTTGGGGCTAAATGAAAGATTTATAATACAACATAATTTTAATTTAAAAATCATTAAAACTTTTCACAACAGAAACATCTCACTACCAGCCAACTTTCAATTTCATTCAATAAATTAATCACTAAAATTAAATAGTGAAAATAAACAAAAAATTTTTCTCACTAAAACCTAGTTTTGAAGAACGATAATTTGTTAGAAATCCGGTCATACATTCCGACAAATTACGTATTTAACAAACTTCCATTTTCCTAGCAAAATACGGATAATGTATCGTAACGCCGGACGCGGCTGGGGGAGAACGGAAAACTCAACTGATTTCAATTTACAAACATCGGACCTCTCCATATAAAGACCTAAAAAAAAACATAATTTGTTAAAATTTCAGACAAATCTAACAAACCTGCATTCAAATATTTTTGCGCCCGACCAAAAAAAATTGTTTTTTCCTACAGTTTTTTTATGTCATATTTTTTGAAGTTTTATAAAACTTTCTGTTTATTGAAAAAATTTTTGAACTGAACCCATTTTTGACTATTTTTTGCTCCGGTTTAGGTTCAGGTTCGAGCGGTCTCCGACTCCGGAGCGGTTCAACTCCAAACCGGTTTGCAGCCCTGGTTCAGATTATCATAAATATTAGAAATTTGCGAAAATTCTCTTCTTATATGAGTTAGATTAGATTTGATAGATGGCAATTGTCAAATAAGCTTCACTTCTTCGTTTTGTGTTTAAAACTCAAAGAGGGCGTAGCAACAATTTTTAACAATAAATTCACAATCGCAAATCATTTACTTAACAAATAAGCATCGGCGAATACGCTTTACTGGTATTTTAAATTGAAAAAATGTTTATCCTGAAGCTGGGTTCGATATTGAACCTTTATTCACTGACCTACTAAAACCACTCCGCAAACCTGAACCCAGAAAGCTACTTGTAGTAATAATAATATTTAATTCTTTTCGTTTTAGCAACTTACATATAAACTCCTTGGATCCTTCAGAGCCCACGCTGTTGCTGCTGCTTCCATTGGGTTCCGTTAGATTTGTATTTATGCTGATTGTTGAGCATTTGAAGCCATCATTAAAGTAAACATGATCTGAAGCCGGATTCGACTTCATGTTGTTGTTGAGCAATTAATGCAAAAGCAAACACTGCAGAAATACCGAAAGTTAATTAAAAACACTTATCAAATGGCCTATTAATCTACCTTTATGGCCAATTGAAGAATTAGAAACAATTAGAATTTGGCCAAGTTTAAGGCTATTTTGTTTTCTTTTTTGCACTTCACTCAAACTATCTTCAATAATAGTTTCCGCTATTTCGTCTTCACACGCCAACGTTTTCAACAATACTGTTTCGTACTTGATGCGAACCTTGTCTTTTATAAAATTCAAAACTTTGTTTTTGTTGTTGTCATCGTCATCAACGACGTCGTCGCTCGAGCCCGTCCGCAGTCTCATTTATTGTTGTAGGTTTAAATGCTTGGGGAATCGCAGTTCATGTTCACCTGTTCGATCGTCGTCGTACTCTCTGCCATACACTAGATAATCGAAGCCATTAGGGGAGAGTTGGGGGAAATGGAAATGAGTGCGAGCAGCTCAAGATTGCCCTAAAAAAGGTTCTTATTGCGTTGTTCTCTTATATTTGGGTCTCAGATTTCATGTTTGCTTTTTAAGAAAGGAAGTTGGAAATTCTTGTCTTATTAGTCCCCATTTGTGGTCATTTTTTGTTTTGTGGCTCAGCGAGTTTTGTTTGGATATTTGTTTTTTTTTTTTTAAAGTGACACTCGTATATCACGTGTTGTGAGTGATTTCAATTTTTTTTTTTTTGTATTGTACATGAAGTGGAAAGTTTTTCATTTTTTATTAAAAGTATTTTTGGGCGATCGCAAGATACAACGAGGGGATTTTTTTAAGCACTTTAAATATTTTGGGGCGGAATTTTCCATTGCTGGTATCTAGCACAAGTTATGGGTGCTTTCATCTCAACAGTTTTTTCCCCTCTCGGCGACTAAAGCTAGACCTCATCGAAATAAGATTTATTGCGGTTAATTCAAATTCAATAAAAACGTTGACTTTTGGTTTAAAATAAATTATAGATTTTGCAAATTATATATTGCCAATCGGTTGTGAATTGAGTTGTTTGTTGTAAAGCAGTTAAACTTTTATTTCAGGATCATCGAATTTTTATTTTAAAGTGTTATTTTCGATATAATTCTTTTGAAGATATAATCTATCAGCAATATTTGTTGACCTTATTGAACAAAATGATATGATTTAATTGGACAATCTTATTTGGTTCTAAATAAATCTGTCCGAAAGAAACGGTGGGTCTGAAACATATTTCAGGCAGTTAATCTCTTAGTTTTATAATTTTACTGATGTCACTGACAGTGGGTCCTTGAATTACAGATTTAAGCATACAATCTACTTTTTGGTTGTGTTATTTTATGCCTCACTTTGATGGTAATTTTCTAGTACCTTAGGACCACAGACATTAGAATATCAAGATGAGTAACGCCATACGATTTTTTTGCACACGATTTTTTGGTGCTGGCTTTTATAACTGGCTTTTGGCCAGCCGCTTTTTGTACGCATACAGCGACAGCCGACGACTGTAAGTGTGCACACGTATTCTTAAGCATTACTCACACAAGCAAGCGTATTCTATTTTTAGATTTTTACGCTCTCAACTTTGTGTGAGGAGAGAGAGCCTGATTTTCGTCGCCACCAAAAAAATAGCTGCATAGTGCAAAACCAATATATGGCCGTTCGGCATCTTAGAGATTATATTGGTCTTTGTTAGGACCTTACCTCACAAAATTCTAAAAAAAATTCCCCTCGATAGATAGAGTAGAGTATTTATACAAAGGGTTTTTATGGATTCTTTTTAAACGAGTCTTAAAATTTTAATTTCTTACTTAATAAAACATACATATCTGTGTAGAAATATATCATTGTTTAACTATTTTCCACACCATCCTTTGAGAGGTGGTATCCCAAGAAGGCTTAGTCCACGAAATTGAAAAACTTAATTTTGATCTTCTTTCTTAACTCCTTCATCATCCTTCTATAAGGTGTTTATGTTAAAATAAACGAAAAAATTTGTTTTAATTAACCGTAGGCGAAATTTTATTATATTTTTATATTGCGCGATTTAATGCAGATTCCGTCTGTCTGTATGAACGCGTCGATCTCAGAGACTATAAGAGATAGAGACACAAACTTTTGCTGACCAAATGAAATCAGTTCACCCGTAATTTTGTTGTCTTCTTCTTTGCTGAATGAAATGCGGTGTTGGTTGTTGGGGAGGGGGTTTTGGACTACTTTTGCTCATAGCTTAAGATCCTCTCCTCCGATCTTAATCATTTCTGTGGCAAATATATATATAATGTATTACTAATGACTAACCACCTCTAGAAGGTACGAATCATCTACAGGGCGGTCCATTTAGTGCTTGGAATTAGAACTATTCATAATTTTACTTTAAAAACTTCAAATGACATTCGGAAAGCGACTAATATTTAGTAAAATCTTTGACATTTATGAAATGGGTCGCTATTCCCTTAAAGAAAGTTGGAAAATATTAAAAAAATATTTCCAAAGTGGTGAGTCTTCGAATCAAACTATGCGAAATTTGAAAAAAAAAAAAAAATAAATAACAAAAAAAGCTCAATTTGTGGATTAATTCGTGAGGCGAGTTCGTGAAACTGGAATGCTGGTCCGGTGCGCTCAACCGAAAACATTGCCAAGTCAGTCGTGGTGGTCATTTGACCGAAATTGTTTTTCATAAATAAATGACGTGAACCAACATTTCCAAATATCGAGCCTTTTTTTATGGCAAAATTAAATACTAACTTTTAAATGGACCTCCCTGTATCTACAAAATTGTGGGAAATATGACGTATTTTCCAAAATGACGGTGGCGGGATGGGGCGTGGCAAAAATTGAAAATAAGCTTGATTTGCCTGCATGTATAAGAAGCATATTTACCATACATGTCAAATCTCTATCTATTACCATCTAGGAGATCTGTTTGTTCATACGGACAGACGGCTATATCGACTCGGCTGTTGATGAAGATCAAGAATATATATATTTAACAGGGTCGGAAATGATTCCTTCTCCCTTTTACATACTATTGCACAAACTTAATGTGCTCTATGTACCTTTGGTACAGATAGCCCGATACTATCGTACTCGAAAACGACAACTTTTTTACTACTTTTCAAAAAGGTTTGAAATTAAGAACATGCCTGGTTGTGTGGTTTTCGTATCATATTAAGTGGATTTAAAGAACCATACAAGCGAAACGTCGTCGTAAAGTATGACTTTCTTTGGGGGGTGGAAAAATGTCTTTGTTCTCTTTTTATTTGCTTGCGAGTATGTCTAAGAATGCTTAAAAGTTACACCATTACTGTTATACGTTTAAGATAAAATATTTTAGTTTGATTGGTTTTTGTTTGGGGATTCCCCAATCCCAGCTTAAAATATAAAACCACACATATGTTTGATATGGAAATTTACACTGGCCTTATCCAACATTTTTAAATGACAGATGAATTAAATTTTGATGATTTAAATATGTTTTTGGTTAAATCAAAGTGCATATTAACTAATTTTAATACAAAATCTACTAAAATCATCAACAGGTCACTAAAACCCTTATATTTAAAAAATGGCAAAGTAAAATCAAATATGATTGTTATTGTAAAAACTATGCGATTTTTTCCTGACATTTTGGTTGTCCAATCGTTAATATGGCAGCTATTGTACTCAGCCAATTTTGACCAAACTCTCTAAAATTGTGTTAAAACAGAAAATATTCATAGCTGGAAAGTATAAAGACCTACCATCGGAAGCAAAATTGTTTTTCTCACTAGAAGTACTTTTTCGACCAATCCTTTCTATATGCTACAGTCATTCGATATCACTTATCAGACCATAATATTTGTAGATTTTTTTTGCTTGCTAAAGACTCTTCATTTCGTTGAGGGACGGCCAGAGTTTATATAATCACTAATTGATTATGGTCACCCACAGTTTAATAATTGCTCTCCACTTCATGAGCCATGAATCACATGTCTTGTACGATAATTGTAAGCTTTCAATGTTATTCAAATAATGTTAAACAATGCAAGAGCGTTGTTCCTTTGAGTATGTTGTGATCAAGAGTATTAACTGACAGCTGTCGTTTCTGCCAACAACTACAGTTTATCTAGAAGACAGAAAGCTCCAAAGTGTGGGATTTATCGACAGAGGGCCAAGGATTTGAATCCTAGTTTACTAAAAAACAAAGTTTTCCATTATCCAAATCACAATTTGTAATAGTCACATTTGACTCCAAGTGTTGAGTTTGGTAGAATGTTGTCAGTAAAACGTGATCTCAGCACTAATATCTGTGTCTATAATTCATAATGACGAACGGCTCATATATTTTCTTTATTCATTTTACAAATATTCAGAATCTATTTTCCACTGAATTTGAGACTTTAGTAGCAAGAGGAATGCCATTGATAAACAAATACTTCAATGCAAAATTAATAAACACTAAAAGCTTTTTTTGCAACTCAATAAAAAGTGAATGAATAAAAATAGGATATTAAAAAGTGAATCATGTGAGGCTGGCAGTCGAAATTTGACTAGTCTATTTGAGCGTCGAGTTATAAAACTGTTAATTAATGGCATTTTTCTGTCACTGCACAAAATTCCAAAAAGCTTCCTAGACAACGCCAATGAGGTGACAAATGGAATTATTTAAATGAAATAAACAAAAAACTAGCTCGTGTTAAAAGGTCATAAATAAAATCGAAATCTGTCAAGTTCAAAGACAGAGCAGCAAAAATGATGTTTGGGGCCTTTTTTTTGGAATTGTGAGCCTGTGCATTTTGTTGTGAACGCAGTCCATTGACTTTAATATAATCAAACAACCAAATGGTACAAGTTGTTGGCCGAAAACATATTTATTTACTTAGAAAAAGACGTCAAGACGCCGGCAACTGGTTTTACGAGCCGGATCATAAGGTGCGTTTCACAGTTCGACCACACTGGAAAGCATCTTAATTTCCATGTCCATGTTAAAAACTTTCTCCCTCACAGTAGTCGAAACACTTTACCAATACGCAACAACCGCTGTAAAATTCCTCAATAAATTTTTAGGTTCCGAATAAAGAGGAGATTGTTTAATTGCTCTGTACCAAAGGTACACAGAGACTTCGGCAAACACAAAGTTAATTTTGTCTAATTAGCCTTGAATCATTCGTGCACAAAGAGTTCAATCTGCTAGTGCCGCATATATGTGCAACACACCTTAGCATAAATTCAGGAAATTCCTTGTTTGACGAAATTTTAACTGGGCTGTGGCCAAACCAGCTAATCGAATGTTTTCTTAAATTGTTTATAATCTTTTGTTTTTAACTAACCTTTTCTTTACATAACAATTTTTTGGTGTAGTTGTCCATTGAACATTGTTGCAATTTTTTAATTGAATTAAACCTTATCTAAGCGTGGTGCATTTAATTTGCAATATTTTCTATTGTATTGTATTATTCACAACATCGATTTACTAATTTATGGGAAATGTACAATAATTTTCATATTATTGCAAGCAGGAAGCACAAATGTTTACTTAATTGCAAAAGCATTTTTTTGTGTATTTTTTTGTACATTTCAAATTACAGGGCCAATTGCAAAATATTTTCACATGACTTCCAATTGCCCCAGAGGGCGTAACCAGTATCTGTTGGGCGTGGCGCCTAACACCAAGCGTGCACTAACAATAAACACGACGAACTGAAAGCGATCGAATTAAAATTGTATTGGAGTGTGCATAAATGTACCGAAAGCTGTGTTTCAAACTGTGACAAACCCGTTATAAATAAATATAAATAAATAAATAAGTACAACTGTTTTAGTTGTTTACCGCTTGAATGCGTGAAATGTCTATCAATTACGAGAAAGACCATAGCTGGCGCTCACCATGTGTGTAAATTACGCATACGACAGATTGGCCTCCGACAAAAGCATTCATCTTTCGCATAAGTTCAGTGTTTGATCCCTATATTAGATCAATACAGCATTCTTTGGATCGATTTTAGTATATTACATCACTTTAATGGAATTTTTGGTATTGTGCTCCCATTTAAAATTTGACTATACCTCAATAATTGTTAAACATGACAAACAAATTCCACAAGTATTTGTCATTTTCAAAGTAATAACAATGCCAGAAGGCAAAGAGAAATTCGTTAGATACAACCACATAAATCGTAAAGCTATTAAATTATTATCAATTGCAAATTGTGTCCTAATTTCCAGAGGCTGCAAATCATATTTTGTTATGTGGATTTCACTAAATTATTGTCAAATTATTTAATTTTTTAGTATTCACCAAAGTGGAATATTTTTATACTATGTACCAAAAGTACACAGTATATATTAAGGTTGTGCCAAAGTATATAACAGGGAGAATGAATAATTTTCGACCTTATGAGCCGCTGGGGGTTGTGAGCCACTCGAATATTGGCCACAAAAAAAATAAATTTAAACTTTTAGTTTATGTCAAGTGTCTCCTTTCTTATTACCTAACTTTTGGCTAGCAACCGATCAGTCAACACGTTCTTTAAGTTTGTGAACCAGAACTCGACTTATTTTTCAAAAAAAAAAAAGTTTGTTTTTTCATTTTTGACTTATGAATATTATAAAAAAAATGTTTCGTCATGCCGAAAGTAAGTATGAGGGAAATATCTTTGGTCAATTGCCTTTTTTATAGAAATATGCTTTTTTATAAATAATTTTTTTTTTTGGTTATGTGACGTCACCAAAAAAAGTGAGATATGGGGGGTTGCGAGCCACTTTGAAAAAAAGTCGGTTTTGACTTCCAAAGAGAATATTGCAATGATGCGCAATAAAACAGAGGAAAAACTATCCAAAGAAGTAAAAAAAAAACATTAAGAAATGCAAACAAAAGAACAGCCACCAGCAAAAAGTGCTCGTATATAAAAGAAAACAAGCCTCATGCCGTCAATCAATTTTCACTCTTCATTGATATTTCTTAGTTCAGAATATGAGAAAAATTTTTATTTTTTTCTTTTAATAAAGAATATTTGCTTAAAAACACGAATTTTGAACTTTTAGATGGGTGGCTCAGAACCCCCACAAATTTTTGAAATTTGAAAAAAATCACTTTTTAGTAATTTCTTAAAACTACTGATGAGGAAAGTTTCGTGCATCTTTTACCTAAAATACAAAACTTACAGAACGAAAAAATATTGATTTTTGGCGAAGTTATGTTCGAAAAACAAAACTATGATCACAACCACCCACTCTCCCCTATATATTCTTGATCAGCATCAACAGCCGAGAAATAAGAAATAGAGGTAAATGGCGACAGATAAATGATTCGTACCTTCTAGTAATATTTAGTTATCAAGCTAACTTATCGATATCGCCGAAAAAATAATAAAGATTGGATGAACATTTCTCATGTTATGACCAAAAGAGCTTGCCAGTTCAGTCAGCTCCAATTACGGATCCAGTTCCTCTGTTTAGTTCACACATCACTAACAACTATCGATGCTCGATACTGCCGCCCATGACATCTAGTCGGCTCACAATTCCCCATGAAATTCTATGAAATTGACAAGCTATTCAAATTTAAAACAGAACAAAAAGCAGAACTACTAGACTCTCATGTGTCATGTGTCGAACAGTGTGAAGGCAGCCTAACTCACACCCTCACATGCGTATCTCTTTACCCTTGTGTTACATTAATTCTTACCGGTAAAGCGCCTACCGCCAATAAACCGAAGTAAAAACTAATCCATGACACAATCAGCAGTGTTTAAGCAAGTCGACTTTCTTACTATTTTTAATGGCTGCAGTAAGTTGAAGCACAGAAATGATATTAATTTATCGCAATGGTTATTGAACCAACAAATTTACTGGTTACACTAATACGCGAATGAAAATATGGTCACACTTATAAAAACACGGAAGATGGCGCGGTTAATAAGCAACAATTAATAAATTTAAGTAAGGAAGGCAATATTTACCAAAAAACATTATTGTCCCAATTGGAATTGTGGAAGAAAAGATTATAATAGTGAAATTCTGACATTTCCGAATAGAATTACTAATAACATAGATTTTTGGCTATTACATAAATGTGCAAAAGTTTAGTATTTTCTTTTTACATTACAAGGGGTACAGAAATACAGAGCTGACGGACGGAACTAAATTTAAATTTTGGTTTCTGATGGGAACAGGATAGATGTGGATCGCTAGCAGGACTTTCTCTACGATTAATAATACACTTAGTATATTATTATCTCAACGCATATTATCGGCAAACACCATTTAGTCAGACGCTATTTTCGCATTAATTTTTCAACTACAAAAAAGGATTTTCTAGTTTCTATTGACTTAAACAGATTCTTTTTCAAGACTAAGACCTCTTTGAATAGTAAGACGCAAAAGCGGCTTTGAAGACAAACCCTAATTTTACAAGTAAACTTAAGAACATATTGCACAAGTTTAAATTAAAATACACACCAACGAGTCGCTTTGAGTGCAAATGTAAAGCAAATATTATAACAGCCAACATTTCTTTAGGGCAACATAATTTATCAATGAGTGCCTAAAACTCCCTGCCTATTTAAATTTTTTTGTGTCAAATCTACCAAATAGCGCTTACAATGTCAACTAAGTTTGTGTAGCTCATGGGCTTTGGTTGACTTCGGCAGCCTTCAGTTGGTTTCACGAATAATTATTAAAATGCAAATTATATTATTAAGACTAAATAATAATTTTATTCATTTGATGCAACTTATTGACAAAGAAAAAAACACTTTACGAATTCCAAGATGATTTTTATTTAATTAAAAAAAAAAAAGAAGGTTGGAGTTTCAAACCAAGTTCAATGAATTGGAATTCGTTTGGAATTTATTGAAAATGTCTTCAATTACCATTGTAATCTCTCCTCTAAAACCGAACCAACCAGGAACTACATTAACTAAAAACTAAATTATTTAATTAGATGAGTTCAAGCGTTATATTTTAAAACTAAAAATACACAGAAAACCCGCGAAAAGTAGCAGAGGTTTACAAACTTGACTTCACATAGTACATACAATGGAAGTCAGTTGTCAGGCTACCACAACAGTTTAAGGAGAAGGCCAAGCTAACTTCGTCTGATCTAAAGTTTTTATACCCTTGCAAATATTCTGAAATCTCAAAGTTTAACGTTAAGCGGTTTCAAAAAAAAAAAAATAATTAGTATCAGTACCGGTTCTGGTACGTGACTTGACACGGCGTTATTTCGGTTAACGGGTTCGGTTCTTGTATTATGCCCTGATACTGGTTTTTTATTTTTTTGATCTTTTAATTTTTCATATTAGTTCTTTTTGATTGTCTTTGAATATTTCTTTTTGATATGTTCTTTTATAGTTCATTTCTTGATTGTTCTTTTTTACTTTGTCGTTTTTAACTTTGTCTATTTTAAATACTGTTTGTATAGTTTTAAAATCTTGTCGTTTTTGAGTGTTGAATCTTCTTTTTTGGTTAAATTTTTACTCTATGTTAGTTTCTTATGTTGTTATAGGAAATAATTGTCGTGACATAGTTAATCTTTACAAATGACCTCTTGTAAGTAATTTTAGCTTATATAGGTTGGACGCTTTATTTTCTTCTCAGTACACTACCCTATAGAATTACCATTGTGACCACTTTAAGCTCAACTGGCAACTTTCGAAGAGGAAAAAAGTAACAATAGGCCTTGGCTTAGCCCGTAGCTGTGCTCTCGAAAAACACCTCCTTAGGACACTGCACCCACTCTTCTATTTATTAGACCTCGACGCGTTCTCCCCTATTTTAGTATCCTCACAATCTAACTCTTAAAGAAACCCATAGAGCAACACTTACACCTTTTGAATACTAGTCGCTGTATTTTAAATGGCTTGTTAAATTTAAAACCTAGGCCATCGTTTTATATTACTTAATTGACTTCTTAAAAAATAATTATTCAATATAAACTTAGTTCAATTGATATAGTTCAACTTAGTTCAAAAAACTTAGTTCAAAACTAAAAATACATAGTTCAAAATATGCTTTGTTTAAAATCAAGATTGGTTTTTTAAAAAGTGTTTTTTTGGAAGAATTTAAAAAAAAAAAAAAAAAACAATTTTTTTTTTTTTTTAGTAGCTGAAAGCAGCGCTGCTCTTTTGGTAATAACTTGAGTACCGTCCATGTGATCATTATCACTCCTTCTGCAAGTAGATGAATAATCTTGTTTAAACTGTGTCAACAATTCGATTCCCACTTTAAACAATGTTAGTCGAGTGATTTATTAATCTAAACAATAGATGGCGCCACTATTTAGACCTTTAAGCATATGTACGGCCACAGATAAGTGTGACCAAAGCTTGCCTGCGTAGAATCAAACAGGCGGACGGAAAGCTCAATCGACTCAGCTCAATGTCCAAATCAAGAATGTTTATAGAATATAGCGTCAGATAGATGGAATCTAGAAGGAAGGATGGAATCATGGAGGTAAAACAATTAAGCAGTCCCGTACAGCCAGCGGGTGTCACGCCGCAGTGCATCGACGAGTCGCTTGTGTGGCCATCCGACACATCTTACCCCGGGGCCGGACTATAAAGTGTCATTCGGGACAGCTAAAGGCCCGGGTAACATATAGTCCAGTCTCAAATGGTGGGCTCACGCAAGTGGTGACCATCTTTTCTCAGTAGCCTTGCCACTGGTGGGCCTCTGCTGGTGGTCGTTCCATCTGGAAGCCCCAAGAAAAGGACCCTTAAGCATGAAGAAAAGGAACGCATTGAAATATATAAGCTATCCTTGCAACCGCTGTCGTGAGAGTGTTTGAGGAGGGACAGTTGAGCCGGGAGCGTCCAGCGCGATGCGAAATCAGTAACCTATAACCCATGAAAATCCTGACCTTTGTACAGAAAAAAGGGCTATTAGGAGAGTTGTAAACTTAATACCCCTACAACAAATAATAAATAATAATCTGAGCAATATTATAATATCTATTACCTGCGAGCATGGCAAAAACACATGTTAGGATTCTGGCACCTTTAAGGATTAGCAACTAACGCAACTTATCTAAGTTTATTCTCTTAGTTTGTAATCATATGAGTAATTTCCCCACAATTCACACATTCAAAAGCAATATTTTGTACTATAAAATACTGTGCTAAATATTGACTTGCCTTTAGTTTGCATTAAAGTGTTTGACTACCGTTTTTCATGAATGGCTCAATTGTTTAGCCCAATGCCAAGGTGGGACTTGCTAAATTTGAGCATGTGTGAATATTTGTTATTTTTATGATTCGTTTACAAACCGCGTCCAGTGCCGTTAAGGGCTGTCACTAAAAGCTATAAATATTTAATAAATAATAAATTATAAGGCAGGTGTAGGGCACATATTTTGCTTCCAGCTTTTGCTACTGAATATTCATAAGTCTTTGTTAAGTTTAATGATTGTCTGGCGTTTTATAAATTGGCCATATATTATGCATAAAACGTTTCACTCGATGAGTAACATAAAATGCGAATTCTTAATAATTTGGACTTGGTTTGAGGAAGATTTGCTTTTTAAGAACCAGATCAAACTGATATTCATCTTGTTTTGATTTTGCTAAACAACTCTTAACTTAATTGTACTTTTAGTCACGTAATCTTAATGTTCTCTAACAAAAACTTTATTCTCCCTCGTGTGCGCGTGTCAATAATTTGAACTCAACCGCTTTACAGGGAATCACGTAATTAAGTACTTTAAGCACTTATTGTTATGGTATAAAATTCATGTTGACTAAAAAACTTTTCCCTGACTGTTGAAATGACTTATAAAATTAGCACTTTTTATGTGGCAATGTAAAAAATCTCTTTTTGTGTGAATTAGCAAGTTTCGAAATTTTTGTTAAATATTAATCGACCTTACAAAATCAATTGCCAATTGCGCAAATGGCTAAAAAGGTGCTAAGTAAATGAAATTGGCCACACACTCGAATTAAGGTCTATGACGTCATTATATCAACATTCTTCCACCAACTTACCCCTATTCGCGGGGAGGGGCAGCCCAACTACAATTTAGAATTCAATCGAAATTGTTCAATTGTTGCCTTGACGCGTCGGCCACCGGAAACGCGACAGTTCACTTGTGTTTTATGGAAGGGGCGCACTTAAAATTTAATTCTGCATTGTTTGAAATCACACAAGGCGCGTGCGCGTGCTCGCGATTGGTTCTAATAATTAATTATATTTATTGAACTACTCCTCATTTGGCGTGCACATCGAATTTCATAAAACCACAAACAGTTTTCTTTTGGTTCGCTAACAACGCGTCCGACGCAGGGCGAATCGGTTAAGTAAATAAGCGAAACTGTTTGTTTTAAACCAGTCCGACGATCTCCACTCACAAGTCGAGCGTGTAATTTTGTTTGGGAGCGCAACGTTGTTTATTTCGTTGAGCTTTCAAGCTCGGCTTTTGTTTCAAAGCCACCAGCTGCTGCCACCTATAAGCTTTGGGGAAATGCTCTCTTTTTGTTTGTTTATTATTGAGAAATTTTGAAAGTAAATCAATGAATGGAGGACAGCGAAAGGTGTTGACATTATACAAAATGTGCAAATTGCTTAACATAATTTCTATGTTTTATGTTTCGAGTTATAAAATAAGGTCGTTCCCAGGTATAATGGTCCGTTGATAATACAAATAAGTTGATAAGAAGCCCCAAAAAAGGTTTTGTCCCGAGAACGTGTATTTTCGTTATCAATAGTAGGTTAAGTCCGTTTTTTCTTATAGCAAGAACATCGGGCTTATTTAAAGAATGCTTTTCTTATATAAGGAACTGTTCATTCTTGTTTTTGGTACAGATAAAGACCGACAAATATAAACCACGTTAAGAAGTGTGGTGTGGACTGGAGAGGAGAGAAAAGGGGCTTTGCTCTGCACTCTACACATTTTGAAATATATCGAAAGGGGTAGCATAAATCTAGCAGGCAAAAGCACTTAGCACACAGAGGGAAAAAACCGAGAACATTGGACTCAAAAAGAGCACAATCGTTACGAAAAAGTATGCACGAACGGGTTTTCTTATTTGTAGTACAATGTTCTCACTTCAAGAACAATTTATTGAGAACGCAAAAACTCAAATTTAGTTGACATTGTTCCATTTTTGAGAACATGATTTGAGTTACTATTGTTAAGTTTTCAAGATTATTTTAAACTCACCTGGAAAAAAATTTGATTGCACTTGGACCAGGTTTGGGCGGATTCTTCACATTTGGGTGGAATAGGGAACGGGGACATACCTCTTTTGATTGGAAGTGAAGGGAGGCAAGACTCCTGGATATGCGCGTTAATGCTTCTCCATCCACCCATACATTTCATAGGAATCAAAAACATCGCTTGAACGACCCACTTACACGTGGCACGTTTGATTTAAGTTTTTAAGAAAAACACAGAAACATTATATCGGTCTGGAGCCCGGTACCTTATGCACTCAATGTATGGCTTGACGCTCTAGCCAATTCAGTCGTTGAACAGTTGTGCAGATGCACGTCTAGAGGGCTACTTATGCTTTGTTGAGCTGACAAGAGAGTGAGAGAGATCAAAAAGAAAGGCAACTCGCTCTCTCTCTTGTTTATCACTCTGTAATATTATCCGACTGAGAACATCTTTACTTAATTCGGATGAAGTGTTTGAGGCAGGGACCGTAACAGTTACAACTTTTATTTCAAAAGTCCTCAAATTAATTGTTATTTTGTGATTTTTATTAAAAAAGTCCGAAATTAACAGTTATTTTGTGATTTTTATTAAAAAAGTCCGAAATTAACAGTTATTCAGAGACTTATATTTTTTCAGTCACACAATAAAAGTCTTTTGCTTATACCACAGTAAAGGAACCATTGACGAAGAAAAGACAAAGATATTCTTAATCAGCTCGACAAGAGTAATCAAACAAGCCAAAGAAGATGATTCTTCTTCTTCTTTATTGGCCATCAAAACCGTTTGACGGTCTGGGCCTCTCCCTTCTTGTCGCCTCCATAGTCAGCCGCCTTCGATTTATACGCCTTTTTCGCTGGAGCTTCTTCCTTCATTCTGGCGACATGTCCTAGCCAGCGCAGCCGCGCTTAGACTTAAGGCAAAATATTTTAATATTAGTCTTATCTGTGCTCACGCGCCAACAGAAGACAAGAAAGACCCGATCCAAACCATTTAATACCAAAAGAGGTTTTACTGCGTCGGTGCCAACATGCCAACAGAACCGGCGGGGGGGGGCGTGGTTCACTTTTTTGCTCATAACTTGAGTACTGTCCATCTGATCTTTATCATTTCTTCGGCAAATCGATTCATTTTGCTAACTATCTCTAGAGGGTACGAATCGTCTATCTTCAAAACTGTAGGAGATATAACGTTTTTTTTTCCAAATTGAGGGGGCGGGAGGGGGTGTGGCCAAAATTGGAAACAAACTAGATCTGCGTGAAGATAAAAGAAGCATTTGTCCCATAAATGTCAAACCTCTATCGCTTACCATCTCTGAGATCTAGGTGTTCATACAGACGGACTGACGGACGGACAGACGGACATGGCTATATCGACTTGGCAGTTGATGCTGATCAAGAATATATATACTTTATATGGTCGGAAATTATTCCTTCTGCCTGTTACATACATTTGCACGACTTTAGTATACCCTTTTTACTCTACGAGTAACGGGTATAAATAGCCCTTTACAAGTCGCTTATCATCCCAGTCCTGCAATATGGAGCAGAAGCATGGATGATGGCGATGATTTCCTTATTCAAAAAAATTACGAGCTGTATGAGCTCTATGGGGAAAACTGTCTGGTCAAGCGCATAAAGCAGCGACGGTTGCGCTGGCTAGGAGATGTCGCCAGAATGAAGGAAGAAGCTCCAGCAAAAAAGGCGTATAGATCGAAGGCGGTTGAAACCACCACTAAGATGGGAAGACCAGGTGCGGGAAGACATTGCCAAGTTTGGTGTGACCAACTGGTGGCAGCTCGCACAGAACAGAAGCGAATGGAGATCGTTAATCGCAGAGGCCCAGACCGTCAAGCGGTTGTGATGGCCAATAAAAAAGAAGAAGAATCATCTTCTTTGGCTTGTTTGATTACTCTTGTCGAGCCGATTAGGAATATCTTTGTCTTTTGTTCGTCAATGGTTCCATTACTGCGGTATAAGCAAAAGACTTTTATTGTCTGACGGAAAAAATATAAGTCTCTGAATAACTGTTAATTTCGGACTTTTTTAATAAAAATCACAAAATAACTGTTAATTTCTGACTTTTTTAATAAAAATCACAAAGTAACAGTTAATTTGAGGACTTTTAAAATAAAAGTTATAACTGTTACGGTCCCTGGTTTGAGGACCTTTTTTTGTATGCTCGAACATTTAGTTGATGTATAGACTGGAAAATTTTAGCTGAATGTCACTGAGTTGGTTGGACATGTTTGCCTGTGCGAGTGTACATCCGCCTGCCACCGGTCTCTTTTTGACAAGGTGGATAGGACGGGACCAAGTGGCTACCAACGCCAAGCTGAAGAAGCTAATTCAAGGGAATTCTGTTATGACCTTGTCATGAATGTATGAATGTTCCTGTTCGCTGCGAATGGTTGATCCTGCAAAGTAACATAAACTTAACTCAAAATTGTAGTTTCTCCTGTTTTAAAAAAATTCGATTTCACATTTATTCCACTATTATAGATTAATTGTTAAGTTCCTTGATTACTTATAAAGCGTTAATGATCTACCGGCTGAACTCAAGTGATGCTATATTCGAATAGACAAATTGTCCTTAGATTGATGAGTAGTTGGTACGCTCCTTTCAAGGCGCTAACACCAGTTGTAATTGTATACCGAAAGTCTTCTTAGTGACACTTAAAAAATATTTTACAGTATGATTAAAGTTTTTATGTTAACACTAAGCGGTTTAATGGAGCCGTTCCTTTTCTCGATTTCGATGTATAATTTTTTTGCGATACCTTGTCACCGCTTAATAATCCTCTTCAACTGGGGGTTTACTTCTAATAATGAAATTTTTAATAAACTCTTGATGATTATCGTCCCACAGATTGGTATAGTATAATGGCTGAATCGACTCTATGCACTCATTACTTGTGGGAGTGGCTATGCCAGCCACACAAATGCTGCCGTTTGCAAGTTTTGCGTGAAGGACACTGGCGCTACCCCGTAGGCATTTAGTGCACGAGCCGTACGTTGTTTCGATGTTGTTTAGTAGCGGGGCCATGCAATAATGGGATCCGTTTTTATTGAGATTTGGTATGTTCGATCCTCTCTTTTCGGTAATATAAGAGCAAAAAAGAGGTTCAACCCGTCTCAGGTCCTGCTGGAACAAATCACAGTTTTCGCCTGAAAGGGATGGCAGAAATGGAAAAGAGTGGAAAAGACACAAGGTTTAAACTTACGTAATTTCTGAGCAAATGCCACAGCAAATAATTTTCGGTAGTTGAGCATATCGTCGGGGGTGCAGATTGAAGCCGCTTTCACCTCAGGCAATCCACCTGAATTATAGTTCTTAGATATAGTGAAAGCCACAAGATCGTTTTCATAGTATTGAAATGTCTGTTAGAAAGATATTGAAGATATATAACTTTGATAAAAAACGTTCAAGTTTCAATTTCCTACCTCCACATCGATTTCAATTTCCTTTCGATTGCCCTTTTTTAATCCGGGCAGCACTCCGTACGGTTGTTGATACAAAACTCTCGGACCGACACATGCTGCTGTGGTAAGCACTTCATTCGGTCCTACAAGTATCCCTGTACAGCTGGATTTACTTGTATCCCCATGAGGCTTTTTATAACATAGTGAAATCAAATGACCAAACTGTTCCAGATTTTCGGCACATGTAGCTCTGCACGATTCAAATTTAGTTTGCGAAAATTCCACACAAAAAGAAAAGACTTACTCTACAGCTGGCGGAACTGGCCTGGTATTTATGATTTTGGGTGCCTCATCGGGACAACAAATAAGCTCTTCGAATACAGTAAAACCACAACGTTTCACATTCTTTATTTTCAGATCTCCGGCTTCTAAGTGGGCACGCAATGTCCCACACTGACGTATACTCCGACAATGACTCTTTAAATAGCCCATTAAATAAGGGCACGGTTCATTTTCTATAAAATGAATAAAGACGCAATTAAATTCTCTGTAGTGAATAATATATTTAACAAACTTACCTTTTAAATGGAAATCGCCCACTTTATGTGCCAGAGAAAGCATCGGCACTAGACACAGAAATCCTAAATGCAGCATTTTTGTACGGTCCGTAAACATTGCTCGTTCTCTTGCTACTGATGCTCCGCATCACTGTTTGCTGCTTATTTAATATTCAATTCGTTTGGTTTTCGGTGCGTTATCAGTAGAGACCGAAAAGAATATGAGTATTATTCCCAAAAATATTCAAAAAGGCATATCAGTAGTATATTCTTTTCTTTATCTCAGTTTTTTTATACACCCAATAAATATGAATCATGAAATTGTGCAAATATCGAAAAATGGCCGTGGAAGTGGAATTGAGAACATGCCTGAATACCTAACAAAGTACGTCTACGCTCAAAAAAAAAAACTTAAGTCTGAATATCTAAGGAGGATAAGAATTTATTAAAAGAGGGGTTCTACGATAAAACCTCATATATTTACACTTGTCCCTGTTCTAATGCAACAAATTGTAAGATCTTCACTTATATATGGAACTCAAATCAATCTCAAGCCCAGTAGAATCGATGGACGAGTTATGGCTCAGAACTATAGTTAAGTTATTGGCGAACATCAGAACATTACATTAATAAATAACTCGAAGAGGTCCTAGATGGATAAGAAGTGCAACTGTTGAATACTACTTTCTGTGTTCGAGACTGGAGATAAGATTTTTTATATATGAATATCCGGGCTCCAGTTATCAGCTTTGGCAATGTGTGTAAAATTTTATAGTTAAAATATATGCTTAATGGGTTATTTTGTATTATAATTAAAATATATAAATATCATATAATAAAACCAATTTATTTTTAGAAATGAATTTCAGTTTCGAAGTAAGTTCCGATATTTGATATTGCGTTTTTTGCGGTTTCATTCTTATTAGAAACTGGGTATCATAAATACTTTACAGTTGTATACACTCAGCGAAAAGTCACACAGCTTAAACTATAACAATTATAATTGATTTTGATACGCCATTTTTGTATTAAAATCAATTAATTTGCACTTTAACTTTAGGGTAGGTATAAGGGTATAATACCTTCAGAAATTTTTTTTTTTTTTGCTTAATCGTTCTATTAGGATTTTATTAACATCCTGTACAACTTTCAAGCAGATCCGAAACTCAGTTTTACTGAAATAAATAAAAACAATTATTTTTCCCAACCCTTTTTGAAAATTGTTTTCATCGACCCTCGTATTTTTTTATATACTAAGTTTTGATCGATTTGACTTCACGAAACAGCTGTTCACAGCTGCTCCATACAAAATGAGCAGTGTGCCCAGAAAATGTAAGGAAATTAAGGTCTTACTAATGATTTCGGGAAAACAGCCTGCCTGTTGGTTATTTGGCAGCTTATAATATATTCATCCATATATTCATAACTGAAAAGTGTAAAGTGTTAAAAAAATAAGTTTTTCTCACTAGTTATATGCTACAGTCATCCGATTCAGATCAAGCTTGGCAGAATTGCCTTTTTTTTCTGACCTATCTTTTGTATAGCAGCTATACTATATAGTGGTCCGATTTCGACCAATCTTTATAAAATTATGTGACATAACATTGTAAACTTAAAAGTACGAGCGTTGGAAGCGATGGCACTAAAAACAAAAAAGTTTTTCTCACTTAAACTACTTTTTCAACCGACCGTTCCTATGGCAGCTAAATGCTATAGCACAAGCTCCAAGAACTCGACCGATTCGGCCGGTTCCGACAAATGTGCAGCGTATTTGTACCGAAAGACTTCGCGCAAAGTTTGGTTAAGATAGCTTTAAAACTAATGGAGGAGAAACCAGAGAAACAGACGGGCAGACGGACATGGCTACATCAACTCAGCTCGTCATGCTGATCAAGAATCTATATACTTTATGTGGTCGGAGATGCTTCCTTCTGTGCGTTACAAACATACGGACAATTTCAATATACCCTCTCCAAGGGTATTAAAATGTGGCTATTTCTTGAAAAAATCAATTTGTTTTCCAAGTTTAAAAAATTTTGAAAAATTTTCCGCTAATATTAAAAATCTTAGGAAAAAATAGTTGGTAGTCCTTTGTTTCTTCTATTTTACATATTTACGGTTTATGCATCTTAGACTACATACGAGATTACTGAAAAAAGGCCCGCGGCCTAAAGTGGGCAGAGTCATAAGTTCTGAGTTCTTGGAGCTTGTGCTTGACGTGGTCAAAAATGTTCAGGGTTACATATAATATTTTCACAGCTCACCTAAAAGGATCGAAGTTATAAATTCTTTCACAATTTTATCCTGCCTCTTCCCCTGTGGCCATAAACAAATACATAACTAATTGAATTTACCTTAGTAAAGAAGCAAACTTCTTAAAACTACAGATTCTCTCCACATACTATTTTTTAAAAAAGATTCAAAAATTCAATTTTACAATTTCATTGGGCATTTTTTGCTTTCGCGGCCTTGTTTAAATTTTGCGTCAATTAAAAGCAAATCAAGATGAAATCAGGGTCGTTTCGCCAACTGCTTTGCTTTGGCTTTCACTTTCAGGAATACCACTATTTATAAAATGTTCGGAATTTTGGAAAAAAATATTTTTCAAACAAAATTTTACTTGGAAATTGTTAGAGATTTTATTTTTAATCATGTCTTGACGCTATTTGACCCAACCGTTTAACCGATTTTGAAAAAAAATTTTCGGCTAACACCCAAATGCACCAAGTTCAATTTTTACATGTATTAAAAATCAGTTTTTATTTCATCGAAAACAGATGTCGAAAATTTAAATGCGGCTATCTCGGAACCACTTTTTCAAAAATGGTTGCAACCATGGGCCTATGTTTTAAATTTTTGGTTAACTTTGAACAGAAATACAACAACTACCGCACACACACAACAACAACATCAACGAGAGCGCAAGTTAAAGTCGGCTCTAACCGACTTCGATATACCCGTTACTCATGAAAAAACATCTGAACATCTGAAAAGTATGCAACACTTTTTAAACTCCGCTATTTTTCACATTTTTGCTCATAACTTGAGAACCGCTCATCCGATCCTTATCATTTATCTTTAAAACTGTAGGAGATATAACGTTTTTTCTGAATTGCGGGGGCGGGAGGGGGCGTGGCCCAAATTTGGAATAAACTTGATCTGCCTGCAAGTATAAGAAGCATTTGTTCCATACATGTCAAACCTCTATCTTTTACCATCTCTGAGATTTAGGTGTTCATACAGACGGACGGACGGACGGACGGACATGGCTATATCGACTCTGCTGTTGATGCTGATCAAGAATATATATACTTTATATGGTCGGAAATGATTCTTTCTGCCTGTTACATACATTTGCACGACTTTAGTATACCCTTTTTACTCTACGAGTAACGGGTATAAAAACTACAAAAATTTCATTTAACCTTATTACCTATCGAATAAAAAAAAACCGCTTCTTAATATCACTTATAGTTTTTGTGTGATTTAATTTTTGTAAACCTTTAAAAAATGACTCCTGAACGTATACAGTACCCTGAGTTAAATACTTACTGTTACGGGTATTGAAATTAAATTGTTTCGGTGTCGGTTCTACTCCAGGTAGAAAATGATAAAGTTTAAG